>OU342741.1:319968800-320568800 GCA_910589775.1 Avena eriantha | reverse complement strand
ATCCCATACCACGTCTAGATGACATGGTTGATGAGTTGTGTGGAGCCACTATATTTTTGAAAAATGATCTTCGTAGTGGTTACCATCAAATATGCATGGTTGAAGGTGATGAGTGGAAAACCGCCTTCAAGACCAAACTTGGTCTCTATGAATGGTTGGTTATGCCCTTTGGTTTATCTAATGCTCCATCCACCTTCATGCGCCTCATGAATCATATTTTGCGTTCTCTCATTGGCAAGAGTGTGATTGTCTATTTCGATGATATACTTGTATATATCAAATAACTCGCAGACCATGTTACACATGTCAAGGAAGATTTGCAAATCCTTCGACATGAAAAGATATATGCTAATCTTCCCAAGTGCACTTTTGCTAAATACAAGTTGATTTTTCTTCGATTTGTCATTTCTTCGATGGGCATTGAAGTTGATGTGTCCAAGGTAAAGGACATACGAGATTGGCCCATCCCAACAAATGTGAGTGAACTCCAAAGTTCATGATTGGCCAATTTCTATCGTCGCTTTGTGAAAGACTTTTCGACCATTGCTTGTCCTCTCAATGAATTGACCAAAAAGAATGTCACCTTCGTGTGGGGCAAGGCACAACAAAAAGCTTTAGATGAACTTAAAAAGAGGCTAACCATACCTCTTCTTGCGTTACCGGATTTCACTAAAACTTTTGGCATTGGAGGAGTCCTTATGCAAAACGGACGTCCTATAGCTAACCATAGCGAGAAACTTGATGGTGCTCGCCTTAATTATCCGATTTATGACAAAGAGCTTTTTGCCTTTGTCCGTGTCCTTCATTTTTGGCAACACTACCTATGGCCTAAAGAATTTATCATACATTCCGACCATGAGTCATTGAAATATCTCAAAGGCCAAGCTAACTTGAGCAAGAGACACGCTAAGTGGGTTGAATTTATGGAGTCTTTCCCGTTCATTGTCAAGTATAAGAAGGGAAAAGATAGTTGCAGACGCTTTGTCTCGCAAGCACACAAACCTTCTTAGTCGACTTGAAATCAACGTGTTGGGTCTTAAGGAAATAAAAACCTTGTATGCTTCCGACCCGTTATTTGAACAATTTTCGCAAAGTGCTCCATTGATAAAGGAGTTTATGATTTCTATTTGCATAAGGGCTTTCTATTTAAACAAAACAAGCTTTGCATTCTGAAATTGTCGCTCCAACTTTTGCTTCTCCAAGAATCTCATGGTGGAGGCCTCATGGGTCACTTTGGCCATGACAAGACATTGGACATGCTCTCCACTCACTACTTTAGGCCCAAGATGAAGCGCGACGTGGAGCGCTACGTTCAACGATGCACGACATGTGTTCAAGCTAAGTCGCAAGCTAACCCTTATGGTCTTTATATGCCATTGCCTATTCCTCATACATCTTGGTCTGACATTAGCATGGATTTTGTGTTAGGATTACCTAGGTCTAAGCAATCATGATTCTATATTTGTTGTCGTGGATCGCTTTTCCAAAATGGCACACTTCATACCATGCCATAAGACCGATGATGCTTCGCATGTTGGAAATCTGTTTTCCAGAGAAATCGTCCGTCTTCACGGTGTGCCAAGAACATTCTTCTCCGACTATGACATCAAATTCATGAGCTACTTATTTTATACCTAGCGCCACATTACCAAACCATGCACCATACAGAACCAACCCCAACGAAACAAAGGAGATACAGTACATGCGTTGATGGATAAAGGGTACATTCATATTTCTCTTAGCCCTTGTGATGTTCCTGTTATTTTAGTGCCTGACAAAGATGGTACATGGCGCATGTGTGTAGATTGTAGAGCTATTAATTACATCACTATTCGATATCGTCATCCTATTCCACGCTTAGAGGATATGCTAGATGAATTGAGTGGTGCTGCTATATTCTCTTAGATTGATTTCCATTGTGGTTATCATCAAATTAGGATGAAAGAAGGGGTGAATGGAAAACTGCTTTCAAAACAAAATTTGGTTTGTATGAGTGGTTAGTTATGCCATTTGGTCTTACTAATGCACCTAGTACATTCATGAGATTAATGAATCATGTTTTGAGAGAATGTATTGGTCGCTTTGTGGTTGTTTATTTTGATGATATACTTATCTATAGCCACAATGAAACTGAACATTGTAGTCATATCCGACAAGTTTTGCAAGTGTTGCGTGATAAAAAATTGTATGCTAATCTTGAGAAGTGCACATTTGCAAAAGATAAGGTCATATTTCTGGGATATGTTGTATCTAAGCATGGGGTAGAAGTAGATCTATCTAAAATTGAATCAATTCAGAATTGTCCTATTCCCATGAATGTGAGTCAAGTGTGTAGTTTCCATGGTTTAGTTGGTTTCTAAAGGCGCTTTGTGAAGGATTTTAGTACTATTGCTACACCATTGAATGAATTAACTAAGAAACCTGCGCCATTTGTGTGGGGTGTAGCCCAATATATTGCATTTGATACATTAAAATGTTTGCTTACTTCTGCACCATTACTTGCATTGCCTGATTTTTCGAAGCAATTTGAAGTTGAATTTGATTCTAGTGGTATAGGAATTCGTGGCGTTTTGATGCAAGAGGGTCGCCCTATAGCATATTTTTCTGAGAAACTTGTTGTTGCTAGATTGAATTATCCTATTTATGCTAAATAATTGTATGCACTTGTTAGAGTTCTTGAAGTTTGGCAACATTATTTGTGGCCAAAAGAATTTATCATACATTCTGATCATGAAGCATTGAAGTATTTGAAAGCTCAATCAAACTTGCATAGAAGGTTAGCTAAATGGGTTGAGTTTATTGAATCTTTTCCTTACTTCATTAAGAATAAGAAGGGAAAGGGGAATGTAGTTGCTGATGTTTTTTCTAGGAACAACATGCTATTGATGAATCTTGATGTTAAAATTCCTGGATTAGAAAGTATTTGTGCACTTTATGCAACTCATGATGATTTTGCTTAACCATATCATTTGTGTGCTCTTAAAAATGCATGGGATAAGTATCATATACATGATGGATATTTGTTTAGAGCTAAAAAACTATGCATTCCAGAATCATCGTTGCGTTTGTTCTTAGTGCAGAAATCACATGTTGGAGGTTTGATGGGTCAATTTGGGTGTGAGAAGACATTGCTCATGCTTGCTGATCATTTTTATTGGGCCAAGATGAGGCGTGATGTGTACAAATTGTTGAGTCATTGCATTACATGCCACAAGTCTAAATCAAAGTTGAAGCCTCAAGGTTTGTACACACCTCTCTCTGCACCAACTACACCATGAAAAGACTTTAGTATGGATTTTGTGCTAGGTCTACCTAAAACCTAGAGAGGTCATGATTCTATATTTATGGTACTGGATAGGTTCTCTAAGATGGTTAATTTTACTACCTGCCACAAAAGCGATGATGCATCGCATGTTGCTAACCTGTTTTTTAGGGACATCGTGGGATTACATGGAGTACCCAAGACGATTGTCTCTAACCGTGATGTGAAGTTCATGAGCTACTTGTGGAAGACCTTATGGGGCAAGATGGGAACGAAGCTACTATTCAGTACTACATGCCAATCCCAAACAGATGGTCAAACAGAGGGGGTGAATAGATCATTGTCACAATTGTTGAGGACTATGATCAAGAAGAATCTACGGGAGTGGCAAGAGTGTTTACCACATGTTGAGTTTGCATACAACAGGGCAATGCATTCGACTACTCAACTTTGTCCTTTTGAGGTGGTGTATGGGGTTCAAGCCATTAACGCCGCTTGATTTGTTGCCTCTGCCATTACATGAGGTAATTGATATGGAGGCATCAAAATGTGCTGAATATGTGAAGAAAAATCATAAGAAGACTCGAGCGGATATTGAGAAGAAAGGCAAGAACATTGCTGCTGCAAGGAATCAAGCAAGGAATGAAGTTTTGTTCAAGCCTAGTGACATGGTATGGGTGTATCTACGCAAGGACAGATTTCCATTACTTCGCTAATCCAAATTGAAGCCTCGTGGTGTTGGTCCTTATAAGGTGTTAGCCAAGATTAATGATAATGCCTACTCGATTGATATACCTATTGCTGAGTTTGGTGGAGTTAGCAACAGCTTCAACGTTGCTAATTTATCACCATATGATGGAGAAGACCTTGGAGCATTGAGGTCGACGCCTATTGAAGAGGGGAGATGATGAGGACATCCCTACAGTTACACCTACCCCAATTACTATTGAAGATGTTCCAGCTGCTGCAAAGAACGATCAATCCAATGAGATTAGGATTGGACCCATTACAAGAGCTCGTGCTAAGCTACTAGAACAACATGTGAACTTGTTTCTTAATAAACATGATGTTTTAATTAATGAGAAATTTATACAACCTAAGTATTTCTGCTATTGTATGATCAGGCACATGGGAGAAGAAGGCATAGCATGGAGCGAGGACCTGAAGCATATGGAGCGCAGCGTGTTGATCAATGAAGAATGCACGAGGGAGGAAGCGCAAGGAGCTATAAAGGAGGAGATCAGCACATGGCAGGATCTCTTCCATGGCAGAGAAGCTACGCATTTTTTTGCCACGACACAAAAATAGAGTCCATCTCTGCCACGACAGGCTGCCGCGGCACAGAAATAGGCACAAACTCTGCCATGGCAGAAGTGGCCTGTGCGCCCAAAGGGCTACCCATATTGGGTCGGCATGTATCCTAAGTTGTAGTCGTTTGCGTCTTTGACTCTTAGCCTAACCACCCCCTTGGTCCTTTAATATGGGCGTCGCATATAGATTAGGTTTTATACCATGTTAAACTTATTTTGGAGTTGTTTCTCTTTAGAACCTCTGGAATTACTTGTTATCGAATTACCAACTACAATTGAGTGTGATCTATTGTTCCACTAGGAATCAGTAGATTGCAAACTACCGTTCATGGTCGACGGCTGCGTGCACAATAGCGTGGTGTTGTGAATATCCCACAGGGTTCGAGAGCTGTTGCATTGGCATCAGGGTTCCAGTGGGAGAGTTCATAGCTACAGGCTATTTATCTATCCACCATTATCATGATCGACAAGTGCTTCCTAAGAAGGTCGGGCCACCCCATATCAATCCCACGAGTGAGTTCAAGATCGAACCCATCTCTAATACCTTTTACATGCTTTGCATCTTTCATGTTGAAAAATTGCTCTTTCCTATGGTTAGCTTGCAAGCATGTTAATGGTATTCTTCCACCTTGTGACAATTGTGTTTCTTGGCTATTAAATATTGATGCTTTGTGTGTTGCAACAAAAATGTTGAACAATTTTGCTTTCCAATGTTTTGTGTGCAACCATAATGCCATTATAAGCATGTATTGTGATGAGAGCTTCCAAGTATCTCTTATTGGTGTTGCAACAAACATATGGAAAACTTGCTCTTGCCTATGGTTTGTTGTCAAACATGTTGTTTTTTTCTTCCACTCGTGATACACAAACTACCATGATCTTTGCTTTTGATGATTTGTGTGTGGCATCCAACATACCGCACAATTTATCTTTCAAATGGTTGGTTTGCACACATAAATATGTTGTCTTGTATATTCTTCCTCATGTTTTTTTGCCGAATTCTCCTAGCTTTGCATCAAAGGTGTTGATAAATATTCTAGTCAATTGCCTTCAGTGACACACTAAGACGTTATATGGAGTTTTTGAGTTCCCACATTTGGATGATGTTCCAACGATTTCCATGCACTTTGACCTTGCATATGCATCCTGTTTGCTATACAACGGTTGTGCTAATAGTGTTCTGAACAAGAATGGACATGCCACAAATGACATGCTCCTCTATCACACAAAAACATATGTTTCTTGGTCTTTGTTGTGTGAAGGTACAATTTCTTATGCGTCAACCTCTATGGACCATGAGTTGACAAGACAAACCGTAGAGAGTTACCGATGGTTTCCCTTCATCGAGCAATCTCAACACCAAAAGGTGACTTCCTTCTACTTGAGGACTCATGCTATAATCTTCATGAATTGGCTACTCTTTGAGACTTGCTTCGCTTTTGTAGGCTACATGGAAAGTGAAGGAACATTCAAGATTTGCCACATCAAGCTTCTCGAGGACGACGACATGGCGAACCCCACGATCAAGAATGCCTCTCGACCAACTCTACATGACGAGCGTATCGAGTCGAGGACGACTCTTTTCGAAGGGGGAGATGATGCAGTCCATCCTACGGACACTAATACATCTACACCGCCAAGTCCCAAAGCTCGTCCCCAGGTCACCCAAGAGGATAGGCGCGAGTGGTACTACTGTGCCCAGGTACTACCGCTCATCATCAGCGGTACTACCGGCAACGATTAAAGCCCACGCCATTGCCTCTGGACGCCCTGGTACCGGCTTGTGGTATTACCGACCCTAAGCGGTACTACCGGTCATCTGGTCCGGTACTACCAGACCCAAAAATTCCTGCGTGCACAGCAGCTGTGTCACAGCCCATGTATCCCCTTATTATGGTCCAACCTTAATTTTATGCCTAAACTACCCCATTCTAGTGGTTGGCCTATAAATAGAGCCCCCACCCCTCATATATCCCTTAGGCATACCAAAGGGGACCAACTATCGTCACCAACCTCATTGGAGTTTGCATCGCGTCTCCCTCGTTGTACAAGTCCTATGTTTGCAAGTGCGTGAGTGTAGTTGTCAAGACCCTCTCCCAGGTGTTCTTCCCACTCCGCTTGAGATTGACGGGAGCACGTTGAGCGATCTTTCCTTGTGAGGATTCTATCGGACCGGTGGCCGTCGACGGCGTCATTGGCCTTGTATCGTGTGAGTTTTGTGTGTGTTCATCGTCTTCTTCACGAGGTGTGTGTTTGCTTCCGCTACCTTCTCCATTTCCCCTCGTTTTCCCATCGATTTGACCACGAGATCCGTGAAGATCGGGCCACCCATGAGGTTAGCCCTCAATAATCGCTCATAACAAGAATTGCCTCTTATTGTCACAATAGAACACACCATTTTGATAAACAACTTGCCAAATTCACACACGAACTCCATTTGAGATATATTTTATAGTGATCGATATCTACAAATAAAGTTGCATCCACATTTCAATAGCTTCGCCGGTTTCGAAGAACCTAAAATTGCCAAATTCGGGTTAGAAAATGAGTTTTCTGCAAAAATAAAAGGCCATACACCACATTCTTGTGTGACTTCCTCCATATTTGGCCTATCTCGCAAGAAGATTCTAGCCTTAGGGTGCAATTGTTGAGGGCAAACCTCTAGGGTGGCCCGATCTTTCACGAATCCCTTTCAAATCGAGGATGGAGTGTGGGGGAAGGAGGGGCGGATGAACACGATGAATTCACGCATATAGAACATGATGAACACACTCACGCAAAACCACAATACACACCAATAGCTCACGCTGGCGGTGACTGATCCGGTGCAATCCCTAGGATCGGCGTCGGGCGGAGGACTCTCTCTCGAACCGGCACGGTGAGGAGGGAGACTCGGTGAGGTCTTGACGTCTAGGCAAAGGGACTCTGATGCCTAGGACTTGTACAACATGGAGGCACGATGCAAACTCCAACGAGGTTTGGGATATTTGGTTCTCCTTGGTCAAGGAGCATGAGGCAAGAATTAGATAGATCCATAAGGGGTTTCCACTAATTCCAAATATCATGCCTAGGGTTTACAATAGAGGTGGGGGACTATATATAGGCCAGCCACAAAGTGAGGGGTACTTTAGGAATAATAGATAAGATCTAGATGGACACAGGGTACATGGGCCGAAGGCCCAAAGGCCTTTTACATGCCTGGTGATGCTCGGTTTGGAGACTCCGGTCTGTCTCCAGTCCATCTCCGGAGTGGCCATCTGGCTGTCCTCGAGCTTGATTCGGGGCTCAGACCGGAGGTGGGAGGGAGTCTCCAGGGTCTTCAGGCCGGAGACTTTGGTGGACCGGAGACTCCGGCCTGAGCAACTCCAATGGCTTCTGCTGCACACCCTCCTCCTTGTTCTCCATCCTTGGGTGCTTGGTGCTGTGTTGGAGCTTCGTACCTGATGATACATAGAGTAGTTGCATGAAGTAGCACGTCATCCAAAGATGTATCAAATTGGCACGAGGAGAGGAGCGAGTTCACCTTAGCTTGTAGGAGTTTCGCTTGGGCACGAGCCATGGGTGCACTTTGGGAATTGTTGGTGTAGATGTAGGAGCGTTCGTAGGACAGGTTGCACCAGGTCCCCCCTTGGGAATGAGCCGTCCTCGACTCTTCATGGGTATCACCTTGGACATCTCCATGGTAGGGTGAGAGGTCCTTGAAATTGAATGTATTGCTTGCAAGGTACTTGGAGGTCGGTATGTTGATGATGTAGGAGTTGTTGTTGATTCTTTTGAGGACCTTGAAGGGACCATCTTCTCTTGGTTTGACCTAGGAATCACATTCTTTGGGGAAATGGTACTTGCTCAAGTGTATCCATACAAGATCACCTTCTTCAAATATCATCTCCTTCTTGTCCTTGTTTAACTTTGAAGCTTGGCGATAGTAGCTCTAGTTTCTTCATTGTAGCACCCCGGTAAAACCACTACTAGAAAATCGCTTGTTATTTCTGTTTTGTGCATCATCATGACCGCATGCTCATGTCATCATGCCACATTGCATTTGAGGATCGTCATCATCATGCATGGGTTTGCCTAAAACTATTTTCAAAAGCCTACCTTTGTTTTCTAAATACCCGTCTTTAATTTCAAATCAAAAACTCCGGTTCTCCGGATTATTTTGTTTTGTCTAAAAACTATTTACAAAAGGCTTTTAAAATAAAACAGTAATCTAATAAAAATAAAATGTTTTTCTATGGGGAGGCAGCTGACTAGGCGAGCCCAGCCGGTCACCTACTACCCAGAACCAGACCAAACCCTAAACCTACCTAACTGTAGATCTCAGCCCCACGTGGCACACCCTCCCGCCGCCGCTGTGCACCACTGCTGCAGCCCGTTGCATCGCAACCACGCGCGACACGCCTCGGCCGCGTCAACACGACCCCGCTCCGCTGACCGCGTCCCACATGCCACCCGCCTGCGTCGACCAGCTCGCGTGAGTCCTGGTCCACCCTATCGCTTATCGCCAGGCCGACCGCCCCTGCCGCGCGTACGTCCCACGCAACGCACATCCCCTGGCCCACCCTACCGACAGCTGCCCGTCCCCAACTTCTCACGCGTGCGACGCACGCCCCGCACCCCGCATCACTTTGCCCCCTAGCCGAGCGTCCTGTCTTCGGCGAGCCCCCCGTTCGTGCTCGACAGCGACGCCGCCGGTGCCGCTCCCCTGCACACCCTCGCCGGTACCCCGTCACGTTGCCGCCCTGTATGCGGCGCCGGTCCTTGTCTACACCTTTGTCGCCGCTAGCCCCGAGCCCGAGCTCCGGCCACCACCCTACTTCCTCTCTGCCGGCCATGCGGGCCCTGCTTTTCCGTCGTCCGCGACCCCGCTGGCCATCCTGCCCCTGGAAGTTTACTCCCTATAGCCGCGCGCGACTCCGGTGTCCGCCGTCGTCGCTCGGCCTGCGAGCCCTTCCTCGAGCTCTCCCCGTCGAGCTTCCCGGCCACCGTGAGGCTGCACCCCTCCTCCAACGCCTCCATCGCACCTCTCGAGCCCCCAATCGGGCCGCCTCGGTGCCGCCATGGGCGCCCTCGCCCTCTTCGCCCCGACAACAAGCACCGCTTCCCCGACCCAAGCTCCTCCCGCTCGCCGGCCTATCTCCACCCGCCGCCAAGGACGCCATCCCGAGCAGAGCCTTGAAGGCCGCCTCCTAGTTCGGCCTTGACCCTGTGTCCAGCACCTCCGCATCACCAGGCGTGCCACGGCTCGAGTACTAGTTGTTTCCGCTTGAGGTGTTGCTGCGAAGATGTGGTGGGGTGTTTTGTTGATAAAGATTGGATGGCAATGTGTGTGAAGCTACTGCGTGTATGCGATGACAAGAACGACAATTGGCGATGGTGGTGATTTTCTGATGAAGGCATAGTGTCGAGTTTGTAAGGGTTACGCAATGCTTATACTGTGTCTGTGTTGGTGTTGTGGCCACAAAGTAGAGACAACCAAGGCAAGAGTGTCTGATGCCAAAGACCGAACCCTCGAAACGACAAGTTCTTCTTCCCGGACGCCATGACCTCCTTCATGGATTCGATGGCCGGACCCGAAGACCCTGTTCCCGGAGTCCGAAGACCGCCCCCGTCGAACCCCAAGACCATCGGTGCCGAACCCTAATGTGATCCCCTTTTTCCGAGCCCCCTATTTTATAATAACATATAATTGTTGCGTATTAATTGAACATGGTTGCATACATATTGTGGGTGCTTTGGGGTATTTTGACGATTCACCTAAAATAAATATGGAGTCCATATGAGGGCTATACTTGTATTATACCACCTCCATTTAAATTTGCGTAGTGAACCAATGCCATGTTTTGCCTTGTTAAGTCAACATTTAAATTGCGGGGGTACCTAAATAACTTGAACCTTCTAATTAGTTGTCGGGACCCCGGTTCCGCTTAATATTTCCTAGTTGCACCACATCTTTGCCATGACATGCATCATATATGCATCATGCCCGATCTTCTGCCGTAGTATTAAATAGTGCATCCGGTGTTTCTTTTAGTGTTTTGATTCTTCACGGATTAGGCCGTTGAGTGGATGTGAGTATCGACAAGTTCTTCGGATAATGTCTCCTCGGTAGTGTTTCCTAGGCGAGCAATCTCCCCCTTTCTACCTTTTTTGCATTTATAGTCTTTACTTCCTACCTGTTGATCTACTGCTATCCGTGTCGCGATGCTCTAGTGTTCCGTACCAGATATATTCCGTGCAGCCTTTATATTGCCTTGGACACCTCCTATTACCTGTTGTTTGGTAGATAGATGCTTTTGCCAGTCGTAGTCGCTTGCTCAGGTGCGATCCCGTGTCATGAAGTACCACACAGTTGTTGGAATGTTGTCATATGCTTTACGGTGGAGTTGATCAAGACTTTAAATACAACTATTAAATTGATGGGAATAGATATAACTAATGCAGACACATCGATGGGCAATAGATGTTATTTGGTTTTTCCACGCTCACTTGTGTCCCGTAGGACCCCGAGTACTTGATACCTGTTCCTTGACTATCGCACTATCCGCATATGGGACCATGAATCCCCTTAGCTACAGCTTGATTCATTCTTATTTCTTGGGGCCACAAAGTAGTTTGGGGCTTTATTAATATCCTATACTTATGCCATGCTTTACTGCTTTATTTACGATTGTGCGTGGAGCACCTGTACTGTTTTGGAACGTGGAATGTTTTCACGGTATCGACAAGCCCAGTCACACTTTCGGGTTCCCAGTCATTTACAACCATTGTCACAAACCCTGGGTCCGTTCCGGAGCCGGCCAACTTCGTTGCGAGTAGCTTAGTGGGGTGGCCCCCTGAAATATTTTATGAATCCTGTGATTGCTTTGTCGTGAAAGCCTCGTTGGGTTTTGATTTGGTTTTTCCGAGGTTGATCGTGTGTGTGTTGCTATTTGTGCACCCCTGCAGGGTAAATCTTTCTGAATGTCGTGTCCACGGTTATGGATGACTTGGAGCACAGTATCTCGATCATAGACAAGCATAACTAAAGTAGAGCTATACATTTGACTTAATATGTGACTAGTAATCAGCTTCACTATAATGGAATGTATAATAAAAGTGCCAACAACTGGTGGAACTGGGGTGTATCGTGTCATATTATACCTGCCTAGTAAGTATCGCAACTCCAATGGAATGAAATAAAAGTGCCAACAACTACTAGGTTTGGGATGTCACATGATAATTGTATCTGACTAGTAAGTAGTGCAACTACCACTGAATGATTAACTAAAACTGCCCACTACTTATGCTATCAGGATGATTCATGCTATCTATATCTGATTAGTAAGTGCTTCAACTATAATGGAATAAATAAAACTGCCAATTGTGTGAGTTCCTTGGCTTGACTTCCTCGTTTGGTCTCGAGGGGGAAATACCAGGATGGGTATGATTGGTGTTAGTATAAGGTTGGTTCCGGATAGGTCTTTCTTATCCCTCTCTAATAGCCGACAGTTGTATTGAGTCTCTATAGGTTGTTTAGTGCATGCTTCACTGCCGCTTCAGTCTACCATACCTATGTAGGCGACAGCCGCCGAATTCTAGCCTCGCCGTGTACTGGCCTCAGCACTGACACTCCTCTTTTTCCTTTGCCCTTTGTCGGCACCCCTTTTGTTTTAGCAGGTTTGAGATCGACGTCATTAGCAGGGTTACCCTTCCGGCTTGGCCTGGGCAGGGTTATGGACACCATTGGTTATTCTTCAGGGCGCTTAGCCCCATTTGCATCTTGTCCGTAGTTAGACGCTCTATCGTTTTCAAGGTGATTTGAATCTTTGTATAGTATATCTGTATTCTTGACTCATGGAGTCGTGTTGTATATATTTGTTTTGTGGGTTCCATCGTGGACTATTGTGTAATTGTATTACTTCGTTTTCCACCCGCACGAAAGTGCCTGGTGGGCATCCTTGAATCGTTTCTATGCGGGTTTGGCGGGAAGCGCTAAAACTTGCATAGGGCTGATTCGAGGGTGTTACATTCATGAAGCTTCTTCATAGCTTGTGCGCGCTTCTCAACGTCCATGTTGGTGCGCTCATGGAGAGGTAGTGGTAGGATGTCAAGCGCGGTGAGGGGCTCAAAACCATAGACGATCATGAAGGGACTCATCTTGGTTGTTGAGTGCTTGGAAAAGTTGTAGGAGAACTCAGCGTGTGGAATACATTCCTCCCAATCCTTGAGGTTTTCTTGATCAACACACGAAGGAGAGTCCCGAGGCTTCAGTTAACAACTTCGGTTTGGCCATCGGTTTGGGATGCGATGCATATGAAAAGATTAGCTTTACGCCGAGCTTGGCCATGAGGGTCTTCCATAAGTAGCTCATGAATTTGACGTCGCGGTCAGAGACGATTGTTCTTGGAACACCGTGAAGACGGACGATTTCCCTGAAAAACAGATTTGCAACATGTGAAGCATCATCGGTCTTATGGAACGATATGAAGTGTGCCATTTTGGAAAAGCGATCCACGACAACAAATATAGAATCATAACCATGATTAGATCTAGGCAATTCTAACACAAAATCCATGCTAATGTCGGACCAAGGTGAATGGCATATAAAGACCATAAGGGTTAGCTCGCGACTTAGCTTGAACACATGTCGTGCATCGTTGAACGTAGCGCTCCATGTCGCGCTTCATCTTGGGCCAAAAGTAGTGAGTGGAGAGCATGTCCAATGTCTTGTCACGGCCAAAGTGACCCATGAGGCTTCCACCATGAGATTCTTGGAGAAGCAAGAGTTGGAGGGATGACTTCGGAATGCAAAGCTTGTTTTGTTTAAAGAGAAACCCCTTATGCAAATAGAAATCATCAACTCCTTTTTCCATGGAGCACTTTGCGAAAATTGTTTCAAAGAACGGGTCGGAAGCATACAAAGTTTTTATTTCCTCAAGACCCAACATGTTGATTTCAAGTCTCGTAAGAAGGCTTGTTTGCTTGCGAGACAAAGCGTCTACAACTACATTAGCTTTGCCCTTCTTATACTTGACAATGTATGGAAAGACTCCATAAACTCAACCCACTTAGCGTGTCTCTTGCTCAAGTTAGCTTGGCCTTTGAGATATTTCAACGACTCATGGTCGGAATGTATGATAAATTACTTGGGCCATTGGTAGCATTGCCAAACTTGAAGGACACGAACTAAGGCAAAAATCTCTTTGTCATAAATTGGATAATTAAGGCGAGCACCATCAAGTTTCTCGCTATGGTAGGCTATAGGACGTCCGTTTTGCATAAGGACTCCTCCAATGCCAATACCACTAGCATCACACTCTATCTCAAAAGTTTTTGTGAAATCTGGTAATGCAAGGAGAGGTGCTTCATTGAGCCTCTTTTCGAGTTCATCAAAAGCTTTTTGTTGAGCTTTGCCCCACATGAAGGTGACATTATTTTTCGTCAACTCGTTGAGAGGACAAGCAATGGTTGAAAAGTATTCCACAAGGCGACGATAGAAACCGGCCAACCCATGGAAACTTTGGAGTTCACTCACATTTGTTGGGATGGGCCAATCTAGTATGTCCTTTACCTTGGACACAACAACTTCAATGCCCTTCGAAGAAACGACAAATCCAAGAAAAATCAACTTGTCTTTAGCAAAAGTGCACTTGGGAAGATTAACATAAAGCTTTTCATGTCGAAGGATGTGCAAACCTTCCTTGACATGTTTAATATGGTCCTCGAGTGACTTGCTATAAACAAGTATATCATCGAAATAGACAACAACACTTTTTCCAATGAGAGAACGCAAGATATGGCTCATAAGGCGCATGAAGGTGGATGGGGCATTAGATAAACCAAAGGGCATAACCATCCATTCAAAGAGAACAAGTTTGGTCTTGAAGGTGGTTTTCCACTCATCACCTTCAGCCATGCGTATTTGATGGTAACCACTACGAAGATCAATTTTCAAAAAAATAGTGGCTCCACACAACTCATCAAGCATGTCATCGAGACGTGGTATGGAATGTCGATAACGCACGCTGAGAGCATTGATTGGACAGCAGTCCATGCATAGTCGTAACGTATCATCCGTTTTTGGAACAATAATCATGGGTACGGCACTTCGAATCGTGCTAACTTGGATCAAACCTTTGGAGAGGAGTTGGTTGATTTGAAGTTCAATCTCCTTTGTCTCCTCCGGGTTCGTGAGGTAAGCTACACGGTTTGGAAGGGGTGTGCCGGGGATGAGATCAATGCGAAGCTCAATTCTACGAAGAGGAGGTAGTCCATGTGGAAGTTCTTCGCGGAACACATCCTTGAATTCCTGCAAAACAATCTTCAAAGATGGAGGAACATTGGTTAATTCATTAGTTCATTGCGCTAGTCCCTTGCAAAGGAGGACATAGTGCAAGATGGCTGGGTTGTTCTGCACATCTCTCATTTAACTTTTGGTGGCAAGGAGAACACTCTTAGTTTTTCCACTCGATTTTGGCTTGTGGCTCTCACTCACTATGAGGTGGTTCTCTCGCTCACCGCTCTTACCACAAGTAGGTGTTGTGGTTTTCTCCCTCGCTAAAGCCTTTGCATTGTCCGAAATTATTTGGCTAGGAGTCATTGGTTGCAAAACACATGTTTTGTTGAGCCATTTGAAGGTGTACACATTGGTGCGACCATCATGTAGAGCAGCCTTCTCAAATTTCTATGGTCGACCAAGAAACATGTGGCAAATTTTCATAGGAACCACATCGCACTCCACTGTGTCTTTGTAAGGACCAATGGCGAAGGAGATCGATACGGTATGTTTGGTCTTCACGGACCCTTGGTCACTTATCCATTGCACGTGGTAGGGGTGCTTGTGCGGATGGAGGGTGAGGTTGAGATTCTCACACAACTTGGTGCTAGCAAGGTTGTGGCAACTCCCTCCATCGTTGACCACTTTGATAGATTTTCCATTGATGCATGCTCGGTTTTGGAAGATATTTGAGCGTTGGTCTTCATGCTCTTGTGCTTGAGTGGTCAAGATCCTTGTGAAGACAATTGATGGACTTGCGTCATGTTCACAGATGAGTAGTTCTTGGTCATCTTCCACTCATTTCCTTGCCATTGCTTCCGTGACTCGGGCATCAAATTCATCTTCACCCAAGTACTCTTCGCCATTGTCATGAATGAACAAAACTTTCTTGTTTCCACACTCGGCCAACTTGTGTCCTTTGCCTCCACACTTGTAACCTTCACCGTTGAAAGGTGTATCACTCTTTGCTTGTTTGCCACTTGGGGGTAGTTTTCCTTGAGGAAGTGTGGGCTTGAAGGAAGGCTTGGAGGTACTTGAGGAGCTTCCATTAGAGGTTGTTGGCATAGCGGTTGAGGCTTGCTTGTATGTGAAGTACATCTTGGGGTTTTTGTACTTTATGTCCTCTTTCACTTGATGTTTGACCTTTGTTGCGATGTGCACAAGCTCAACCATGTTTTTGTATGTTTGGAACTCGACGATGCGCTTGATTGGGTGGTTCAACCCAATAAGGAAGCATGCCATAGTTTGCTCCATGCACTCTTCAATGTTGGCGCGGATCAAGTTGAGTTCCATTTCCTTGAAGTACTCTTCCACGGTCTTTGTCCCTTGACGAAGTGATTGAAGGTTGTTGAAGAGGCCAAGCGTATAGTATGCGAGGACGAAACGGGATCTTATGTGAGCCTTCATGTCATGCCAAGTTGTAATTGGCGGTTCTTGTCTTGCGTCACGAGCAACTTGAACTTGTTCCCACCAAAGGTTGGCGTAATCATCAAACTCAATCGAAGCCATGGCGACCATCTTCTCGTTGCTATAATTGTGCATGTGGAAAATCTTGTCGACTTTGATTGCCCATGAGAGGTATTCTTCGGGGTCATTGGATCCAGTAAAATTGGGCATTGTTGACTTGAGCTTGCCAAAAGTTTCTCATCCTTGCGGTCATTGCGACGAGCTTGGTGACCTTGTTGGTGATCTTGTGGTTGGGGAGGTGGAACTTGGTTTTCGCGACCTTGTTGAGGTGCTTGCTCTTTCTCTTGGCGCGGTTGTTGACGATGTTCAGGCGCTTGGCCCTCATGAGGGTGTTGAGGATGAGGAGCCTCATAACGCGGTTGATGACTAGGAGGAGGCTCGTTCCTCGGTTGGTGATGTGGATTAGGCGCACGGGAATCATGGCAAAGATCATGGTTTTGAACCTCTTGACATGGTGGGCGTCGCTCAACTTGTACCACTTGACGCTCCATGTTTTGGTGTGGACGTTCATGACAGTGATGATGAGGAGTAGGATCTTGGAGAGCTTCACGTCGATGATGAGCTTGATTCTCCAAATTGAAGTCATGCCTTGTTGTGTCAAGTATGTGTCGCGGGTGATGGTGGTAGATTTGCGGTTGCACTCGCGGTTCTTGATGTGGTTGTGCTTGTTGGATCACTAGTGCCCTTGTGTGATGACGGTGTGCTTCTTTCCTTGCTTGGGGTCTTGAAGAGAAATCACCATCATAGCTTTACGTTGCGGCGTGCCGTGGGGAAGGTATGTAGTTCGAAGAACTTACATCTTCAACCACGGCGGCATCATTGCGTCTTGGAGCACTCGGATGAAGGTCTTGTTGAAGAGGTGCATGACAACACGAAGAACTTGAAGAGCTTGAAGAACTTGAATGTGGTCTTGCCATTCCGTCGATGAGGACACGCAGCTTGTCATTTGTTTCGGTGACAGAGCGTTGGAGTGCTTCATTTTGGTGGCCAAAGTTGTGATGCATTGCATGAATTTGTCGTTTGAGGCCATCGAAGCGGTTGTCGATGTTCTTGAACCTGGCTTGCGTCTCGCCAAATTGTTCATGTTGACGTGTCTCAAGGGCTTGGCAACGTTCATGGAACTCTTATCGGACGATGAAGTGACTTGTGCGCGTCATGTATGGTCCATGTTCTTCTTCTTGTGAAGGTGGTTGGCTCGACTCACCGTGCCTATCCATCATGCAAAACACACAAGTATTGTATATGGAAGTGGAATATGGTGGTGTTAGCCTTGTACCTCACCTTGGGAATTGCAAAGAAAACTCACACTAAAGAAAGAAATAACTCTCATAAGCTTATAGGTGGTAGGTTAAGATTGTGGAATGCCAAAGAACCAATCAAAAGAAAAGGGATAGTCAAAAGTGGGTAAAATCCAAACAAAACTCAAGTCAAAGGCGAAGGTCAACAACTCAAAAGGGTGACGAGAACCTACGACTATATACACACACATGGAGATTGTTGGGATTGACATGACTATGAAAATGAGCAAACAAAATGTCCTAACAAAGACTAAGCTCGTTGTCGTGCCAATGCAAGGAGAAACCTAGGCTCGTTTGCAAATAAGAAAAATGAGCAACGGATTTGTGCACTTGCCTTGGGCGCTCTTCTTTCTCTCTTGCTTACAAGCTTTGAGACTCTCTTTTGCTATGGGAGACTATTTTTCTTTTTCTTTTTCTTTGTATCTTTTTCTTTCTTTTTTTTGCTCTCCCCTAATGCTACCTAGTCACACTTGATATTGTTATTGCAATCTCACTATCCAAGGACAAATGCACAATGCTCAAGCAAACACAAGATGAGCCACTCTCGTGGGATAGGTACACACAAAGCAAGATAGGGGTTAACAAGGTGACACAATTTATACCTTCGTTGGTGATGATGAACTTGCTCTCGGTGGTACGGGATAATGTCCATGGGTCGTGGTGTCGATGAGCACGGGATTTGTTGATGCGGAAGCTTGTTCTTAGTTGAAGACATGCACACGGACACAAACAAACAAGAGGAAATTAGCCAATGCAAGATTAGAGGCAAAACTGTCAAAATAAGGCGTCAGGGCCGGAGACTCCGGGGTCTCAGGCCGGAAACTCCGGTCCAGGCCAAAGACTCCGGTGTGGATATGCCAAAAACTCAGGTGTTGGCTAGAGACTCCGGTCTGCAAGTCGGAAACTCTGGTCTATAGTCAGATCGCTAACTTCTCAACTTCTTGGGCGGAAATCCACGCCTTGGGTCCTCAAATCCGCGAAAAATTGGCCAAATTGGGCTAGGAAATCACAGGATAAAGCTGGACCAACACCTTAGAAAAGATTTGGTTGGATCAAAACCACAAATAATACTCCAAATCAAGAGATCGATCCAAAGGAAAATTTGGGGCTCTTTTTTGGGGTTTTTGAATTTTTGGTGGATAGAAGAAAATTTTGTGGGAGAATTCGTGAGCAACGAAGCTCTTGATACCAATATGTTGAGGGCAAACCTCTAGGGTGGCCCAATCTTTCATGAATCCCTTTCGAATCAAGGATGGAGTGCGGGGGAAGGAGGGGCGGATGAATACGATGAACTCACGCATGAAGAACGAGATGAACACACTCAAAGCCACGATACACACCAATAGCTCACGCCGACGGTGACTGGTCCGGCGCAATCCCTAGGATCGGGGTCGGGCAGAGGACTCTCTCTCGAAATGGCACGGTGAGGAGGGAGACTCGGTGAGGTCTTGACGTCTAGGCAAAGGGACTCCGATGCCTATGGCTTGTACAACGTGGAGGCACGATGCAAACTCCAACGAGGTTTGGGATATTTGGTGCTCCTTGGTCAAGTAGCATGAGGCAAGAATTAGATAGATCCACAAGGGGTTTCCACTAATTCCAAATATCATGCCTAGGGTTTATAATAGAGGTGGGGGACTTTATATAGGCCAGCCACAAAGTCAGGGGTACTTTAGGGATAATAGATAAGTTCTGGATGGACTAAGGGGTACATGGGCTGAAGGCCCAAAGTCCTTTTACATGCCTGGGGACGCTCGGTCCAGAGACTCCGGTGTGGTGGACCGGAGACTCTGGTCTGGATTGGAGATTCCGGTCGGTATCCAGTCCATCTCTAGAGTGGCGATCTGGCTGTCCTCGAGCTCGATTCGGGGCTCAGACCGGAGGTGGGCTAGAGTCTCCAAGGTCTTCAGGCTGGAGAATTTGGTGGACCGAAGACTCCGGTGTGCACAGACCGAAGACTCCGGCCTGAGCAGCTCCAGCGGCTTCTGCTGCATGCCCCGCTCCTTGTTCTCCATCCTTGGGTGCTTGGTGTTGTGTTGGAGCTTCATACCTGATGATGCATAGAGTAGTTGCATGAAGTAGCACACCATCCAAAGATGTATCAAATTGGCACAAGTTGAGGAGCGAGTTCACCTTAGCTTGTAGGAGTTTGGCTCGAGCACGAGTCATGGGTCCACTTGGGGGACTGGTTGGTGTATATGTAGGAGCATCCGTAGGACGGGCTGCATCAGCAATTATCTTATTTTGAAACCCCGGACTCAAGTTCTGTACTAACTTGGCACAGTGTTGGTGTGAAAATGTGCCAATAGCTTAGGTAATCGCTCATAACAAGATTTGTCTCTTATTGTCACAATAGAACATAGAGTTTTGGTATATAAGTTCCCAAATTCACATACGAACTCCATATGACGTAAATCTTATAGTGGTCGATCTCTATACAGAAAGCTGCATCTGAATTTCACCAGCTTCACCGGTTTTGAAGAACCTAAAATGGCCAAATTCGTGTTGGAAAATAGAGTTTTCTGCAAAAAAGGAAAGGCCATACGCCACGTTCTGTGGCACTTCCTCCATATTTGGCCTTTCTCACAAGAATATTCTAGCCTTAGAGTGCAATTATCTTATTCCGAAGCACCAGACTAAAGTTCCGTAGTAACTCGGCATGGTGTTGGTGTGAAATTGTGCCAATGGCTTAGATAATCACTAATAATAAGAATTGTATCTTATTGTCACAACAGAACACACAATTTTGATAAACAAGTTGCCGAATTTACACATGAACTCCGTTTGAGCTAAATTTTATAGCGATCGATATCTACAGAGAAAGTTGCATCTGAATTTCACTAGCTTCGCTAGTTTCGATGAACCTAAAATTGCCAAATTCGTGTTGGAAAATAGAGTTTTCTGAAAAAATGAAATGCCATACACCACATTCTTGTGGAACTTCCTCCATATTTCGCCTATCTCGCAAGAAGATTCTAGCCTTAGAGTACAATTATCTTATTCTGAAGCACCGGACTCAAGTTCCGTAGTAACTCGGCATGGTGTTGGTGTGAAATTGTGCCAATGGCTTAGGTAATCGCTCGTAACAGTAATTGTCTCTTATTGTCACAATAGAACACACCGTTTTTGTAAAGATGTTGCAAAATTTACACACGAACTCCGTTTGAGCTAAATTTTATAGCGATCGATATCTATAGAGAAAGTTGCATCTAAATTTCACCCGCTTCGCTGGTTTCAAAGAACCTAAAATGGCCAAATTCGTGATGGAAAATAAAGTTTTCTCCAAAAATGAAAGGCCATATGCCACATTCTTGTGGCACTTCCTCCATATTTGTCCTATCTCACAAGAACATTCTAGCCTTATAGTACAATTATCTTATTCTGAAGCGCCGGACTCAAGTTCCGTAGTAACTTGGCATGGTGTTGGTGTGAAATTGTGCGAATGGCTTAGGTAATCGCTCATAACAAGAATTTTCTCTTATTGTCACAATAGAACACACATTTTTGGTAAAAATTCCCAAATTCACATACGAACTCCGTATGAGCAAAATTTTATAGCAATCGATATATATATAGAAAGTTGTATCTGAATTTCACTAGCTTCAGTGGTTTCGAAGAACCTAAAATGGCCAAAATCGTGTTGGAAAATAGAGTTTTCTGCAAAAAAGGAAAGGCCATACGCCACATTCTGTGGCACTTCCTACATATTTGTCCTTTCTCGCAATAATATTCTAGCCTTAGAGTGCAATTATCTTATTCTGAAGCACCGGACTGAAGTTCCATAGTAAGTTGGCATGGTGTTGGTGTGAAATTGTGCCAATGGCTTAGGTAATCGCTAATAACAAGAATTGTCTCGTATTGTCACAATAGAACACACAGTTTTGATAAACAAGTTGCCAAATTTACACACGAACTCCGTTTGAGCTAAATTTTATAGCAATTGATATCTACAGAGAAAGTTGCATCTGAATTTCACCAGCTTCGCCGGTTTCGACAAACATAAAATTGCCAAAATCATGTTGGAAAATAGAGTGATGAGGATATATATATAGGGATTACAATGATTCTGACTGCTTGAACTGGAAGGAAATATTGAGTCAAATCAATGATGAATATCAGGTGACTTAATTCTTAGTTGGACAAGATATTTTGATTTATAAAACTTTATACTACCTAAATCATGGTGTTGTTGTTTGACTAGATTTAACAGCTTTTAGACTAGTGCTAGCGGGAAGGAGAGGGAGGAAGGCGAGGAGTCTGACATGATGATCATCCAAGGATGCGCGAGGTAGGAGTGGGAGGCAGGCACACGGAGCGAGGAGGAGATCATCAAGAAGGAAGGCACAAGAATGCCTGCTACGACCGGAGTGTCCGGCCGAGTCCACCTGGACTGCCTCGCCTGGCCAAGAGACGAATTAGCATGGACAGTTAGTACACCAAAGCGGACACCACCCGGACACCAACCAGAAACTTCAAAGTTTCTGGCCAGACCAGACTGTCCGGCACACTCAACCCGGAGTGTCCAGCCTGACCGGACTATCCGACCAGATTACACCGAAATGTCCAGCCACTGACCAAATCTGCTCCGAGTCAGTTTGTATCAGTTTGAGTCATATGCGTTTAGTTTCAGTTTCTGGCCGCCCCAGCCGCCCTTATAAGCCTTGGGATGATCCATAGTTTGGGTTGAGACCACGTTAACACTATTTTGGAGTTGTTTCTTTTTAGAACCTCTGGAATTACCCTGTGATCGAATTATACTACTGCAATTGAGTGTGATGTATTGTTCCATTGGGAATTAGTAGATTGCGAACAACCGTTCGTGGTCGACGGCTGTGTGCGCAAGAGCATGGTGTTCTGAATATCCCACAGGGTTTGAGAGCTGTTGCATTGGCATTAGGGTTCGAGCGGGAGAGTTCATAGCTACAGGCTAGTTATCTATCCACCATTATCATCATCGATAAGTGCTTACTGAGAAGATTGGACCACCCCATATCATCTTGGTATCAGATTTCCTTGTTTACTCAATTAGCATCCACAAATCCATCCATAGTTTAGATCTTGTTTTAGTCACTGATCCTTCTATCTCGTAGATCCGATCTATAGTTTTGATCTGTAGGAGTCTAGGTTTCCGTTTAGATCTAGTTTTTGCTTTCATACGTGTTCCCATCTTTGTTTTCCGCCGCCACAAGTTCAGATCTGAATCAAGCATAAGAGTCCTGGTTGTTTACTACTTGGCAAGTAGGAATTGAAAAAAAATCATGTTGACTCTGTCGTGGCACAGAAACGACATGTTTCTCTTTCGCGAGTCTGTGTCTGCCACGGATCCGATTTCCTGACGCATCATGATTTCGTGCTGTTTTTCTACCGCAGCATACGTTTTGTCACGAGGTGTTGTTTTCTGCCACGCCACACCTTTGGCCTGTTTTTCTGCCATGGCACAAATATAACGATTGTGATTTTTGCAATTTCCAAAGCTTAGCTACATTCATTCTATTCAAAGGGGTTAGGAACCTACCTAATTAGGCTAGTTCCGCTCTTACAGGCTGCTCCTAGGGTTTTGGTGCTGTTCTTTGTAAATTGGTCATGTGTGATATTAAAAAAGAAGAGAAAGAGCATATATCAAAAGAAAAAGAAAAAAGAGAAAGAAGCTATACAAAAGAAAAGGCAAAAGAAAAGGAGATTTGAGCAAGAGGCCTAGTGATATCTTTGTGCACCGGTAGATTGAGCAATCTTGTGCCTGTTTACTTTGAGCTTTGCTAGTGTCTCTCCCGCGTAGTGCAACACCCTTCATAGTTGCATTGACACGTTTATCTCCACATGTGTGTTTCTTGGGTTTTGTATGATCATCACTAGGACTTGTTTGCGGTGTAGATAGTATACCATACCTACAGCTCCACCATATATAACTTGTGTGCCCTGTTATCATTCTCTATACCCTTGATATTCACTTCATTACATCTGTGTATAAGTTGTTGATTCGAATTGGTAAGCATCACTATTCACTTTGGAACAGTAAGATCTGCTTTCTTGTCAGTTTTGAGTAAGTTGTGAGAGTTCGACCACCAGATTTCGATTTGTGCACGAACGTACTAATCATGTCTTCTAGTAGTGTTGATGTGATGCAGAAAAAGGATGCAGATGATTATTCCTTTCCGTTACAATCCTATTGCAGCAACACATTTTGGGAAGAGGAGTCAGGAGTGGTGCCTTCTTCGAGTTTGTTCCACTTCATCACAGAAGTTAGTGGTCGACAAGCTGCTACTACCATTGATACTTGTTCTTACATAAATTTGGTTAGTGTTGAGGTTGTTGAAAAGCTACAATTATATGCAAGTGCATTAAAAAACCCATTTATGTTAGCAACTTCTGGTCATGCACTACCAGTTACTCAGATCGCATCTGTTGCACTCACCATTTATGGCCCTAGCAGAACGATTTCTTGTTTTATCATTCCTAGAGTGTCTAACTCTTGTCATATCATGTTGGGAACAAAGTGGTGTAATCAATTCCAGGTTGTGTTTGGTAATGATTGTTCTGATCGTACTATCTTTTGGTAGGAGATTAGGCGTCAAAACCTATATGCACCTGTAATCACCAACATAAAACCACGTGTGGATCCTGTCGTAGAAGAACCAAGAGTGAGAATTCATGAGACAAATGAGGTTTCTACTAATGTAATCATCTCTACTCCTAGTGTTGTTTCTTGTGATATCCAGGTTGCTTTTGAAGAAAGGAAGCCATCTATTTTATAACCTGTATCACTGGACTATGCATTGTCACTTGTGGAGGATGTTTTAGTACCTACTACAATTGAGGAGATTGTTGGTGACAGTGGTACTGATTTGGAGCTTCAGCCAACATGTGCGACATGTGAGTTTATTCATTTACTCAATCCTCCTTGTGACTTGCCTTGCACTACTGTTTCAGCACCATGTGATAGTTTACAAAATTCAAATTTTGATCATGTGGTACTGATAACACATAATGAAATACTTGCTCAAATACCACCTGTTTTTTTTGAGAGAGCTCGAATACCACCTGCTGATATTGTATATTCCATCATGCTAAATGAACCTATGAGTATGAGTTGTGCTATGGATAAGATTCCTGAAACTTCATGTCTAAATTCTAGCACATATTCTCCTTGTTTCACTTTCAATCTAATTGGTGAATATAACATGGATGAAAATTTTCTTGTGGATCACATATGCATTACTTGTAATAGAATCGTTGAACTGAAACAAGATGTTTTCAGCCATATATGCAATGTGTCACAAAATGTTTGCTATGGGACAATAGTTCATGGTCAAGATATTATGTAAATACATTCTGGTCTAGTTGATATATTGCAACCAACACAAGTAATTTTACCTATGTTGGATTGTTCTAATCTTGCTAGAATAGAACCCAAGTTTTCATATTTATTGTGTTTGTCCCAAACGTCTTTGTCTAGTGATGTTACTATTTTAGACTTCACTAATATTTGCAAATTGAGTTGCATATTACATACTAGACAACATGGTCATGTTCATAATAATCAGAGTAGTGCAGTTGAAGCATGGCATGAATCAATTTGGTTTTCGCACATATTGAATTGGTTTGATCTTGTTCCCAAATTTGATCATAGAACTTCTTTGAGCAAACTGAATTTAATATTGAACAACAAGACTATATATCCATTTGTTTTTCACCATGATCATGATTCTTTGTACTTCAATTATACCTGCAATTTAAGTTGCTTGTTGTATACTAGACATAATTTTCATGTGAACAACAATAATACAACATGTTATATATACATATACTTTTCATACACGTTGTTCTTTTTGTTTCTTCCCGTTTCAGCTTACCCAAAGTCGTGGATGGCTTTTCTTGAAGAAAGGGAGGATGATGAGGGTATATACAGGGATTACAATGATTATGACTGCTTGAACTAGAAGGAAATATTGAGTCAAATCAATGATGACTATCAGGTGACTTCATTCCTAGTTGGACAAGATACTTCGATTTATAAGAACTTTATACTACCTAAATCATAGTGTTATTGTTTGACTAGATTTAATAGCTTTCGGACTAGCGCTAGCGGGAAGGAGAGGGAGGAAGGCGAGAAGTCCGACATGATGATCATCCAAGGATGCGCGAGAGAGGAGCGGGAGGCAGGCGCATAGAGCGAGGAGGAGATCATCAAGTAGGAAGGCACAATAATGCCTACGACGACCGTAGTGTTCGGCCAAGTCCACCCGGACTGTCCGGCCTGGCAGAGAGACGAATTGGTACGTATATTCCGGCAACTTCAAAGTTTTTGGCCAGACCGGACTGTCCAGCACACACCACTCGGAGTGTCCGGCCTGACCAGACTGTCCGGCCTGACCCGGAGTGGTCGCCGACCAAATCTGGTCTGAGTCGGTTTGTATCAGTTTGAGTCGTATGCATTTAGTTTCAGTTTCTGGCCGCCACAGCCGCCCTTATAAGCCCTGGGACGATCCTGATGGGTTCGTAGCATGGAAAACAAAAAAATTCTACCGCAAGAACGAACAAAACCCAGATCTAATCTAGATAAAAGCCAAGATCTAATGTATTAGACATGTGCAATGAGATAGAAAGGAACTAACCCTCGTAGATCCGAAAGCGTTAACGAGATTAGATCTCGTGGTTGATGTAGTCGATCACTTGCCGATCTCAAGATCATGTGGATGATCCTTCCGGCGTCGCGTTCCAGCAGCGCTTCCGCAGTCGGTCAAGTGGACGATCCTTCCGGCGCCGCGATTCGGCAGCGCTTCCGCAGTCGGTCACACGTGCGGAGTCGAAGCAAACCTTCCTCTCCCCGTTCCTTCGAGCAGCGGAGGTAGTAGATCTTCTCCACGGAATCCCAGCAGCACGACGGCGTGGTGGTGGTGGTGGAGTAGAGAATTCTGCAGGGCTTCTCCTATGCCTGTGCAGAAGAAAGGTGGAGGAGAGAGGCGGCAGAGATTGGGTGTTATGGGAGAGAGACAAGAGGGGGCGCCCCTGCCCTTCTATTTAAGGGGGGAGGCGCGCCTGGGGAGGGGGATTCCTAGTAGGACTCCCCTCCTATGGCCGGCGGTGGGAAGGGGGGAGAGTCCTCCTCCCCCACGAATCCGTGTCTTGCCCCACTAGGTTTCCTTTGACCCTTTCTTGGTTTTCAAGCAAACTCCAAGAAATCCTCTAGAACCTTCCAGAACATTCCGAAACCTTCTAGAACCCTCATACAAATACTCCGGAACATTTCCTAACTCAGAAAATGATCCCCTATATATGAATCTTATTCTCCGGACCATTCCGGATCTCCTTGTGATGTCCCGGATCCATTCTGAGACTCCGAACAACATTCGGTCTCCAACGCACATTCCATATCTACTTAAAACAACTTAGAACCTTAAGTGTGTCACCCTACGGTTCGTGAATATGCAGACATGACAGAGACACATCTCCTATCAATAACCATTAGCGAGACCTGGAGATCCATAATGGCTCCCACATACTCAACGGTGACTTCGTGATCGATTGAACCATTTACATATGAAACCAATTCCTTTTGTCGCGCGATACTATACTTATCTGAGGTTTGATCATCAGCATCTCCATACCTAGTTCTACCTCGTTACTGATAAGTACTCTTTACTCGTTCCGTGATATGTCATCCCTTGTGACCCAGTCACATGCTTGCAAGCTAACTAGATGATATTCCACCGAGAGGGCCCAGAGCATATCTATCCGTCATATGGATGGACAAATCCCAATCTTGGTCCATGCGCTTCAACACATACTTTCAGAATACCCAATGACACCTTTATGACCACCCAGTTACGAAGCGGTGTTTGATGTCATCAAAGTATCCATCCGGTGATGGTGATTAACATAACCTCATGGTCGAAGGATTAGGTTACTATGTATTTGAAAGCTTACAGCAATACGAACTTAACGACTTGATCTTATGCTACGCTTACTATGGGTGTGTGTCCATCACATCATTCTCCTAATGATAAAACCTTGTTATTAATCACATCCGAATGTCCATGATCAGGAAACCATGATCATCAATTAATCAACAAGCTAGTTCAACAAGAGGCTTACTAGGGACTCTCTTATGTTTACAAAACACACAAGTATTAATGTTTCCGGTTAATACAATTATAGCATGGGATGTAAACATTTATTATAAACATAAAGATATAATAATAACCACTTTTATTATTGCCTCTTGGGCATATCTCCAACAGATCCATAGTTAGGGTTGAGACCATGTTAAAACTATTTTGGAGTTGTTTCTTTTTAGAACCTCTAGAATTACCCTGTGATCGAATTATACTACTGCAATTGAGTGTGATCTGTTGTTCCATTAGGAATTAGTAGATTGCAAACTACCGTTCATGGTCGACAGCTGCATGCACAAGAGCGCGGTGTTGTGAATATCCACAGGGTTCGAGAGCTGTTGCATTGGCATCAGGGTTCGAGCGGCAGAGTTCATAGCTACATGCTAGTTATCCATCCACCATTATCACCATCAACAAGTGCTTGATGAGAATATAGGGCCACCCAATATCATAGAGTTTTCTGCAAAAATGAAACGCCATACGCCACATTCTTGTGGCACTTCCTCCATATTTGCCTTATCTCGCAAGAAGATTCTAGCCTTAGAGTACAATTATCTTATCCTGAAGCACCAGACTCAAGTTCCATAGTATCTCGGCGTGGTGTTGGTGTGAAATTGTGCCAATCGCTTAGGTAATCGCTCATAACAATAATTGTCTCTTATTGTCACAATAGAACACATAGTTTTGGTAAAAAAAATTGCCAAATTCGCACACGAACTCTATTTGAGATAAATTTTATAGCAATCGATATCTACAGAGAAAGTTGCATCTGAATTTCACCAGCTTCACCGGTTTAGAATGTAGCATCCCAAATGTCTAACATTGTAATGCTACATGGTTTCAATCAATATAAGACTACCCCTACATAATAATTAATGCATCATCATTGTATCTTGCTCATGTCACCATGCCTATTGCATTTGAGCATCATATTAAAACCCTTTTCATTTGGTTGTTCCCTCATATGCACTTGTATTATTAATTGTATTTGCCTCTTGATATATTATAGTTGGTTCTTGATATATTGCTTGATGCCCAAGTTGACTTGGGGGATATCTCTTCAAACTCCATCACCTTTCTTTTGGCACTAGCTATAATTCCACCATCCTAATTATATATGAGCCATTGCATTTCTATTTGTTGTTTTAATCTAGCTCATATGTCTTGGGGTGGATCCTTTTCTATTCTACCTGCTTCCATAAATGTTTCTATATTGTTTTCACAATATCAATTATGAAAGCACACATGGCCACTTTTACATGGCAATGTGGAGTAGAGTCCACTTCCTTTTTCTTATATGGCTCCATTTGAATCGTTGCTTGTCTGAATTTATTTGGGGGCACAGGGATCATGGATGAACTAGTGGCATACCCACACTAGCAAAGCCCCATCTATATTCACACATGCCCATCATTTTTAAATAAGCCATGTAAAGAGAGATTTTTCTCTAAACCTTTTTTTGGTGAATGTATGTGAATGCTTCCATAGTTTAGATGCTCATGTGATTTAGTTTGTTTTCACAAACTACTACATGCATCGATGCATGCATGGAACATGCAAGTTTACCACCTTCTCACTCCCTTCTAGTTCTTTTGGAATTCTTTTGGTTCTTAGTTGGGCTTGAGACTTTTGAATTCAAACAAATTTGAATAAATATAAACAATAAAAAAAACCTACACTACATTTACTAACAATTGGACACATATACACCTTTCTACACGTACACCTTTTACCTAAGAATCTATGCCTAGCTAAATCTAAATCACATGTGTGTGTACTCGCACATACACTCCACACATGCTAGGTACTATTCCAGCTATGGCCTATTTGAATGCACCAGCATGCTACACCTAGCAAGTTTTCCACCCCCGCACGCATACACCTATCGATCGACCCAGCCAGCTAGCTACCGGAGCAACACCATCTATCAGCCCATCCAACCTCTGAATCTGTGACCGTAGTGTCGTGTCTCTGAACCTGAACCGGACTAAGCAATTCCAGGCTGCACCTTCTCTCTACCGCGCTTCCTTGCCTACCTGGTTCAACCGCACCAGCAGGGGCACCCGCGCCGTCCCTGTTCCTCTTCTTGCAGAGCACGTGAAGCCGACCGTGCTACGCACATGCCAACCGAGAGCCTCACGCCGATGCCGTGCCGTCCTTTCTCCCTCTCTCGGCCATAAAGCGAACCCATCTACCCTCTGTTAGAAATAAGCGCTCTGTGTCCGGTACCGGCATGGTGTCGTATACGAGTTAGGATTCCTAGCAGTACACCGAGATATGTGTGTTGAGTCTAATTCGTATACTTACATGTAACTGAGTACTACTAGAATTAGAGTTGGGCTAGTAGTCGAGTCGGCATACTAGAATCCTAGTATATATATGCATATACCCCGGGTTGTAAACAAACCGTGAGTTCAAAGTAATAAAAAAGGAGGCATGATACGTGCGTGTAGCGATCATATTGTTTCCGTACGTGCGTGTGTGAGTTGCTATGGCCAGGAAAGTAATCTAGCTCTAGCTTCATATACGTGCGTGTGTTCACCGGAGTTTCGTCGTCGCAGTCGCCGAAAAGTACTCGGCGGCTGGGTCTGGGCCAACAATTGCTACCAGAGCCAAGGTCGTCGTTCGTGATCTACTGAAAGTACAAGGAGGTCATGGCAATGGTGAAGTTTGGCGAGAGCTCTGCAGCGGCACCGGTGACAGAGACGGTAGGGGCGGCTTTGTATCCGCGCCTCGATCGTAAGGACTACGGACTATGGGCACTCAACATGGAGGTGACCATGGAGGCTCAGGAGGTTTGGAAGGCCGTCGATCCAGGAGGCGACGAGTACGTCAAGGGAGGCGCGAAGTACCGGAAGGATCGCCAAGCGTTAACGACGCTCTATTCCGTAGTGCCAAAGGGCATGATGCAGCACCTCATCGGAAAGAAATCGGCGAAGGATGCATGGGAGACAATCAAGATCTTGCACCAAGGTCATGCCCGCGTGAAGGAAGCGCATCTTCAAACTTTGACTATGAAGATTTGAAGATGGAGGAGAGCGAGACGGTTGATCAGTTTGCCGCCCGTTTCGTTACCCTCGTCAACGCAATCAGGGGATATGGCGAGAGATTGGATAAGATCAAGAACGTCAGAAGGTTCCTGCGTGCGGCGCCGGCGCGCTACATGCAGATCGTCACATCGATCGAACAATGTCTCGACCTGAATACATTGACGGTTGAGGATCTCGTCGGAAGATTCAAGGCACGAGAGAATCCAGATCAGCTTTGGTGATCCAGAACAGGTTGAGCACCTGATGCTCACGAAGCAGCAGTGGATGACTCTTTCGAAAGAAAAGCAAGGAGGCTCCACGAGCGGCAAGGAGAAGCAACGCCCAGCGAAAAAGTACATCGCGGGGCAGGAGGACGAAGATGACACCCAGCCGCGGAGGAAGTTTGACATAAAGAAAATAAGGTGTCATAACTGCGGCGAGCTCGGTCACTTCAAGGTTGATTGCCGGAAACCACCAAAGGAGAAGGAGACGGCTCTCATCGCCCAGGAAGGAGATGATGGACCGATGATGCTGATGCTCGAAGTAACTGAGCTGAAGGATGAGGAGGATCCTCCATCACCGGCTACGGAGATTGTGGCGCAAGTGGATCACGATCTACCGTGTGCAGATCACGAGGAACGGAGTGCCCCGTTACCATGTGAAGCCAAGTTTGAGGCAAGTGAAGCATCGGGACTAGTTCATGGTGATCTATCCATTGGAATTTCACCCGCAACTCCGTCCGGCAATAAGTTCTTCAGGCTTGTCGTGGATGATCATAGTAAATACATGTGGATTGTGTTGCTAAAAAGTAAGGATCAAGCTCAACAAGCATTCGAGAAGATCAAGGAAGCCAAAGAGTTCAAGGTGGAGGCGAAGATAAGAGCCCTACGCATTGATCAAGGGGGTGAGCTGCATCAAACTGTGTTGACCATGGCACGGAGCATGATAAAGAGTAAAGGCTTGCCAAGAAAATTCTGGGGTGAGGCAGTCAATATGGCTGCGTATTTGCTGAACATGGAGCCAACTGAGAGTGGCGTTGGTATAGCACCGTACGAAGCATGGTACGGATGGAAACCCTCGGTTGATCATCTTCGCACTTTTGGGTGCGTGGCGAATGTCAAGACGGAGTCCGACCATAAGAGTAAATTGGCGGAGCAGAGGACTCCAATGATCATGACGGGCTATGAAAGCTCAAAGGAATACCGCTTGTGCAATCTTTATACCAATAAGGTGGTTGTCAGGGGCGATGTAATCTTTGAGGAAGGCGAGTTAGGGAATTGAGGCTACAACGAACCGGGATATCCAATTTTCCACGTCACGTACGATCTTGAGTATGAAGAAAATATGGATCAACCAAGCTTATCATTGTTAGCAAATTCGGGCCTAGAAGACGTCGAAGGCCTAGGGGTGCTCTAGATATAGACACCAGGCCAGAAATACAAGGGATTCTCCCAGAAAAAAAAGAGTCTGAAAAAAGACTAATCCGTGACCAGAAAAAACGGACCTTAAAGGTTCCGCATCGAGCAAGCCAACCAGGCCTAAAGAAAACGGACCAGAAGAAAGGCCAAGCAGCGTCGTGGCTGTGAAGGAAGAAGTCCTAGGAGGAAGTTCACGTGAGGACATTGGACTAGATTGTTCAGGAGGACAACGTCCATGTGACGTGGCACAAGGGAACCCACGACGGGTTGTGTTTAGCACAGAAAACGGGCCAGAAATTGGTCTAGAAAGTGGCATGCATGGAACGCTTCCTAGAGTCCCAGTTACACGAGCAACCCACCTGCAAGGTGGTTCGGCTTCCAGAGCTCGAGCTTAAAACCTTGCGTCGCTAGGAGAGTCTCCATCGAGAGTACTTGGAGGTTCACAAATTGAAGAAACGGGCGTGATGTTGGACACAGAACAGAGTATGTCGCGACGACTTCAACCGTACGGGAGTCGAGACGACTACGACCAACACGAGCACGTATGCGAAGCGTGTTGAAATACTATCCGAAGAAATAATTTCGGACGATGAATTATCCAGTGAAGACACAGTGCAAAAATCAATTTGTGCTTATCGAGGAACGGGTGAAGACCGAAGACGCTGACAAGGAGGACTGTCTGTGTGAAGCCATGGAGAATTCGGCAAAAGCAAAGTCGGTGACATGGGTGCTAAGAAAGAAAGCGGCGAAAACAATGCCGTGGATGATGCCTGCGAGAAGCAGCGTGTATATTTGAGACCCAGGTGGATGTTGAAGGGGACGTCGTGCTTAGAGAGTGATTGTTATGAATAAGCACTCCGTGTCCAGTATCGGCACGGTGTCACATATACGAGTCGTATACGTATAGGATTCCTAGCAGTACACCGAGGTGTGTGTGTTGAGTCCAATTCATATACTTGCATGTAACTGAGTACTACTAGGATTAGAATTGGCTAGTAGTCGAGCCGGCATACTAGAATCCTAGTATATATATATATATGCATGTACCCCAGGTTGTAAACAAACCGTGAATTCAAAGTAATAAAAAAGGAGGCATGATACGTGCATGTAGCGATCATATTGTTTCCGTACGTGCGTGTGTGAGTTGCTATGGCCAGGAAAGTAATCTAGCTCTAGCTTCATATACGTGAGTGTGTTCACCGGAGTTTCGTCGTTGCAGTCGGCGGAAAATACTCAGCGGCTGGGTCTGGGCCAACACCCTCCGTCCTCATCTAAGCTACCGGGTCGAGATCTGGGAGGAGAGCCAGCCCTCTCCCCCCTTCCTCCTACCTACCACGACATGACCTCACCTTTCATAACCCTAGACGAGGCCAGCCTCTCTTGCTAGCCGGAGAAGCAGTGTTGTCCGGTGGCGTGAAGAAAGTTGAGGAGCTTCCTCGTTGCCGCCCCGTCGTCTGCATCCGGAGCCCGGTCGACCACCTGGAGCAAGGAGGAGGAGCTACTGATCGTTGTCGCCATCCCCGCGCACCCACGAGCTTACGGTGCCATCCTCGCTATCGCACCACTGCCCTCGTCCACGCCAGCAAGCGCAGCTCAATCAGGAGCACGTTGGTGAGCCCCTTCTTCCGGCCCCGCCTTTCTCTGCTACTCCATGCATCCCATAGCCCCGCTCACGTCGCCATTCAGCTGCAGCAGCCACACCGCTCACCGCGCCGGCGCACGCCGTGCCCAGACTGTCACCGCGCGCGACAACAACATCAGTGCCAAAAACTCATGTTCCCTCGTTTCTCCTGGCCGCCTTGTTTCGTCTCCAGCGCTCACCCACACATGTATGCCTAGAGGAAACCTCCAGCTACGCCCAGGTCCAAACGGCGCTACAAACCGACCTCTGTAGCTCCCGCAAGATTTGCTATTTTATTTCTGTTTCTCTATCAGTTTGGCATTTGAATTCTGTGACTTCGTTCTCTGTTCATCACGATATCGCAGCCAGCACAGTACCTTTCAGGCGCCACAATTTGAGTGTATTCCTTATTAGTAGTATCATATTCATGTAGGTCCAAATCTCACATGAATCGGTGCTTGCAAACACACGCAATCTTCCGCGCAAGATCGCTCAAACTCACTGTCTCGGCTATTCAGTAGTTACAGTTCGTCAGTACCACACATGTTGCCCTCCGTCAGTAAAATCCTAGGTACCGGTCCCTATTGCTGCCTTTGCCACGCATGGACGTGGCTCCCTGCTACTTCTGTCTGCACCTCACGGACACAGCTTCGCCACCAAGTCTGTGGTTGCCACTACCTACTCGCGCACTGTCGCCGGCGTCCAATGCAACTTGGCATCATGTTGGACCACGGCAGCCTTCCTAGCTTGCTGATAATATGCTTGGTGCCCTTTTCAATCCATCCATAGCTAACTCTATATCGCTCGCGGACAGAAACATCCTCGTACAAGTTGCACCGTATGTCCATAGTTTGAATCAGCTAGCTCGTTTTGCACCTGACATTTTGATCTAGTTACCTAGCGGGTGCTTTTCTCTAGTCAAAACTATTCTCCACCCATTCTTTACAATAAGTAGGAGCAGCACCTCTGGACCTGTATTAATGTCTACTTCCCAATACATCATTTGATTCCTAGAGAATGCAAAATGCTCCCGCCTTTTGTTTTGTTTACCTTTCGGTTGCTTTTGAACACTCTAAATTATCCATCAAAACAATACATTTTTTAAAACATTAAAATGACTCATAAAAACTAATCCCAACTTGCAAATTGCATATCTTTTAATTGCCAAACTCAAAAATAATAAGTAATATATCTTTTTCGATTATAAAATTGCAAGGAATATTAATATGACCTTGAAGATTATTTTTAAACAATTAAAATTTCGAAATTGTTTTAATTCAATAATAACTCCTTTATCTTAATAAATCTATAGATTTAATTCCGCAATTTCAAATTCAACAAATAATATGTCTAAATCGATTAGCTCGACGAGGCCGTTCTAACTATGCATTCCCTGATATCATTTAAAGCATGCATTATGTAAAACCATTAAGACCTGAATGGTTTATGCAAGTAAAACTTGACTAAACAATTAATAAAAGTGCTTATTCCTTGTTTCCACACCTCACCCTTGACATGCTATGTTATACATGCAATTGCGCACCATTCTATCATGGCATACCTTGTTTGCTTGATGCATATGTTTTATATGGTTGCGCAATGTATTTATTTCGGCCCCTTGTGTGTTTGGATTTTATCCGGATAGACACTGAGCAAGGAGAATACCAGGAGCCTTAGGAGTATTACCCGGATCCTTCCTATTCGGCGACAGAACTGCAAGGCAAGTAATTCCCCATACTTGCATACATATAGTACCTATGCTTCTATCTTACTCTTGCATCATTGAATCGCGAATGCATTAAATTGAATCTCAAGTATTGCATAGCCTTTACTTTTACACCCCGCTGAAGCTTGTATCTCAATCCCATGAGCCATTACTACATGAGTTGATTGAGCCATGCGATTCGTAGAATTGAATGTGTAGGGTTTGTGCGAGTCTTTGGATAACGAGGTACCTAAACAACTTAATCTGAGTAGTAATGGAATAACTAATGAAAGAGGCATCGGTGAGCATTATCTGCTATTTGGTTCTTTAAGCTTACTTGTGTCTCGTAGGACCCCGAGTACTTGATTCCTATTCCTTGACTATTCACACTATCCACATACCGGAGACCCTATGGATCCCCCTTTGCCTGAGCTTGATTCACACTTTATTTCTTGGCGCCACAAACTAGTTTGAGGTTTTACTACTATCCTGTACTTATGCCATGCTTTACTACTTTATTTACGATTGTGCATGGAGCATATGTACTGTTTAAGATCCCGCGCCACATTTATGCTGTATCGACAAGACCAGTCATACTTCCGGGTTCCTAGTCATTTACTACCGTCGTCGCAAACCCTGGGTCCGTCTCGGAGCCGGCCAACTTTATTGCAGTTAGCTTAATGGGGTGGCCCTCTGAAATAATTTATGAATCCTGTGAATGCATTATCGTGAGGCCTCGTAGCGTTTATTTGGTTCTTCCCGAGGTCAATCGTGTGTGTTTTGCTATTTGTGCACCCCTGCAGGGTAAATCTTTATGAAAGCCGTGTCCGCGGTTATGGACGACTTGGAGCATAGTTTCTTGATCATAGGCAAGCATAACTAAAGTACCGCATTTAATTTGACTAAGTCATGACTACTAGTTAGTATAACACTCATGGAATGGTTAATAAAATTTCCAACAGATGGGTTGTTCTTCTACCTTCTCATCGGTAGGCGAGCAGGAGGACGAGCGAGGTTAATTATGTTGCTTATATAACTATTGCTATTAATTAACGGGCATCCGTCCATCTCTGGTTGGTCGGATGTGTAGTGAGTCTCTATATCTTTTTGTAGATATTACCTTTCGCTGCAATTGCGTCACCCTCAGGTTGTTCCCTTTAGCTGCATTAAGACTTGATCAGTACCCCTAGGGTCTCACATGATAAATATTTGGATCAGATGGACATGTATACTCTTAGGAAGGTTACTAGGTTGAGGAGACGGATGATGGTGGCAACGACTATCCGGTGTAGAGATTCCGGGGATGGAGATCCATGAGATCTATGGGCGGGATGTGCTTATTTTCAGGGCATCTTATGCCGATTTGGTTCTTAACCATACTCGGATTATATTATCCGCTTCCGCTTGATACTCTATTGCGTGATGTTTGAGGATGTATCCTAAAATATTATATCTATTTAGGATATTTGGATCTTGCCATATGGCGTTGAATATTTTTGTTTCTATTGTTTCTAGATGGTGTGATTCCGGTTTCTATTGTAAGTCGTAGAAATACATACACATTTGTGTATGTCGTGGCCGCCTACGCCGCTTGCTCTTGTTCGGATGTTCTTGAAAGTGGATAATGTGGTAGGCCGGTACCATGCCCTGCTCCGCTTTGGCGGGCCTACATGTGGGTGGTCTTGGGCCTCCCTGGTAGAATCACGTATCCAATTTTGGTTCATCCAGGCTCGTGCTTAGAGTGTAATGTCTGAGGTATTACAATTGGTATCAGAGCCATTCCGCCCTTCAGGGTCTCAGCCAAGATGGTTGTTGTCAGTCTAGAAAATATTTTGGTAGCTATGTATACTAGGGCAAAACTAAATGTGAGAGTAGGACAGCTTCTATTTTTCTTCATACCCACCTACCCTCCCTTTTCTGGTAAGGAAGTGTAATGTTTGTCTATCCTCTTCTAAAATTCAAACTAGGATTCACGTGTTTGGAGTTCTATAGTACCATAGGATGTGTGTGTTAATCCTTTGTTGATCTATTGCATCGAACCTTGTTGTCACAATTTGCCTTTGGTTATCAACTATTGGCACATTCCATACCGACAGGCTTTGTGTAAACCGACATGATCTATCCGATTCTTTGTAAACCGATGCGATCTGTCTTACTCTTTGTAACCGATGTGTTTAGTTAGGGTGTTTGTCATGTATCTGTTAATCTCTTTCAGTTGTTCGTAAGAAGGATAAGAGTTGGGTTGTGCGTTTTCCCTATTCTTGTGCGAAGTAATGCATTGAGTGCGAGATGGAGTCATGACCATACCACTACTTTTATCATTCGCTCTTGTACATTGAATGGGTTAAGCTGCTAAGCTCTAACTGTTAAGTGGTTTTGCGCATCTAGTTGGTATTTTAATTCCGAAATTTGTGGAAAAATTTCCTTTGGTAGATTTGTGTTCCACACTCCTTTTCAGTCGTGTGCGATATGCTAACTATCTTCTAGGTGCTATGAACTTTGCTTGATATTTTAATATCATCTTAGTAAATTGTATCCTTTAATCTTGGTTAATTCTGTTTTAGTGCTATTTTGGATTATTAATCCACTATGGTACTAACACAAATTTTCCCATTAATAACAGGATGCCTCGTCGCAATGATGATGTCCCGGGTTTGCCAGAGCTAGGTGTTGTGCTTGTCAGTTTGGCGAATACTCTGGGAACTATGCAGCAAGACCAACAGAGGTTCGAGAAGAGTGTCAGGAGGAATGAGTTCGCACCACCTCCACCACCTCCCCAGCGTGTCATCTTTAAGGACATTCTGAAGTTCGCCCCACGGCACTTCGAGGTGACCGCCGAGCCACTGGATGCCGACAATTGGCTCCGGGAGATTACAAGGCTACTAGATACCGCAGATATTGCTGAGCACAACAAGGTCACGTGCACTACTCACCTTTTGCGTGGGGAAGCCGCTCTTTGGTGGGATATCTATCTGAGAGAAAGTCCTCCTGGATTTCAGATAACATGGGTCAATTCTCTGATGCTTTCAAGGAGCAATATCTGCCTGAAATTGTCATGGAGTGCATGAAGGAGGTGTTTCTCAATCTCAAGCAAGGAAGCGCCAATGTCAGCACCTACATAAAAAACATTACAAACATATCATGCTATGGGGGTGCTGAGGTTTCTGATGATAAGAAAAGACATAAGAGGTTCCGTCAAGGGCTAAATGCTCGGGATGGGAACGGGCTGACCCGCACCTGGCCTTGGACCCGTCCCCGCTGGCCTCAAGGCCGATTTGAGAGGCCACGGGTTGACCCATTTTAAAAAAGTCACTGGCCTTGCTGGCCCAATGGGTATCTCGGGCCAACCCAAAATAAGCATTCATATACTTTTTAGGTATATGTTATCACGTATAATATTATTACAAATATATAATAACAATATGACAAAATTAACCATTACTTGGCATATAGTATACAAATTACTCGTCAGGTAGCTAGTTTCCTAAACTAGACGTGGAAAAAAAAGGACTTAAATTTGTTGGTTGATTGTATACTCTATTTTTTACTTTTGAGCAATCGGGTGCTACTAGCCATTAGCTCTCTGAAATCAGGTACATACACATACGATAATATGTAGTATGCTGCCAGTAGCTAGCTATGGATTGATTCAAGCAATTGAATGCTACTGGAAAAGTTCGTTGATAACTTTTTCTTAGCGATGATGGTTGCGTGGGTCGACCCGGCTGACCCGATGGGTCGCTCAGAGCCAGCTTCCCTGGCCCATTTCTAGGATGAGGCCGACCTTGCTGCACCAATGGCCTTGTTTTTTTGGGTCGGGCCAGAGACCGGACGGGTCGACCCGGCCCGTTCCCACCCTGACTAAATGCTTCAATCAAATATGCTATCACTCATGCCACTCCAAACTTGTTGCTCAAGCTTCAACAAAAAACTCTTCAAGAAGAGGCAAGTAAACAAGCATATGATGATTCCAAGAAGCAAAGCCGTGACACTGGTGGTTCTTCAGCAGTGGCAGCTCCTTCTAAGCACCGTGTGTGGGTCCCTAGTACCGCACCGCCGCTCCCTGCTCCGCCAAGACCGTCAGGTTTCGCGCCAAAGTCACCATACTCTTACAACGCCGCTCCAAGAGGCTACAACCACAACTACCCTAGGACGCCGTACAGTGGAGTTCGAGGATACTCTACTCCTCATCCAAGTGGCGCTTGTTTGTCGTGTGGGAACACTGGACACCAGCAGTTGAACTGTCCTATGAACAACAAGGCTCTTCCTCCTCCACCAACAAGACCTGCTTCGACTACTACTGCTCGTGCACCTACACCACGGGCTCTCAACATCAACACTAAGCCAGGGTCCACTGTTGCTCGCGCCAACAACATCAACATTGCTCAACCGAAGCATGCTCCTAGAGTTGTGATAGGTACGCTCCCTGTTAACTCAGTCCATGCATGAGTTTTATTTGATTCTAGAGCATCTCATTCTTTCGTATCCTTCAAGTTTGCTAAAAATAATGGGTTAACTTCGGATGCCTTGCCTACTCGCCTTGTGGTTCAATAGCCGGGTTCAAACATGACGGCTTCCAAGATCAGTCATGGCAATCAAATTCAAATTGGTAGTTCTTCATTTCTAGCTTCCTTGATTATTCTTGGCAGTTCAGATATTGATGTCATATTGGGCAAGGATTGGTTGGCTACAAATGGAGCCATAGTTGATTGTGCTGAATACTCGGTTTCTCTAAAAATTCCTGAAGGCCACATAATCTATTCTCCAAGGCAAACTCCTTCTATTCAACTCTACTCTTTGGGTGTCCAAAACACTAATGTTATGGAAGCCTTGCAAAATGTTCCTATGGTCTGTGAGTTTCTAGATGTTTTTCCAGAAGAGCTACTAGGCATGCCTCCTGACAGATAGGTTGAGTTTGTGATTGATCTTGAACCTAGAACCGCTCCTATCTCTAAGCGGCCTTAAAAAATGGGTCATGTAGAGTTGGCCGAACTCAAACAACAGCTTGATGAACAAGAGAAGTTGGGTTTCATTCATCATAGCACTTCCTCTTGGGGTAGCCCAACGATCTTTGTGAAAAAGCAGGACCAGAATGATCGACTTTGTGTTGACTACCGAGCTCTCAATGCAAAAACAGTCAAGAATAAATATCCCCTTCCGCGGATCAATGACCTCTTTCATCAGCTTGCGGAAGCAGTGGTATTCTCCAAGCTTGACTTGAGAAGTGGATATCATCAGATCAAGATTCACAAGGAAGATGTTCCTAAAACAGCTTTCACCACTTGCTATGGCCTATACGAGTACATGGTCATGTCCTTCGGCCTCACCAATGCTCCCGCTACATTCTCAAGGCTAATGAACTCGGTTTTCATGGAGTATCTTGATAAGTTTGAGGTGGTCTATCTTGATGATATTCTGGTCTATTCCAAGTCAAAAGAAGAGCATGCAGAACATCTCCATTGTGTTCTTACAAAGCTTCGTGAGAACCATCTGTATGCAAAGTTCTCCAAGTGCGAATTTTGGCTACCTGAAGTCACTTATCTGGGACATGTCATTTCTGCTAAGGGCATTGCTGTCAACCCAAAGACTGTTCGGACAATTGTGGAGTGGCTTCCTCCCAAAAATGTCAAAGAAGTCTGGAGTTTTCTTATATTGGCTAGTTATTTTCATCGGTTCGTTCAGAACTTCTCAAAACTTGCTAAGCCTCTTACCGATCTCCTCAAGAAAGGCAAGAAATTTCTTTGGTCACCGGCGTGTCAAGAAAGTTTTGAAACACTCAAGGAAAAGCTCACCTCAACACCTATCTTGATTCCTCCTGATACATCAAAGCCGTTTCAGATCTTTTGTGATGCCTCTCTCCAAGGACTTGGCGCGGTCCTCTTGTAAGACAAGCAAGTCGTTGCTTATGCTTCCCGTCAGTTGAAGACTCATGAGCTCAACTATCCAACATATTATCTTGAACTTGCAGCAGTCTTCTTTGCTTTGAAGGTATGGAGGCACTACTTGCTTGGAAACCGTTGTGAGATCTTTTCTGACCACAAAAGTCTGAAATATATCTTCACTCATCCGTACCTCAACCTTCGCTAGAGGAGATGGATTGAAACCATCAACAACTTTGACCTTTCGATCAACTACACTCCAGGCAAAGCAAATGTGATGGTCGATGCCCTTAGTCGTAAGGCATATGTGAACAACCTCATGGTGGAAGAACAACAACCTCTCTTTGTGCGAGGAATTCCGTCAACTCAACCTCGAGCTTGTACCTCAGGGTATCTTCATAACTTGATAGCTACCCCTCTCTTGGAAGAAAAAGTTCACTCCATTCAACTTGGTAATCCTTACACTAAAAACATCATCTCCAAGATTCAGCTTCTGAACTATGAACCTTTCCACCTTGACGACCAAGGCACTATATTCTTTAAGCACCAGATGTTTGTTCTGAAGTATCCGGGTTTCAGAGAGCTCATGATTCTGTTCTTTCTATCCACCCTGGCAGCATTACGATGTACATGGACCTGAAAACACTATATTGGTGGCCTGAATTGAAACGATATTGTGCCAAGTATGTCTCCGAGTGTGATGTCTGCCGCGGAGTGAAAGCTGATCATCAAAAACCTTCTGGTCTTCTTCAACCTTTGAAGCCTCCAGACTGGAAATGGGAGAAAGTAGAGATGCACTTCATAACTGGCTTTCCAAGGTCGCAAAAAGGCAACAATGCAATCTTTGCTGTCATTGACAGACTCTCAAAAGTGGCTCGCTTCTTTCCAGTCAAAGAAACAATTTCTACAGGTCAGCTGGCTGAGCTCTATATCAACAGAATTGTCTCTTTGTATGGAGTTCCTCTTGTAACTAGCTCAGACCGTGGGAGTATCTTTACCTCCAAGTACAGGGAAAGTTTCCAACAAGGCTTGGGAACAAAGCTAAACTTCAACACAACTTACCACCCTCAGTAGCAAGGGCAAGTTGAAAGGATCAACCAGATTCTAGAAGATATGCTCCACGCTTGCGTCATTTTGTTCAGCATGAAGTGGGAAGAGTACCTCCCATATGCTTAATTCTCCTACAACAACAGCTATCAGAAGAGTCTCCAAATGGCACCCTTTGAGGTCCTCTATGGTCGCAAGAGTCGAACTCCAATTGGTTCGTCAGGGGCAGGTGAAAGAAAATTCTTTGGCCCCGACATTGTTACTCAAGAAGAAGAGAAGGTTCTTATCATTCTTGAGAACTTGAAAGTTGCTTAGAGTCGTCAGAAAAGCAACTATGATAGAAAACACACGAACATGGAGTATGTCCATGGTGATCTGGTGTACCTTCATGTCACTCCCTTGAGAGGCACTCATCGCTTTGGTACCAAAGGGAAGCTGGCTCCTAAATACATCGGTCCTTTCAAAATCCGTGGCAAAAGAGGAGAAGTGGCTTATGCTCTCGAGCTTCCCAAAAAACTCAAGGTTCATGATGTGTCGTCGGATTGAGGACAAGTATGCCATGAGGGGGTCCTCGAGGTGTGTGGAAGAGAGGGGTGCGAGACGTACGGTTTTCCGGGAAGGTGAGCACACAAGTTTACCCAGGTTCGAATCCGCTGGCTTTGGACGGATCCTACTCCTGCTAGCAATCCAGTAATACGACAGAGCCAGAATATGGGTTATAAGGGTTTCGCCTGTGCGAGTTAAGATTGTAGACTATTGGCTGCCCTAAAGGCTCTGCCTACGACGGCTTATATAGATATCCGACCTAGGGTTTACAAAAGAGATCTATCCGGCTACGTCTAAGAGTCGGTTACAAAGTACTTCTTGAACTACAAGTAACATTATGGGCCTAACTCGGTAAGTCTTCTGGGCCTTCCCGTAGCCAGATTGGACTCCGTCTTTCTCCTTGACTGGGCCGCCCGTGAAGCAAAGCTCTAACCCAAAGTGGGCCACCCTGGTCCGCGAGGAACTATGAGGATACCCAGAAAGTATATCCCCAACAGCAGCCCTCGGAGGCCTCCAAGATCCAAAGTCGGATTTATCATCGTCTAGCTTGATCTTCGGCTTGCAGAATCTTGAAGGGTTCCTGAAACTTCACAACAACAAAATACGATCTGGGTCTTAAAAATAAGTCGGACCTATCAACAGGTTACTCGGATTTTCTAGCTTGATTTCAAACTAAGCCGGAATTTGGTCCCTAACGCCACCTGACACAAGTCATGGTCAAGTCACGTCATCTGATAGACATCCTGCCAGCACGACCGTTGGAGGGTCCGCGGTTCGCGGAACCGAGGCGCCGTTTCAATGTGCGCGCGGAGATCGAGGCGACGTAATCATCACGTAGGTCCTTTCCAGTTCCTTCCATGACGCGTGGCGGTTACACTGTAGCATTTGCACGAATCTTGGCGCGGTTAGGTGGATATAAGGGGTTAGGATTTTCTCCTTCTCTCTTCACCTATTCCCTTGCCTTTTCCTCTCCTCCAAATCTCCCTCGCGCGCACAGAGATCCTCCGTTTTCCCCCAAAATAGTTCCTGCGCCGCCCATCCTAGGTCATCTGCCCACCGGAGAAATGGCTTCTTCTTCCTCTTCCGGCTTGGCGGCAGCGGCGGCGACGGAAGCGGCGGCGGAGAAGGAAATCTTCCGCGGGGTCTGGATCCCCTGCGTGCTTGACAACGAAAAGCTCCATAACGTGGAGAATGAAGGGCTCCTCCGCGCTGGCGACTAGAGGAGCGGCTTCGAGGAAACTGCCCCAACCCGCGCGCCAGCGAGCGGGTCCACTTCCGCACCCACCTCGATAGAGGTTTGTCGTTTCCTCCCTCAGAGTTCTTCTCCGAGGTGATTGACCATTACGGAGTTCACCTCCACCATCTTCCTCCCAATTCTCTCTTAGAGATGAGCGCTTACGCTTCTTTGTGTGAGGGCGTTCTCGGCATTAGGCCGAGCTTGACCCTATTCCGGTACTACTTTCACGACAGGAGAAATTCTATAACTGCCGGTGTTCCTTACATCATCGGTATTATTAGTTTTTCACTTAGACACGAGCGCGCATATCCCAAAATCCTAGCTAGTGACTCGGTCAAACAATGGCCAGCCACGTTCTTTTATCATAGGGATATTCTGGCTCCCGACAAAGCTACTGCTTTGCTGCCTTTTGTTGACGGAGCTGCCACGGCCCAACCGTCTTGTGACGAGGCCGCTCCGGCTCTCAGTGACGATCTGATCCTCGCTAAGAGGCGGGTCGAATATCTGATTAAACACAAGGGATTGAAGATATCCGACTTGGTCCAATGCTGGGTCTCACGCCAGATCCAGCCCCTTCAGTACCATGGAGATCGACTGATGCAGTCCATCACATCGTCCAAGAAAGACTCCCTCGCATCAGCCCCAAAGCCTACACCACGCAGGGCTATATAAGCCAGATCAAGTGGCTGATCAGGGAGCGGATCGAGAGGAGGATCCCGGAGGTTTCTCTGGATATGCATACGGCGGAAAACCCCATAGTGCCGGTAAGCTTCTATCAGTACACCTTTTTATGTGTTTCAATCTTTGAGTTATACTGCAATACTGATATGTTTTCTTCTTTTCAGCTTGCTGACCTCCCCGAGTCAGAATTTGCTCCGCTCGAAGGATATCCTCCAGAGTTTTCTCAGGAGACAGAAGTGGTATCATTGCCAGATGCTGCGCTCAAGAAGCACAAAGCTCCAACAGTGGTTGTTGGCACAAAGGAGGTTCCCGTCATGAAGAGGTATCTTTCAATCACAACTTCCCGTCATGAAGAGGATAAAAGTACCTTATCTTCCGAAGAAGAAGCGCAAGAAGCAGAGGACGTCAAGCACTCTAATCTTCTTGAACAAGTGCTTCTTCGCAACGAGAGGATCAGGTCCGGGGAGCTTCCAACTGCTCCTGTGACCCCTCTGACTCTCGCTGAGAAGGTTGCAGTTGAGGTGAACGCGAGTTTGGATAAACTCACTCGCGAACAATATGTAAGTCAGAATTCCAAGTCCTGTTTTTCCTTTATTTCATATCATATCCTCTAGCCCCCAAGCATGAAGTAGGATAAATAATCAAGGTTTATGCTTCCTTAGGATGCCAAAGAACGAACTAGTGTAGCCCCCAAGGCTCGTGCTTATATTAGCAAAAATATTAGCCCGAGTCTTTAGTAGCTCTCTGACTTGGGGTATTCTGACTTACAGGAGAGAGATCAAAGCTCTCCGGCTTATAAGTTCTGAGTTGAAAGTTGCCAAGGACGAAGCCGAAGGTAAACATTCCGAGACTCAAACCTTGTCTTTGTGTTTTCGATGTCGAATTTTTTCGTTGAACTGTTGTTCTTTTTGACTTACAGCACTAGTGAAACAATCCTATGCTATGATTGAAGAGGCCGAGAACCTCAAGACTTTGGTGGTGGAGAACAAGGAGCTTCGCCAAGAGCTAGATCAGCTTAAAGCGGATCATGAAAAGAGCATTGCTCAAATCCTTGAGTCCTCCTCCATGGCTCCTGATGAGCGTGATTGCAAGATCGTTTCTCAAGATCAAAAAATCTCGGACCTCAATAATGAGTTGTGCAGAGAAAGGGACCTTTCCGAGGTGCTCCGGGCTGAACTCCAGAGTCTTCGGGAAGAGAAGACCAGAATTGACGACGTCATTTTCGGTACGTTCCATCTGTCTGACTTGTCTTTTTTCTTCCACTTCTTTCAATGTCGGATTTCTTTTAACTGCTTTTGTCTATTGGTCCTCTGAACTTGACGGACTCCACCTCCACTGAGTCCCGGACCCACCTGCTTACCCAAGTCGGTGACCTGCTTCATGACTTCCGCCAATCCCTTGAGGACATTGGCGAAGCTCTCAAGATTCCGGACATGCATAGCATGTCGGATTTTCAAGTGCGGGACAAGGCAAAGGAGATGCCGCAACTTGTCTAGGATTGGAACAAGTCTTACGCGCGTACTGTGGCGCAAAACGCTCTCACCATGGTCATGAGCCACCATGGAAACATGGAAATATGGCAAGTGACCAGAGGGTACTGCAAAGTAGATGAAGACGGCCGGGAGCGGGACATTCAAGCCATCATGGACTCCTGCGCCGGATATGGGTGTCACGTGGCTGATTTGACCAGCTACGAGACTCCTTTCTTCACTCGCGTGGATACTCCACCTCCGCCTCCAGAAGATTCAGCAGCAGTTTCCGACGATGAACGCACCATCTCGGATGTGGACATCTCGGAACGATATCAAGGGGGTGTATCCAGCGAGCCGGCAGCTCCTTCCTCTCCTGCATCATAGATTAACAGAAATATTTTTGTTATTCTGAAAAACGTGATGGGCCTGTATATATGCAGTACTATTATGTTGCTAGTGCTAAGTTTTTGATCTATTCAGCACTTTTGGCTTTAAATTTTTCTGTGCCTGAAATGTTTTTCATAAACACTTATACTTTTTCGTCTATACTTCTCGTTTATCTGTCTTTCTGCCCCTTCCCTTTCGTGAGCCGGCTAAACCTTCTGCCGGAAACTTTGCCGAGCAATAGAGCTCAATCGCTAAATCAGTTTAAACTCGGAAACAAAGCCGGCTTCCAATACCAACAATTCACTAATTTGAAAATGCCCGCATCCAGCAATCAGACAAATAACCAAAGTAAAGACTAGAAACTTTAGAGTTATACCCGAAGGTAGCAATTTTAGAATCAGAAATCTAAACCAGAACGAACATGGGCATAAAGTACATTCACGCATTCTGAGATTTTCGACTATGACATGATCATTCGGAAATAAGATGGTAAAAAACTTCTCAGAAAAACTTGAGGCAACCAAAACTTTTATTTCTCTCAGAACATGTACATATATATAATTACAAAGAAGGATAAACTAAGAATAAAAGGGACGTAGCTGAGCAATATTCCATGGTCTTTCTAACTCATCTGAATTTGTACTGCCTCCAGCCTCTTTCTCTTCTTAGTAGCAGGTCTTTCTTTGACTGGCCTCATGTCAGTTAAGTAATACGAACCATTGTGTAATACTTGACTAACCAAAAAGGGCCCTTTCCATACTGGGGAAAGTTTGTGCTTTCTTTGTTGCACACGCCGGAGAACCCAATCACCTTTATTGAAAGATCTATTTCGAACTCTCTGGCTATGATACTTGCGTAACTTCTACTGATAGGCTGTAGATCTCATTTCAGCAATGACGCAAACTTCTTCGACTAAGTCGAGATCGTTTTGTCGATAAATCTCGGCATCCTCTTCAATATACGCGGCCACTCTAGGAGAAGTGTGAATCAAATCACTAGGAAGAACTGCTTCTGCGCCATAGACCAAGAACAAAGGTGTGTATCCGATTGACCTATTTCGAGTCATTTGTAAACTGCATATTACAGAGGGTAATTCCTCTTCCCAAGCCCCCGGAGCACGTCGTAGTGGTGCTTCGAGTCTCAGTTTTAGGCCTTGTAGGATTAAACCATTTGCTCTTTCGACTTATCGGTTAGCTTATGGATGTGCGACTGACGCAATGTCAAGCCAGATATTTTGCTTGTTGCAAAATTCAGCCAATTCTCCCATAGAGAAGTTACTTCCGTTGTCCGTGATAATGCTATGTGGATAACCATACTGGATTATAACATCCTCGACAAATCTTTTGGTTGTTGCTCCATCACAACTAGTGACAGGTTTAGCCTCAATCCATTTGGTGAATTTATCCACCATCACTAAGAGGTAAGTAAATCCACTTGGAGCTCGTTTAAATGGTCCTACCATATCTAGCCCCCCAGACCGCAAAGGGCCATGTTATAGGTATTGTTCGCAGCTGATCAGCCGGAACATGAGCTTGCTTGGCGTACTTTTGGCAGCCTTTGCACGTCTTGACTAATCATTCGACATCTGCCTGAGCTGTAAGCCAGAAAAATCCATGTCTAAAAGATTTTTCCACTAAAGATTTGGCTGCAGTGTGGTGACCACACTCGCCTTCGTGGATTTGTCTTAATATTTCCCCTCCTTCTTCCGAAGATACGCAGCACTGAAAAACCCCAGAAACACTCTGTTTATAGAGCTCACCTTTAACAGTAGTATAGGCTTTTGCTCGTCGGATAATCTGCCGGCTCAGAACCTCGTATTCGGGTAATTTGCCATCTACCAGATAATCTAGGTAGGGTTGAGTCCAGCTGGGAATTACAGCCAGAACTGCTATTAGAGGTGAGTCGGATTTGGTCGGATATTCCTCATCTACTCCCTTTATTGAGGGAACTTTGAGGTGCTCTAAAAAAGCGCCATCCGGGACCTCTTTCCGTCCAGAGCCTATCCGAGATAGTGCACCCGCTTCCTCATTTTCTGCTCGAGAGATGCGTTGAACTTCAAACCCTTCGAACGATTTAGATAGATCATCTACGACAGCTTTATACGCTGTCATGTGCTTATCTGCATTACAAATATCCGACACTTGCTGAGCAACAAGATCCGAATCTCCGTAACACATCAAACGTCAGATGCCAATATCCTTAGCAATCTGGATTCCATGCAGTAGTGCTTCATACTCGGCAATATTGTTTGTCGCTCTGAAGTGGATCTGCAGCACGTATAGAAGTTTATCTCCTTGGGGTGATTTGAGCACCACGCCAGCCCCTGAGCCCCCGCGAGCCTTAGACCCATCAAAGTAGAGGTTCCAGTATTCCGACTCAGGGAGGGTCATTTTCTCCTTTGTCTCTGTCCAATCAGCGACAAAGTCGGCAAGGATTTGGGATTTGATTGATGTCCAAGGTTTATACTCAATATCAAAAGCTGAAAGCTCTATGCCCCATTTGGCGACGCGTCCTGTGGCGTCACTATTGTTGATTATATCTCTCATGGGAGCTGTGCTCACCACAGTAATTGGATACTCCTGAAAGTAGTGTCGTAGCTTACGAGATGCTAGAAAAACACCATAAGCCAACTTTTGATAGTGCGGATATCGCTGTTTTGATTCTGTCAGGACCTCACTAACGAAGTAAGTTGGACGCTGCACCAGGTGTTCCTGATTTTCCTTTGGTCTCTCCACCACCATGACGATACTAACGACCTTATTTGTCGCAGCAAGATAGAGCAACATCCGTTCCTGAGGTTCCGGCGCTGCAAGGATAGGAGCAGATGAGAGTACTTTCTTCAAGTCTTGTAGTGTAGCTTCAGCTTCATCAGTCCAAACCAAATCCTTGGTCTTTTTTAGGAGTTTGTATAATGGTGCGGCTCTTTCACCGAGCCGACTTACAAATCAACGGATCGCAGCGATGCAACCAGTTAATCGTTGTACATCCTTCACACGAGTTGGCCTGGAAATATTGAGTATAGCCTTGATTTTGTCCTGGTTCACCTCTATGCCTCTTTGAGACACGATGAAACCTAACAATTTTTCGGCTGGTATTCCAAAGAAGCATTTCTTCGGGTTAAGCATGATGTTGTATATTCGTAGATTGGCGAACGTTTCCTCCAAGTCGGAAATCAGCGTTTCCTTCTTTTTGGACATCACCGCAATATCATCCATGTATGCATGTACATTGCGTCCGAGTTGGTCGTGGAGGCAACGCTGCATCGTGCGCTAGTACGTAGCTCCTGGGTTCTTCAGCCCAAAGGGCATCGTAACAAAACAGAAGGTTTCGAAAGGGGTTATGAATGAAGTTTTGATTTTGTTAGATTCCTTCATCCGGATTTGGGGATAACCGGAATATGCGTCGAGAAAACAGAGGAGTTCCGAGCCTGCCATAGAGTCGATAACTTGATCAATTCTAGGCAGAGCGAATAGATCTTTTGGACAAACCTTGTTGAAGGCAGCATAATCAATACACATCCTTAAATCAGTGGTGTCCTTTTTAGGGACCATTACAGGATTGGTCGACCACTCAGTGTGGATGACCTCTTCTATGAATCCGGCTAACTCGTGATGTGCTAGTTCCTTACCTATTGCCTAATGCTTTTCATTACCGAAACGTCGCAAGGACTGTTTGACGGGTTTAGCGTTCGGGTTTACATTTAGAGAGTGCTCGGCAATTTCCCTAGGTACTCTGGTCATGTCAAATGGCTGCCATGCGAAGATATCTTGATTTGCTTGGAGGAACTTGACGAGCACGCTTTCCTATGCGCTACCTAGGCCTACGCCTATCTGGGTCACCTTGGAGGGGTCATCATCCTTCAGCGGTGTCTTCTTCGTCTCTTTTGATGCCTTGAACTCCGGATTTGACTTTGTCACCTCCTTCTTCGTTGCGGTCATCTCGGACGGATCTATGATCTCCTGGTACTCCTGGGCGTGCAACACGGCTTCGGCAAAGGTAGCATTTCCATCCTCGCACTCTCGTGCTTTCTTCGGGTCTCCGTTGGGACCTGGAATTTTCATCATATTGTAAATGTAACACGAACGAGCCATAAAAGCCCAGTAAGCCGGACGTCCGAATATAGCGTGGTACGCGGTCTTGAACGGGACCACTTCGAAGGAAAGTGCTTCCGTCCGATAGTTCTTTGGAGTTCCAAAGGTGACATCCAAATTAATCTCTCCCAGGGAATTAGCTTGTCTTCCTGGGACAACTCCGTGAAAGATCACAGAGCTATGGTTCAGCTGGGTTTCCGAGATCTTCATCCGGCGTAGCGTTTCGACATAGAGAATATTGATACTGCTACCACCATCCATGTAGAACTGCCTTTTTGACCTTTGCTGGTTGAGATCCGAGGAAAGTGACATAAGTGTCCTTCTTGGTGGGAAAATTTTTCTTCCCTTCCGGCTTGGGATTTGAAGCATCAGCTTCTTCCATGTCAGAATCTTCCTTGGTCTCTTTCTTTTTCGGGGTTCTTCTTTCCCTTCTTCCGCTTAGCTTTGTAGCCCGCGGTATCATCTCCTTTTATGTCGTCACTGAAACGACATTCGGCGTTGGTGTGGGATGAGCCCCCATTGGCGTCTAGGTGATACACACATGGGTTATTGGCAATGTCGGCCCAAGAGTAGGTTTTTCCTGGTTGCTGGTCTCCTCTACCTTGGACCGTTGAAGTCCCACGGCCACGGCCGCGGCCTCCACCGCGTCCTCCTCATCCTCCAGACCCGAAAGTAGCAGTGACGACTGCCGTTTCCGCGTTAGGTTTCTCTTCCGAGGTATTTTTGCACTTCTGACCTTGTTGCTTTGGTTGTTTTGCCGACTGTGGCACAACTAGGGCATTGAGTAAACCCTCTTCATCGTCATCAGCATCTGCATACTTGCTCGCTGTTTCTATCATTTCTCCCAAATCAGTGACCTTGTCACACTTCAAGCGATGGCGCAGTAGACCGATTGGGAGTCCTGCGATGAAAGCTTCAATCGCAGTTTGATCGTTTACTCCTTCACAAGAGTTCTTGGTGTCGATCCACCGTCTAAGGTAATCCTGGCAAGTTTCTCCGGCCTTCTGGGTGCAACGCTATAGGTCCCCGACCGTACAGGGCCTCCGATATGTACCTTAGAAATTCCGAAAGAACGCACTTTGCATGTCATACCAGTTATGGATGGTGTTCTCCGGAAGTTCATTGAGCCATGATCGTGTCGTCTTCCGCAACATAAGTGGGAGATATCGGGTTGCGACCAGGCTATTTCCGCCTTTGGCGATGCAGCAAACTTGGAAAAAATCATGTAGCCAGGTATCTGGCCGAGCAATGTCGTCGTAGGCTTGGATGTGTCTTGAGATGGCAAATTCTTCCGGGAATCTTGTAGCTCTGATGCGTGGTCCGAAGCATTTTGGGCCCACGTAAATATCATCGTTTTCATAGCGCCGCGCCTCTATGTTGGAATTAATCATGTGCCTTGCGTCGTTCGGGGATAGCGACTGTCCCGAATGTCGGCTGTGGCTGTGGTGCCTAGGAGCCGGACTTCGGCTTCTGCCACCACCTATTCCACCACGTCGTCCTCCTTGTCCCCCTTGAGAGCCGTTATGATGACTGCTTGGTGGAGAGGGTGGGGCAGCTGGATGGTTTCCGGCTGATCGCCGGCCTCTGTCTGGACCGTCATTATTCCGGTTCCGGGGAGGGTCTTCACTACGACGAGCCCCCTACCGTCTTGTCCCGACATGGTTTCCGTCGGTTCTTCGGCCGTCGTTCCCACCGCGATGGGGCTCAGCTGGACGACTTGCATATCTAGGAGGTGACATTTTTTGACGATCCTCCTCCCGACGTTTCTCCTTATCTTCTCCCCGTTGATCGTTCGACTCTCGTCAGGGAGGGTTCCTCGGATATAGTGCAGCAATGGCCTCTTTTTCGTCCGCTTGGGCGACGTTGCTCCAGTCACGAGCAGTTCTGTGGTGCTGTCCTGACGATCCGGTTCTCGAATAATTGTCTTCCCGGCGCTCGGGGCGATCATACTACTCCGGAACTTGCTGGGGTCTTACGTCAGCCCATGCCGGATCTGTGCGATATTGGTCGGAATCTGAGACCAGTTTTTGACTTCCGAACATGGCGACCTTTTGCTGCTCCAGTCCCTTGTTGAGTAGTTTGATTCCCAACTAGATTTCCTCCAGTCCTGGATTAGCCGATAGAATTTCTCGGGCCGCCACGGTATTCTGGACTAGGGTTGGGTATACCCAATCTCCTTTGCTATCTTTCCGAGGCTTCCCCATCTCATCTCCGAAAAGGATGATGTGGATCTGCGGGAACTGGTTATCACTGGTATGACGCTTCCTGGTCTTCTGGTATTGCCTGGAGTTGTACTTCCCCGCAGATGCTATGCGTTTCTTTTCCTCCTAAATATTTTTGGCTTCATCGAGGAGTACTTGACGACGCGCTTCTAGGGCCTGTGCCCTCTCGTCTAGTTCTTCCGCAGTAAGTTCTACAGCTGTATGAATAGGTGTGGTTAATGCATCATCAATGAGTTTACGCGCACCTTTAGTGATCACGTGTCCATCCACCAATTCCTCTTTTTTCTGCTCTTCTAGGATAAGTGCTCCATCCGAGTCTTCCTCATATTCCTCGGCAATCACCTCCTCTATCAGAGGGTCTTTTGCCGGGGTCTTGTTCTTCTTATTCTTCTTCTTTGCCTTCTTGGCGGCGCCGATAGCAAAGACGGCTTTGGGTCCGTTTCCCGCAGTCAAGCTCTGATCGATACTTTCGGACATCTGGACTTCGGGATTATCTCTGACTTCCATGGCATTCTACGCTTTGGGAGAGTATTCCCCGGATCCTTCATCCATGGCTTCTCCTTCTTCTGTAGCTTTGGAGTTATACTCCTCTTCATATTCCGTGGGGAACTTTTGGAAATCTGCTGACGTCATCGATTCATCCGAGGATGTGGGTACGTCGGCGTTTGTTCCAATTGCCTCCAGCACAGAGTTGGTGTTTTCTCCAGCATCGACAGAGCCGGATCCAGATCCTACATATCCGACAAAGAGAGATGCGTGCTTCCTAAGGTACCTGTGGCTCTCGCGATCAGCCATGTCAAAACTTTTGATGGTCTCGAGAATTGCTGCGCTTGCATCTTGCATTATCATACGTCGCAGTGTGTACCTTAGGAAAGGCCAGTCTGTCCCGGCGTCATCAGAGCCGGAATCAGTGTCGTTGACTTGCTCCTCCTGAATTTCGACTTCCACGGGTGGGTCGATCTGGGATCCGGCTTCTCCGAGGAGATCCACTCCAGATTTGACCTGGGTCGCTAGGTCTTCTTCAGGCTCGGATTTCTCCACTATCTCCGCAACTGGTGCGGGCTGGGTGGGATTAGGGTTTTCTGAGATCCGGAACTCCGCCGCCTCCGCGGACAAAGGGGACCCAGGAGATTCTTCTGCCTCTATCATCACCGCTAGGGTGGGTGGGGCAGGTTCAGCGAAACCGATGTACACATGGATCTCACGAAAAGACATAATTGTGTAGGCAGTCACGGCCTCCCTAGCCGGAATCCAAGTCTCGTCGAGAACGACGAGAGGGACGTCGCTGGCGTAGAGGATGCGACCGACGGCGATAGTCTCGCCGATTCCGATTCTTGCAAATTCCGCTCGGAACGTAGATCCAAAGCTCACTTGCCCCACGGTGGGCACCAACTATCGTCGGATTGAGGACAAGTACGCCATGAGGGGGTCCTCGAGGCGTGCAGAAGAGAGGGGTGTGAGACGGTCGGTGTTCCGGGACGGTGAGCACACAAGTTTACCCAGGTTCGAATCCGCCGGCTTTGGATGGACCCTACTCCTGCTAGCAATGCAGTAATACGGCAGAGGCGGAATATGGGTTACAAGGGTTTCGCCTGTGCGAGTTGAGATTGTGGACTATTGGGTGCCCTAAAGGCTCTCCCTAGGACGTCTTATATAGATATCCGGCCTAGGGTTTACAAAAGTGATCTAACCGGCTACGTCTAAGAATCGATTACAGAGTACATCTGGAACTACAAGTAACATTATGGGCCTAAGTCGGTAAGTCTTCTGGGCCTTCCCGTAGCCGGATTGGACTCCGTCTTTCTCCCTGACTGGGCCGCCCGTGAAGCAAAGCTCTAACCCGAAGTGGACCACCCTGGTCAGTGATGAACTGTGAGGATACCCAGAAAGTATATCCTCAACATGATGTTTTCCATATCTCTCAACTCAAGAAGTGCTTCAAGGATCCCGGCAGGACCATGGATCACGAGCTCATCAATCTCCAAGAAGATATATCCTATAAAGAACACCCCGTCAAATTTCTTGATGTCGTAGAAAGGAAGACTCGCAACAAGTCTACCAAGTTCTGCAAGGTGCAGTGGTCGCACCATTCCGTTGATGAAGCCACTTGGAAGCGTGAGGATGACATCCGTTCCGAGTATCCTGCCCTCTTTGAGTCTTCTTCTTCCTAGAATCTCGGGGCAGGATTCTTGTTTAGTGGGGGAAAGTTGTAGCATCCCAGATGTCTAACATTGTAATTCTACATGGTTTCAATCAATATAAGACTACCCCTACATAATAATTAATGCATCATCATTATATCTTGCTCATGTCACCATGGCTCATTGCATTTGAGCATCATATTAAAACCCTTTTCATTTGGTTCTTCCCTCATATGCATTTGTATTATTATTTGCCTCTTGATATATTATAGCTGGTTCTTGATATATTGCTTGATGCCAAGTTGACTTGGGGGCATATCTCTTCAAACTCCATCACCTTTCTTTTGGCACTAGCTATAATTCCACCATCCTAATTATATATGAGCCATTGCATTTCTATTTGTTGTTTTAATCTAGCTCATATGTGTTGGGGTGGATCCTTTTCTATTCTACCTGCTTCCATAAATTTTTCTATATTGTTTTCACAATATCAATTATGAAAGCACACATGGCCACTTTTACATGGCAATGTGGAGTAGAGTCCACTTCATCTTTCTTATAAGGCTCCATTTGAATCGTTGCTTGTTTGAATTTATTTGGGGGCACATGGATGAACTAGTGGCATACCCACACTAGCAAAGCCCCATCTATATTCACACATGCCCATCATTTTTAAATAAGCCATGTAAAGAGAGAGTTTTCTATAAACCTTTTTTGGTGAATGTATGTGAATGCTTGCATAGTTTAGATGCTCATGTGATTTAGTTTGTTTTCACAAACTACTACATGCATCGATGCATGCATGGAACATGCAAGTTTACCACCTTCTCACTCCCTTCTAGTTCTTTTGGAATTCTTTTGGTTCTTAGTTGGGCTTGAGACTTTTGAATACAAACAAATTTGAATAAATATAAACAAAAAAAATCTACACTTCATTTACTACCAATTGGACACATATACACCTTTCTACACGCACACCTTTTACCTAAGAATCTATGCCTAGCTAAATCTAAATCAGATGTGTGTGTACTCTCACATACACTCCACACATGCTAGGTACTATTCCAGCCGTGGCCTATTTGAACGCACCAGCATGCTACACCTAGCAAGTTTTCCACCCATGCACACATACACCTATCGATCGACCCAGCCAGCTTGCTACCGGAGCAACACCATCTATCAGCCCATCCAACCTCTAAATCTGTGACCGTAGTGTCGTGTCTCTGAACCTGAACCGGACTAAGCAACGCCAGGCTGCACCTTCCTCTGCCGCGCTTCCTTGCCTACCTGGTTCAACCGCACCAGCTGGGGCACCCACGCCGTCCCTGTTCCTCTTCTTGCGGAGCACGTGTGATGCTGACTGTGCTACGCACCTGCCAACCGAGAGCCTCACGCCGATGTCGTGCCGTCCTTCCTCCCTCTCTCGGCTATAAAGCGAACCCATCTCCCCTCCGTCCTCATCTCAGCTACCAGATCGAGATCTGGGAGGAGAGCTAGCCCGCTCTCCCCTTCCTCCTACCTGCCCCGCCATGACCTCACCTTTCATAACCCTAGACGAGGCCAGCCTCTCTTGCTAGACCGAGAAGCAGTGGTGTTCGGTGGCGTGAAGGAAGTTGAGGAGCTTCCTCATCGCCGCCCCGCCGTCTGCATCTGGAGCCCGGTCGACCACCTGGAGCGAGGAGGAGGAGCTAATAATCGCCGTCGCCATCCCCGCGCACCCACGAGCTTCTGGTGCCGTCCTCGCTGCCGCATCGCTGTCCTCGTCCATGCCAGCAAGCCCAGCTCGATCAGGAGCACATCAGTGTCACAGACTCATGTTCCCTCGTTTCTCCCGACCGCAATGTTTCGTCTCCAGAGCTGACCCGCACATGTACGCCTAGAGGGAACGTCCAGCTATGCCCAAGTCCAAACGGCACTACGATCGGACCTCTGTAGCTCCCGCAATCTTCCGCTGAAGATTGGCTATTTTATTTCTATTTCTCTGTTAGTTTGGCAGTTGAATTCTGTGACTTCGTTCTTTGTTCATCGCGAGATCGCGGCCAGCACAGTACATTTCAGGTGCCACAATTTGTGTGTATTCCTTCTCAGTAGTACCATATTCATGTAGGTCCAAATCTCACATGAATCGGTGCTCGCAAACACTCTCAATCTTCTGTGCAAGATCACTCAAACTTACTGTCTCGGCTATTCAGTAGTTTCAGTTCGTCAGTACCACACATGTTGCTCTCCGTCAGTAAAATCCCAGGTACCGGCCCCTGTCTAAGCCGAGTACGTGTTGCTGACTTTCCCACGCATGGATGTGGCTCCCTGCTACTTCTGTCTGCACCGCACGGACACAGCTTTGCCACCAAGTCTGTGGTCGCCACTACCTAGTCACGCACTGTCGCCGGTGTCCAATGCAACTTGCCGTCATGTTGGATCACGGCAGCCTTTCTAGCTTGCTGATAATATGCTTGATGCCCTTTTCAATCCATCCATAGCTAACTCTAGGTCACTCGTGGACAGAAACATCCTCTTCCAAGTTGCACCGTTTGTCCACAGTTTGAATCCGCTAGCTCGTTTTGCACCTGACATTTTGATCTAGTTACTCAGTGGGTGTTTTTCCCTAGTCAAAACTATTCTCCACCCATTCTTTACAATAAGTAGGAGCAGCACCTCTAGACCAGTATCAATGTCTACTTCCCAATCAATCATTCGATTCCTAGAGAACGCAAAATGCTCCCGCCTTTTGTTTTGTTTACCTTTCGGTTGCTTTTGAACAGTCTAAATTATCCATCAAAACAATACTTTTTTGTTAAACATTAAAATGACACATAAAAACTAATCCCAACTTGCAAATTGCATATCTTTTAATTGCCAAACTCAAAAACAATAAGTAATATATCTATTTCGATTAGAGAATTGCATGGAATATTAATATGACCTTGAATATTATTTTTGAACAATTAAAATTTCGAAACTGTTTTAATTCAATAATAACTCCTTTATCTTAATAAATCTATAAATTAATTCGACAATTCCAAATTCGACAAATAATATGTCTAAATCGATTAGCTCGACAAGGCTGTTCAAACTATGCATTCCATGATATCATTTAAAGCATCCATAATGTAAAACCATTAAGACCTGAATGGTTTATGCCAGTAAAACATGACCAAACAATTAATAAAAGTGATTATTCCTTGTTTCCATACCTCACACTTGCCATACTATTATGTTATACATGTAATTGCGCACCATTTCATCATGGCATACCTTGTTTGGTTGATGCATATGTTTTATATAGTTGTGCAATGTATTTTTTCGGCCCCTTGTGTGTTTGGCTTTTATCTGGATAGACACGGAGTAAGGAGAATACCAGGAGCCTCAGGAGTATTACCCAGATCGTTCCTATTCAGCGACAGAACTGCCAGGCAAGCAATTCCCCATGCTTTCATACATATAGTACCTATGGTTCGATCTTACTCTGTCATCATCAAGTCGCGAATGCATTAAATTGAATCCCAAGTATTGCATAGCCTTTACTTTTACACCCCAATGAAGCTTGTATCTAAATCCCATGAGCCATTACTACATGAGTTGACTGAGCCATGCGAGTTGTAGAACTGCATGTGTAGGGTTTGTGCGAGTCTTTGGATAACGATGTACCTATAAAAACTTAATCTGAGTAGTAATGGGATAACTAATGAATGAGACATCGGTGAGCATTATCTTATATTTGGTTTTTTAAGCTCACTTGTGTCTCGTAGGACACCGAGTACTTGATTCCCGTTCCTTGACTATTCGCACTATCCACATACAGGAGACCCTATGGATCCCTCTTTGCTTGAGCTTGATTAGCACTTTATTTTTTGGGGCCACAAACTAGCTTGGGGCTTTATTACTATCATGTACTTATGCCATGCTTTACTCCTTTATTTACGATTGTGTGTGGAACACCTGTACTGTTTAAGATCCCGCGCCATGTTTATGCTGTATCGATAAGCCTAGTCACACTTTCGGGTTCCCAGTCGTTTCCCGACGTCATCGCAAACCCTGGGTCCGTCTCGAAGCCGACCAACTTCGTTGCGGGTAGCTTATTGGGGTGGCCCCCTGAAATAATTTATAAATCCTATGAATGCATTGTCGTGAGGCCTCGTTGCGTTTTTATTTGGTTCTTCCCGAGGTCGATCGTGTGTGAGGCGCTATTTGTGCACCCCTACAGGGTAAATCTTTCTGAAAGCCTTGTCCGTGGTTATGGACGACTTGGAGCACAGTTTCTCGATCATAGACAAACATAACTAAAGTACCGCATTTAATTTGACTAAGTCATGGCTAGTAATTAGTACAACACTCATGGAATCGTTAATAAAATTGCCAACGGATGGGTTATTCTTCTGCCTTCTTGTCGGTAGGCGAGCAGGAGGACGAGCGAGGTTAATTATGTTGCTTATATAACTATTTCTATTAATTAACGGGCATCTGTCCATCTCTGTTTGGGCAGATGTGTAGCGAGTCTCTATAGCGTTTTGTAGATTTTATCTTTCGCTGCAATTGCGTCACCCCTAGGTATTTCCCTTTAGCTGCATTAAGACTTGCTGAGTACCCCTAGGGTCTCACACGATAAATATTTGGTTTAGATGGACAAGTATACTCTTAGGAAGGTTACTAGGTTGAGGATATGGATGATGGTGGCAAAGACTATCCGGTGTAGAGATTCCGGGGATGGAGATCCATGAGATCTGTGGGTAGGATGTGCTTATTTTCAGGACATCTTATGCTGATTTGCTTCTTATCCATACTCGGATCATGTTATCCGCTTCCACTTGATACTCTGTTGTGTGATGTTTGAGGATGTATCCTAAAATATTATATCTATTTAGGATATTTGGATCTTGCCGTATGGCGTTGAATATTTCTGTTTCTATTGTTTCTAGATGGTGTGACTCTGGTGTCTATTGTAAGTCGCAGACATACATACTCATTTGTGTATGTCATGGTCGCGTTACCTGTCGCTTACGCCACTCGCTCTTGTCCCGATGTTCTTGAAAGTGGATAAGGTGGTAGGCCTGTACCATGCCCTGCTCCGCTTCGACGGGCCTACACATGGGTGGTCTTGGGCCTCCGCGATAGAATCACTTATCCACTTTTGGTTCATCCAGGCTCGTGCTTAGAGCATAATGTCCGAGGTATTACATCGAAGAACCTAAAATGGCCAAATTTGTGATGGAAAATAAAGTTTTCTCCAAAAATGAAAGGCCATACGCCACATTCTTATGGCACTTCCTCTAGATTTGGTGTATCTCGCAAGAACATTCTAGCCTTAGAGTGCAATTATCTTATTATGAAGCACCAGACTCAAGTTTCGTAGTAACTCGGCATGGTGTTGGTGTGAAATTGTGCCAAAGGCTTAGGTATTCGCTCATAACAAGAATTGTCTCTTATTGTCACAATAGAACACATAGTTTTGGTAAAGGAGTTTCCAGATTCGCTCACGAACTCCATTTCAGCTAAATTTTATAGCGATCGATATCTACAAAGAAAGTTGCATATGAAATTCGCCATCTTCTCCTTTTTCGAAGAACCTAAAATTGCAAAATTCGGGGTTGGAAAATAGAGTTTTCTGCAAAAAAGAAAGGCCATACACCACATTCTTGTGTCACTTCCTCCATATTTGGCCTATCTCGCAAGAAGATTCTAGCCTTAGAGTGCAATTATCTTATTCTGATGCACCGAACTCAAGTTCCGTGGTAACTCGGCATGGTGTTGGTGTGAAATTGCTCCAATGGCTTTGGTAATCGCTCATAACAATAATTGTCTCTTATTGTGACAATAGAACACGCAGTTTGGGTAAACAAGTTTCCAGATTCACAGACACACTCCGTTTGAGCTAAATTTTATCGCGATCGATATCTACAGAGAAAGCTGCATCTGAATTTCACCAGCTTCGCCGGTTTCGACGAACCTAAAATTGCCAAAATCGTGTTAGAAAATAGAGTTTTCTTCAAAAATGAAAGGCCATACACCATATTCTTATGGCACTTCCTGGTAAGGACATTCCTACAATTACACCTACTAAAGATGCTCCAACTGTTGCAAGGAAGGATCAATCAAATGAGATTAGAATTGGACCCATTACAAGAGCTCATGCTAAGATACTTGAACAACAGGTGAATTTGCTCCTAAACGAATCTGGTACTTTAATTGATGAGAACTCTATATTTCCTAAGTCTATGCATTGATGTATGATCAGGTTCGTTGGAGAAACAAGCATGGCACGAGGAGGAGAAGGGCTACAAGAGGAGTCCAGCATGATGATCGCCAAGGATGCGCGAGGGAGGAGCGGGAGGAAGGCGCATGAGAAGATCATCAAGATGGAGGCCAAAAACTCTGCATCGACCGGAGTGTCTGGCCGAGTCCGCCTGGACTGTCCGGCCTACCCGAGGGAAGTTTTGGCATGGACAATTAGTACACCAAATCGGACACTACCCGGACACCACCCGGAAACTTTGAAGTTTCTGGCTGGACCAGACTGTCAGGCCGAATTCACCCGAAGTGTCCACCCTGCCCGACTATCCGGCTGATATCAACCGGACTGTCCGCCTGCCGACCGAAATCTGGTCCAAGTCGGTTTCTATCAGTTTGCGTCATATGTGTTTAGTTTCGGTTTCTGGCCGCCCAGTAGCCCTTATAAGCCCTGGGACGACCCCTAGTTAGGGTTTAGACCATGTTTAATCTATTTTGGAGTAGTTTCTTTGAAAGAAATTCTAGAATTACCATATGATCGAATTATACTACTTCGAGTGTGATCTGTTGTTCCATTGGGAATTAGTAGATTACAAACTACCGTTCGTGATCGACGGCTACGTGTGCAAGAGTGTGGTGTTGTGAATATCCCACATGGTTCGAGAGCTGTTGCATTGGCATCAGGGTTCGAGCGGGAGAGTTCATAGCTACAAGCTATTTATCTATCCACCATCATCATCATCGATAATTGCATGCTGAGAAGATCAGGCCACCCTATGCCATCTTGGTATCAGATTTCCTCGTTTACTCGGTGAGCATCCACAAATCCATCCATAGATTAGTTTGTTTTTTTCGTCCTATATAAAAAAGCCTTACAAAAAGAGTTGCCATAGACTAGATTGCATCGTTTTCGAGTTTTAGTTGCTGATTGTATCTTCTCTTAGATCCGATCTGCAGGTTTCCCTCGTAGGAGTCTAGTTTTCCTTGTTGTCTAGGTTTAGGGTTTGATCTTGTTTTCAATCGTGTCCACCATCACTATTTTCGGCAAGTTTTCCTCGTTTGTCCGAGTACACATAGCGTACCTTTGTTTGCATACCATAGACACAGCCTATCTACATCATCCATGCCTAGGAACGTACCCATGAGACTAGTTGCTTTGCTCCGACAGGCTGCTCATTTGGGTTTCAAAGTGCAGAAATTTTCGACAGGCAAAACTGGACTATCCGGCCGAACCACACCAGATTATTCGGCCCAACTGGAATATCTGGCGCATATCAACCGGATTATCCGGCCAAGTTCTATTCTAAGTTGTTGTCCTATAGTTGAAAAATCAAAAAAAAAGAAAAGAAAAAGAGAATCAGTATAAAAAAAGAGAAAAGAGCTACAGGCGTGACAAAAAGAGATATCAAGTGTGCATTGTTGGAGGCCTAGTTGATCATAGCACTTGTAGATTGAGCAATCTTGTGCCTGTTTACTTTTAGCTTTTACTAGCGTCTCTCTTGTGCATTGCAAAATTCCTTTTCATAAGTTGCTTCGCCAAGTTTATCTCCATAGTGTGTGTTTCTTGGGTTTTTATATGATCAGCACTAGGATACCATACCTACAGCTCCACCTTAAATAACCTGTATGTCCTGTTATCGTTCTCTATACCCTCGATATTCACTTCATCACATCAGTGCACCAGTCTTTGATTTTGTTTTGGTAAAGCATCTCTATTCACTTTGGAATGGTAAGATCTCCTTTCTTGTCGGTTGTGAGTGAGTTGTGAGAGTTTCCACCAAACAGATTTGGATTTTTGCACTAACCTACTAATCATGTCTTCTAGTGATGATGATGTTGTGTCGCAGAAAAAGAAGGATGAGGAACTTGTTAGTTGGCGCGAATATGAGGCTTTGAAATCCCACTTGATGCATGTGTTTACTCAAAAGATAGATGCCATTGACAAGTATCCAGACGTGCAAATGACAATGGATCAGAATGTTGGCGCAGTCACTACTATTCAAACACAACTGATAGCAATCAATGTCAATGTCGCAACTTTGCAGCATTCCATTGAGGCCTTGACAGTAGCAATACAGCAATGGCAGGAACACCCACATGATGATGCTTTTGATGACTATGATGAGGGTAGTGCGGCTGATGCTGCCCCACATCTTGGCAGGTACATGCCAATCCCCTTGCACCTGCGCCTGCTGCTGCACCTGCTTATGACCGCGGGTTTGGTCCTATTGGGCGTGCTCAACGTGTTCAGAACCAAGCTGTTGATGATGGTTTGGGCAAGCCAAAATTCTCAATTCCCAAGTTTGATGGATCAATTGATCTTGAATATTACCTCACATGGGAGTTGAAGATTGAGAAGCTCTGGCGATTGTTTGACTATCCAGTAGACAAGAAGGTCAAGCTTGAAGTGTCAGAATTCGATGGATATGCTTTGCGTTGGTGGGATGCTATTGTGCAGAATAGAAGGGACGACAATCAACTTCCTGTGATGGATTGGCGCGAGATGAAGAGCATTATGAAGGCTCGTTTTGTACCCACCAACTACTTGCGATCAGTTTTTGATAAGTTCACACAATTGAGGCAAGGAGCCATGTCAGTTGATGAGTACTACATGGAGATGGAGATGCTTATGCAGCGTGCTAGAGTTCGTGAATCCCTTGAGATGACCATGCAACGATTCCTCAACAATTTGAAGTTACCAATCAATAGCATTGTTTGTCATCACAAGTATGAGACTATGAATCAGCTATTGCACCATGCTAGAGAGGCCGAATCACAGTTGGCTGAAGAAGCTAAGTCACGTGCGAGGTTTACGTCTACTAGTTGTTTTTCGGCGAGGTCTACACCGCCACCACCTATGACGCCACCTGCAGTGGCTGTTAGCCACCCTTCACCATCGGCCAAGCCTGCTCCCACGTCTTCTTATGGTTCCAATACTAGGAAGCCCACTGCTCCTGCTGCTAGTTCGGGTTCCAATATGTCAACCGCGCGTACGCGCGATGTGGAGTGCCATACTTGTGGAGGATGAGGATACTACAAGAGAGTATGAGAGTGGAGATGATGTTGATACTCATGGCGATGATGGACATGACAGCAAGGATGGTATGGATGCCTTACCTGAGCATGCGCCTACTATAGTGGTCTCTCCACTTACAGTTAGTGTGCAGCCTGTTGTTGACTCTCAGCGCTGCAACTTTTTCCAAACCAAAGCAAACTTTGGCCCTAACAAAGCTTGCAAGGGAATCATTGATGGAGGTAGCTACAGAAATCTTGCAAGTAAGGAGTTATGTGCCAAGATGAATCTAACTTATTTACCTCATCCCAAGCCCTACTACATACAATGGTTGAGTAACAATGGTGAGATGAAGGTAAATCATATGGTACGTGTGAATTTTAAAATAGCACCATACAAGGATTCTATTGACTCTGATGTGGTTCCTATGACTATTTGCCATCTCTTATTAGGTCAGCCTTGGCTTTATGATCACCATGTGCAACACAATGGACGTGCCAATACATATCACTTGGACTTCAAGGACAAGAAGATTAATTTGCAACCAATGACACCAAGCAGATTGTGAATGAGTCTCGTCACAAGATAGAAGTGAACTTGAAGGAAACATCTATAGATAGGCGAGAGAGTGTTGCAGCTGTACATGATGTAATAGAGCCCAAAACGAGTGATATAACGAAAAGTGAGAGAGTGCCTGGTCTAGTGATATTATCCACCAAGGAAGATATGAGAGAGTTTCATGAGGATCCTACAACCATGCCATTTGTGCTCATGTAAAAGGGCGAGGTATTGGTTTCTAACGACACGACCCCTATTTCTCTTGGTGTATCTACTATTTTGCAGGATTTTGGCGATGTGTTTCTAGAAGATGTACCAGCAGGATTGCCTCCATTGCGTGGCATTGAGCATCAAATCGACTTGATCCCTGGCGCCGCATTACCAAACCGTGCACCCTACAGGACCAACGTCGAAGAAACAAAGGAGATACAGAAACAAGTACATGGGTTGCTGGCTAAAGGGTACATTCGTGTTTCTCTTAGTCCTTGTGTTGTTCCTGTTATTTTAGTGCCTAAGAAAGATGGTACATGGCGCATGTGCGTAGACTGTAGAGCTATTAATAACATCACTATCCACGCTTAGAGGATATGCTAGATGAATTGAGTGCTGCTGCTATTTTCTCTAAAATTGATTTGCGTAGCGGTTATCATCAAATTAGGATGAAAGAAGGGGATGAATGGAAAACTACTTTCAAAACAAAATTTGGTTTGTATGAGCGGTTAGTTATACCGTTTGGTCTTACTAATGCACCTAGTACTTTCATGATATTGATGAATCATGTTTTGAGAGAATTTATTGGTCCTTTTGTGGTTGTTTATTTTGATGATATCTTTACATAATAATAAAAGACGGAACACTTCTGTCAACTAGATTTTTATTTGGACCGTTTTACCCCTACACTTAGGTGAAATTACCCACCAATGCCATCCGTTAGTAATCATACAAGATCATTTTTTCGTCTCCCCTTGCTCCACCGACGGGCACCAAATCCCCAGAGCCCCCACGAACCCCTCGAACCCAACCGCCGCCAAGGGCAGCGCTCGATGGAAGGAGGCAACCATGCGGTGGAGGACAAAGGTCGATGGCAGCAGGGAAGAGGCGAGAGGCGGCGGCGGAGCTCGCCTGATGCCTGGTCGACGACGGCGGGGATGGAGACGAAGTCGGAGGCGGCTTGGCGTGGCGACCGGCGACGGCGGTCGAGCATGCCCACGAGGGTGCGAGGAAGAGCACGCGTGGTCGGGGGCGGTGGCAGAGGTCGACATCGCTGGACCAGACGAGGCTGGGCGCTGGGGATGAGGCCGAAAGTGTGGACACACGCGAGACCTGTGCCGCCGCCTCCGACCGCGCGTTTCCGTCCCGAGCTGAGTTGTTGGTTTAATAACTGACTTCTCATGCTCCTATATTGAGTGGCGACGGAGGAAGCTAGCGCTCCATGTCTCTATCCATCTAATTTTCGCTACGGAGATCAGGATCTTGAGATGGTACTTTTGATTTTGACCGGTCAACATGCAGTTGATATGTTGGCTTGCTCACAGACGAGAGTGGTCCGTTGAGAAAAAAATAATGTGTTGTCTGGCTATTTCGCGTATTTGCCATGTCCGGTCGACCGTGTCCTAGTAGGCCATTTACTGTGTTGTGAGCTGAATTCTTCTCTCTAGCACATCATAAAACATCCTTTTCTGCAGTGCTTCTTGTTGTATCCGACTGTTTAGAGGAACTAGGCAAGACTGTTTCGCTCCTCTCCTCGTGACAATTTGATACATCTTTGGATGGTGTGCTACTTCATGCAAATACTCTATGCATCATCAGGTATGAAGCTCCAACACAACACCAAGCACCCAAGGATGGATAACAAGGAGTAGGGCGTGAAGCAGAAGCCGCTGGAGCTACTCAGACCGGAGTCTCCTGTCTGTGGACACCAGAGTCTCTGGTCCACCAAAGTCTCCAGCCTAAAGACCCCGGAGACTCTGGCCCACCTCTGACCTGGCCCCGAATAGAGCTCGAGGATAGCCAGATAACCACTCGGGAAATGGACCGAATACCGACCAGAATATCCGGCCCAGACCGGAGTCTCCAGTCCACCACACCGGAGTCTCCGGACCGAGCGTCACCAGGCATGTAAAAGGCCTTTGGGCCTTCGGCCCATGTTCCCCTTAGTCTGTCCAGAACTTATTTATTATCCCTAAAGTACCCCTGACTTTGTGGATGGCCCATATATAGTCCCCCACCTCTATTGTAAACCTAAGGCATGATATTTGGAATTAGTGGAAACCCCTTGTGGATCTATCTAGTTCTTGCCTCATGCTCCTTGACCAAGGAGCACAAAATATCACAAACCTAGTTGGAGTTTGCATCGTTCCTCCGTGTTGTACAAGGCCTAGGCATCGGAGTTCCTTTTCCTAGACGTCAAGATCTCACCGAGTCTCCCTACTCGCTGTGCCGGTTCGAGAGAGAGTCCTCCGCCCGACGCTGATCCTAGGGATTGCGCCGGATAGGTCACCACCAATGTGATCTATTGGTGTGTATCCTAGTTTTGCGTGAGTGTGTTCATCGCATTCTTCGTGCGTGAGTTCATCATGTTCATCCGCCCCTCCTTCCCCCACACTCCATCCTCGAGTTGAAAGGGATTCATGAAAGATCGGTCCACCCTAGAGGTTTTCCCTCAACATATGGTACCAAGAGCTTTGTTGATCACGAACTCCCCCACAAAATTTTCTTCTATCCACCAAAAATTCGAAAATCCCCAAAAAATGAGCCCCAAATTTGCCTTTGGATCGATCTCTTGATTTGGAGTGCGATTTGTGGTTTTGATCTGACCAAATCTTGTCTAAGGTGTTGGTCTAGCTTTATCCTGTGTTTTCCTAGCCCAATTTGGCCATTTTTTTTGCGAATTTGAGGACCCAAGGCGTGGATTTCCACTCAAGAACTCAAGCAGTTCGCGATCTGACTCCAGAACGGAGTTTCTGGCCTATAGAACGGAGTCTCCGGCCAACACCGGAGTTTCTGGCATATCCACACAAGAGTCTCCAACCTGGACCGTAGTTTTCGGCCTAAGACCCCGGAGTCTCCGGCCCTAACGTCTGATTTTGATAGTTTTGCCTCTAATCTTGCATTGGCTAATTTCCTCTTGTTTGTTTGTGTTTGTGTGCGTGTCGTCAACTAACAACAAGCTTCCGCATCGAGAACTCCCATGCTCATCGACACCACGGCCCACGAACATCATAACGCACCACCGACGGCAAGTTCATCATCACCAATGATGGTATAACTTTCGTCACCTTGTTAACCCCTATCTTCCTTTGTGTGTACATATTCCACGAGAGTTGCTCATCTTGTGTTTGCTTGAGCATTGGGTATTTGTCCTTGGATAGTGAGAGTGCAAGATCAATATAAGGTGTGACTAGGTAGCATGAAGGGAGAGTAAAAATAGAAAGAAAGAAAAAGATACAAAGCTGTTGTGACCTCGGATCGTTAGAGATCCTAAGTCCCTGTGATTAACATGGTAGTCCCTGGATCAATAGCTAGGACTTCACAGTCAATGAATATCATGTAAAACATAAGTCATTATTACACAAAAATCCAGAGTATAATTATTACAACTTGCATAGCTTATAGCTAGCTCAAATAAAACAGCGGAAACTTAATAAAACTTGAGTCCATCAATGCCTAAGGCTAGTTGCGTGAAGACCCGTGATCCCTACGCACCTTTCAATCTTCGGATTCTGCACATAAGACGTGCATCCAACGAGTTGGGTCAATACTTTGAATGTATTGGCAAATTACACCAAGGAAAGAATAATACTAACACTACATGCAAGGCTTGGAGTAGGCTTTGGGGTTCATTTGCATTAAGCCAATTTTCTCTAAGTAAGAAGAAGAGAGGGAGAGTTTTACCCTACTTTGTAACCATTGTTTAAGTAGTATATGGTCGAGTGGAACACGAGGATATTACTCACCAAGTGTCCAATAAACCTAGCACTTGGATATTACACACCAAGTCCCCAAAATCCACCCATTGGCGATATGACTCACGCCCTGGGGTTTTATAAAAACTTTAAGTTTGGAAAGAGAGAGGAAGGTCTTTTAGAGGCTCCATCCTTCAGATTCTCAAGTGTTCTTTTCCGTGAACTGGGCTAATCGATCAGATTGTAATACTTTCAAGAGGTCGTGCACTTTCCCCACAAACCACGATCAAGTCCTTTTACAGACAAGACCATGACGAGGCCTTCCCTTAGTAGCCCCTCTACCAGCTGGATCCAAACGTGCCAAGAACCTCCAAATGTTGGTACCTCGATGAGGTTTCCCACTAAGTACTAAGCCAAGACAGAGCCCATATGTATTGTGGTTGCACTGGAAGATTCCGAATTCTGAAACATGGCGGACTTCTTTGATTCCTGGCCGGCCTTCCTCCACCAATTTCCACTCGTTCACGCGACAATCATTCCGCCTAGAAGAAAAATTAGTTTTTTTGAAGGGGATTTTGAGAGGAAAAAGGTTCGCTCGATAGAGGTCTTTTACTTAGAATTTTTTTGAGTCTTTCGAACCCCCCTAAGGTACTTGATATATATATATATATACATATATAGCAAAGCAAGCATAACTTAGCAAAACAGGATAACCTATTGGGATGGAAAATCCCAAGCATAGAGCTAGTCATGGCATACTACAAAACCGCACTTGCAAAAATAGTACTAAGAAAATCTACCAAAATCCTACACATGCATACTACAAAATTTGAAGAGTAAACCATGCATAGTATTGAAAACCGGGACAAATATGTACAAGTGGTGTAACTTGCCTTGATCCGAGCAGCACTCTACACAACAGTACTCCTCAGCGCACTCCGAACAGTCTAACGAAACACAAACATAGATCCAATCACGACTTGCACAAAACAATGGCACAAAAGTAATTATGCATGCATGCAACATACTAATATGTAAGGATGGGTTCAAATTTGACCAAGAATATTATTCAGGGGTGTTATTGAGTTGAGGATGTCATTAGTATCAATTTCCCATAGATTTTAAATATTTTCGATTAATACTTATTTAAATATGCCCATAAATAGATCTACACTTCCAGTCTACCAAGAAACAGATCTGAAACCAATTTTAAACAGTAGATCTCGTAGATATAAATCCAACGCAACAGGAATCAACTAAAATGGAGTTACGATTATTTTCCTATAATTAAAATACTCCAAACTAACCTTTAAATTCTACCACAAGATCAGTGTAGTAAACTAGCAATATTATTCCAGATATGTGTTCTACTCAATTTTATGAATCCAACGGTATATTATACACAAATATTGGCCAAGTATTTCATTTACTACGAATTATACTAGATTAAATCGATTTCTGCCTATTTAAAATACAAAACCAGAAGTCAAGTCCACGTGTCGACAAATGGTAGCGCGGGGTTGGTCCAGCTAAGCGACGCGGCGCGCAGACACGGACTGCCACATGGCGCAGCTCTATTCGCCCGTACCCCTTCGCTAAGACGATCTAATCGACACCGCTGCTTTTTGATCTAACGGACAAAGGGGGTGGCAGAGACTTACCTACGACGATGAGCGACGGCGGGGTCGATGGCGACGGTTGTAGGGTCGGGCGGTGGTCGGCGGCGGCGATGCGGCGGTTCCTGGCTTGACGAAGTGGACGACGACGACGGCCTCTCCCTTACGGTTCCGTTCCCAGGGACGACGTCGCATATTTCCTCCTCGAGCAGCGTCAAGCGGTGACTGACCTTCGTGGACTCCGGCGAGGCTCCGACGAGCAATTCTGGCTGCTGTGGTGCGCTACAGAGGGGAAAAAGGGCATGAGGTAAACTGGTACTACAAGGGGAAGAAAAGAGCAGCAGCGGCCTTCGGAAAATCACCGTTGAGTCGGTGGCAGCGCTGCTCTGGCGAGGTCGGCGGCGAGCTCGCAAGCGGCAGCCCGGTGGCGGTACGAAGAAACAAATCTAGGGTTTAGGGGCGGTGCGGTGCAGATTTTATATAGGCCAGAGGACTTCGGGCGGGGGTCGCGGAGGTCCTCTCTGATTTGGCTGGGAAGCAGTTCCTGGCGCGGTGGCGGAGTTCATTCCGAACACGTCGGAGGAGACGACGAGGTGGGGCCACCTGTCGGCGGCTGCGGGGCACGGCCGGGCTGCGCGGGTGGATAGGGCTAGGCCGGCCCAGCTAGGCGACGCGGTACGCGCCGCTCGCCCCTACGGCGCTGTGGTAGTTAGTTCGCGGGTTGGTCTAGCTGGCCCGCTTAAGTTAGTTTTTTTTTTGTATTTTTGTATTTCTCTTTTTGTGTTTCACAATTTGTTTAATAACTTTTGCATTTCAACTCCAACTTTAATGAAGTAGGTCTCCAAAAATTTGTAAAAACGAGGAGATCATCATAGGATCATAATATAATTTTTTTGCAATGGTTTAGAAGGTTAGATTTTATATAACCCCTTCTTGTCTTTATATGACCAAAGGGTTTAGAGAAAATTATTCGATGCAACATTATTGTGTAATGCCATGATGCATATGATATGATGCATGCTTCTAGTAACATCTAAAATTGTAAAAACTTGGGATGTTACAAACCTACCCCCCTTAAGAAGAATCTTGTCCTCGAGATTCAGATTGGTTAGCAAATAGGTGTGGGTGTTCTGTCTTCAGATCTTCTTCACGTTCCCACGTGGCCTCTTCCTCGGAGTGGTGATTCCATCAAACTTTGCAGAACCTGATAGTCTTGGTACAAGTAATCCTTTCGGTTGTTTCCAGAATCTTGGTGGGTTTTCCCTCATAGGTGAGATCATTTTCTAGTTGAACCTCATCCAGGGGAACGGTATCCCTTAGTAGTGTTTCAGCCATTTCCGGGTGACACTTCTTTAGTTGTGACACATGGAAAACATCATGAACAGTTAATACTTTAGGCAATTTCAACTGATAGGCAACCTCCCCTCTTCGAGCCAAGATCTTATAGGGCACTATGAATCGAGGTCCCAACTTACCCTTGATTCCATATCTCTTAACTCCTCGTAGTGGTGAAACACGGAGATATGCACGGTCTCCCACTTCACAAGTTACATCCCTACGCTTGGAATCATCATAACTGTTTTGCCTGGATTGGGCTACTTTTAACCTTTCTTAAATTTGCCTTACCTTTTCTTCGGCATCCTTGATCAGCTCAGGTCCAAAAAAATTACATTCTCCAACTCCATTCCATAGCAGCGGAGTTCTACACTTCCTGCCATATAGAACTTCAAATGGAGCCATCTTAATACTAGTTTGATAACTGTTATTGTACGAGAACTCCGCATATGACAAGTTGTCATCCCAACTAGACCCATAGTCTAGTGCACAAGCTCTCAACATGTCCTCCAAGATCTGATTAACTATTTATGTGTGGCCATCTGTTTGTGGGTGGAAAGTAGTACTAAACTCCAGTCGTGTTCCTAGAGACCCGTGTAACTGTCGCCAAAACTTCGAGGTGAATTGGGTACCCATATCAGAGACAATTCCCTTAGGTACACCATGCAGACTTACAATCCTTGACATATAAATCTTGGCAAGTTTAGCACTCGTATAGGTGGTCTTTACGGGAATAAAGTGGGCCACCTTGGTGAAGTGATCGACCACTACCCAGATAGAATCATACCCAGAACAAGTCTGGGGTAGTCCTATGATAAAATCCATGCCTACCTTGTCCCACTTCCAATCGGGCATAGGTAATGGCTGTAGGAGCCCTGCTAGTTTTTGATGTTCGGCCTTGACTCAGTTTCATACGTCACACAAGGAGATGTACTTGGCAATCTCTCTTTTCAAATTATTCCACCAGAATCTATCCTTTACATCCATGTACATCTTTGTATTACCGGGATGAATTGAGTAAGGCGAACCGTGAGCCTCCTAAAGAATCAACTTCCTGATATCAGGTTCACCGGGAATGCAAAAATGCTTCTCATACCAAAGTGTCTCTTGTTCATCAATATGGATCCCTTTTGCTTTACCCTTGCTTATATTAACTTTTATTTCTTCCAACTCTTTGTCTCCCTTCTGGGCCTCTTTGATTTGGTCCAGAAGCGTTGGCACTATTTCCATAGTCGCTAAGTATCCTTCCGGAACTATTTCGAACCTGAGATCCTTGAACTGTTTGCACAAATCCTTTGGAAGTTCTCCTGCGGCAAGTCCATTTACATAGACCTTGCGGCTCAAGGCATCAGTTACAACATTGGCTTTCCCAGGATGTTACTGCAGGTCCAGGTCATAGTCCTTAATGAGCTCAAGACATCTCATTTGCCTCATATTTAACTCCTTTTGGGTGAAGATATATTTCAGACTCTTGTGATCCGTGAACACATCACAATGTTTACCCATGAGGTATTGTCTCCATACCTTGAGCGCATGCACAACTGATGCTAATTCTAAATTGTGTGTGGGGTAGTTATTCTCATGGTTCTCAAGTTGTCGAGAGGCATATGAGACTACTTTCCCATCTTGCATTAGTACACTACCAAGTCCTTGTCGAGAAGCGTTGCAATAGACATGGAAATCCTTCTGGATATCAGGCAGACACATAACAAGTGTTGTTACTAGGCGCTTCTTCAATTCTTGAAAACTCGCTTCACATGCCTCGGCCCATTGGAACTTCTTTTCTTTCTTCAACAATTAGGTCATGGGCTTTGCTATCTTGGAAAAGTTTTCAGTGAACCTTCGGTAATATCCGGCAAGGCCCAAGAAACTCCTGATATCACCCACATTGTTAGGCGACTCCCATTCTATCATGGAAGCTACCTTACTTGGGTCCACGACAACTCCTTTAGCTGACACAATATGACCAAGGAAACCCACTTCTTTTAACTAGAAATCACATTTTCTAAACTTGGCATAAAACTTGTGTTCCCTCAACTTTTCCATAATTAGGTGCAGATGCCTCTCATGTTCCTTCTCATCCTTGGAGTATATGAGTATGTCATCAATGTATACCACAATAAACTTATCCAAGTACTCCATGAACACCTGGTTCATCATAGTCATGAAGTATGTTGGGGCATTGGTTAGTCCAAAAGACATCACGCTATACTCATACAACCAATATCTTGTGGTGAAGGCAGCCTTGGGTACATCCCGTTCTCGGATCTTTAACTGGAAGTAACCTGATCGGCGATCAATCTTAGAGAACACACTAGCTCCCTTTAATTGATTGAACATGTCGTTGGTATTGGGTAGAGGGTACTTGTTCTTGATTGTCACTTCATTCAACGGCCGGTAGTCCACGACTAGTCTCTTGGTTTTATCCTTCTTCTCTATGAATAAGACAGGCGCTACCCAAGATGACTCACTTGGTTGAATGAAGCCTTTGTCCAATTGCTCTCTAAGCTATTTCTTAAGTTCCTTCAACTCATCAACATCCATCTTGTACGGTCTTTTGGCTATCGGTCCAGTCCCAGGCATCAAGTCAATGAGAAACTCGATGTCCCTGTCAGGAGGCATCCCTAGCAATTCTTCCGGAAAGACATCTGGATACTCCTTCACACCTGGCACATCCTCCAAGCTAACCCCCTTAAGAGAGTTCACCATACTTCCCTTGAGTGCAAAAGCCGACTTAAAGCAGATTCTTTTCTTATCCGGTGTTGTGAGTGCGATAGTCTTTTTGGCACAATCTATGACTCCCTCATATTAGGTCATCCAATTCATGCCCAAAATTATGTCTAAGCCTTGTGACTCCAGAAGACTTATGGGGAAGATGTGTGTCCCAATCCTTAGTTCTAACCCACGACATCCAGAGTTTGCCACTATTTCTCCTCCAGGAGAACTTACCCTAAGAAGAGTACTAATAGTCTCCGTAGGTATCTTGCCTCTATCCACAAATACCCTTCATATGAATGAATGCGATGCACTAGTATCAAAAAGAACAACTGTGGGGATGGAATTAAGCTTGAACTTACCAATCACGGAGTCAGGTGCCTCACGAGCATCCTCCACAGAGACATGATTCACTGTGTCTTTGACGAATGGATTTGGCTTCTTCCCATTTCCATTACCATGGTTGTGTCTGTTGCTGTTCCCATTGCCATTCCCATTCTTCATCTTCTCGGGGCAAGTAGTTGCATAATGCCCTGTCTTGTTACACTTAAAGCATGTCACTTCACTCAGATCCTTCCCATTACCATTTCCATTGCGGTGCTTATGGCCATTGTGGTTATGTCCCCCATGACGATGACCATTGTGGTTGTGGACACTATGGCTATGGGGCGGTGGTGATGAAATGCGTTGCTTCTGGTACGGAGCTGAATTATGCTTGTGTGAGGTGGACTTTCTCTTGCGGTTCTGTATACTCCTTTGCTTTGCTTCAACCATAACTGCCCTGTCTAGAAGTTCCTGATAGTTATCAAATTTTAGAGCCACAAGCTGAATGGATATCTGATCACTAAGTCCCCTTAGGAACTCTTCCTACCTCTTGGCATCCGTGGAAACATCATCAGGTGCATAGCGTGCCACCTTGTTGAAAATGTCCCCATACTCAGAGATAGAGCGGTGTAGTTGCTTCAAGTCGCGGAACTCACGTCTCTTCAGTGACATGACACCAGTAGCTATGTGATGAGTACAAAAAGCAACCTCAAACTAGTTCCAGCTGATAGCATAAATTTCAGGGTGTGTGACTTGGTAGTTATCCCACCATTCAACAGCTGGTCCCTCAAGTTGGTGCGCGGCAAAGTGCACCCTGTCAGCTCCAATAACTTGGATGGTGTCTAACTTCTTGTTGGTGGTGCGGAGCCAGTCATCTGCCACAATTGTCTCAAAACTACTTGAGAATGTAGGAGGGTTCAACCTCAAAAATCGAGTCAGGCGGTCCTGTTGGGGCGGCGGAGGTGGTGGAGGTGGCGGGTTGTTGTTGTTGTTGTTTTGCATGTTTTGGGTGAAGAGTTGGATCAGTTGATTCTGGGAGTTCAGGAGTTGTGCAATCTCCAGAGGCATATTATTGTTCCCACGTCTCGCCATCTGTGGGGTTGGGGAAACAAGTTAAGAAATAGATAGAAATACTAAGGAATAAACTCCCACCGTTATGTAAACACAAGAAAAACACACGAGAAACACAAAATGCACACATAGCACAAAGTTTAACACAACTCATCCAAGTTTAACTAAACCAATATAGTTTTGGTACTTATTACAATCGTGATAACGTTTAGATATAGAAATAAAGGTGGTCAAACTATCTACCCTACTCATCATCCACTTCCTCATCCTCAATAGTGAAGCCTTGCTTCTCCAGCATTGACTTGTATAACTCCATGTCCTTGGTCATGGCTTCGAGCTTCTCCTGAAGTTCCTTCACCTCATTCGGCTCCTGTGTAGTAGCTTCGAGCTTCTCTTCAAGTTCCTTCACCTCTTGCAGCTCCTGTGTAGAAGCTTTGAGATTCTCCTGAATTTCCTTCTTCTCCTCTTGCAGCTCCTTGATCAAGTTTGACTCCTTAGTCATAGGCGCGATCTTCTCCTCCAAGCTCCTCTTGGTGGCTCGCAGCTCCTTCAACATGAGAGAAAAGTTCGTGAACTCCATCTCGTTTCTCGCGAGTAACAGACTATGTTCCCTAATTCTCTTGTTCTTATACTGCACCCTCTTCTCTTGATTATTGAACTTCTTGTTTTGGGCTGTGATATTCCCTTCTAGGGACTTGATCTTCTCTTCTAGCTCTTGGATATTCTCTTCCTTCTCCTCAACTAGGGCGCATAACTCGTCATTCCTCATGATCTCAAAGCAGCTTCCCTCCTCAAGATCGTTGATGTGGCACTCCAAGACTTGGTATTGGATCCTTCGACGGTTGGATGTCACCCTTTACTCTAAGGTAAACTCGATTGGAACTCCTTTCTCATCACGCCTTCCAAAGATATTGATGTAGTGGCCTTCAACCTCTTCATGCTGGCGTCCACATAGGCGACCAATGAGCTCTTGCATGCTGGTGCTAAGTCCTTTCTCCTTGGAGTCGCTGACGATGTTGAGCACAATGGTCTCCGTCTTCGGTTCAGTCTCCCTTCGACCCGGTTGGATGAGTTCGATCGCCCAGCATCCTTCCTTGTGCATCTTCCTCAACCCGCTCCCCTTGATCGACGACATGGGCAGCTCCAACGTCTTGAGGATGTCTAGAAGGCATGCCCTAAAGCGCAAGTACTCTATGTCTTCGGCGGTGTTGTAGTAGAAGCTCGTCATCTTTACGTTAGGAGAAAGAAGATTAGATACAACGTGATAAGGAAAATAAATTACTAGAAGCAAAAATACACAATGGTAAAGGTGGTTTCCAATCCTAGGGGTCACGTCCTACAGGAAACTTTGTGCTCTGATACCATCTGTTTGACCTCGAATCGTTAGAGATCCTAAGTCCCTGTGATTAAGATGGTAGTCCCTGGATCATTATCTAGCACTTCACAGTCGATGAATATCATGTAAAACACATGTCATTATTACATGAATAATCAGAGTATAATTATAATAACTTGCATAGCTTATAGCTAGCTCAAATAAAACAGCGGAAACTTAATAAAACTTGAGTCCATCAACGCCTCAGGCTAGTTGCGTGAAGACCCGCGATACCTACGCACGTTTCAATCTTCGGATTCTGCACATAAGTCATGCAGCCAACGAGTTGGGTCAATACTTCGAATGTATTGGCAAATTACACCAAGGAAAGAATAAGAGTAACACTACATGCAAGGCTTGGAGTAGGCTTTGGGGTTCATTTGCATTAAGCCAATTTTCTCTAAGTAAGAAGAAGAGAGGGAGAGTTTTACCCTACTTTGTAAACATTGTTTAAGTAGTATAGGGTCGAGTGGAACACAAGGATATTACTCACCAGGTGTCCAATCAACCTAGCACTTGGATATTATGCACCAAGTCCCCAAAATCCCACCCATTGGCGATATTACTCAAGCCCTAGGGTTTTATAAAAACTTTAAGTTTGGAAAGAGAGAGGAAGATCTTTCAGAGGCTCCATCCTTCAGATGCTCAAGTGTTCTTTTCCGTGAACTCGGCTGATCGATCATATTGCAATACTCTCGAGAGGTCATGCACTTTCCCCACAAACCACGATCAAGTCCTATTACAGACAAGACCATGGCGAGGCCTTCCCTTAGTAGCCCCTCTACCAGCTGGATCCAACCGTGCCAAGAACCTCCAAATGTTGGTACCCAGTAAGATTTCCCACTAAGTACTAAGCCAAGACAGAGCCCATATGTATTGTGGTTGAACTAGAAGCTTCAGAATTCTGAAACATGGTAGACTTCTTTGATTCCTGGGTGGCTGTCCTCCACAAATTTCCACTCGTTGACCCGACAACCATTCCGCCCAGAAGAAAACTTAGTTTTATTTTGAAGGGGATTTTGAGAGGAAAAAGGTTCGCTCAAGAGAGCTCTTTTACTTAGAATTTTTTGAGTCTTTCGAACCCCCAACTGTACTTGATATATATAAATATATAGCATAACAAGCATAACTTAGCAAAACATGATAACCTATTGGGATGGAAAATCCTAAGCATAGAGCTACCCATGGCATACTACAAAACCGCACTTGCAAAAATAGTACTAAGAAAATCTACCAAAATCCTACACATGCATACTACATAATTTGAAGAGTAAAACATGCATAGGATTGAAAATTGGGACAAATATGTACAAGTGGTGTAACTTGCCTTGTTCCGAGCAGAACTCTCTACAACAGTACTCCTCAGCGCACTCCGAACAATCTAACAAAACACAAACATAGATCCAATCACGAGTTGCACAAAACAACGCCACAAAAGTAATTTTGCATGCATGCAACAAGGTAATATGCAATGATGGGTTCAACTTCGACCAAGAATATTATTCAGGGGTGTTATTGAGTTGGGGATGTCATTAGTATCAATTTTCCAGAGATTTTAAGTATTGTGTATTAATACTTAATTAACTATGCCTCAATAGATCTACACTTCCAGTCTACCACGAAACAGATCTAAAACCAATTTTAAACAGTAGATCGCGTAGATACAAAGCCAACGCAATAGGAATCAACTAAAACGAAGTTAGGATTATTTTCCTATAATTAAAATACTCCAAACTAAACTTTAAATTCTACCACAAGTTCAGTGCAGTAAACTAGCAATATTATTGTAGATTTGTGTTCTACTAAATTTTATGAATCCAACGGTATATTATACGCAAATTTTGGCCATGTATTTGATTTACTACGAATTATACAAGATTAAATGGATTTTTGCCTATTTAAAATACAAAACCAGACGACACGCCCACGCGACGACAAATGGTAGCGCGGGGTTGGTCCAGCTAAGCGACGCGGCACTGACGCGGCGTGCTGACGCGGACTGCCACGTGGCACAGCGCTATTCGCCGGTACCCCTTCACTAAGATGATCTAATTTGCACCGCTACTTTTTGATCTAACGGACGAAGGGGGATGCAGAGACTTACTACGATGACGAGCGGCGGAGGGGTCGACAGCGACGGTGGTGGGGCCAGGCGGTGGTCGCCAGCAGCGATGCGGTGGTTCCTGGCTCAACGAAGTGGACGACGACGACCTCTCCCTTGCGGTTCCGTTCCCACGGATGACGTCGCCCATCTTCTCCTCGAGCAGCGTCAGACGGTGACTAACCGTCGTGGACTCCGGCGAGGCTCCGACGAGTAATTCCGGCTGCTGCGGTGCGCTACAGAGGGAAAAAAGGACATGAGATAAACTGGTACTACAAAGGAAGAAAAGAGCAGCGGCGGCCTTCGGAAAAATCATCATCGAGTCGGTGGCGGCGCTGCTCCGGCGAGGTCGGTGGCGAGCTCGCGAGCGGCAGCCCGGTGGTGGTACGGCAAAAAAATCTACGGTTTAGGGTCGGCACAGTGCGGGTTTTATATAGGCCAGAAGACTTGGAGCAGGGGTCGCGGATGTCCTCTCCGATTTGGCCGGGAAGCGGTTCCTGGCGCGGTGGCGGAGTTCATTCCGAACTCGTCGGAGGAGCCGACGGGGTGGGGCCACCTACCAGCGGCTGCGAGGAACGGGCGTGCTACGTGGGTGGAAGGGGCTGGGCCGGCCTAGCTAGGCGGCGCGGTATGCGCCACTCGCCCCTACGGCGCTACGGTAGTTCGTTCGCGGGCTGGTCTAGCTGGCCCGCTTAGGTTAGTTCATTTTTTGTATTTTTGTATTTTTCTTTTTCTGTTTCACAATTTGATTAATAACTTTTGCATTTCAACTCTAAATTTAATGAAGTAGGTCTCTAAAAATTTGTAAAAACAAGGAGATCATCATAGGATCATAATATAACAATTTTTCAAAGGTTTAGAAGGTTAGATTTTATATAACCCCTTCTTGTCTTTATATCACCAAAGGGTTTAGAGAAAAGTATTCGATGCAACTTTATTGTGTAATGCCATGATGCATATGATATGATGCATGCTTCTAGTAACGTCTGAAATTGAAAAAACTTGGGATGTTACAAAAGCAAAAGAAAAAGAAAAATAGTCTCCCATAGCAAAAGAGAGTCTCAAAGCTTGTAAGCAAGAGAGAAAGAAGAGCGCCCAAGGCAAGTGCACAAATCCGTTGCTCATTTTTCTTATTTACAAACGAGCCTAGGTTTCTCCTTGCATTGGCACGACAACGAGCTTAGTCTTTGTTAGGACATTTTGTTTGCTCATTTTCATAGTCATGTCAATCCCAACAATCTCCATGTGTGTGTATATAGTCGTAGGTTCTCGTCACCCTTTTGAGTTGTTGACCTTCGCCTTTGACTTGAGTTTTGTTTTGATTTTACCCACTTTTGACTATCCCTTTTCTTTTGATTGGTTCTTTGGCATTCCACAATCTTAACCTACCACCTATAAGGTTATGAGAGTTATTTCTTTCTTTAGTGTGAGTTTTCTTTGCAATTCCACTTTGCGCGCTTATAGCTCTCACTTGTGGTTTCTAGTTTGGTGCAATCCCCAAGGTGAGGTACAAGGCTAACACCACCATATTCCACTTTCATATACAATACTTGTGTGTTTTGCATGATGGATAGGCACGGTGAGTCGAGCTAACCACCTTCACAAGAAGAAGAACATGGACCGTACATGACGCGCACAAGTCACTTCATCGTCCGACAAGAGTTCCATGAACATTGCCAAGCCCTTGAGACACATCAACATGAACAATTTGGCGAGACGCAAGCCAGGTTCAAGAACATCGACAACCGCTTCGATGGCCTCAAACGACAAATTCATGCAATGCATCACAACTTTGGCCACCAAAATGACGCACTCCAATGCTCCGTCACTGAAACAAATGGCAAGCTTCGTGTCCTCATCGACGGAATGGCAAGACCACATTCACGTGCTTCAAGCTCTTCAAGTTCTTCGCGTCATCATGCACATCTTGAACAGGATCTACATCCATGTGGCCCAAGACGCAATGATGCTCCCGTGGTTGAAGATGGAACCTCTTCGAACTATGTACCTTCCCCACGGAACGCCGCAACGTCGAGCTATGATGGTGATTTCTCTTCGAGGCCCCAAGCAAGGCAAGAAGCACACTATCATCACGCAAGGGCACCAGTGATCCAACAAGCACAACCACATAAAGAACCGCGAGTGCAACTGCAAGTCTACCACCATCGCCCACCACACATACTTGACACAACGAGTGATGAGAATCAAGCTCGTCATCAACATGAAGCTTTCCAACATCCTCCTCCTCATCATCACCGTCATGAACATCCACACCAAAATATGGAGCGTCAAGTGGTACAAGTTGAGGGACGCCCACCACGTCATGAGGCTCAAAACCATGATCTTCACCATGAGGCCTGTGCGCCTAATCCACATCACCAACCAAGGAACGAGCCTCCTCTTCGTCATCAACCGCATTATGAGGCTCCTCATACTCAACACCCTCATGAGGGCCAAGCGCCTCAACATTGTCAACAACCGCGCCAAGAGCAAGAGCAAGCACCTCAACAAGGTCGTGACAACCAAGTTCCACCTCCCCAACCACAAGATCAACAACAAGGTCACCAAGATCGTCACAATGACCGCAACGATGAAGAAACTTTCGGCAAGCTCAAGTTCACAGTGCCCAAGTTTACCGGATCCAATGACCCCGAAGAATACCTCTCATGGGCACTCAAAGTCGACAAGATCTTTCGCATGCACAATTATAGCAACGAGAAGATGGTCGCCATGGTTCCGCTTGAGTTTGATGATTACACCAACCTTTGGTGGGAACAAGTTCAAGTTGCTCATGACACAAGACAAGAACCACCAATTACAACTTGGCATGACATGAAGGCTCACATGAGATCCTGTTTCATCCCCGCGCAATACACGTGTGACCTCTTCAACAACCTTCAATCACTTCGTCAAGGGAAAAAGACCGTGGAAGAGTACTTCAAGTAAATGGAACTCAACTTATTCCGCGCCAACATTGAAGAGCGCACGGAGAAAACTATGGCACACTTCCTTATTGGGTTGAACCACCCAATCAAGCGCATCGTCGAGTTCCAAACATACAACAACATGGTTGAGCTTGTCCACATCGCAACAAAGGCCGAACGTCAAGTGCAAGAGGACATCAAGTACAACAAGCCTAAAAAGTATTTCACCTACAAGCAAGCTTCAACCTCTATGCCAACAACCTTCAATGGAAGCTCCTCAAGTACCTCCAAGCCTTCCTTCAAGCCCACACTTCCTCAAGGAAAACTGCCCCAAGTGGCAAACAAGCAAAGAGTGATACACCTTTCAATAGTGAATGCTACAAGTGTGGAGGCAAAGGACACAAGTCGGCTGAATGTGGAAGCAAGAAGGTATTGTTCAGCCATGACAATGGAGATGAAGAGTACTTGAGTGAAGATGAATTTGATGCCCATGTCAAGGTAGCAATAGCAAAGCAACGAGTGGAAGATGACCAAGAACTCCTCATGTGTGAACATGACGCAAGTCCATCGCTTGTCGTCACAAGGATCTTGACCACTCAAGAACAAGAGCATGAAGACCAAAGCTCAAATATCTTCCAAACATGAGCCGCCATCAATGGTAGATCTATCGATGTGATCATCGATGCAGGGAGTTGCCACAACCTTGTTAGCACCAAGTTGTGTGAGAAGCTAAACCTCACCCTCCATCTGCACAAGCACCCCTACCACGCGCAATGGCTAAGTGACCAAGGGTCCATGAAGATCAAGCATACCGTATCGGTCTCCTTCACCATTGGTACTTACATGGCACGGTGGAGTGCGATGTGGTTCCTATGACAGTTTTCCACATGCTCCTTGGTCGACCATGGCAATTCGACAAGGCTTCTCTACATGATGGTCGCACCAATGTGTACACCTTCAAATGGCTCAACAAAACATGTGTTTTGCAACTAATGACTCCTATCCAAATAATTGCAGACAATGCAAAGGCTTTAGCAAGGGCAGAAACCACAACACCTACTTGTGATAAGAGCGGTGAGAGAGAGAACCACCTTATAGTGAGTGAGAGCCACAAGCCAAACCCGAGTGGAAAAACTAAGAGTGTTCTCCTTGCCACCAAAAGTGAGATGAGAGATGTGCGGAACAACCCATCCATCTTGCACTATGTCCTCATTTGCAAGGGACTAGCACAAGGCACTAATGAATTAACCAATGTTCCTCCATCTTTGATGATTGTTTTGCAGGAATTCAAGGATGTGTTCCCCGAAGAACTTCCACATGGAATACCTCCTCTTCATGGAATTGAGCATCACATTCACCTCATCCCCGGCGCACCCCTTCCAAACCGCGCCGCTTACCGCACGAACCCGGAGGAGACTAAGGAGATTGAACGTCAAAACAACCAACTTGTCTCCAAAGGTTTGATCCAAGTTAGCACTAGTACAATTGACATACCCGTGATTCTTGTTCAAAAAACGGATGATACATTACGATTATGCATGGACTGTCGTCCAGTCAATGCTATCACTATGCGTTATCGACATCCCATACCATGTCTTGATGACATGCATGATGAGTTGTGTGGAGCCACTATTTTTTCGAAAATTGATCTTTGTCATGGTTACCATCAAATACGCATGGCTGAAAGTGATGAGTGGAAAACCGCCTTCAAGACCAAACTTGGTCTCTATGAATGGTTGGTTATATCCTTCGGTTTATCTAATGCCCCATCCAACTTCATGCGCCTTATGAATCATATCTTGCATTCTCTCATTGGAAAAAGTGTTGTTGACTATTTCGATGATATACTTGTTCATAGAAATTCACTTAAGGACCATATTAAACATGTCAAGGAAGTCTTGCAAATCCTTCGACATGAAAAGCTTTATGCTAATCTTCCCAAGTGCACTTTTTCTAAAGACAAGTTGATTTTTCTTGGATTTGTCATTTCTTTGAAGGGCCTTGAAGTTGATGTGTCCAAGGTAAAGGACATACGAGATTGGCCCTCCCAATAAATGTGAGTGAACTCCAAAGTTTTCATGGGTTGGCCGGTTTATATCGTCGCTTTGTGAAAGACTTTTCAACCATTGCTTATCCTCTCAACGAGTTAAAGAAAAAGAATGTCACCTTCGTGTGGGGCAAAGCTCAACAAAAAGCTTTTGATGAACTTAAAAAAGGCTCACTGAAGCACCTCTCCTTGCATTACCAGCTTTCTCAAAAATTTTTGAGATAGAGTGTGATGCTAGTGGTATTGGCATTGGAGGAGTCCTTATGCAAAATGGACGACCTATGGCCTACCATAGCAAGAAACTTGATGGTGCTCGCCTTAATTATCTGATTTATGACGAAAGAACTTTTTCCCTTAGTTCAAGTTCTTCATGTTTGGCAACACTACCTATGGCCCAAGGAATTTATCATACATTCCGACCATGAATCGTTGAAATATCTCAAAGGCCAAGCCAACTTGAGTAAGAGACACACTAAGTGGGTTGAGTTTATGGATTCTTTTCCATACATTGTCAAGTATAAGAAGGGCAAAGATAATGTAGTTGCGGACGCTTTGTCTCGGAATCACACAAACCTTCTTACTCGACTTGAAATCAACATGTTGGGTCTTGATGATATAAAAAATTTGTATTCTTCCGACCCATTCTTTGAACCAATTTTCACAAAGTGCTCCATTGACAAAGGAGTTGATGATTTCTATTTGCATAAGGGCTTTATCTTTAAACAAAACAAGCTTTGCATTCCGAAGTCATCCCTCCAACTCTTGCTTCTCCAAGAATCTCATGGTGGAGGCCTCATGGGTCACTTTGGTTGTGACAAGACATTGGACATTCTCTCCACTCGCTACTTTTGTCCCAAGATGAAGCGCGACATGGAGCGCTACATTCAACGATGCACGACATGTGTTTCAAGCTAAGTCGCAAGCTAACCCTTATGGTCTTTATATGCCATTGCCTATTCCTCATTCACCTTGGTCCGACATTAGCATGGATTTTTGTTAGGATTGCCTAGATCCAAGCATGGTCATGATTCTATATTTGTTGTCGTGGATCACTTTTCCAAAACGGCACACTTCATACCGTGCCATAAGACCGACGATGCTTCACATGTTGCAAATCTGTTTTTTAGGGAAATCGTCCGTCTTCATGGTGTGCCGAGAACAATCGTCTCCGACCGTGACGTCAAATTCATGAGCTACTTATGGAAGACCCTCATGGCCAAGCTCGGTGTCAACCTACTCTTTTCATCCGCATCGCATCCTCAAACCAATGGTCAAACCGAAGTTGTAAACCGAAGCTTCAGGACTCTCCTTCATGTGTTGATCAAGAAAAACCTTAAGGATTGGGAGGAATGTATTCCACTCGCAGAGTTTGCCTACAACCGTGCCAAGCACTCAATAACCAAGATGAGTCCCTTCATGATCGTCTATGGTTTCGAGCCCCTCACCGCGCTTGACATCCTACCACTACCTCTCCATGAGCGCACCAGCATTGACGTTGAGAAGCGCGCACAAGATATGAAGAAGCTTCATGAAGAAACTAGAGCTACCATCGAGCCACAAGTCCTTCACCAAGCTTCAAAGTTAAACAAGCACAAGAAGGAGATGATCTTTGAAGAAGGTGATCTTGTGTGGATACACCTAAGCAAAGACCACTTCTCCAAGGAACGCGACTCCAAGTAAAGCGAAGAGGAGATGGTCCCTTCAAGGTCCTCAAGATAATCAACAATAACGCCTACATCATCGACATACCTACCTCCAAGTACCTTGCAAGCAATACGTTCAATGTCAAGGACCTCTCACCATACCATGGAGATGTTCAAGATGATACCCATGAAGAGTTGAGGACGATTCTTTCCCAACGGGGGGAGGTGATGCAGCCCGTCCTACGGACGCTCCTACATCTACACCAACAAATCCCCCAAGTGGACCCATGACTCGTGCCCAAGCCAAACTCCTACAAGCTAAGGTGAACTCGCTCCTGTCCTCGTGCCAATTTGATACATCTTTGGATGGTGTGCTACTTCATGCAACTACTCTATGCATCATCAGGTACGAAGCGCCAACACAACACCAAGCACCCTAGGATGGAGAACAAGGAGCAGGGCGTGAAGTAGAAGCCACTGGAGATTCTCAGACCGGAGTCTCCGGTCCGGAGACTCTGGTGTGGTGGACCAGAGACTCCGGTCTGGACCAAAGTCTCTGGCCTAAAGACCCCGAGGACTCCAGCCCACCTCCGGCCTGACCCCCAAATCGAGCTCGAGGATAGCCAGATGGCCACTACGAAGATGGACTGGAGACCAACCGGAATCTCTGGCCCAGACCGGAGTCTCTGGTCCACCACACTAGAGTCTCTAGACCAAGCGTCGCCAGGCATGTAAAAGGCCTTTGGGCCTTCGGCCCATGTACCCCTTAGTCCGTCCAAAACTTATTTATTATCCCTAAAGTACCCCCGACTTTGTGGCTGGCCTATATATAGTCCCCCACCTCTATTGTAAACCCTAGGCATGATATTTGGAATTAGTGGAAACCCCTTGTGGATCTATCTAGTTATTGCCTCATGATCTTTGACCAAGGAGCACCAAATATCCCAAACCTCGTTGGAGTTTGCATCATGCCTCCACGTTCTACAAGGCCTAGGCATCGGTGTTCCTTTTCCTAGACGTCAAGATCTCACCGAGTCTCCATCCTCGCTATTCCGGTTCGAGAGAGAGTCCTCCGCCCGACACTGATCCTAGGGATTGCGCTGGACCGGTCACTGCCGATGTGAGCTATTGGTGTGTATCGTGGTTTTGCGTGTGTGTGTTCATCGCGTTCTAGTGCGTGAGTTCATCGTGTTCATCCGCCCCTCCTCCCCCCCCGCACTCCATCCTCGATTTGAAAGGGATTCGTGAAAGATCGGGCCACCCTAGAGGTTTGCCCTCAACAACATTTGTGCACATTATGTAACCGACCATGATTTTGCTGAACCATATCGTTTGTGTGGTCTTAAAAACCCATGGGATAAGTATCATATACATGATGGATATTTGTTTAGATATAACAAACTATGCATTCCATAATCATCGTTGTGTTTGTTCTTAGTGCAAGAATCACATGCTAGTGGTTTGATGGGTCACTTTGGGCGTGAGAAAAAATTGCTCATGCTCGCTGATCATTTTTATTTGCCCAAGATGAGGTGTGACGTATACAGATATGTGAGCCATTGTATTACATGTCACAAGTCAAAATCCAAGTTGTAGCCTCATGGTTTGTATACACCTCTCTCTACACCTACTACACCATGGGAAGACATTAGTATGGATTTTGTGCTAGGTCTACCTAAAACACAGAGAGGTCATGATTCTATATTTGTGGTAGTGGATAGGTTCTCTAAGATGGCTCATTTTATTGACTGCCACAAAAGCGATGATGCGTCGCATATTGCTAACCTATTTTTCAGGGACATCGTGAGATGACATGGAGTACCTAAGAAGATTGTTTCTGACCGTGATGTGAAGTTCATGAGATACTTTTGGAAGACCTTACGGGGAAGCTTGGAATGAATCTACTATTCAGTACTACATGTCATCCCCAAACTGATGGTCAAACAAAGGTGGCGACTCGAACATATTCACAGCTGCTGAGGACTATGATTAAAAAGAATCTACAGGAGTGGGAAGAGTGTTTTCCACATGTTGAGTTTGCATACAACAGGGCTGTGCATTCAACTACTCAGCTTTGTCCTTTTGAGGTTGTGTATGGCTTCAAGCCATTAACGCCACTTGATCTGTTGCCTTTGCCATTACATGAGAGAGTTGATATGGAGGCATCAAAACGTGATGAATACGTGAAGAAGATTCATGAGAAGACTCGAGAGGCTATTGAAAAGAAAGGAAAAAACATTGATGCTGCAAGGAATCAAGCAAGGAAGGAAGTTTTGTTCAAGCCTCGTGACATGGTATGGGTGCATCTACACAAGGATAGGTTCCCACAACTTCGGAAGTCAAAATTGAAGCCACGTGGTGCCGGTCCTTACAAGGTGTTAGCCAAGATTAATGATAATGCCTACTCGATTGATATACCTATTGAGGAGTTTGGTGGAGTTAGTAACAACTTCAACGTTGCTGATTTATCACCATATGATGGAGAAGACCTTGGAGCGTCGAGCTCGACGCCTTTTGTAGGGGGAGATGATGAGGACATCCCTACAATTACACCTACTGAAGATGCTACAATTGTTGCACGGAAGGATTAGTCTAATGAGATTATAATTGGACCCATTACAAGAGCTCATGCTAAGCTACTTGAACAACAGGTGAATTTGCTCCTAAACAAACCCGGTACTTTAATTGATGAGAACTTTATCCTACCTAAGTCTATGTATTTATGTATGATCAGGTTCATTGGAGAAACAAGCATGGCGCGAGGAGGAGAAAGGCTACAAGAGGAGCCCAGCATGTTGATCGCCAAGGATGCGCGAGGGAGGAGCAGGAGGAAGGGGCAAGAGAAGATTATAAAGATGGAGGCCAAAAACTCTGTATTGACCGGAGTGTCCAGCCGAGTCCGCCCGGACTGTCCGGCCTGCCTGAGGGAAGTTTTGGCACGGACAATCAGTACACCAAATCGGACACTGCCAGGACACCACCTGGAAACTTTGAAGTTTCTGGGTGGACCAGACTGTCCGGCCGAATTCACCCGGAGTGTCCGCCCTCCCGGACAGTCTGGCTGATATCAACCGGATTGTCCGCCGCCGACCGAAATCTGGTCCGAGTCGGTTTGTATCAATTTGAGTCGTACGTGTTTAGTTTCGGTTTCAGGCTGCCCCAGCAGCCCTTATAAGCCCTAGGACGACCCCTAGTTAGGGCTTATACCATTTAGACTATTTTGGAGTTGTTTCTTTCAAAGAACCTCTGCAATTACCTTGTGATCGAATTATACTACTGCCATTGAGTGTGATCTATTATTCCATTGGGAATTATTAGATTGCAAACTACCGTTCATGGTCGACGGCTACGTGCACAAAAGCGTGGTGTTGTGAATATACCACAGGGTTCGAGAGCTGTTGCATTGGCATCAAGGTTTGAGCGGGAGAGTTCATAGCTATAGGCTATTTATCTATCCACCATTATCATCATCAACAAGTGCTTGTTGAGAAGATCGGGCCACCCCATATCACTTCCTCCATATTTGGCCTATCTCGCAAGAAGATTCTAGCCTTAGAGTGCAATTATCTTATTCTGAAGCACCAGACTCAAATTCCGTAGTAACTCGGCATGGTGTTGTTGTGAAATTGTTTCAACGGCTTTTTTAATTGCTCATAACAAGAATTGTCTCTTATTGTCACAAAAGAACACAAAGTTTTGGTAAAGAAGTTGCCAAATTCGCACACGAACTCCGTTTGATCTAAATTTTATAGAAATCGATATCTATAGAGAAAGTTGCATCTGAATTTCACCAGCTTTGCCGGTTTCGAAGAACCTAAAATTGTCAAATTCGTGTTGGAAAATAGAGTTTTCTGTAAAACTAAAAGGCCATACGCCACATTCTTGTGGCACTTTCTCCATATTTGGCATATCTCTTAAGAAGATTCTATCCATAGTGTGCAATTATCTTATTCTCAAGTACCGGACTCAAGTTCCATAGTAACTCGGCATGGTGTCGGTGTGAAATTGTGCTTGATGTAGACGACCTACGATCGTTACCACATCATGGTCTCCAACTTATACCAAGTCGTCATGGACTTCAAAGGTGAATCCAAAGCTCTATGCGAGTACACTTCCTACCCTACTGAATGGTATACTACTTCATACTCCATCCTTTGACCATGCTAGGTTCACATGAACAAGTACGGAGACCAGGCAGGAAGCCCGACAAGATGGGGGCTTGGAAGAGGAGAAGGAAGAGATAGGAACGAGCGGTACTACTGCTCCCATCAGCGGTACTACCGCGCCCCGGTACTACCGCCTTAGAGGTACTACCGCACCAAACCCGTGGAGCTCCACCTACTCCTCTGTTTCCATTGGTACTACCAGACCACACCACCGGTACTACCAGACCTGGAGACCACTTGCCACTGGAGCCGGAGCTACTGCTCCACTTGAAGCTGCTATCGCTCACATCCTCTACTACCAGACTCGAGAACCAGTACTACCGGTCAGCACAGTGCTTGCACAACCCATGTACCCCTTTATTATGTTCCAACCCTAGATCTATTCCCAAACTATCCCTTTGTTAGTGGCTGCCTATAAATAGATCCCCCACCCCTCATGTATCCCTTAGGCATAGATGATAGACTAAAGATAACCCCCTTTGTGGAATCTCTAGTTTTGCCTCATCCCCTTCTACCAAAGGGGACCGACTATTGTCACCAACCTCGTTGGAGTTTGCATCGCCCCTCCCTCATTGTACAAGGCCTACGTTTGCGAGTGCGTGAGAGTAGTTGTCAAGACCCTCTCCAAGGTGTTCTTCCCTCTCCGCTTGGGCTTGATGGGAGCACGTTGACCAATCTTTCCTTGCCAGGATTCTATCAGACCGGTGGCCGCTGGTGGGAGCAATTGGCCTTGTATCGTGTGATTTTTGCGTGTGTTCGTCGTGTTCTTCGCGAGGTGTGTGTTCGCTATTGCTACATTCTCCATTTACCTTGGATTTGACCACCGGATCCATGAATTTGACCACCGGATCCATGAATTTGATACCAAATCAGTTTGCTTTCCCATCGATTTGACCACCGGATCCATGAAGATCGGGCCACCCACGAGGTTAGTCCTCAATATCTGGTATCAACATCTTTTGGTTGCCACGGATTTCTCCCTGATTTGGTCTTTTCCCCATAAATTCAAAAATTCCACCAAAAATAGCCCCAATTCGTGTGCTGGATCGATCTGTCATTTGAGTGTGTGTTGGTAGGTTTTGATCTGCGGGTTACTTGCTAAACTTGTCGATCCACCTTTCCCTGCATTCCTATGGCCCAATTCCATCATTTCCCCCTTTTGATTTGGTGTTTTTCTTGAAGATTTTCCGCCCAAATCGCCCCAAAATCGTGAAATCACATCAAATATGCGCGTCCCAAGAATATCCGGTACTACCTGGGCCAAAAAGCGGTACTACCGCACTTTTCCGGTACTACTTGGGCCCAAAAAGTGGTACTACCGCCCGTACCAAATAGGAATCAGTAGATTCTAGATTTCAGCATCTTACCGTTTTGAGCATAACTTTTCCATACGAAGTCAGATTTTAATGTTCTTTATCTTGTCTCGAAGAGGAGAAGGAGCTCTACATCATAATATAAGTGGTTCATGCTATATACTCCATCTAAATTCCGTGAGACACTTTCTTTCCTTTGTGAGCTACACTATCTTTGTGATCGACAAGCACCTATTGAGACAAGTTCCTCCTATGATTGCTTGGGCTATGCACATTTGATACCTTGTAGAAATCCATTCAAAAGTTGTGTGTTGTATCTCCAATAGTTACCTTGGATAGTTGTTGGCACAAGGAAGAGGCAAGTAAAAAAAGACAAAAAAATAAAAAAATAAAAGAAACAAACAAGTGCCTCCCAGAATAGGAAGCGCAAGCTCGATGCACATGAAATATGTGGTACTTATTGTGCATATCTTGTAGCCCACCATTTTATTGCAATCGAACTATCTTATCTCCTTGCACTTGTGCGACACGAACTTATAGTCTTCGTTAGGTAATCTTTTGGTTCTTAGCTCACTTTCTTCGTCGTACAAGTCACATTTATCCCACCGTGTTTGTTTCCTTGTACATAATTCCTATCTTGTGGATTTATGTGTTTTGCTTTGTGATCATCGTGGTTCTTTATTTGCCATTACCATATCTTGATTTTTCGATTGTTCTTGGACATGCCATCTTCCATACCAATCCACCATAAGCTTTGTGTGTGTGTGTTTTTAGTGGTTAGTTTGTTTTGGTGTTCTGCGTGATGTCATCGGATTGAGGACAGGTACGCCATGAGGGGGTCCTCGAGCCGTGCGGGAGAGAGGGGTGTGAGACGTACGGTGTTCTGGAACGGTGAGCACACAAGTTTACCGAGGTTCAAATACGCCGGCTTTGGACGGATCCTACTCCTGCTAGCAATCCAGTAATATGGCAGAGCCGGAATATGGGTTACAATGGTTTCGCCTGTGCGAGTTGAGGGTCTAAAGTATTGAGTTGTGCCCTAAAGGCTCTCCCTAGTACGGCTTATATAGATATCCGCCCTAGGGTTTACAAGGGAGATCTATCCGGCTACGACTAAGAGTCGGTTACAGAGTACATCTTGAACTATAAGTAACATTATGGGCCTAAGTCGGTAAGTCTTCTGGGCCTTCCTGTAGCCGGATTGGACTCCGTCTTTCTCCCTGACTGGGCCGCCCGTGAAGCAAAGCTCTAACCCGAAGTGGGCCACCCTGGTCAGTGAGGAACTATCAGGATACCCGGAAAGTATATCCCCAACAGCAGCCCCTGGAGGCCTCTAAGATCCAAAGTCGGATTTATCATTGTCTAGCTTGATCTTCGGCTTGCAGAATCTTGAAGGGTTCCTGAAACTTCAAAACAAAAAATACGATCCGGGTCTTAAAAATAAGTCGGACCTATCAACAGGTTACTCAGATTTTCCAGCTTGATTTCAAACTAAGTCGGAACTTGGTTTCTAACGCCACCTGACACAAGTCATGGTCAAGTCACGTTAGCTGACAGGCGTGCCGTCAGCACGACCATTGGTGGGTCCGCGGTCCGTGGAACCGAGGCGCCGTTTCAATGCATGCGTGGAGATCGAGGCGACGCAATCATCGCATGGGTCCTTCCTAGTTCCTTCCACGACGCATGGCGGTTACACTGTAGCATTTGCATGAATCTTGGCGCAGTTAGGTGGATATAAGGGGTTAGGATTTTCTCCTTCTCCTTCCACCAGTCTTTACCTTTTCCTTTCCTCCCAATATTCCTGCGTGCACACAGCTCCCCGTTCCTCCCCCACAGAACTCCCAGCGCCGCCTCTTTTAGGTCATCTTCTCGCCGGAGAAATGGCTTCATCTTCTTCCTCCGGCTTAGTGGAAGCGGCGACGGTGGCAACGGCGGAAGCGGTGGCCGAGAAAGAGAGCTTCCATGGGATCTGGATCCCCTGCGCTCTCAACAAGGAGGACCTCAAGAACGTGGAGAAGGAGGGGCTTCTCGCCACCGGCAACTGGCGGAGCAGCTTCGAAGAAACTGTCCCCAACCCGCGCGACGGCGAGTGGGTCCAGTTCGACACCCACCTCGATAGAGGTTTGTCGTTTCCTCCCTCGGAGTTCTTCACCGAGGTGATTGATCATTACAGAGTTCAACTCCATAACCTTCCTCCCAACTCTCTCTTAGAGATGAGCGCATATGCTTCGTTGTGTGAGGGCTTTCTCGGCATTAGGCCGAGTTTGACTCTTTTCCGGTACTATTTTCATGTCCGGAGAAACTCCATTACTGCCAGTGTTCCTTACATCACCGGAACTATTAGTTTTTCGCTTAGACGCGAGCGCGCATATCCCAAAATTCTAGCTAGTGACTCGGTCAAACAATGGCCAGCCACGTTTTTCTATCATAAGGATATTCCGGCTCCCGGCAAAGCCACTGCTTTGCTGGCTTTTCTTGACAGAGCTGCCACGACCCAACCTTCTTGGGACGAGGATGCTCCGGCTCTTTCCGACGATCTGATCCTCGCTAAGAGGTGGATCGAATATTTGATCAAACACAAGGGTCTGAAGGGATATGACTTGGTCCAATGCTGGGTCTCACGTCAGATCCAACCCCTTCAGTATCATGGGGATCGACTGATGCATTCCATCACGTCATCCAAAAAATATTCCCTCTGCATTAGCCCCAAAGCCTACACCACACAGGGCTATATAAGCTAGATCAAGTGGCTGATCAAGGATCGGATCGAGAGGAGAATCCCGGAGGTTTCTCTGGATATGCACACAGTGGAAAATCCTGTGGTGCCGGTAAGTTCCTACAGTACACCTTTTATGTGTTTCAATCTTTGAGTTACATTGCAATGCTGATATGTTTTCCTATTTTCAGCTTGCTGACCTCCCCGAGTCGGAACTTGCTCCGCTCGAAGGAATCCTCCTGAGTTCTCTCAGGAAACAGAGGTGGTCCCATTGCCGGACCTTGCGCTCAAGAAGCGCAAAGCTCCGACAATGGTTGTTGCCACAAAGGAGGTGCCTGTTGTGAAGAGGTAACTTTCAATCACAATATCCGCCTTTGTACTTTACTCAAATTTCTTTCCAAGATGTAATGTTTCCGACTTTATTACATTCTCAGAGCAAAACCGCTCGTCAAGGGCAAAGGGAAAGGGATTCCTTCGAAGCCGCTGTGGCAGACGAAGTTTACCATAGCTTCTCCTGTCGTGGCTCCTCTGACTCCTGCCCCTCAACCTTCCACAACACCGGTGATCTCCCCGGTCACCGTAGAAGATCCGGCTCCTTCATCGGGGCCTGTGAACCTTGAGTCGCAAACTGACGTCACCATGGGTGAGTCGGATTTCCCTCTTTGGGTAATGATCCCTCGGCAGAAACCTTCGTCGAGAACCTTCTGAGCAATCCGGGACTTGCCAAGTTTGGCCTATCCCGGAAATCTGTAGAAGAGATCCAACGGCTAGCCAGGCAATGCCTGGTGAAAAGAAATTTGTCTGTCAAAGAAGAAGCGCAAGAAGTAGAGGACATCAAATTCTCTGACCTTCTCGCCCAAGTGCACCTTCGCGACGAGAGGATTAGGTCTGGTGAGCTTCCAACAACACCAGTGATTTCACTAACTCTCGTTGAGAAGGTGGCTGCTGAAGTGAACGCGGGTCTGGATAAACTTACCCGCGAACAATATGTAAGTCGGAGTTCCAACTCCTATTTTTTCCTTTATTTTATATCATATCCTCTAGCCCTCAAGAATGAAGTAGGATATATAATCCGAGTTTATGCTTTATTAGGATGCCAAAGAATGAACTAGTGTAGCCCCCAAGGCTCGTGCTGATATTAGCAAAAATATTAGCCCGAGTCTTAAGTAGCTTTCTGACTTTATTCTGACTTACAGAAAGTATGTTCCTATAACCAGGATTTATTGAAGAATGTCTGTGATAAGCGGAGAGAGATCAAAGCTCTTCGGCTTAAAAATGCTAGCTAAAAGTAGCCAAGGATGAAGCCGAAGGTAAACATTCCGAGATTCAAACCTTGCCTTTGTATTTGAATGTAGAATTTTTCTGAACTATTGTTCTTTTTGACTTACAGCGCTGGTGAAACAATCCTGCGCCATGATTGAAGAGGCCGAGAACCTCAAGACCTTGGTGGTGGAGAACAAGGAGCTTCGCCAAGAGCTGAACCAGCTCAAGGCAGATCATGAAAAGAGCATAGCTACTGAAGAGCGTGATCGCAAGATCACTGCTCAAGACAAAATAATCTCGGACCTCAAGAATGAGCTAAGTAGTGAGAGGGATCTTTCCCAGGCGCTTCGGGATGAACTCCAAAGTCTCCGGGAGAAGAAGACCAAAATCGACGACGTCATTTTCGGTACGTTTCATCTGTTTGACTTACCTTTTCTTTGACTTTCTTCAATGTTGGATATTTCTTAACTTGTTTTGTATACAGGTCCTCTGAGCTTGACGGACTCTTCATCCATCGAGCCCCGCACCCACCGGCTTACCCAAGTCGGTGACTTGCTTCATGACTTCCGCCAATCCCTTGAGGACATCGGCAAAGCTCTCAAGATTTTGGACATGCATCCCATGTCGGATTTTCAGGTGCGGGACAAGGCAAAGGAGATGCCGCAGCTCGTCCAGGATTGGAACATGTCCTACGCATGATCCGCTGCATAGAACGCTCTCACCATGGTCATGAGCCACCATGGAAACATTGAGATATGGCAAGTGACCATAGGGTATTCTACAGTGGACGAAGATGGCCAGGAGCAGGACATCAAGGCCATGATGGACTCCTGTGCCGGATATGGGTGTCATGTAGCTGACTTGACCAGCTACGATACTCCATTCTTCAACCGCGTGGACACTCCGCCTCCGCCTCTAGAAGAAACAGCAGAAATTTCCGACGATGAACGCACCACCTCGGACGTGGACATCTCAGAAAGATATCAAGGCGACGTATCTAGCGAGCCGGCAGCTCCTACATCTCCTCCTACATCATATATCAGAATTTTTTGTATTATTCCAGAAAAACATGATGCGTCTATAAATATGCAATACTTTAACTTTGCTAGTGCTAAGCTTTTGATCTATTCAGCACTTTTTGGCTTTAAGTTTTTTTTGTGTTCTTGCAATGTTTACATAAGCACTTATATTTTTTTGTCTCTACTTATCGTTATCTGGTTTTCCACCTCGTCCCTTTCGTGAGCCAGCTAAACCTTCTGCCGGAAACTTTGCCAAGCAACGGAGCTCAATTGCTAAACTAGTTTAAACTCGGAAACAAAGCCGGCTTCCAGTACCAACAATTCACTACTCAGGAAATGCCCGCATCCAGCATTCAGACAAATAACCAAAGTAAAGACTTGAAATTTTAGAGTTATACCCAAAGGTAGCAATTTTAGAATCGGAAATCTAGACCAGAACGAACATGAGCATAAAGTACTTTCAAGCATTCTAGGATTTTCGACTATGACATGATCATTTGGAAATAAGATGGTAAAAACTTCTCAGAAAAATTTGAGGCAACCAAAACTTTTATTTCTCACAGAACATGTACATATGTATGATTACAAAGAAGGATAAACTAAGAATAAAAGGGACGTAGCTAAGCAATATTCCATGGTTTGTCTATCCGGATTTGTACTGCCTCCAGCTCTCTTTCTCTTCTTAGTAGCAGGTCTTTCTTTGACTGGCCTCATGTCAGTTAAGTAGTACGATCCATTGTGCAATACTCGACAAACTAAGAAGGGCCCTTCCCATACTGGGGAAAGTTTGTGCTTTCTTTGTTGCACAAGCCGGAGAACCAAGTCACCTTTATTGAAAGATCTATCTCGGACTCTCTGGCTATGATACTTGCGTAACTTCTGCTGATAGGCTGTAGATCTCATTTCAGCAACGACGCGAACTTTTTCGACTAAGTCGAGATCATTTTGTCGAGAAATCTCGGCATCCTCTTCAATATACGCAGCCAATATAGGAGAAGTATGAATCAAATCACTAGGAAGAACTGCTTCTGCGCCATAGACCAAGAAGAAAGGTGTGTATCCTGTTGACCTATTTGGAGTTGTTCGTAAACTCCAAATTACAGAGGGTAATTCCTGTGCCCAAGCCCCCGCAGCACATCGTAGTGGTGCTTCGAGTCTCGGTTTTAGGCCTTGTAGGATTAAACCATTTGCTATTTCGACTTGTCCATTAGCCTGTGGATGTGCGACTGACGCAATGTCAAGCCGGATAATTTGCTCGTTGCAGAATTCAGCCAATTCTCCCATAGAGAAGTTACTCCCGTTGTCTGTGATAATGCTATGCGGATAACCATACAAGATTATAACATCCTCGACAAATCTTTTGGCTGTTGCTCCATCACAACTAGTGACAGGTTTAGCCTCAATCCATTTTGTAAATTTATCCACCATCACTAAGAGGTGAGTAAATCCACTTGGAGCTCGTTTAAATGGTCCTACCATATCAAGCCCCAAGACCGTAAATGGCCATGTTATAGGTATTGTTCGCAGCTGATCAGCCGGAATATGAGCTTGCTTGCCGTACTTTTGGCAGCCTTTGCAAATCTTGACTAATCGTTGGACATCTGCCTGAGCTGTAAGCCAGAAAAATCCGTGTCTAAAATCTTTTGCCACTAAAGATTTGGTTGCAGCGTGGTGACCACACTCGCCTTCGTGGATTTCTCTTAAGATTTCCACTCCTTCTTCCAGAGATACACAACGCTGAAAAACCCCAGAAACACTCCACTTATGGAGCTCACCTTTAACAATAGTATAGGCTTTTGCTCGTCGGATAATCTGTCGGCTCAGCACCTCGTCTTCTGGTAATTTGCCATCTACCAAATAATCGAGGTAGGGTTGAGTCCAGCTGGGAATGACAGCCAGAACTGCTATCAAAGGTGAGTCGGATTTGGTCGGATATTCCTCATCTACTCCCTTTATTGAGGGAACTTTGAGGTGCTCTAGAAAAGCGCCATCCGGGACCTCTTTCCGCGCAGAACCTATCCGAGATAGTGCGTCTGCTTCCTCGTTTTCTGCTCGAGGGATGTGTTGAACTTCGAACCCTTCGAACGATTTAGATAGATCATCCATGACAGCTTTATATGCTGCCATGTGTTTATTGCATTACAAATATCCGACACTTGCTGAGTAACAAGATTCGAATCTCCGTAACACATCAAACATTGGATACCAATGTCCTTAGCAATCCAGATTCCATGCAGCAGTGCTTCATACTCGGCAATATTGTTTGTCGCTGTGAAGTGGATCTGCAACATGTATAAAAGGCTATATCCTTGGGGTGATTTGAGCACCATGCCAGCCCCCGAGCCTCCTCGAGCCTTAGACCCATCGAAAAAGAGGGTCCAATATTCTGACCCAGGGAGGATCATGTTCTCCTTCGTCTCTATCCAATCAGCGACAAAGTCAGCAAGGATCTGGGATTTGATTGTTGTCCGAGGTTTATACTCAATATCGAAAGCTGAAAGCTCTATGCCCCATTTGTCGACGTGTCCTGTGGCGTCACTGTTGTTGATTATATCTCTCATGGGAGCTTTTCTCACCACGGTAATTGGATGCTCCTGAAAGTAGTGTCATAACTTGCGGGATGCTAGAAAAACACCGTAAGCCAACTTTTGATAATGTGGATACCGCTGTTTTGACTCTGTTAGGACCTCGCTGACAAAGTAAGTCGGACGCTACACCAGGTGTTCCTGATTTTCCTCTGGTCTCTCCACTACCATGATGATACTGACGACCTTATTTGTCGCAGCAATGTAAAGCAACATCGGTTCCTAAGGTTTCAGCGCTGCAAGGATAGGAGCAGATGAGAGTACTCTCTTCAGGTCTTGTAGTGCAGCTTTAGCTTCGCCAGTCTAAACAAAATCCTTGGTATTTTTCAGGAGTTTGTATAATGGTGTGGCTCTTTCACCAAGCCGGCTTACAAATCTACTGACTGCAGCAATGCAACCAGTTAATCTTTGTATGTCCTTCAGGCGAGTTGGCCTGGAAATATTGAGTATAGCCTTGATTTTGTCTCGGTTCACCTCTATGCCTCTTTGAGACACGATGAAACCTAACAATTTTCCGGCTGGTATTCCAAAGAAGCATTTCTTCGGGTTAAGCATGATGTTGTATTTTCGTAGATTGGCAAATGTCTCCTCCAAGTCGGAAATCAGTGTTTCCTTCTTTTTGGACATCACCGCGATATCATCCATGTATGCATGTACATTGCGTCCGAGTTGGTCGTGGAGGCAACGCTGCATCGTGCGCTGGTACGTAGCTCCTGGGTTCTTCAGCCCAAAGGGCATCGTAACAAAACAGAAGGTTTCGAAAGGGGTTATGAATGAAGTTTTGACTTTGTTAGATTACTTCATCCGGATTTGGGGATAACCGGAATATGCGTCTAGAAAACAGAGGAGTTCCGAGCCTGCCATAGAGTCGATAACTTGATCAATTCTAGGCAGAGCGAACAGATCTTTTGGACAAGCCTTGTTCAAGGCAGTATAATCAACACACTCCTTAAATCAGTGGTGTCCTTTTTAGGGACCATTATAGGATTGGCCGACCACTTAGTTTAGATGACCTCTTCTATGAATCCGGCTAACTCGAGCCATGCTAGTTCCTTAGCTATTGCCTTATGCTTTTCATTGCCAAACCGTCGTAGGGACTGTTTGACAAGTTTAGCGTTCGGGTTTACATTTAGAGAGTGCTCGGCAAGTTCCCTAGGTACTCCGGTCATGTCATATGGCTGCCATGCGAACATATCTTGATTTGCTTGGAGGAACTTGACGAGCGCGCTTTCCTATGCGCTACTTAGGCCTACGCCTATCTGGTCACCTTGGAGGGGTCATCATCCTTCCACGACGCTTTCTTCGTCTCTTCCGATGCCTTGAACTCCAGATTTGGCTTTGTCACCTCCTTCTTCGTTGCGGGCATCTCGTACGGATCTATGCTTTTCTTGATCTCCTGGTACTCTTGGGCGTGCAGCACGGCTTCTGCAAAGGCGGCATTTCCATCCTCGCACTCTCGCGCTTTGTTCGGGTCTCCCCTGATGGTGATCACGCCGTTGGGACCTAGAATTTTCATCATATTGTAAATGTAACACCGACGAGCCATAAAAGCCCAGTAAGCCGGACGTCCGAATATAGCATGGTATGCGCTCTTGAACGGGACCACTTCGAAAGAAAGTGCCTCCGTCTGATAGTTCTTTGGAGTTCCAAAGGTAACATCCAAAGTAATCTCTCCCAGGGAATTAGCTTGTCTTCCTAGGACAACTCCGTGAAAGATCACAGAGCTATGGTTCAACTGGGTTTCCGAGATCTTCATCTGGCGTAGCATTTCGACATAGAGAATATTGATGCTGCTACCACCGTCCATGAGGGTCTTGGAGAAACCATAACCGTCAATAAGTGGGTTGACGATTAAGGCGTATTTTCCTCGCCTGTGCAACTTAGGAGGATGATCAGCGCGGTCAAATGTGATTGCCACTTCCGACCAGTCCAGATATTGAGGGACAGCCGGAACTGTTGCATTAAGCTTGTGGAGAACTGCCTTCTTGACCTTTGCTGGTTGAGATCCGAGAAAGGTGACATAAGTGTCCTTCTTGGTGGGAAAAGTTTTCTTCCCTTACGGCTTGGGATTTGAAGTATCAGCTTCCTCCATGTCGGAATCTTCCTTGGTCTCTTTGTCTTTTTCGGGATTTTTCTTTCCCTTCTTCCGCTTAGCTTAGTAGCCCGCGGTATCATCTCTCTTGATGTCGTCATTAAAACGACATTCAGCGTTGGTGTGGGATGAGCCCCCATTGGCGTCTAGGTTATGCACACATGGGTTATTGGCAATGTCGGCCCAAGAGTAGGTTTTGCCTGGTTGCTTTTCTCCTCTACCTTGGACCCTTCAGGTCCCACGGCCACGCCCGCGGCCTCCGCCGCGTCCTCCAGACCTGGAAACAGTAGTAACCACTGCTGTTTCCGCATTGGGTTTTTCTTCCGAGGTATTTTTGCGCTTCTGAGCTTGTTGCTTTGTCTTTGCTGACTGAGGTACAGCGAGGACATTGAGTAATCCCTCTGCATCATCGTCAGCATCTGCATACTTGCTTGCTGTTTCTATCATCTCTCCCAAATCAGTGACCTTGTCACACTTCAAGTGGTGACGTAGTCGACCAATTGGGAGTCCTGTGATGAAAGCTTCAATCGCGGTTTGATCGTTTACTCCTTCACAGGAGTTTTTGGTGTCGATCCATGGTCCGAGGTAATCCCGGCAGGTTTCTCCGGCTTTTTGGGTGCCACGCTGTAGGTCTCCGACCGAACAGGGCCTCCGATATGTGCCTTCGAAATTCCGAAAGAACGCACTTTGCATGTCATACCAGTTATTGATGGTGTTCTCCGGAAGTTCATTGAGCCATGATCGCGCCGTCTTCCGCAACATAAGCGGGAGATATCGGGTTGCGACCAGGCTGTTTCTGCCTTTGGCGATGCAGCAAGCTTGGAAAAAATCCTGTAGCCAAGTATCTGGCCGAGCAATGCCGTCGTAGGCTTGGATGTGCCTTGAGATAGCAAATCCTTCCGGGAATCTTGTAGCTCTGATGCGTGGTCCGAAGCACTTTGGGCCCACGTACATGTCATCGTTTTCATAGTGTCGCGCCTCTATGTTGGAATTGATCCTGTGCCTTGAGTCGCTCGGGGATAGAGATCGTCTCGAATGTCAGCTGTGGCTATAGTGCCTTGGAGCCATACTTCGGCTTCTGCCACCACCTCCTCCGCCATGTCGTCCTCCTTGTCCTCCTTGGAAGCCGTTGTGATGGCTGCTTGGTGGAGAGGGTGGGGCAGCTGAATTGTCTCCGGCTGATCGCCGGCCTCCATCCGGAGCGTCATTATTCCGGTTCCGGGGAGGATCTTGACTACGACGGGCCCCCTGCCGGCCCGTACCAGCATGGTTTCCGTCGTTCCTTCGTCCGTCGTTCCCACCACGGTGAGGCTCAGTAGGACGGCTTGCATGTCTAGGAGGTGGCATTTTTGACGATCCTCCTCCCGACATTTCTCTTTATCTTCTCCCCTTCGATCGTTAGACTCTCGTCGGGGAGGGTTCTTCGGATTCAGTGCAGCAATGGGATCTTTCTAGGCCTCTGGAGCGACATTGCTCCAGTTACGCGCAGGTCTGTGTTGCTGTGCTGACGATCCGGTTCTTGAATAATTGTCTTCTCGTCGTTCGGGGTTATGATACTGCACCCGAACGTAATGGGACCTTACGCCAACCCATGCCGGATCTGTGCGACATTGGTCAGAATCCGAGACCAGTTTTTGACTTCTGGACAGGGCGACCTTTTGCTGCTCCAGTCCCTTGTTGAGTAGTTTAATACCCAAGCGGATATCCTCCGGTCCTGGATTAGCCGATAGAATTTCTCGGGCCGCCACGGTATTCTGTACTGGGGCTGGGTACACCCAATCTCCATTGCTATCTTTCCGTGGCTTCCCCATCTCATCTCCGAAAAGGACGGCACGGACACGTGGGAATTGGTCGTCATTGGTGTGACGCTTCCGTGTCTTCTGATGCAACCGAGACATGTAGTCCTTAGTTGACATGCGTTTCTTCTCCACCTCGATGTTTTTGGCTTCATCGAGGAGTTGTTGACGACACGCTTCTAGGGCTTGCACCCTTTCGTCCAGCTCATCCGCAGTAAGTTCTGCGGCTGTAGGGATAGGTGTGGTTAATGCAGCATTGATGAGTTTACGCGCACCTTTGGTGATCACGTGTCCATCCACCGATGCTTCTTTTTTCGGCTCTTCTGGGATAAGTTCTCCATCCGAGTCTTCCTTGTATTCCTCAGCAATCACCTCCTCTATCAGAGGGTCTTTTACCGGGGTCTTGTTCTTCTTGTTCCTCTTCTTTGCCTTCTTGGCAGCACCGGTAGCAAAGACGGCTTTGGGTCCGTTTCCCGGAGTCAAGCTCTGATCGGTACTTTCGGACATCTGGACTTCGGGATTATCTCCGACGTCCGTGTCATCCTGCGCTTTGGGAGAGTGTTCCCCGGATCCTTCATCCATGGCTTCTCCTTCTTCTGCAGCTTTGGAGTTATACTCCTCTTCATATTCCGCGGAGAACTTTCGGAAATCTGCCGACGTCATAGATTCATCCGAGGATGCGGGAACGTCGGCGTTTGTTCCAATTGCCTCCAGCACTGAGTCGGTGTTTTCTCCATCATTGGTAGAGACGGATCCGGATCCTACGTATCCGACGAAGTGTTGTTGCGTGCTTCCTGAGGTACCTGCGGCCTTCGCGATCAGCCATGTCGAAACTTTTGATGGCCTCGAGGATTGCATCTGCGCTTTCGCCTTGTAGTATCATACGTTTTAGCGTGTACCTCAGGAAAGGCCTGTCTGTCCCGGCGTCATCAGAGCCGGAATCAGTGTCGTTGATATGCTCCTCCTGAATTTCGAATTCCATGGTTGGGTCGATCTGGGATCCGGCTTCTCCAGGCAGATCCACTCTAGATTCGACTTGGACCGCTAGGTCTTCTTCAGGCTCGGATTTCTCCACTATCTCCGCAATTGGTGCGGGCTGGGTGGGACTAGGTTTTTCTGAGATCCAGAACTCTGCCGCCTCCGCGGACAAATGGGACCTAGAAAATTCTTCTGCCTCTATCATCACCGCTGGGGTGGGTTGGGCAGGTTCAGCGAAACCGATGTAAACATCGATCTCGCCAAAAGACATGATTGTGTAGGCAGTGACAACCTCCCTTGCCGGAATCCAAGTCTCGTCGAGAACGATGAGAGGGACATCGCTGGCGTAGAGGATGCGACCGACGACGATAGTCTCGCCGATTCCGATTCTTGCAGATTCCGCTCGGAACGCAGATCGGAAGCTCACTTGCCCCACGGTAGGCGCCAACTGTCGTCGGATTGAGGACAAGTACGCCATGAGGGGGTCCTCGAGGCATGCGGAAGAGAGGGGTGTGAGATGTATGATGTTCCTGGATGGTGAGTACACAAGTTTACCCAGGTTCGAAACCACCGGCTTTGGATGGATCCTACTCCTGCTAGCAATCCAGTAATACGGCAGAGCCGGAATATTGGTTACAATGGTTTCGCCTGTGCGAGTTGAGGGTCTAAAGTATTGAGTTGTGCCCTAAAGGCTCTCCCTAGGACGTCTTATATAGATATTTGGCCTAGGGTTTATAGGAGAGATCTATCCAGCTACGACTAAGAGTCGGTTACAGAGTAAATCTTGAACTACAAGTAACATTATGGGCCTAAGTCGGTAAGTCTTCTGGGCCTTCCCGTAGCCGGATTGGACTCCGTCTTTCTCCCTGACTGGGCCGCCCGTGAAGCAAAGCTCTAACCCGAAGTGGGCCACCCTGGTCAGTGAGGAACTGTGAGGATACCTGGAAAGTATATCCCCAACACGTGAACTTCACTTTACTTGATTTTTATTGCTATCAAGTGTTTCCACTTGCACGATACTATCTTCCAAGGTAAAGTAAGGTTTGATGTTGCATCCCTAACCCCCTACCACTTCCATATACACCACTTGGTCTTGTGAATCATGTCTAGGAACTCCAAAACCGAGGATGATTTCTATGAAGAATCCACGGTGATCCACCATGCATATGCCTCCATAAGCATGGATGACATGAAGGAGCATTACACTGACAATGGCTCCACATGCTTGGGTGTTAAGGAGTCCTACAACAACAATAAATCCCCAAGCATGGAGGACTTCAAGGACGACAACAAAAAGCTCCTCAAGTCGCGTCAACCAAGACGGAGCCTCCACCTCGAGAGCACCAAGGTCCACCATTGTATTGAAAAGTTCCATATCGCCCTCAACAACTTCAAGAAGGACACGGACGACAACTTCGCAAAGCACATGAGCATCCTTGACAAAATTAATGAGTCTACCTCAAGAATGCACCATAAGCACAAGAAGAGTGCCAAGGACAAGGATCATCGTTGAGAGCGTCATATGGATGACCAAGTGGGCCACCTACATCAACCTTTGGCAAGGCACAGCAATAACCTCCGTCGACACCATCAAAAGGCACCTTCCATGTCATCAAGCTGAAATGCCCAAACTTCATGTCCTAGATGACACATGCAACTTCATGGATGAGGAAGACCAAGACCTCTACTTTGCCAAGTTGGACGAGTACGTCAAGAGGATGTCTATAGAAAGCAAGGTGGTCATGGAAGAGGATGAGAAATTGCCAAGTCAAGAGTCTACACTTCAATATGGAGCATGCCAAGGCCACATATGTGATGGAAGTCGATCCGAGCACCGCTCTCGACAATTATATGAGCCTACTTCCACCACTACTATAAGATGGCGACATGACGGTCGAGCATGGGATTTCTCTTTGACCATGGAGGCGAGCGATGACCATCTTCTGGCATCCAACTTCGAAGGCCACAAGGTTGAGATTGGTGAGCATGGGATTTTCCCGTCACCAAAGGAGGCGCATGGAGTTGAGCACACCGAGCCTATCCCTATATGCTTGAGTGATGATGTGGTACCAATCCCATGTGAGTATGAGAGCCACTTAGCCCACTTGAGTGAGAGAAAGAGTGAGATGTGACTCCACCATATGTGAGATTGAGTGCTTCCACTTGAAGGGCACGAGTGATACACCGAATGAGTTGAGAGTGGTAGTTGATAGGTCATGTCAGGCCATTGTGATATCTAACAACTTACCCTCTACCTCTAGTGTGTTTTTTCACGATGTGCTAGGTTCCATGGATCAACAAGCGCCAAGCTTGGATATGATGATGCCTCCTATCAAGAAGACGTACATGGTGGATGAAGATGACGCCATCCCCATATTGGATGAAGAAGTCGCCCACATGAAGGCCAATTCTACCACAACACCCACTTCATATGAGAGGTATGAACAAGGTAAAAATATGGTTGTTGATGATGCCATGATCCCACTAGTGGACATGATGACTTGCGATGATTGGCATGCTATGCATGTTGTTTGTGATATCGCGTATGATTCATTGATATTTCCATGTGTAACTTTGCCTATGCATAATGTTGAGCATGTGAAATTATTTGATTGTGTTGATCTTGCCATAGACATGCCATGCTCTAAACATTACACTGATGATATCATTGCTTGCACTTTGTTGAAAAATTGCTCTTTCCAATGTTTTGAATGCAATGATGTTAAAAACAGTACCCCTACGACCATGCTTTGTCATGGATGTTTTACAATATCTCCCATTGCTTGATATAACTTGAATAATTGCTCTTTAACTTGTTTTTCTTGCAACAATAATTATCATGTAAGATTGGTAGGTGTTAGTGTAGGTCCCAAGTGTGACCCCCTTTGCAGACATGCGTTAACACGTAGTAAAATCTTGGATCTATACGTGGAAATTCCCACCACGGGACAACCAGAGCCTATTTTAGGGAAAAGTAGGCCCAAAATTTGCATTCCATGTACATATGTCCTAAAAAAACCAAAAAAAATAGAAAAGTCCACCGGGCTACCCTCGTACGGAGAAACTATAGGGGTAAACATGCGAGGCCTCCGGTCTAGGATTTCACTGGAGGAAGACCACCAGAGCGTCAGCATCACATGAAAACTTACATGTATCCCTGCCATATGTGTGGAAGTGTGGTGTAAGGTTGGTAGGTGTCATGTGTAGGTCCCAAGTGTGCCCCCTTTGCAGACATGCGTTAACACTCAGTAAAATCCTGGATCTGTACGCGGGAACTCCCGCCGTGGGACAACCAGAGCCAATTATATGGCAAATTAGGCCCAACCTTTGATTTCGATGTACATATGTCCTAAACAAACTAAAACAAATAGAAAAGTACACCGAGATACCCTCGTATGGAGAAAGCTATAGGGGTAGACCTGTGGGGCCCTTGGTCTAGGATTTCACTGGAGGAAGACCACAAAAGTGTCGGAATCACATGAAAACTTGCATGTGTCCCTGCCATATGTGTGGAAGTGTGGTGTAAGGATGGTAGGTGTTATGTGTAGGTCCCAAGTGTGACCCCCTTCGCAGACATGCGTTAACACTTAGTGAAATTCTGGATTTGTACATGGAAACTTCCGCCGCGGGACAACCAAAGCCTATTTTATGGCAAAGTAGGCCCAACCTTCGATTTCCATGTACATATCTCCTAATCAAACCAAAACTGATAGAAAAGTCCACCAGGCTACCCTCATATGGAGAAAGCTATAGGGGTAGACCTGTGGGACCCTAGTCTATGGTTTCGCTGGAGGAAGACCACCGAAGTGTCGAAATCATATGAAAACTTGCATGTGTCCCTACCATATGTGTGGAAGTGTGGTGTAAGGTTGGTAGGTGTCATGTGTAGGTCCCAAGTGTGACTCCCTTCGTAGACATGCGTTAACACTTAGTAAAACCTTGGATCTGTACGTGGAAACTCCTACCGCGGGACAACCAGAGACTATTTTATGGCAAAGTAGGCCCAACCTTTGCTTTCCATGTACATATTAATGAGGACATCCCTACAATTACACCTACCCCAATGACTATTGAAGATGATCTAGCTATTGTAAGGAAGGAGCCATCCAATGAGATTAGAATTGGACCCATTACAAGAGCTCGTGCTAAGCTACTTGAACAAGAGGTGAATTTAATCCTAAACGAATTTGATATTTTAATTGATGAGAACTTTATACTGCCTAAGTCTATGCATTTATGTATGATTAGGTTCATTGGAGAAATAAGCATGGCGTGAGGAGGAGATGGGCTACAAGAGAAGCCCGACATGATGATCGCCCAAGGATGCGCGAGGGAGGAGCAGGAGGAAGGCGCAAGAGAAGATCATCAAGGCGGAGGACAAAGGTTCTGCATCGACCGGAGTGTCCGGCCGAGTCCACCCGGACTGTCTGTCCTAGCCAAGGGAAGCATTGGCGTGGACAATCTGTACACCACATCAAACACTACCCGGACACCAACCGGAAACTTCGAAGTTTCTGGCCAGACCGGACTGTCCGGTGCACTCCACCCAGAGTGTCCGGCCCGACCGGATTGTCGAGCCGATACCAGCCGGAATGTCAGCCCGCCGACCGAATCTGGTGCGAGTCAGTTTGTATCTGTTTGAGTCGTACGCGTTTAGTTTCGGTTTCTGGCTGCCACAGCCACTCTTATAAACCCTGGGATGACCCCTAGTTAGGGATTAGACCACGTTTAAACTATTTTGGAGTTGTTTCTTTCAAAGAACCTCTGGAATTACCCTGTGATCGAATTATACTACTGCAATTGAGTGTGATCTATTGTTCCATTGGGAATTAGTAGATGCAAACTACTGCTCGTGGTCGACGACTACGTGCGCAAGAGCGTGGAGTTGTGAATATCCCACATGGTTCAAGAGCTATTGCATTGGCATCAGGGTTCGAGTGGGAGAGTCCATAGCTACATGCTAGTTATCTATCCACCATTATCATCATCGGCAAGTGCTTGTTGAGAAGATCGGGCCACCCCATATCATCTTGGTATCAGATTTCCTTGTTTACTTGGTGAGCATCCACAAATCCATCCATAGATTAGTTTTACTTCTTCCTATACAGAAACATCCTTACAAAAAGATATGCCATAGAGTAGATTGCATCGCTTTCGAGTTTTAGTTGTTGATTGTATATTCTCGTAGATCCCATCTGCAGGTTTTCCTCGTAGGAGTCTAGTTTTCGTTTGTGTCTAGGTTTAGGGTTTGATCTTGTTTCCACCATATTCACCATCATAGTTCCGTAAATTTTTCATCGTTTTCCCGAGTCCACATAGCGTACCTCTGTTTGCATAACATAGACATAGCCTATCTACAACATCCGTGCCTAGGAACGTACCCACAAGACTAGTTGCTTTGCTCTGATAGGCTACTCATTAGTGTTTCAAAGTGCAGAAATTTTCGACAGGGAAAAACCGAACTATCCGACCGACACTCACCGGACTATCCGGCCCGACCGGAGTATCCGCCACGTTTTAACCGGACTATCCAACCCAGTTTTGTTATAAGTTGCTGCACTGGTTTGCATTGAGTCATATAGTTGAAAAATCAAAAAAAAAAGGAAAAGAAAGGAGAATCAATATAAAAAAGAGAAAAGAGCTACAAGCATGACAAAAAGAGATATCAAAGTGTGCATTATTGGAGGCCTAGTTCATCATAGCACTTGTAGATTGAGCAATCTTGTGACTGTTTACTTTGAGCTTTTACTAGCATCTCTCTTGTGCATTACAATATTCCTTTTCATAAGTTGCTTTGCCACGTTTTTCTCCACCGTGTGTGTTTCTTGGGTTTTTATACAATTAGTACTAGGACTTGTTTGCGGTGTAATTAGGATACCATACCTACAGCTCCACCTTAAATAACCTGTGTCCCCTGTGATTGTTCTCTATACCCTTGATATTCACTTCATCACATCAGTGCATCAGTCTTTGATTTTGTTTTGGTAAAGCATCTCTATTCACTTTAGAACGGGAAGATCCGCTTTCTTGTCAGTTGTGAGTGAGTTTTGAGGGTGCCACCAAACAGATTTTGATTTTTGCACTAACCTACTAATCATGTATTTTAGTGATGATGATGTTGTGTCGTAGAAAAAGAAGGATGAGGAACTTGTTACCTGGCGCGAATATGAGGCGTTGAAATCTCACTTGACACGTGTGTTTTAAGTCACACAATAGATGCCATTGACAAGAATATCCAGGACGTGAAGTGGCCGTGGATCAGAATATTGGTGTAGTCACTAACATTCAAACACAAGTGACCGCACTCAATACCAATGTTGCAACTTTGCAGCGTTCCATTGATGCCTTGACATTAGCAATTCAACAACGGCAGGAACAACCACATGATGATGTTATTGATAAAAATGTTGAGGGTAGTGCAGCCGATGATGCCCCACATCTTGGCAGGGGACGTGCCAATCCCCCTGCACATGCGCCTGCTGCTGCACCTGCTTATGCACGCGGTTTTGATCCTATTGGGCGTGCTCAACATGTTCTGAACCAAGCTGCTGATGATGGTTTGGGCAATACAAAATTCTCAATTCCCAAGTTTGATGGCTCACTTGATCCTGAAGATTACCTCACCTGGGAGTTGAAGATTGAGAAGCTCTGGCGTTTGTTTGACTATCCAGAAGAGAAGAAGGTAAGGCTTGCAGCGTCAAAATTTGATGGATATGCTTTGCGTTGTGGGATGCTATTGTGCAGAATAGAAGGGAGGACAATGAACTTCCTATGATGAATTGGCGCGAGATGAAGCGCATTATAAAGGATTGTTTTGTACCCACCAACTACTTGCGATCATTTTTGACAAGTTGACACAATTGAGGCAATGAGCCATGCCAGTTGATGAGTACTACATGGAGATGGAGATGCTTATGCAGCGTGCTAGAGTTCGTGAATCCCATGAGATGACCATGCATCAATTTCTCAACAATTTGAAGTTACCAATCAAGAGCATTGTTCATCATAACAAGTACAAGACTATGCATGAACTATGGCACCATGCTAGAGAGGCTGAATCACAGTTAGCTGAAGAAGCTAAGTCACGTACAAGGTTTCCGTCTACCAGTCGTTTTTCAGCCAGGTCTACACCGCCACCACCTACGGCACCACCTGCAGTAGCTGTTAGCCATCCTTCACCATCGGCCAAGCTTGCTCCCACATCTTCTTATGGTTCCAATGCAAGAAAGCCCGCTGCTCCTACTGCTAGCTCGGGTTCTAATAGGTCAACTGCGCGTACGCGCGATGTAGAGTGCCATACTTGTGGAGGAAAAGGACACTACAAGAGAGATTGTCCTAACCCCAAGGTGATGTTTGTCATAGCGGCGATGGATATGACAACGAGGACGGTATGGATGCCTTCACTAAGCATGCGCCTACCATAGTGGTCTCTCCACATATACTTAGTGTACAACCTATTGTTAACTCTCATCGCTGCAACTTGTTCCAAACCAAAGCACTCGTTGGCCCTAACAAACCTTGCAAGGTAGTTATTGATTGAGGTAGCTGCATAAATCTTGCAAGTAAGGAGTTATGTGCCAAGCTGAATTTGACTTATTTGCCTCATACCAAGCCATACTATATACACTGGTTGAGTGACCATGGTGAGATGAAGGTAAACCATATGGTACATGTGAATTTTGATATAGGTCCATACAAGGATTATATTGACTTTGATGTGGTTCCTATGACTGTTTGCCATCTCTTATTTGGTCGGCCTTGGTTTTATGATCGCCATGTGCAACACAATGGCGGTGCCAATACATATCACCTGGAGTTTAAGGGTAGGAAGATTAATTTGCAAACAATGACACCACAACGGTGATATGAGCATGAAGGTGGAGGTGAATCCTAATTTCAGGACTCCACCAAGCTAGGTGATGGGGGCGCATACCATTGATGATTGGCACGCAAGGACGACCTAGGATATGTATCGATAAGTCTAAGGTTGTGTCAAATATTATTGCTATGTTATTGAGTCCGACTCAAGGTTAGGTTTGAGTCTGTTTATGTGTTTGGTTTGGGTCTATCCAACCGACTAGTTGCATTCCTCCTATATAAAGGAGCCATCCGCCTAGGGTTTAGGGGAGTACAGCTGTTTAGTCTAAAAACTATATTGTGCTCCACCGTGTATCATCCCTTCGGGGACGGTGATACCGTTTATCAGATTATTGCTGCGGAGGTTCTTGTGTTCATCAAGGATTGTCGTGCATTGGTGTGAGGCTTGTTGTTTATCATCAAGTTGCTTGTTGGATTGATCTATTCTAGCGGGAGGTTTGTCGTTCATCACAGAGTTGCTTGCAAGATTGGGTTTCCCCATCTTAAGGTTACGTGTATCACGCGATTGGGAGATTACCTACCTAGTGGACTTGCTGTGAAAGATCAGGACAAAACTCAAGGATCATTGGCTTGATCTGTATCATATGGTATCAGAGCTCTCGTTGATCATAGCGTGTTTTTGGATCATCTATAGACTATTTTTCTACAAGCAATTTACAGATCGATTGTGGAGAAAAGATTGAAAGTTGAAGTTTTCAGATTGGATCTTTTTCTTCGTTGCAGCAAGGGATCGGTCGTTTTTCTTGGCTGCTACTCCAGATCGGATCAGGCGAGCACGATCGGAGAATCGTTTGATTCCTTTAGTAATTCTTCCGCGCAGTGTACGACCAAGTGTCCATCCATGTTTTGACTCCAGATCTGTTCGATACAATTGAGAAAAAGAAGGATTGATCCTTGGATTGATTGATTGTCATGTTATTATTAGCAAGGAAAGAAATAAAGGAGTCTTGTTCCGATTTTCTGGCCGTGAGTGCACGCAGAGTTGTCGATCGTGGACTTTGTTCCGATTCTTGTTCTGATTTTCCGGCTATGAGTGCACACAGAGATCGTGGACTCTTGGAAAGGAAGGAAATAAATCAGAGTACAAAGAAAGTAAAAACAGGAGGCCACCTGCCCGCGCCTCACGAACGGGTCCCCCGCGTGCATGGCGATCGATCGATCTGGTTCTCGAGGATTCATGTACGAGCTCCTTCCATACAGATCGATCAGTTTTTTCTTCCCGTATCTCGAGTTGTAGCCGTCAAGTTTGTCGCGTGCACTCTTGGAAAGAAAGAAAAGTGTAGATCTTGATTGATTTTGTTCCGTGAGAAAAGGAAAGAAGCAAGTAGTCTGATTTGACTTAAATTGGGCAGATTTTTGTTTCGTTTTGTCTGCGGTGAAGGCACGTCCTATGCTACTGAGTTGTCGCGTGGCATATTCCTCCGAAAACAGATCGTGTACAATTATAGATCAGGTCAACTCCAGATTTTTTTGGTGGTGCCATTTTGTTCCAAATTTTCTGAAACAGTGCATGGAAATCACCAAACAGTCTACGGAGAAAGTTTTTGCCCGTGAGGATGAATTCTTTTCCAGGAGAAACTTTGGGTTTGAGGTGTACACATGGGAAAAAGTCTAGTGTTGTTTTCAATGACTATCTCGATCTCCTAAATGGAGTGGCACATGATGCATCCAAGGTTCGCTGGTGCCTACATAAACTTGCGACAATTGAGGAGTACCAAGATTGGGAAAGGCACATGGAACGAGGTTTCCATCAATGTCACAAATACAATGGCAAGTTTAGTGGGTATGATGGGTATGTTCTTACTCACCAGCGTGTTGACAAAGAGTTAGATAGTTTGTGGTCCGAGGCGGTTGATATAGATGGTTTTTCTCATACTTGGGAGGACTACAAATTTTTTCTCCGTGATGGTTTCGTATTACCGTATATGGAGGAAAATGAGCAGCCGCCCAAGGTTGTGAATGGGATAGTGGATGTTGGCAAGAGTATAGCTCTTATACCGAAGGTCACGACGGCTGTGACTACTCATGAGAAGTTGGCAGTTGTTCCAGTCCAAACGGTTAGTGTGGCAGTGACATTACCTTCTGAAGAGAAGCAGCCTGTTGTTGCCAAGATTGTTGTGTGCCTTGAAACTACAGTGGACGATGTTGTACCATTGAGTGGGCTGAATTTGCAACTCAACAAGGTACAAGGCGATGCTTTAAGACAGTGGACAAGGGCCAGCATTGGAGCTTATTTCAGGAGCAGTGTATGATCAAAGGCAAAGCATGCAAGTTGATTGTTGATGGAGGAAGCTATACTAATGGCATTAGCAAGGCAATGGTGGCAGCGTTGGGGTTGTCCACATGGCGTATTCCTAAACCTAAGCATCTACAGTGGTTAAATAGCTGCAGTATGGTGAAGGTAACTCATAAGGTGCTTGTGCCATTTACAGTTGGTGATTATGTTGATGAGATTGAGTGCGATGTGTTGCCATTGGAGGTATGTGGGCTGTTACTTGGTCGTCCATGGCAGTATGATCGCAACGTTACACATGCTGGAAGAGCAAATACATATTCTTTTATGCATGGTGGCAAACAACAGACTTTGAAGCCTATGCAGGATGATTACATAAAGTTTGATGTAGAGCTGGTGGTACATAAGGAGAAGGTGTGCAATGCTAAGCCAAAATCTGGGCTAGCTAAAGTGCGGGATGGAAAACATGATGCACAATGCGACAATGTTGATATTGCTTCATCTATGTCTATAGATGACAAGTCAGTGGAACTTGTTCGTGACAAGCCAGTTGAGGTGCATCCTCTTATTGCTGAGAGGAAGGATGTTGCGGCATGTGTTTAGAAGGTTGTTTGTGTTGACACAGGTGTTCAGACGAATGATATTTGTGCTCCTGATATTCTAATGCATGAGGTGTAGCGCGGTAACAAGAGCAGTTTTGTTAGCACACCTGTGAGGCATTTTGTTGGGACAGTTGCGTGGATGCATAGATGCAAGGATGGACATGTTCGACAATTGTGTGGTCCAGGCATTACTCATGTTATGCAAGGTCGTGCAAAGAAGGTCCATGTTCATCAACCATGGGTTCCAACAAGAGTTGATAAGAAGAAGACGGTGGTGCCTAGGTCGAAGCTCATATGGAGACGCAAGAAGGTGTAGGCGCCAAGGGATGTTTCAAGTCAAGCAAGCCAAGAGGGAGGATGCAGAGTGGAAGGCAAGCAAGACTTGAAGATGGCGAAGACGCTTGAAGTGATTGTTCATATCACGCCACCTTTACGACCTCACCCGCAAGCATTGGGGACAACGCTTCTTGAAGGGGCGATGATGATATGGGCATGAAGGAGGAGGTGAAGCCTAATTTCAGGACTGCACCAAGCTAGGTGATGCAGGCGCATCCCATTGATGATTGGCACACCAGGACGACCTACGATATGTAATGATAAGTCTAAGGTTGTGTCAAATATTATTGCTATGTTACTAAGTCCGAGTCTAGGTTAGGTTCGAGTCTGTTTGTGTGTTCAGTTTGGGTCTATCCAACCGACTAGTTGCAGGCCTCCTATATAAGGAGCCAGCCGCCTAGGGTTTAGGGGAGCTCAGTTGTTTAGTCTAAAAACTATATTGTGCTCCACCGTGTATCATCCCTCCGGGGACGGCGATACCGTTTATCAGATTATTGGTGTGGAGGTTCTTGTGTTCATCAAGGATTGTCGTGCTTTGGCGTGAGGCTTGTTGTTTATCATCAAGTTGCTTGTTGGATTGATCTATTCTAGCGGGAGGTTCGTCGTTCATCGTCGAGTTGCTCGCAAGATTGGGTTTCCCCATCTTCAGGTTATGTGTATCACGCGATTGGGAGATTACCTACCTGGTGGACTCGCTATGAAAGATCGGGAAAAAACTCAAGGATCGTCGACTTAATCCATATCAAACAAATTGTGAATGAGTCTCGTCGGAAGATAGAAGTGAACTTGAAGGAAGCTGATATGGGCATGACGGAGGAGGTGACGCCTAATTCAGGAGTCCACCAACTAGGCGTGGCTGATGCAGGTGTTCCATTGAAGATTGGCACACTAGGACAGCGTATGATATGTAATGATAAGTCTAAGGCCGTGTCAATTGTTGCTTCTATGTTATTGAGTCTAAGTCCAGGTTTGCGTGTGTTCGGTTTGGGCCTGTCCAACCGAACAAGAGTCGAGTCGCGGCCCAACAAGTGGGGCGCCCCAACCCTCATATAAGGTGCTGGCTGAGTTAGGGTTTGGGGGAGTTCAGTTGTTTAGTCTAAAAACTATATTCTGCTCCACCGTGTATCATCCCTCCGGGGACGGCGAAACCGTTTATCAGATTATTGCTATGGAGGTTCTTGTGTTCATCAAGGATTGTCGTGCTCAGGTTTAAGGCATGGGGATCTTCATCACGTTACTTGCTGGATTGATTCCTCTTCTTCAGGTGATGTTTATCAGTGTTATGGGAAGGATTATTATCCGGGTTACTCGTTGTGACAGATCGGGACAAAACTATAGGATCATCGGCTTGATTTGTATCATGTGGTATCAGAGCACCAGGTTGCTCACGGCGAGATTGTGTTGATTGATCGGCTGCGTGTGTTCTTGGTGGAGATTAGAGATTTGAGGCGGAGCAGATTGGATCTCGACGTCCGCGCACCGGAGTGTCCGGCGGATTCTTCCAGGAGTATCCATCTGACGCATAGAGTCCAAGCCCTCCAACACCGAACAATCCGGCCCTGAATGTTTTTCTATTTTGTAGTCATGCTAGGAAGCATGCCGTCGTGTTATGGTGATTTTTGTTGGCAAACGGTGGACTTCTGGGAAGAGATCTGGTGATGTGTACAATGATTATCTTCACATCTAAAATGGTGTGGTATGCGATGATTCTCAAATTAGGTGGATACTGGTCCATATGGCGACATATGATGAATATGAGTCATGGGAATGTCATATGTAAGATGGTTTTTATAGATGTGATACATATGAGTATTCAGATAATCCTACACGTATGCGTCTTGCATTACGACGTGTGGATGAGGAGATAACTCGTTGGTGGGATAAAGAGGTGCGTGAGAAGGATATTGTTGATGCAAGTTGGAAGTACTTCAGTAATTTTTTGCGTGGCTATTTTATGTCTCCTTGTCGTAAGGTATTTTGTACCAAGCCCGTGAAGGCAGTCCAGCAGTCGCCCAAAGTTGTAGTTATGTCTATTCCATCTCATGTAAAGGAGGATCCACCAGTTTTTCCAGTGCAACCGGTCAGTGTGGCAGTGCCAAAATTTTCTGAAGAGAAGCAGCCTGATGTTGACAAGGTTGTTGTGTGCGCTGCAACTACAGTGGAGGATGTTGTAACATTGAGTGGGCTAAATTTGCAACTCAAGAATGCACAAGGCGATGGTTGCGTGACAGTTGACAAGGGCTAGCGTTGGAATTTATTTCAAGCGCAGTGTATGATTAAAGGCAAAGCATGCAAGTTGATTCTTGATGGAGGAAGCTGTACTAATGGCATTAGCAAGGAAATGGTGGTAGCATTGGGGTTGTCTACATGGCTTATTCCTGAACCTAGGCATCTACAGTGGTTAAATAGCCGCGGTATGGTGAAGGTAACTCATAAGGTGCATGTGCCATTTCAACCTGGTGATTATGTTGATGAAATTGAGTGTGATGTGTTGCCATTGGAGGTATGTGGGATGTTACTTGGTCATCCATGGCAGTATGATCGCAACGTTACACATGCTGGAAGAGCAAATACATATTCTTTTGTGCATGGTGGCAAACAACAGACTTTGAAGCCTATGCAGGATGATCACATAAAGTCTGATGTAGAGTTCATGGTACATCAGGAGAAGGTGCGTAAGGCTAAGCCAAAATCTAGGATATCTAAGGTGCATGATGGAGAGCATGATGAAAAGTGCGACAATGTTGATATTGCTTCAGCTATGCCTGTATTTAACAAGCTAGTGGAACTTGTTAGTGACGAGCCAGTTGAAGTGCATCCTCTTATTGCTAAGAGGAAGGATGTTGCAGCATGTGTTCAGAAGGTTGTTTGTTGACACAGGTGTTGAAACGGATGACAGTTGTGCTCCTGATGTTCCGATGCATGTGGTACAGCGGGGTAACACGAGCAGTTTTGTTAGCACACCTCTGAGTTTTGTTGGGACAGTTGTGCGGATGCATGGAGGCAAAGATGAACATGTTCGTCAGTTGTGTGGTCTAGGCATTGCTCATTTTATACCAGGTCGTGCAAAGAAGGTCCATGTTCAATAACCGCGGGTTCCAACAAGAGTTCAGAAGAAGAAGACGGTGGCGACTAGGTCCAAGCTTGTATGGAGACGCAAGGAGATGTATGCGCCAAGGGATGTTTCAAGTCAAGCAAGCGGAGAGGGAGGATGTGGAGCAGAAGGCAAGCAAGACTTGAAGATGGCAAAGATGCGTGAAGCTATCGTTCATATCACGCCACCTTTCCGACCCGACCCGCAAGCATTGGGGACAACGCTTCTTAAAGGGGGGATGATGATATGGGCATGACGAAGGAGGTGACGCCCAATTTCAGGACTCACCAACAAGGCATGGATGATGCGGGCGTTCCATTGAACATTGGCCCACTAGGACATCCTACGATATGTAATGATAAGTCTAAGGTTGTGTCAATTGTTGCTTCTATATTATTGAATCTAAGTCCAGGTTTGTGTTTGTTCGGTTTGGGCCTGTCCAACCGAACTAGATTCGAGTCGTGGCCCAACTAGTGGGGCGCCCCAACCCTCATATTAGGTGCTGGCCGAGTTAGGGTTTGGGGGAGTTCAGTTGTTTAGTCTAAAAACTATATTGTCCTCCACCATGTATCATCCCTCCGGGGACGACGATACCGTTTATCAGATTATTGATGCGGAGGTTCTTGTGTTCATCAAGGATTGGCGTGCTCAAGTTTGAGGAGTGGGGATCTTCATCACGTTACTTGCTGGATTGATTCCTCTTCTTCAGGTGATGTTTATCGACATTATTGGAAGGATTATTATCCGGATTACTCGCTGTGAAAGATCGGGACAAAACTATAGGATCATCGGCTTGATCTGTATCAGAAGCATCTATAGATAGGCGAGAAAGTGTTGCAGCTGTACATGATGTAATAGAGCCCAAAAAGAGTGATACAACGAAAAGTGAGAGAGTTCCTAGTCTAGTGATATTAGCCACCAAGGAAGATATGAGAGAATTTCGTGAGGATCCTACAGCCATGCCACTTGTGCTTATGTATAAGGGTGAGGTATTGGTTTCTAACAACATGACCCCTATTTCTCTTGGTGTATCTACTGTTTTGCAGGATTTTGATGATGTGTTTCCAGAAGAAGTACCAGCATGATTGCCACCATTGCGTGGCATTGAGCATCAAATCGACTTGATCCCTGGTGCCACATTACCAAACCGTGCACCCTACAGGACCAAGCCCGAAGAAACAAAGGAGATACAGAAACAAGTACAGACGTTGCTGGATAAAGGGTACATTCGTGTTTCTCTTAGACCTTGTGATGTTCCTATTTTTTAGTGCCTAAGAAAGATGGTACATGGCGCATATGTGTAGATTGTAGAGCTATTAATAACATCACTATTCGATATCGTCATCCTACTCCACGCTTAGAGGATATGCTAGATGAATTGAGTGGTGCTGCTATTTTCTCTAAATTTGATTTGCATAGTGGTTATCATCAAATTAGAATGAAAGAGGGGGGTGAATGGAAAACTGCTTTCAAAATGAAATTTGGTTTGTATGATTGGTTAGTTATGTCGTTTGGTTTTACTAATGCACATAGTACATTCATGTGATTAATGAATCATATTTGAGATAATTTATTGGTCGTTTTTGTGGTTGTTTATTTTGATGATATACTTATCTATAGCAACAACGAACTTGAACATTGTAATCATATCCGACAAGTTTTGCAAGTGTTGCGTGATAATAAATTGTATGCTAATCTTGAGAAGTGCACATTTGCAAAAGATAAGGTCATATTTCTAGGATTTGTTGTATCCAAGCATGGGGTAGAAGTAGATCAATCTAAAAGTGAATCAATTAAGAATTGGCCTATTCCCATGAATGTGAGTCAAGTGCGTTGTTTCCATGGCTTAGCTGGTTTCTATAGGCGCTTTGTGAAGGATTTTAGCACTATTGCTGGACCATTGAATGATTTGACTAAGAAAGGTGTGCCATTTGTGTGGGGCGCAGCCCAAAATATTGCTTTTGATATATTGAAACATTTGCTTACTTCTGCACCATTACTTGCATTACCTGATTTTTCAAAGAAATTTTGTTGAGGGCAAACCTCTAGGGTGGCCTGATCTTTCACGAATCCCACTCAAATCGATGGTGGAGTGTGGGGGAAGGAGAGGAGGATAAACTTGACAAACTCACACACGAAGAACACGATGAACACACACCCAAAACCACGATAAACACCAATAGCTCACACCGGCGGTGACCGGTCCGGCGCAATCCCTAGGATCGGCGTCGGGCAGAGGACTCTGTCTCGAACCGGCACGGCGAGGAGGGACACTCGGTGAGATCTTGACATCTAGGCAAAGGGACTCCGATGACTAGGCCTTATACAACGCGGAGGCATGATGCAAACTCCAACGAGGTTTGGGATATTTGATGCTCTTTGTGAAAGGATCATGAGGCAAGAACTAGATAGATCCACAAGGGGTTTTCACTAATTCCAAATATCATGCCTAGGGTTTACAATAGAGGTGGGGGACTGTATAGGCCAGCCACAAGTTCAGGGGTAATTTAGGCATTAAAGTAGAGTTCTAGGCGAAGTAGAGGAGTACATGGGCCACATGGCCCAGCTATGGCTCGCAGGCCCATCTTCAGGCCGGACAGTCCAGGTCTAGTGGACCGGACAGTCCGGAGGTGGCCGAACACTCCGGGTAGTGTCCGGGTAGTTTCCGAAGTGGCAGACAGAAGGTCCGCGCTAGGACGGGGCTGGGGTAGGCCGGACACTCCGGCTGAGTCACGCCGGACACTCTGGATTGGAGCGGACACTCCGGCTCAGGCAGCTTCAGGGCTCGTGGGTCGACATGGCGGGGTTTCGTACCTGATAATGCATAGAGTAGTTGTATGAAGTAGCAAGCCATCCAAGTGTATGTTAAAGTCACATGATGAGAGGAGCGAATTCACCTTAACTTGAAGGAGCTTGGCTCGGGCACGGGTCATTGGTCCACTTAGGGGACTTGGTGGAGTAGATGTAGGAGCGTCCGTAGGACAGGCTGCATCAGCTCTGCCCTTGGGAAAGAGTCGTCCTCGACTCTTCATGGTTGTCATGTTGAACATCTCCATGGTAGGGTGAAAGATCCTTGACGTTGAATGTATTGCTTGCCAGGTACTTGGATGTCGGTATGTCGATGATGTAGGCATTGTTGTTGATTCTTTTGAGTACCTTAAAGGGACCATCTCCTTTTGGCTTGAGCTTGGAGTCGCGTTCCTTGGGGAAGCGGTATTTGCTTAGGTGTATCCACACAAGATCACCTTCTTCAAAGATCATCTCCTTCTTGTCCTAGTTTAACCTTGAAGCTTGGCGAAGGACTTGTTGCTCGATAGTAGCACTTGTTTCTTCATGAAGCTTCTTCAGAGCTTGTGCGCGCTTCTCAATGTCCATGTTGGTGCGCTCATGGAGAGGTAGGGGTAGTATGTCGAGCGTAGTGAGGGGCTCGAAACCATAGACAATCATGAAGGGACTCATCTTGGTTGTTGAGTGCTTGGCTTGGTTGTTGGAAAACTCGGTGTGGGGAATACATTCATCCCAATCCTTAAAGTTCTTCTTGATCAACACACGTAGAAGAGTTCCGAGTCTTCGGTTGACAACTTCGGTTTGGTCATCAGTTTGAGGACGCGACACGAATGAAAAGAGGAGCTTGACGCCGAGCTTGGCCACAAGGGTCTTCCATAAGTAGCTCATGAATTGGACATCACGGTCGGAGACGATTGTTCTTGGCAGACCGTGAAAACGGACGATTTTCTTGAAAAACAAATTGGGAACATGTGAAGCATCGTCGGTCCTATGGCACGATATGAAGTGTGCCATTTTTGAAAAGCGATCCACGACAACAAAGATAGAATCATGGCCATTCTTAGATATAGGAAATCCTAACTCAAAATCCATGCTAACGTCGGACCAAGGTGAATGAGGAATAGGCAATTGCATATAAAGCCCATAAGGGTTAGCTTGCTACTTAGCTTGAACACATGTCGTGCATTGTTGAACGTAGCGCTCCACGTCGCGCTTCATCTTGGGCCAAAAGTAGTGAGTGAAGAGCATGTCCAATGTCTTGTCACGGCCAATGTGACCCATGAGGCCTCCACCACGAGATTCTTGGAGAAGCAAAAGTTGGAACGACGATTTCGGATGCAAAGCTTGTTTTGTTTAAAGAGAAAGCCCTGATGCAAATAGAAATCATCAACTCCTGTATCAATGGAGCACTTTGCGAAAATTGGTCAAAGAACGGGTCAGAAGCATACAAAGGTTTTATTTCCTCAAGACCCAACACGTTGATTTCAAGTCTTGTAAGAAGGCTTGTGTGTTTGCGAGATAAAGCGTCTGCAACTATATTATCTTTTCCCTTCTTATACTTGAAAATGTACAGAAAATACTCCATAAACTCAACCACTTAGCGTTTCTCTTACTCAAGTTGGCTTGACCTTTTAGATATTTCAATGACTCATGGTCGGAATGTATGATAAATTCTTTGGGCCATAGTTAGTGCTGCCAAACTTGAAGAACACGAACTAAGTCAAAAAGCTCTTTGTCATAATTCAGATAATTAACGAGAGCACCATCAAGTTTCTCGCTATGGTAGGCTATATGACATCCATTTTGCATAAGGACTCATCCAATGCCAATACCACTAGCATCACACTCTATCTCAAAAGTTTTAGTGAAATCCGTTAGCACAAGAAGAGGTGCTTCGGTGAGCCTCTTTTTAAGTTCATCAAAAGCTTTTTGTTGAGCTTTGCCCCACACGAAGGTGACATTCTTTTTCGTCTACTCATTGAGAGGACAAGAAATGGTTGAAAAGTCTTTCACAAAGCGACGATAGAAACCGGCCAACCCATGAAAACTTCGGAGTTCACTCACATTTGTTGGGATGGGCCAATCTCGTATGTCCTTTACCTTGGACACATCAACTTCAATGCCCTTCAAAGAAACGACAAATCCAAGAAAAAAAAACTTGTCTTCGGCAAAAGTACACTTGGGAAGATTAGCATAAAGCTTTTCATGTCGAAGTATTTGCAAAACTTCCTTGACATGTGTAATATGGTCCTCAAGTCACTTGCTATAAACAAGTATATCATCAAAATAGACAACAACACTCTTGCCAATGAGAGAACGCAAAATATGATTCATGAGGCGGATGAAGGTGGATCGGTTATTAGATAAACCAAAGGGCATAACCAACCATCAAAATAGAGACCAACTTTGGCCTTGAAGGCAGTTTTCCACTCATCACCTTCAGCCATGCGTATTTGATGGTAACCACTACGAAGATCAATTTTCAAAAAAATAGTGGCTCCACACAACTCATCAAGAATGTCATTGAGAGATGGTATGGGATGTCGATAACGCACGGTGATAGCATTGATTGGACGTGTAACACCCTCGAATCGGCCCTATGCAGATTTTAGCGCTTCCCGCCAAACCCACATAGAAACGATTCAAGGACTCCCACCAAGCACTTGCGTGCGGGTGGAAACGAAGTAATACCATTACACATTAGTCCACGATGGAACCCACAGAGCATTTATATACAACAAAGACTTCATGAGTCAAGAATACAGATATACAATACAAAGATCCAAATCACCTTGAAAAAGATACAACATCTGAGTACGGATAAGATGCAAATGGGGCTAAGAGCCCTGAAGAATAGCCAATGGCATCCATAACCCTGCCCAGGCCAAGCCGGAAGGGTAACCCTGCTAATGACGTCGATCTCAAACCTACTAAAACAAAAGGGGTGCCGACAAAGGGCAAAGGAAAAAAGAGGAGCGTCAGTACTGAGGCCAGTACACGACGAGGCTAGAATTCGGCGGCTCTCGCCTACATAGGTATGGTGGACTGAAGCGGTAGTGAAGCATGCACTAAACAACCTATAGAGACTCGATAAATTGTCGGCTATTAGAGAGAGATAAGAAAGACCTATTAGGATCCAAACTTATACTAACACCAATCATACCCATCCTTGTATTCCCCCTCGAGACCAAACAAGGAAGTTAAACCGAGGAACTCACATAGTTGGCAGTTTTATTCATTCCATTATAGTTGCAGCACTTACTAGTCAGATATAGATAGCATGAGTCATCCTGATAGCATAAGTAGTGGGCAGTTTTAGTTAACCATTTAGTTGTAGTTGAAGTACTTACTAGTCAGATACAATTAGCATGTGACATCCCAAACCCAGCAGTTGTTGGCCCTTTTATTTCATTCCATTGGAGTTGCAATACTTACTAGGCAGGTATAACATGACACGATACACCCTAGTTCCACCAGCTGTTGGCACTTTTATTATCCATTCCATTGTAGTGAAGCTGATTACTAGTCACATATTAAGTCAAATTTATAGCACTTCTTTAGTTATGCTTGTCTATGATCGAGATACTGTGCTCCAAGTCATCCATAACCGCGGACACGGCTTTTAGAAAGATTTACCCTACAGGGGTGCACAAATAGCAACACACGCACGATCAACCTCGGAAAAACCAAATAAAAACCCACCGAGGCTTTCACGACAAAGCAACCACATGATTCATAAAATATTTCAGGGGGCCACCCCACTAAGCTACCCACAACGAAGTTGGCCGGCTCTGAGACGGACCCAGGGTTTGTGACAATGGCTGTAAACGACTGGGAACCCCGAAAGTGTGACTGGGCTTGTCGATACTGCGAAAACATTCCACGTTCCAAAAGAGTACAGGTGCTCCACGCACAATCGTAAATAAAGCAGTAAAGCATGGCATATGTGCATGATAGTAATAAAGCCCCAAACTACTTGTGGCCCCAAGAAATAAGAAATGAATCAAGTTCTGGCTAAGGGGATTCATGGTCCCACATGCGGATAGTGCGATATTCAAGGGACATGTATCAAGTACTCGGGGCCTATAGGACACAAGTGAGCGGTTAAAAACCAAATATTTGCTATTGCCCACCGATGCCTCTACATTAGTTATATCTATTCCCAACAATTAATCAAGATTTATTTAAAGTCATGATCATCTCCACCATTAAGCATGTGCCAAACTTCCAGTAACGATGGAACAACAACGACGCGAAGCAGCACCTGAGCAAGCAACTACGACTCGCAAGGCCGACTATCTATCAAACAACATGCAATAGGATGTGTCCAAGGCAATATAGAGGCTGCAAGGAATATAGATGGTGCATGGAAACTAAAGCATCGCAACGCGGATAGCAATAGATCAATAGGAGGAAAATAAAGAGTATGAAAGCAAAATAGGTAGAAAGGGGAAGATGCTCGCCTAGGAAACACTGCCGAAGGTACATTATCCGAAGAACTTGTCGATACTCCCATCCACTCAACGGCCTAATTCGTGAAGAAGCAAACACTAAAAGAAACACCGGATACACTATTTAATACTACGACAGAAGATCCGGCACGATTATGATGTGATGCATGACATGGCAAAGATGCGATGCAACTAGGCAATATTAAGCGGAACCAGGGTCCCGACAATTAAATAGAAGGTTCAAGTTGTTTACATACCCCGCAATTTAAATGTTGTCTTAACAAGGCAAAACATGGCATCGATTCGCTACACAAATTTAAATGGAGCCAATATAAGACTAGAATAGCCCGCATATGGGCTCCATAATTAATTATAAGGTGAATCAACAAAATACCCCCAAAAGGCAATATGTATGCAAGCATGTTCAATTCATATGCAACAAGTATATGTCATATATTATAAAAATAGGGGTCTCGGAAAGGGAAATCACATTAGGTTATCGGCGATCTTGGGGTTTGACGGAACGATATTCAGATCCAGGATGGAGAACTTGGCATCTGGGGTCTCGGTCATCGAATCCCTGAAGGAGAACCTAGCGTCCTTGATGAAGTTCTCGGGTGACGACGCAGGACTCGGGCTCGGCGGTGAGGACTTCAGAAGTTCTTGGCAAAAACCGAGGATGAAGATCTCCGCGGGGCTTCGACATTCTTCGGGTGGCATCACGCACGGTCGTCGTCCATGCCACACCCCACCCGTAGATCATCCAGACAGATCTTAGGGCCACTATGCAATCATGGGTTCTTCACACTATCAAGACAGCGAGCAGATGCCACAAGGATAAAACACAGAACAAGATCAAAGTATTGTGAGGCAACATGTCCCGACCGAACATTTTCTCAAACATCTTATGGGGAACTGGGGCGTTGACTGTAGGGGCAGTGACGGTTCGTTGTAGGGCCGGCAGCTGCTGGTGCGCCTGCTGCGAGGGAGGCGACATGGACGAGGTGCCAAGGGCGACACGGCGCTTCGGCGGGGACAGCAAGAGGTCATGCAACCCGTGGTTGCGTCGGTGTTCAGGCGGAGAGGAGGTAGAGCTGAGTCGGGGGTCGACCATGGCGGCTTGCTGCAGGCGGCCGGACAGAGGACAGAGCGGCGGGTCGGCGAGGCGCTTGACGAAGATGGGGGCATGGGCGGCGCCGCGCGGAGCAGACGCCGCGGCGAGGTCGAACGGCGGTGCTCTGAGGCTGCAGGGATGGCGAGGTTCTGGCGGCCAGGCTCGGTGGCAGCGACGGCCGGGGTCTGGGAGCTTGGAGGCGGAGAGGGCAACGACGATGAGCTATGCGCTCAGGGAGGGCTCGATCGGTGACAGGGAACGCGTGGCCGGAGGCGATGCCGGACGGGCCCCAGTGGCAGCGGCAGGCGCGGTCTGGGACGGTCGAAGCAGAGCGCGGCGGGCGGCGCCGAGCGAGGCAGAGGAAGGACGGCACGCGCGGTGCTATTTAAGGAAGACGACGCGGGGTCGTGGGGAGAAGGGGATCACGGGGTCGCAGGGTCGTTTGCGGCCTTGCGGGGCCGGATGGAGTTTACACGCTGTAGGGCCTGGGTGTTGGTGGGGACAGGCAAGGCAGGGGTAGGCGGGTAGGTCACGCGACTCATGCATCTACCATGCGCGAGTGCGTGCGTTCTGCTGGCGGCGGCAGGGGCCGGTTGGTCTGGTAGGGATCTAGGGTTTTGGGTAGGTGTGGGTTAGGGTTTGGTCTGGAGGCGGCCGGCTGGACTTTTGGGCCTAGCTGGCTGCCTCCCAAAAATAATATAAGTTTTATTTATTTATTTAAAAGACTTTTGTAGTTAGTTTTTAGACAAATAAAATATTCAGATAGACCGAGGGTTTTATATTTGAACGAGAGAAGGGTATTTAGAAAACAAATATAGGCTTTTAGAAAATAGTTTTAGGCAAACAAATGCATGATGTCATGACGATGCTCAAATGCAATGTGGCATGATGACATGAGCATGCGGTCATGATGATGCACCAAACAAAAACACAGCGATTTTCTAGTAGTGGTTTTACCGGGGTGCTACAGGACGGCAATCAATGCATAATTGTAATGTATCATCCGTTTTTGGAAAAAGAATCACGAGTACGGCACATGGACTAGTGCTAACTTGGATCAAACCTTTGGAGACGAGTTCGTTGATTTCACGTTCAATCTCCTTTGTCTCCTTCGAGTTCGTGCGGTAAGCGGCGCGGTTTGGATGTGGTGTGCCAGGGATGAGGTCAATGCGGTGTGCGATTCCGCGAAGAGGAGGTAGTCCATGTGGAAGCTCTTCGGGGAACACATCCTTGAATTCCTACAAAACAATCATCAAAGATGGAGGAACATTGGTTAATTCATTAGTTCCTTGCGCTAGTCGCTTGCAAAGGAGGACATAGGGCAAGATGGATTGGTTGTCCCGAACATCTCTCATCTCACTTTTTGTGGCAAGGAGAACACTCTTAGTTTTTCCACTCGAGTTTGGATTGTGGCTCTCACTCACTATGAGGTGGTTCTCTCTCTCACCGCTCTTCTCACAAGTAGGTGTTGTGCTTAGCGCCCTCGCTAAAGCCTTTGCATTGTATGCAATTATTTGGCTAGGAGTCATTGGTTGCAAAACACATGTTTTGTTGACCCATTTGAATGTGTAAACATCGGTGCGACCATCATGTAGAGCAGCCTTGTCAAATAGCCATGGTCGACCAAGAAGCATGTGACAAACTGTCATATGAACCACATCACACTTCACCGTGTCTTTGTAAGGACCAAGGGCGAAGGAGACCGATACGGTATGCTTGATCTTTACAGACCCTTGGTCACTTCGACATTGCACGTGGTAGGGGTGCTTGTGCGGATGGAGGGTGAGGTTGAGCTTCTCACACAACTTGGTGCTAGCAAGGTTGTGGCAACTCCCTCCGTCGATGATCACTTTGATAGATTTGCCATTGATGCCAGTTCGTGTTTGAAAGATATTGGAGCGTTGGTCTTCATGCTCTTGTGCTTGAGTGCTCAAGATCCTTGTGACGACAAGCGATGGACTTGCGTCATGTTCACACATGAGGAGGTCTTGGTCATCTTCCACTCGTTGCCTTGCCATTAGTTCCTTGACTCGGGCATCAAATTCATATTCACTCAAGTACTCTTCATCGCCATTGTCATGTATGAACAACACTTTCTTGCTTCCAAACTCGGCCGACTTGTGTACTTTGCCTCCACACTTGTAGCACTCACCGTTGAAAGATGTATCACCCTTTTCTTGTTGGCCACTTGGGGGCACTTTTCCTTGAGGAAGTGTGGGCCTGAAAGAAGGCTTGGAGGTACTTCAGGAGCTTCCATTGAAGGTTGTTGGCGTAGCGGTTGGAGCTTGCTTGTAGGTGAAATATGTCTTGGGCTTGTTGTACGTGATGTTCTCTTGAAATTGACGTTCGGATGTTGTTGCGATGTGCACAAGCTCAACCATGTTGTTGTATGTTTGGAACTCGACGATGCGCTTGATTGGGTGGTTCAACCTAATAAGAAAGCGTGCCATAGTTTGTTCCATGCGCTCATCAATGTTGGCGCGAATCAAGTTGAGTTCCATTTCTTTGAAGTACTCTTCCATGGTCTTTGTCCCTTGACGAAGCGATTGAATGTTGTTGAAGAGGTCACGCGTGTAGTGCGTGGGGACAAAGCAGCTCTTGCCTTATGTCATGAGTAACTTGAACTTGTTCCCACCAAATATTGGCGTAATCATCAGACTCAAGTGAAGCCATGGCGACCATCTTCTCGTTGCTATAGTTATGCATGTGGAAGATCTTGTCGACTTGAGTACCCATGAGAAAGCTCTCCGAATCAGAAAGTGTCGTAGAACAGGGTGTTGCCTTCACTCCACAGTCTGTGGTAGGATACGCAACATGCTGGACCGATGCTAGTAGGGGAAGGAGAGCGTAGCCCATTGTCCCTTCAGAGAAAGCTCTCGGGATCAGAAAGTGTTGTAGAACAGGGTGTTGCCTTCTCTCACAATCTGTGGTAGGATACACGACATGCCGGACCGATGCTAGTATGGGAAGGAGAGCGTAGCCCCTAGTCCCTTTAGAGAAAGTTCTCCGGATCAGAAAGTGTCGTAGAACGGGGTGTTGCCTTCTCTCCACAGACTATGGTAGGATACGCGACATGTTGGACCAATGCTAGTAGGGGAAGGAGAGCGTAGCCCATCCTCCCTTCAGAGAAAGCACTCCTGATCAGAGTGTCGTAGAACGGGATGTTGCCTTCTTTCCAGAATCTGTGGTAGGATGCGCGACATGTTGGACCAATGCTAGTAGGGGAAGGAGAGCGTGGCCCCTATGACGATAATTGTTGCTGATGTAACACCCGCGCGCTGTGGACACTCAGGACGCCTTGGTGCAAGCGATTCTCCCATGGTATGCGTGGGAGGAGGCTTGGTAGGCTAGACTATTGTGGCTACGCGAGCGGATGAGTAGCTTTGGACCCGTGTCTGTTGGTAGATCCCCCGTCCTCGTGCGGCCAACTACCGACACCTTGTCCCATCATTCGTGTGGCTTATGTTACGGTTGCCTTTCAAGTGCTTGCGTGCATGTACCCGACCTATAGGAAGTGGTGCTTAGTACATGTTTTCCTCACGGCAGACAGCTTTGGGTGTACCGCTGTGACCTAATGCTTAGTACATGTTAGTACCACCCCCATGATTTTACCACCCCTACATGCATTCTCCTAACTCCGTGATCTTACCACCCCCCCCCGATTTTACCACCCTCACGATTTTACCACTCCTACTGGCATTCTCCTAACTCTGTGATCTTACCACCCCCCCGATTCTACCACCCCACGATTTTACCACCCCTACATGAATTCTCCTAATTCTTCGGGGTCATTGGATCCGGTAAACTTGGGCATTGTGAACTTGAGCTTGCCGAAAGTTTCTTCATTGTTGTGGTCATTGTGAAGAGCTTGGTGACCTTGTTGATGATCTTGTGGTTGAGGCGGTGGAACTTGGTTCTCATGACCTTGCTGAGGAGCTTTCTCTTGATATTGTTGTTGTGGCGCTTGCTCTTGCTCTTGGCGCAGTTGTTGACGATGTTGGGGCACTTGGGCCTCATGAGGGTGTTGAGGATGTGGAGCCTCATGATGTGGTTGATGACAAAAAGGAGGCTCGTTCCTTGGTTGGTGATGTTGGTTAGGCACATGGGCCTCGCGACGAAGATCATGGTCTTGAGCCTCTTGACGTGGTGGCCATGGCGCAACTTTTACCACTTGACGCCTCATGTTTTGGTGTGGTGGAGGATGCGCCTCATGATGACCATGGTATCCGTGTGGACGTTCATGACGATGATGACGAGGAGGAGGATCTTGGAGAGCGTCACGTCGATGACGAGCTGGATTCTCCAAATTGGATTCATAACTTGTTGTGCCAAGTATGTTTCGCGGGCAATGGTGGTAGACTTGTGATTGCACTTGTGGTTCTTCTTGTGGTTGCTTTTGTTGGATCACCAATGCCCTTGCGTGATGATGGTGTGCTTCTTGCCTTGCTCTTGGCGTTGAAGATAAATCACGATTATAGCTTGATGTTGCGGCGTGCATAGTTGAAGGTACATAGTTCGAAGAACTTCCATCTTCAACCACGGGGGCATCATTGCATCTTGGAGCACTTGGATGTAGATCGTGTTGAAGAAGTGCATGACAACGTGAAGAATTTGAAGATCTTGCTGCGCGTAAACGTGGTCTTGCCATTCCGTCGATGAGGCATCGAAGATTGTCATTTGTTTCAGCAACGGAGCGTTGGAGCGCATCATTTTGGTGGCCGAAGTTGTGATGCATTGCATGCATTTGTCATTCAGGGCCGTCGAAGCGGTTGTCAAAGTTCTTGAACTCGGCTTGCGTCTCACCAAATTATTCATCTTGTCGTATCTCAAGGGCTTGGCAACGTTCACGGAACTCTTGTCGAATGATGAAGTGACTTGCACACGTCATGTACGTTCCTTGATCTTCTTCTTGGGGAGGTGGTTGGCTGGACTCACCGTGCCTATCCATCATGCAAAGCACACAAGTATTGTATATGGAAGTGGGATATGGTGATGTTAGTCTTGTACCTCACCTTGGGGATTGCACCAAACTAGAAACTACAAGTGAGAGCTATAAGCATGCAAATTGGGATCACAAAGAAAACTCACACTAAAGAAAGAACTGACTCTCAAAAGCTTGTTGGTGGTAGGTTAGGGTTGTGGAAAGCCAAAGAACCAATCAAAAGTAAAGGGATAGTCAAAAGTGGGTAAAATCCACACATGAAGGAAAAAGGTCAACAACTCGAAAGGTTGACGGGAACCTACAACTATATACACACATGAAGATTGTTGGGATTAACACGACTATGAAAATGAGCAAACAAAATGTCCTAACAAAGACTAAGCTCTTTGTCGTGCCAATGCAAGGAGAGACCGTGGCTCGTTTGCAAAAAAGAAAAATGAGCAACGGATTTGTGCACTTGCCTCGGGCGCTCTTTCTTTCCCTCTTGCTTACAAGGTTTGAGACTCTCTTTGGCAATGGGAGACAATTCTTTCTTTTTCTTTTGCTTTGTATCTTCTTTTGCTCTCCCTTGATGCTACCAAGTCACTCTTGCTATTTCTTTTTCACTCTCACTATCCAAGGACAAATGCACAATTCTCAAACGAACACAAAATAAGCCACTCTCATGGGATAGGTACACACAAAGGAAGATAGGGGTTAACAAGGTGACGCAAGTTATACCTTCGTTGGTGAGGATGAACTTGCCATCAGTGGTGTGGGATGATGTTCGTGGGCCGTGGTATCAATGAGCGCGTAGGTTGTTGATGCAGAAGCTTGTTGTTAGTTGCTGACACGCAAACGGGACATGAGCGAACAAAGGAAATTAGCCAATGCGAAAAATGAGTCAAAACTGTCAAAACTGGTGTTCCGACCGGACACTCCAGTCTGTTCGGGTCAGACACTGTGGTCTGGCCAGACACTCCGATCTGGTTGGGTTTGACACTCTGGTCGGATCGGACCGGACACTCCGGCGCGGGTTTCCTGCTCGTGTTCTTGAGCGGAAATCCTCGCCTTACGTCCTCAAATCCACGAAAAAACTGGACAAATTTGGCTGGGGAACGCAGGAGAAAGCTGGACCAACGCCTAAGACAAGTTTTGGTCAGATCAAAACCATAAATAATACTCCAAATCAAGAGATCGATCCAAAGGCAAATATGGGGCTCGTTTTTTTGGGGACTTTCAAATTTTTGGTGGATAGAAGAAAAAATTTGTGGGGGAATTCATGAGGAACGAAGCTCTTGATACAAATAAGTTGAGGGCAAACCTCTAGCGTGGCCCGATCTTTCATGAATCCCACTCAAATTGAGGGTGGAGTGTGGGGGAAGGAGAGGAGGATGAATTCGATGAACTCACACACGAAGAACATGATGAACACACACACGCAAAACCACGATAAACACCAATAGCTCACGCCAGCGGTGACCGGTCCGGCGCAATCCCTAGGATTGGCGTTGGGCAGAGGACTCTCTCTCGAACCGACACGGCAGGAGGGAGACTCAGTGAGATCTTGACATCTAGGCAAAGGGACTCCGATGCCTAGGCCTTGTACAACGCGGAGGCACAATGCAAACTCCAACGAGGTTTGGGATATTTGGTGCTCCTTTGTCAAAGGAGCATGAGGCAAGAACTAGATAGATCCACAAGGGGTTTTCACTAATTCCAAATATCATGCCTAGGGTTTACAATAGAGGTAGGGGACTATATATAGGCTAACCACAAGTTCAGGGGTAATTTAGGCATTAAAGTAGAGTTCTAGGTGAAGTAGAGGGGTACATGGGCCATAGGGCCAAGCTATGGCTCACAGGCCCATCTTCAGGCCAGACAGTCTAGGTCAGGTGGACTGGACAGTCCGGGGTGACCGGACACTCCGGGTAGTGTCCAAAGTGGCACACAGAAGGTCCGCTCCAGTATGGGGCTGGGGTAGGTCGGACACTCCAGCTCAGGCAGCTTCAGGACATGTGTAGCTTCAGGGCTCGTGGGTCGACAGGGCGGGGTTTCATACTTGATAATGCACAGAGTAGTGGTATGAAGTAGCAAGCCATCCAAGTGTATGTCAAAGTCACATGATGAGAGGAGTGAATTCACCTTAGCTTGGCTCGGGCATAGGTCATTGGTCCACTTGGGGGACTTTGTGGTGTAGATGTACGAGCGTCCGTAGGACGGGCTGCATCAAATTTGAAGTTGAATGTGATGCTAGTGGTATAGGTATTGGTGGCGTTTTGATGCAAGAGGGTCGCCCTATAGCATATTTTTCTGAGAAACTTACTGGTGCTAGACTGAACTATCCTATTTATGATAAAGAATTGTATGCACTTGGTAGAGTTCTTGAAGTTTGGAACCATTATTTGTGGCCAAAAGAATTTATCATACATTCTGATCATGAATCATTGAAGTATTTGAAAGCTCAATCAAACTTGCATAGAAGGTTAGCTAAATGGGTTGAGTTTATTGAATCTTTTCCTTACATCATTAAGTATAAGAAGGGAAAGGAGAATGTAGTTGCTGATGCTTTGTCCAGGAAAAACATGCCATTAACCAATCTTGATGTTAAAATTCCTGGATTAGAGATTGTTTGTGCCCGTTATGCAACTTGTTGAACCGTATCGTTTGTGTGCTCTTAGAAACGCATGGGATAAGTATCATATACATGATGGATATTTGTTTATACCTAGCAAACTATGTATTCCAGAATCGTCGTTGTGTTTGTTCTTAGTGCAGGAATCACATGCTGGTGGTTTGATGGGTCACTTTGGGCGTGAGATGACATTGCTCACGCTAGCTGATCATCTTTATTGGCCCAAGATGAGGCGTGCTGTGTACATATTCGTGAGTCATTACATTACATGCCACAAGTCCAAATCAAAGTTGAAGCCTCATGGTTTGTTTACACCTCTCTCTTCGCCTACTACACCATGGGAAGACATTAGTATGGATTTTGTGCTAGGTCTACCTAAAACAGAGAGAGGTCATGATTCTATATTTGTGGTAGTGGATAGGTTCTCTAAAATGGCTCATTTTATTGCCTGCCACAAAAGCGACGATGCGTCGCATGTTGCCAACCTGTTTTTCTGGGACATCGTAAGATTACATGGAGTACTCAAGACGATTGTTTCTGACCGTGATGTGAAGTTCATGAGCTACTTTTGGAAGACCTTATGGGGAAGCTGGGAACGAAGTTGCTATTTAGTACTACATGTCATCCCCAAACAGATAGTCAAACGAAGGTGGTGAATCGAACATTGTCACAGTTGCTGAGGACTATGATTAAGAACAATCTGTGAGAGTGGGAAGAGTGTTTGCCACATGTTGAGTTTGCATACAACAGGGATGTGCATTCGACTACTCAGCTTCAAGCCATTGACGCCACTTGATTTGTTGCCTTTTCCATTGCATGAGAGAGTTGATATGGAGGCATCAAAACGTGTTGAATATGTGAAGAAGATTCATGAGAAGACTCGATAGGCTATTGAGAAGAAAGGCAAGAACATTGCTGCTACAAGGAATCAAGCAAGGAAGGAAGTGTTGTTCAAGCCTGGTGACATGGTATGGGTGCATCTATGCAAGGATAGGTTTCCACTACTTTGAAACTCAAAATTGAATCCACATGGTGCTGGTCCTTACAAGGTGTTAGCCAAGATTAATGATAATGCCTACTCGATTGATATACCTATTGAGGAGTTTGGTGGATTTAGCAACAGCTCCAACGTTGCTGATTTATCCCCATATGATGGAGAAGACCTTGGAGCGTCGAGGTCGACTCCTTTTGAAAGGGGGAGATGATGAGGACATCCCTACCATTAAGCCTACCCCAATGACTACTGAAGATGATCTAGATGTTGCAAGGAAGGATCAGTCCAGTGAGATTAGAACTGAACCCATTACAAGAGCTCATGCTAAGCTACTTGAACAATAGGTGAATTTAATCCTAAACGAATATAATATTTTAATTGATGAGAACTTTATACTGCCTAAGTCTATGCATTTATGTATGATCAGGTTTGTTGGAGAAACAAGCATGGCGTGAGGAGTAGAAGGGCTACAAGAGAACCCCAACATGATGATTGCCAACGATGCGTGAGGGAGGAGCCGGAGGAAGGCGCAAGAGAAGATCATCAAGACGAACGACAAAGGTTCTACATCGACCGGAGTGTCCGGCTGAGTCCACCAGGACTGTCCTGTGTGGCCGAGGGAAGCATTGGCGTGGACAATCTGTAAACCACATCGGACACTGGCCGGACACCAACCGGAAACTTCAAAGACTAGACTATCCTGCGCCCTCCACCCGGAGTGTCCGGCCCGACCGGACTGTCCGGACGATACCAGCCGAAATGTCCGCCCTCCGACCGAATCTAGTCCGAGTTGGTTTGTATCTGTTTGAGTCATACGTGATTAGTTTCAGTTTCTGGCCACCCCAGCCGCCCTCATAAGCCCTAGGATGACCCCTAGTTAGGGTTTAGACCATGTTTTAACTATTTTGGAGTTGTTTCTTGGAAAGATCCTCTAGAATTACCCTGTGATCGAATTATACTCCTGTAATTGAGTGTGATCTGTTGTTCCATTGGGAATTAGTAGATTGCAAACTACCGTTCATGGTTAACGGCTACGTGCACAAGAGCGTGCTGTTGTGAATATCCCACAGGATTCTAGAGCTATTGCATTTGCATCAGGGTTCGAGCAGGAGAGTTCATAGCTACAGGCTAGTTATCTATCCAACATTATCATCATCGACAAGTCCTTGATGAGAAGATCAGCCCACCCCATATCACATATGCCCCAAACAAACAAAATCAAATAGAAATGTCCACCCGGCTACCCTCGTATAGAGAAAGCTATAGGAGTAGACATGCAGGGGCCCTAGTCTAGGGTTTTGCTAGAGGAAGACCGCCGGAGCGTCAGAATCACATGAAAACTTCCATGTGTCCGAGCCATATGTGTGGAAGTGTGGTGTAAGGTTTCTAGGTGTCATGTGTAGGTCCCAAGTGTGACACCCTTCACAGACATGCGTTAACACTTAGTAAAATCCTGGATCTGTACGTCAAAACTCCCACCGTGGGAGAACTGGAGCCTATTTTATGGCAAAGTAGGACCGATCTTTGATTTCCGTGTATATATGTTGTAAACAAACCAAAACTAATATAAAAGTTCACCGAGGTACCCTCGTAAGGAGAAAGCTCTACGGCTAGACCTACGGGGCCCCTTGTCTAGGGTTTCGCTGGAGAAAGACCACCAGAGCGTCAGAATCACATGAAAACTTGCATGTGTCCCTACCATATGTGTGGAAGTGTGGTGTAAGGTTGGTAGGTTTCATGTGTAGGTCCCTAGTGTGACACCCTTCACAGACACGCGTCAACAATTAGTAAAATGCTAGAACTGTATGTGGAAACTTCCGCCGCAGGACAACCAAAGACTATTTTATGAAAAAGTAAGCCCAATCTTTGCTTTCCATGTGCTTATGTCCTAAACAAGCCAAAAAAATAGAAAAGTCCACCGGGCTACCCTCGTACGGACAAAGCTATAGGGGTAGACATGCGGGGCCCCCGGTCTAGGGTTTCACCAGAAGAAGACCACCGGAGGATCGAAATCACATGAAACTTGCATGTGTCCCTGCCAGATGTGTGGAAGTGCGGTGTCAGGTTGGTAGGTGTCATGTGTAGGTCCCAAGTGTGACCCCATTCGCAGACATGCGTTAACACTTAGTAAAATCCTAGATCTCTACGCAGAAACTCTCGCCGCTGGACAACCGGAGCCTATTCTATGGAAAAGTAGGCCCAACTTTTTTATTCGATGTACATCTGTCCTAAACAAACCAAAAAAATAGAAAAATCCACCGGGCTACCCTCGTACGGAGAAAGCTATAGCGGTAGACCTGCGGGGGCCCCAGCCTAGGGTTTCGACGGAGGAAGACCACCGGAGCGTCGGAATCACATGAAAACTGGCATGTATCCCTGCCATATGTGTGAAAGTGTGGTGTAAGGTTGGTAGGTGTCATGTGTTGGTCCCAAGTGTAACCCCCTTCGTAGACATGCGTTAACACTTAGTAAAATCCTGAAACTATACGTGGAAAATTCCGCCGCTGCACAATCAAAGCCTATTTTATGGAAAAGTAAGCCCAACCTTTGCTTTCCATGTACATATTTCCTAAACAAACCAAAATAAATAGAAAAGTCCACCGAGCTTCCCTCGTACGGAGAAAGCTATAGGGGTAGACATGCGGGGCCCCCGGTCTACGATTTCATCAGAGGAAGACCACCAGAGCATCAGAATCACATGAAAACTTGCATGTGTCCCTGCCATATGTGCGGAAGTGTGGTGTCAGGTTGCTAGGTGTCATGTGTAGGTCCCAAGTGTGCCCCCCCTTAGCTGACATGGATTAACACTTAGTAAAATCCTAGGTCTCTACGCGGAAACTCTTGCCGCATGACAACCAGAGCCTATTTTATGGCAAAGTAGGCCCAATCTTTTCTTTCGATGTACATCTGTCCTACACAAACCAAAAACTAGAAAAGTACACTGGGCTACCCTCGTACGGAGAAGCTATAGCGGTAGACCTACGGGAGGCCCAGCCTAGGGTTTCGACGTAGGAAGACCGCCGGAGCATCGGAATCACATGAAAGCTTGCATGTGTCCCTGCCATATGTGTGGAAGTGTGGTGTAAGGTTGGTAGGTGTCATGTGTAGGTCCCAAGTGTGACCCCCTTCGTAGATATATGATAACACTTAGTGAAATCCTAGATCTGTACGTGGAAACTCCGACGCGGGACAACCGTAGCCTATTTTATGGAAAAGTAAGCCCACCCTTTACTTCCCATGTACAGATGTACTAAACAAACCAAAACAGATAGAAATGCCACCGGGTTACCCTCATATGGAGAAAGCTATAGAGGTAGACATGCAGGGGCCTCGATCTAGTGTTTCGCCAGAGGAAGATGACCGGAGCGTTTGTGTCCCTGCCATATGTGTGGAAGTGTGCTGTAAGGTTGGTAGGTGTCATGTGTAGATCCCAATTGTGACGCCCTTCACAGATATGCGTTAACACTTAGTAAAATCCTAGATCTGTACGTGGAAACTCCCACCGCGGGACAACCAGAGCCTATTTTATGGAAAAGTAGGCCCAACCTTTGCTTTCCATGTACATATTCCCTAACAAACCAAATAAAATAGAAATGTCCACCAGGCTACCCTCGTACGGAGAAAGCTATAGGGGTAGACATGCGGGGGCCCCGGTCTAGGGCTTCCCTGGAGGAAGACCACCGTAGCATCAGAGTCGCATGAAATATTCCATGTGTACATGCCATATGTGTGGAAGTGTGGTGTAAGGTTGCTAGGTGTCATGTGTAGGTCCCAAGTGTGACCCCCTTCGCAAACATGCATTATCACTTAGTAAAATCCTGGATCTATACGTGGAAACCTCCGCCGTGGGACAACCGGAACCTCTTTTATGGAAAATTAGGCCTGACCTTTGATTTCCATGTATATATGTCCTAAAAAACCCAAAACAAATAGAAAAGTTCACCGAGTTACCCTCATACAGATAAAGCAATAGGGGTAGCCCTATGGGGCCCCGGTCTATGGTTTTCCTGGAGGAAGACCACCGAAGCATTAGAATCACATGAAAACTTGCATGTGTCCCTGAAATATGTGTGGAAGTGTGGTGTAAGGTTGGCAGGTGTCATGTGTAGGTCCAAAGTGTGACCCCCTTCGCAGACATGCGTTAACACTTACTAAAATCCAGAAACTGTACGTGGAAACTTCCGCCATAGGACAACCAGAGCCTATTTTATAGCAAAGTAAGCCCAACCTTTGCTTTCCATGTGCTTATGTCCTAAACATGCCAACACAAATAGAAAAGTCCACCGGGATACCCTCGTATGGAGAAAGCTACAGGGGTAGACATGCGGGGCCCCCGGTCTAGGGTTTCACCGGAAGAAGACAACCGGAGCATCGGAATCACATGAAAACTTGCATGTGTCCCTGCTGTAACATCCCAAAACTCTAATCCAAGTGATCAAGATCCAAATCATCAAATTTAGAGTTAACAAAAACTTTCCCAATTAAAATTATTAAAGCATTCATATGTATGTGCATTTAAATAGGAGTTGTTTTGAATTGCCTTGATTAAGTGATCCATTGATTATAAAATTATTCTTAGGTGAATTAAACATCATCTAGATCATTCCCAAACAAATCCCAAAGAAAAAAATCAAAATGAAAAAAATAACCAAATGGTCAATTGTGCCATTTTAACTATCATGCCTACTTTGGCCATTCATACAACTCAGTTCTTAACAGAAACAAATGTGGATCTTTGCACCCCTTGCTAGTACATGTAATGATGTACCAAGGCCCACTTTGTGATCTGCCAACAACTTTCAAACACTAAATTGAAATTGCATTTGAAAATGGAATCTAGTGTAGGTATCTAGATCACACTTATTCAAAAACCACTCAAATGAACTCCATTTTCAAATCCCATGAAACCACAGATGCTTAAGCATGTGACAAACAACTCCACCAAAAATCAGCCCAAAATTCAAATAAAACTTTCATGCGGCCATTGTGTCGAACAGTTGGCAGCCAAGATTTCTCTGCCTAACTTATACTGTTTGTAGATCAATGCATTGTCGAGTTTTTAGCCCACATTTGGTTCCCCTGTTCCCCGTGAGACCAACCAAGTCCCCACCGGCCTACCCCTAAGCCACAGCAGCAGTGGAGCGTCGCCACATTTTGGTCACCGCCGTACAAACATGGGCAAAGCGCCACAGACAACGCCACGCCGTTCCAGCACCACCACTAGCTCCGACTAACCCTACCGCACCTCCTTGCCCCTTCCCCAAGCCTAGCCTGGCCCTGGACCACACCCCGGCACCGCCGCCCATTCTCTCTGTGAGCTCGCCAGAGCACGCCAGAGCACGCTAGAGCGCGTTAGCCGCCAGCATGCCACAAACCGCCCCTCAACCCAATACCGTGCACGTCGCTCTGCCTCGCCCGAACACCCTGCCACACACGACCGTGCGCCACCGCGCGACCCACAGTCGCTGTGCGCCGCGTCGAGCACCTCCTTTGTCTCCTAGAGTGCGGGACACTCCCGACCTAACGCCACCGCCCCTAGTGTTGCCTTTAAGCCATAGATGACCGCCAGGAGGCAGGCCACCATCCGCCTACGCCGCCAATGCCTCTAGCCGCCTGTATCAGCGTGACTGTCGAGCTTACCATCGTGTCGTTTGGTCCCCTCGTCGCCCTATAAAAGGATCCCTCCCCAGCACAAACTCCTCACACCACTCTGTCCCCTCTCATCACTGATCCTTCCCTACCTCTCGCCGGAGCCGCTCGAGCCATAGTTCGCCAGAATTGCCCTAAAGGAGCCCTCGGCAGAGGAGGAGAAGGCGTCATCGATTTCGTCCACCCCAGGAACTGCCGTAACGTCGCCTGAGCTCGCCATCGTCCACCAGTTTGTTTGCCCGCCTCGCCACAGTAGCTGGAGCCCTGGTACGTCCCCAGTAGACCCCCGCTAGCCGTTTAGGGTTCGGTCTCGCTGGCGACGAGTCCGTCGTCGACGACGACTGTGAGCCGTCGATCTCTGTTCTAATCCTGTGGCCTAGATGGATAGATACCGTTTCGGGTTTTAAGTCGCGCTGACAAGAGGGACCAACCTGTCAGCCGCCCTCTGCGCTGCTGAGCGCCACTGGACCGACCCATTTCCTTTCACGCGCTAGCCCATGAATTCAAATTTAGGTTTTTCTATTTTAGTTTGAACTCACTTCTGTCCCTTAGTTTAAAAATCAATTCAAGAAGATCTACTAAACCAAATTGAATGATTCCAATTTTGCTAGAAAGCTACTTAAAAGATCTATCCAAGCCCGTTGGATTTAATTCATTTAGAGTTAGAGATCTCTCATAGTAAAAATAACAAGACAGAAGCATTTGCACATTCAAACATTTTTATAAAATCAACCATAATAGCACTTGAGTTGATTCCAACTCTCCAAAATCATATTTAACCATACCTATCTGAATATGTAATAATATTAAGGTTTACATGCAGTGACTTTGGACTAGTACCAAAATAATGCTACATAGGCATTTCTAGTCACTTTAAATCATTAATTATTAAACTTAAACTTAATTACATGTGATCCAACCTTTAAATCACATTACCATAGGTTAGAATATGTGGTGATGACATGTGTCCATATGATCCCATATTTTAATTGGTGAATATTAAATCCTAGTTATTTTTCAATGAGTAGAAATTACTTTTCTCAAATAAAAAGAATGAAGCTAGTTAACAAAACCTTGTGATGCTTGTGATGATAATAGATCATCAAGTTCCTTAGAGTGCTAAGTAGACTAGTTAAGTATTGTTTGGTGATTGTGTACTCCGTATGTATTTATAGACGATAGTACCGACCAAGCTTTCGAGGAGGAGGAGTTCTACCCGGAGGAAGAGGAAGAAAACTTCAACCACTACACCAACCAAGGCAAGCTAACACTTGCAAGTATTAATTTAGCAAGCCATCATTAACAATGCAATCTAACCCTTGCAAGCTAGATAACCTAAGGAAAGGCATTAGGCATGCTTTGGTTATACCATTTTGGACTTATACCTATTCCAAGTTTTAATTCCAAGCTTTACTTTTCCTTACTTTATCAAAGTCCTTTACTTGTTATGAAGGTAGCATAAAAAGTATAAAACTTGACCTACCTAGGTAACCTTAGATGTCATTCTATGGCATGCGATTGATCTTAGCATCCCACCTTAGTGAACACTCTTAACTTAGTAGCTTAGAGCAAAATCAAAACTTGAGTCACTTTAGATGGGAACACTTGGTGAAAATGAATTGTGAAAACCTTGGAATGATGAGTCATTCTATTGAGATGTTTTTGACATGTGTTGAGAAACACAAATGGTTTATGATGATGAAAATGTTGAGGCATGAGCCTTAGCCCTTTTACCAAAAAAACTGATGGTTGGATTCAGATGTGATACCATTCCAAGTGTACCGTACAACCACAATACCTGAATTGGGTAAGGCTTAGCCGGAAGTTTATATGCATTAGTCTTAGTTCCCTCGCGGGAGAGGTTTGAGCTGAGGCTACCTCTCAATGTTGTCCACCTATGCAGTGCCCAAGATGACAGATGGTCATGGTTGGGAGGCCATACTCATAGGAGAGGCGCTTATACTAGGGTCTGTAAAGGAAAGGCAATGTTTGATTATTTGCATACTAAGTATGATGATTTAGGGTTATCCCTGACATATGTATCAAATCTTGTGGTGAAAGTGTACCACCTCTACAGAGTGTCAAACTAATCGAATAGCGGCGTCCGCGGTTATGGACAGTTGGAGTGGCCATACTGTTTCGTTGTTAGATGTTTTCAAAATGACTTATGAAATGAATGATGAATCTTGACTTTACCACAACAGGGTTGTGACTATGACCCTAGCTTCCCAACTTAAGTGATTCTAGAACTTTATTTTATCTTTGTTTGTGAACTCAGCTTAGGTTTCAAACTTAATTTTATAGTTAAAACTTAGAGTTTAGCATTTCCCACTAGAACTACCTTACTTGTGAGTGATAGCTTGCGAGTACTTAAAGAGTACTCATGGCTTTTGTCCCTGGCTATTCTCATGGCCAGACTATGAAGGAGACTACAAGGATGAAGGACAACAGGACGACTATGATAACTAGGACTATCTTCCTTCGTCAGCATTGCCTGTGCCCCTGAAGATGGACCCCACCACCACGCTTATTATTTATTCCGCTTCTTGTTGTATTCAGACTGGATCATGAGATCCTTATTTGTGTAAGACCTTATTTATGGTTTGTAATGGATGATGTACTGTGATATCCAATATGTTATGTCTCACAAAAATGGTAATCCTGGGATTGCGATGTATGACATAATAGGCATCTGGGATAAAAAATCCGGGGGTTGACAAGTTGGTATCAGAGCCATCCTGACCATAGGAGACCCTAGTTAGAATGGACATCCGAACAAAGACTTAATTTTCAAAACCAAAGTGAGTATTTATGAAAATCTATTTCCTCTCTTACCCTTGGGAATTCATTCTTTCTCAAAAATTCATATTCCTCAAATTCTTGCATTACTACATAAAATTTGACACACTTGATCACTTCACTAACTTCCTCATCCTTAATTCTTGTAGATGGAGACTCAGTTCAGCAAGTTCTACCAGTTGGGAAACGGAGGTCAGCTGATCTTCGAGAGGGACCTAGATTCACTGTCTGAGTTATTGGGACGCCCACATCCAGAGTTTCTTGGAGCTCAACTTCTAGGACCCCGAGGAGGAGATTTACAATGGCTAGTCACCGCTGATCTTCGAGGAAGCATAGAAGCAGCAACGTCCGGGAGAATCCAGTTCTCCGTAAGGGAGAACAACTGGCTAGATGGATGAGCCAGGGCAATGCATGAAGCTCTCGCACGTCTATGTGCCCTTAGTGTCAACCAAATCCAAGGAACCCGCTTTGCGCACTATGCAAGGCGTGACTTGATGGGAATGCCGATGGAGATGCCTAGTCGCCCGGAGTTGAAGCGTCAATGTGGAGAACCTTGACTTCCTGCTGTACGATCGCCAGAAGGAATTGGACAATGCTAGGGAGTTTGCCAACCACAACCGTGCCATTTCCGTCCAAAAGGCCCAGACTTTCTCACTTCTAGTCAAGGACCATCAGTCTCTTCGCCTCCAACACGAAAAGAAGGATCGCACCATCTCCCGTCCTCGCAAGAAGGTGGCCTACCTCGAGAAGACCGTCAAGAAGCAAGAAGCTCAGCTTGCAGCCAAGTAGGAAGAAGAGGAGGGTGAAGATATCCAGGGAGACATGGATTCTTACCTCAGCAATGATGATGACTTTCTGGAGGAGGATGCCGTGGATTTCTACACTGACGATGAGGACTCTGAATTCATCGACGATGAGTAGATGCAATAGAGCACTATCGTAGCATGAGATGTATCGGTCCCACTGTATCGTAGCTTGCATAATGGTTCTTAAAACCATCTGTTTTCCTTGTTGTGTTGTGTGTGTGTGTGTGTTTGTATCGTGTGCTTGTTTGAATGAATGAAATGGAGTTAGTTGCAAAACCTGAGTCAAAATCAAAGTTTTAACTTCGAAACCAAAACAATGAACCTTAGAACTTTCCCTCTTACCCCCTTTATCTACCTCAATCTTGAGATGACTCGTGGAAACCAAGGAGGGAGCAGCTCGTCGCAAGACCCAATGCTACAAATCCTGCAGAATCTCATCGCAGATAGAGAAGCAAGCAGGGCAGAGCGCCAAGCTAATCTAGCAACACTGCAAAAGATCACCCAGATGGCTCTCAACAACCAAGGGCATCGAAATCAGGATCATCAAGGATCCAAGCTGAAGAACTTCTAGAATACTAATCCCCCAATCTTTAGCACTCAGAGAACCCATTAGATGCTGATGACTGGTTGCAGAGAATGGAGAACAATTTGTAGGTAGCCAGAGTTGATGACAACGAGAAAGTTCTCTTTGCCACCCATTACTTGGCAGGAGATGCAAGAGCCTGGTGGAACAGCATCCGCCTGATGGACCATGGTCAAGTGATGACATGGGAAGCCTTCAAGATCAAGTGCAGCCGCACTCACATGCCGCAGGGTCTAGTCACACGAATGAGGGATGAATTCAGAGAGTTGAAGCAAGGCAGAATGGCTGTGGTGGAGTACCGTGATAGATTCCTGTCGCTTGCAAGGTACGCACCGGATGAGATCAACATGGAGGCCAAAAAGAAGGAGAGATTCCTGAATGGACTGCATGATGAGATGTAGATTGTCCTCGTCAACATCTGCTTCAAGGATCTCGAAGAGCTAGTCGACTCTGCCATTCAGATGGAAGGAAAGATTAACCAGGCAAACGACAACCGCAAACGTCGTATGATGCAGCAATCTGGATCCAACAGTCACTAGATGTACCGTCCCAACCCCTCACCAGGATATGCACCCAGAAACAACCGACCCCCAATGTCTCGCCCAAGCTACTCCAACCATAGCGGAGGCAATGTGAAGTTCGGAGGAAACAACCACAACTCTGGCAACACCAACAATTTCAACTGTGCCCCTCCCAAGAGCAACAACAACAATATAAACAACACTACACCCAGAACTGGCAGCAATGTTGTGCCTGTCGCAGCAAAAGACAAGTCCTAGATAACTTGTTTCGAGTGTGGAGTGAAGGGTCACTACTCAAATGAGTGTCCCAAGACGATTGCCGCCACTGCCAACGTGAATGCCCCAGCTCAACAGCAGCGTCGTGTTCAACCAGGGAGAAGGTTTGCCCCAGGGAACCCTCACAACCGCAACGGCCGTCTCTTCCAGATGAACACCGAAGAATCCCAAGAAGCGCCAGATGTAGTGCTGGGTATGTTTTCTGTCAACTCAGTTTTAGCAAGGGTATTGTTTGATTCGGGAGCATCGCATTCATTTGCCACCGAAGAATTTGCATGCACTAGTAAGATTCACCCAACCAACTTGAAGCATGTCATGATAGTCCAAATCCCCGGTTCAATTACAAAAGCTAGAAAAATTTGCAAAGTTGTGCCTATCAGAATACAAAGGATTGGAAGTAGTACTAGGTATGGACTGGATGTCAAGGCATAAAGGACTGATAGACTGTGCTAAGAAATCCATCACCATGACCAGTAGCTCTAGAGTCACAGTAGAGCATATATCTGAAACTTTACCTCGTCAATTCAAGTGCCCAAGAGTCTAGCCCTACCCACCATAGACCAAGTCCGAGTAGTCTGTGAATACCGCGACGTATTCGCAGATGAATTTCCAGGTATGCCCCAGGATAGGGATATTGAGTTCATTATCAAACTAATCCCTGGAACCGGACCCATAGCCTAGAGACCCTATAGCATGAACCCCTCAGAGTTAGTAGAGTTGAAGAAGCAGTTGGATGCCATGTTAGCAACAAGCTTGATTCAACCAAGCGCATTGCCATGGAGATTACCAGTGTTATTCGTCGACAAGAAAAATGGAGGCAACCGTTTGTGCACAGATTACATAAAGCTAAATGACGTCACCATCAAGAACAAGTACCCCTTTCCAAAGATAGAGGATCTATTTGATCAGTTGACTGGAGCCCAGGTATTCTCAAAGATTGATCTTAGGACTGGTTATCACCAACTTAAGATTCGTGCGACGGATATTCCGAAGACCTCCTTTACTACTCGCTATGCTTTATACAAGTATACGGTTATGTCTTTTGGATTAACCAATGCCCGTCTTATTTCATGAATCTCATGAATGAGATCTTTATGAATTTCTTAGATAAGTTTGTCATTGTTTTTATGAACGATAGCATTATCTACTCCAAGTCAGAAGAAGAGCATGAGCAACATCTGAGAATCATCCTAGAAACCCTGAGAGAGCATCGGTTATATGCCAAGTTCAGCAAATGTGTGTTTTGGCTGAAAGAAGTAGGATTCCTAGGACATATTGTGTCTGCTGGAGGAGTCTCTGTTGATCCCGCCAAGATCAAAGATGTCGAAGAATGGGAAGCCCCAACCACTCAAACCCAAGTCCATGCATTTCTCAGATTAGCGGGATATTACCGCAAGTTCGTCGAAGGATTCTCGAGCATCACTAGACCCATGACCCAATTGCTGAAGAAGGACAAGAAGTTTGAATGGACCGACAAGTGTGAAGCCAGTTTCCAAGAGCTAAAGAACAGATTGATATCAGCCCCAATACTGATCATGCCAGACATCAAGAAGCCGTTTGATGTGTATTGTGATGCATCCAAGATTGGTCTCAGATGTGTATTAATGCAAGAAGGCAAAGTTATCGCATATCTGCCTCGACAATTGAAGCAGCATGAGCAGAACTATCCGACCCATGATCTTGAATTAGCAGCCGTAGTTTTGGCATTGAAACTATCTGATGGGTAATCGCTGTGAGATTTGCTCAGATCACAAGACCTTGAAGTATATTTTCATTCAGAAGGAGCTGAATATGAGGTAAAGGAGATGGATAGAGTTAATCAAGGATTATGACCTTGACATTCACTATCACCCTGGCAAAGCCAATGTGGAAGCAGATGCTCTTAGCAAATTGCCTTGTAGGCTCAACACCATGATCAAGGAGAAGCAGCCAAGTTTGTATGAGCAGTTGGAGCAGTTTAGAACTGAGCTTGTTAGCAAAGGATTCTTAGCTAGCATTGAACTTCAACCCACTTTGATTAGCCAAATCAAGGAAGCCCAAAAGGGAAATGAAAGTATCGATGGAATCAAATGTCGTATTGGTACAGGAAAGGTACCTGGATTCACTGAAGACGAAGGAGTTTTGTGGTACAAAGGACGTACCTGTGTGCCTGCAGATTTAGAGCTGAAGCAGGTTATCATGTAGGAAGATCATGATACTCTTTATTCTATCCACCTGGAGGAACGAAGATATATCAGGACTTGAAAGGGCAATTTTGGTGGCACAAGATGAAGAGAGAAATCGGAAGCTACATCGCCAAGTGTGACATCTATCAAAGAGTCAAAGCAGAGCACCAGAGACCCACAGGACTGTTGCAACCATTGCAGATTCCGGAATGGAAATGGGATTCCGTCAGAATGGATTTGATCACCGGATTGCCTACTTCTAGTAGGGGAAATGACTCGATTTGGATCATCGTTGATAGACTGTCCAAGGTAGCTCACTTTATACCAGTCAAGACTACCTACCAGAGTTCAAAGCTAGCAGAGTTGTATATTGCTAGAATTGTTAGTCTGCGTGGAACCCCCAAGACCATAGTATCATATCGAGGAACCCAGTTTACCTCGAGATTTTGGCAGAAAGTCCAGGAAGGATTGGGAACCAAGTTGAATTTCAGCACCGTTTATCACCCGCAAACTGATGGACCTACTCAGAGAGTCAACCAAATCCTAGAGGATATATTAGGAGCTTGTGTGTTAGAGTATGGATCAAAATGGGAGGACTGCCTGCCTTCGCTGAATTCTTATATAACAACAGTTATCAAGCCAGTTTGCAGATGGCACCATTTGAGTTCCTCTATGTAAGAAAGTGTCGCACCCCTTTGAATTGGTCGCAAGTAGGAGAGAGTCAGATCTTAGGACCCGACATTCTCCACGAAGCCGAAGAGAAGGTTCACAAAGTCCGTGAGCACCTCAAGACCGCCCAATCCAGACAGAAAAGTTATGTTGACAAGAGAAGAAGAGACCTGACTTTCAATGTCGGAGATTTTGTATATCTCAAGGTTTCGCCATTGAAAGGAACCCAATGCTTTAGTCTGAAAGGAAGTTAGCCCCCAGATATATCGGGCCCTTCAAGATTCTGAATCGCCGAGGATAAGTATCGTATCAATTGGAACTACCTGAAGAGATGTCAGCCATCCACAATGTGTTCCATATCTCGTTACTTCGCAAATGTCTGGAAGTGCTGGAGAAGACTGAAGTTTTCAAGAACATCGATCACCGAGCTATTGAGATCAACAATGACCTGACCTATTGTGAAGTGCCCATCCGTATCTTAGAGGAAGCCTACAGAACCACCAGGACCAGAAGTATCAAATTTCTCAAGATTCAATGGAGCAACCATACCGAAGAGGAAGCCACTTGGGAGCGAGAAGATTACATTATGACATAGTTCCTAGATCTCTTTAGTTCCTAGTTTTCTTTCGTAAATCTCGGGACGAGATTTGGTTTAATGGGGGAAGTTTTGTAACATCCCAAAAGTCTAATCCAAGTCATCAAGATCCAAATCATCAAATTTAGAGTTAACAAAAACTTTCCCAATTAAAATTATTAAAGCATTCATATGTGTGTGCATTTAAATAGGAGTTGTTTTGAATTGCCTTGATTAAGTGATCCATTCATTGTAAAATGATTCTTAGGTGAATTAAACATCATCTAGATCATTCCCAAACAAATCCCAAAGAAAAACAAATCAAAATGAAAAAAATAACCAAATGGTCAATTGTGCCATTTTAACTATCATGCGTACTTTGGCCATTCCTAGAACTCAGTTCTTAACAGAAACAAATGTGGATCTTTGCACCCCTTGCTAGTACATGTAATGATGTAACCAGGACCACTTTGTGATCTGCCAACAACTTTGAAACACTAAATGTAAATTGCATTTGAAAATGGAATCTAGTATAGGTATCTAGATGACACTTATTCAAAAACCACTCAAATAAACTCCATTTTCAAATCCCAAGCAAACACAGATGCTTAAGCATGTGACAAACAACTCCACCAAAAATCAGCCCAAAATTCAACTAAAACTTTCATGCAGCCATTGTGTCGAACGTTTTGCAGGCAAGATTTATCTGCCTAACTTATACTGTTTGTAGATCAATGCATTGTCGAGTTTTTAGCCCACATTTAGTTCTCCAGTTCCCCCTGAGACCAACCAAGTCCCCACCAGCCTACCCCTAAGCCACAGCAGCAGTGGAGCGCCGCCACATTTTGGTTACCGCTGACCAAACGTGGGCAAAGCGCCACAGACAACGCCGCGCCATTCCAGCACCACCACTAGCTCTGCCTAACCCCACCGCACCTCCCTGCCTCTTCCCCAAGCCCAGCCAGGCCTTGGAACACACCCTAGCACCGCCGCCCATTCTCTCTGTGAGCTCGCCAGAGCACGCCAGAGCGCGTTAGCCGCCAGCATGCCACATACTGCCCCTCGACCCAATACCGTGCACGCCGCTTCGCCTCGACCCCAGCACAGCGCCAGACATGGCCGTGCGCTGTCGCGCGACCCACAATGGCCGTGCGCCGCGTCGAGCACCGCCTCTGTCTCCCAGAGCACGGGATGCTCCCGTCCAAACGCCATCGCCCCTAGCGTTGCCTTTAAGCCATAGATGACCGCCAGGAGGCAGGCCACCGTCCGCCTATGCCGCCCATGCCTCTAGCCGCCTGTATCAACGTCACCGACAAGCTCACCGTCGTGCCATTCGATCCCCTTGTCGCCCTATAAAAGGAGCCCTCCCCAGCACAAACTCCTCACACCACTCCACTCCCCTCTCATCACCGATCCTTCCCGACCTCTCGCTAGAGCCGCTCGAGCCATAGTTTGCCGGAATTGCGCCGGAGGAGCCCTGTAACTACCTTGGTGAATTACGCTCTTAGTTACATGCCTAGATGAACGAAAGAGGTTAAAATAGAACGGTGGGGCCCAGGGCCACTCACGGTAGACCTTTCGGCCGTCCTAACCACTTTCAGAACATCGGGACAAGAACGAGCGGCGTAATCGGCAGGCGAAGGGATCAACTACATACACAAATGAGTATGTATGCAAGCCACATACAACAGTCCTCAGAGCCATTCCATCTAAAAGAAATAGAAATATTGCAACGCCATACGGCAAGATTCAAATATCCTAGATAGAGATAATAATTTAGGATAGCTCCTCATACAACAAACATCAGAGTATCAGGCGGAAGCGGAAAACAAGATCCGAGTACGGATAAGAAGCAATAGGCATAAGATGCCCCATAAATAAACACATCCCGCCCACAGATCTCACGGATCCCCGTTCCCGGAATCTCTACACCGAATGATCGTTGCCAACATCATCTGTCTCTTCCACCCAGTATCCATCTAGCAGGTACACCTGTCCATCTGAATCAAACAATTTATCGTGTGAGACCCTAGGGGTACTCAGCAAGTCTTTATGCCACTAAAGGGGACACAACCTAGGGTGACGCAACTGCAGCAAAAGATAATACCTAACAATTCTATAGATAGTCGCTAACCATCCGCCTAACCAATGATAGACGGATGTCCGTGAATTAAGGACAATAGTTATAATGGTATAATTAACAGATCCATCCTCCTCCTCGCTTACCAACGAGGAAGCGGACGAACAACCCCCATCATCCGTTGGCAGTTTTATAAACCATTCCATGAGTATTGCACTATTTACTAGTCAAGTACTTAGTCAATTTAAAAGCGGTACTTTAGTTATACTTGTCTATGATCGAGAAATTGTGCTCCAAGTCGTCCATAACCGCGGACACGGCTTTCAGAAAGATTTACCCTGCAGGGGTGCACAAATAGCAACACACACTCGATCAACCTCGGAAAAACCAAATCAAAAACCCAACAAGGCATTCACGACAAAGCAATCACAGGATTCAGAAATATTTTAGGGGGCCACCCCATTAAGCTACCCGCAACGAAGTTGGCCGGCTCTGAGACGGACCTAAGGTTTGTGTGGACGGAGGTAAACGACTGGGAACCCAAAAATGTGACTAGGCTTGTCGATACAGCGAAAACGTGTCACGATCCAAAACAGTACAGGTGCTCCTCGCACAATCTTAAATAAAGCAGTAACATGGCATATGTACAGGATAGTAATAAAGCCCCAAACTACTTTGTGGCCCCAAGAAATAAGTATGAATCAAGCTGTGGCTCAGGGGGGTCCATAAGGCCTCCCGGATGTGGATAGTGCGAATAGTCAAGGAACAAGAATCAAGTACTCGGGGTCCTACGGGACACAAGTGAGCATGAAAAACTAAATAGCAGATATTGCTCACCGATGCCTCTTTCTTTAGTTATCCCATTACTACTCAGGTTATGTTGTTTAGGTACCTCGTTATCCATCAGACACTCACATACCCTACACATGCTTTTCTACGACTCGCATGGCTCAAACAACTCCTGTAGTAATGGCTCATGGGATGGAGGAACAAGCTTCAGTGGGGTTTAAAAGTAAAGGCTATGCAGTACTTGGGATTCAATTTAATGCATTCGCGACTCAATGATGCAAGAATAAGATAGAGGCAATAGGTACTGTATGTATGCAAGCATGTGGTAGTGCTTGCCTGGCAACTCAGTTGAAGCGAGAGATGGATCTGGGTAGTACTCCTGTGATTCCTGATAATTCTCCTGCTGGGCGTCTATTCGTAGAAGACCCAAACAAACAAGGGCCAACATAAATAAAGTGCACAAGCATATGAACAAAATGCGACAAGCAAAACAAGCATGCTATGATGAATGATGCACAATTTACATGGCATAACATAGCATGGCATGGGTGAGGTGTGGGGTACAAGAATACAGCATTTTATTAAGTTTTTATTCATGTTTTGCTCCCATATAACTTGCTGTCCACTTAATATTTATATGATGCATGCTGCAATTCATATCATGGAATGCATAGATAGAACGGGCTCGTCACGCTGATCGATTTAGGCATATTATTTGTCAAATTTAGAGTTATAGAATTAAAGTTATTAATTAATTAAGAAAAGGCATTTTTGTTGCAATTAAACAATTTCGAAATTTAAAGTGGTCAAACATTTATTTGTATGGCATATTTGAATTCCTCACCTTTTCTGATTCAAAACATATATTGTTTGCATTATTTAGATTTATAAATGGAGTTGAGATTTAAATATGGTTTAAGCATTTCCTAATATCATGAAAAGTTTATTATCTTCCAACATGGCACAACTCCAAAAGAGGTCCTATTCATGTTCATAATTTCAAAACAATCAAAATTGATGTTTTGAGTACTTCCCAAAACAGTACAGGACATAAATTAAAATGTGGTCAAAATTGTCAGGTTTGAAAGAAATGCAGAGTTTTGTTTCAACATGCTGTTTTTGACTGACTGCCAAGATAGATCTATTGGGAATTTGAAGTTTTTGATAGGAGCATAGTTGTAGAGGGGGATGAGCTCTACAACCTTGGTGTTGACAAGATTTTCAAAAAAATAACAGAAGTATGAGTTCTGGAGTGTTTTTGGAGGCCATATGCTAACAAGGAAAAAATTGGACTGAAGAGCTGTTAGTTTTCTCTGTTTTTGGATTGATCCTAGAGACAAATCTGTAAAGAATTAGGGTTTTGTGTAGAAGAGGAAATTGTAGAGGAAGGCAAGATCTACAACTTTCATGTTTGCGGCCTCCCCATATTCGGAGGGAAACATGATGTTCCAGCAGGGTTTTGAGAACAAGAAAAGTTGGAAAACCTTCCCCTGAATTTTCTGGAAAAAAAAAACGATTTAGTGAATAGTGTTTTCGGTGAACTTCGGCGGATCACCGGGAGCAACTCAGAGCTCGAATTCCAGATCGGTTTTCACCAGGATGATGCTGGTTGTACCCTTTACATTTTCTTACAAAGGCTCAACACCGGAGGAGTAGCAGATCGGCGGGAAAAACGCGAGGAACAGAGGCTGCCGGCGGTGGCTGTGCTGCTGCTATTGCTGCCTGTCAGATGCGCGCGGTGTGTTGGCGAACTGTCTAACTGACGGTGGAAATAGAGCCTCCTTTATAGAACACCAGACAAAGGTTCTCACAGCTACCCATGATGGAGGACTCGAATCTAGATGAAATTGGGACAGGAAAATGAAGGAGAAGAACGGGGAAAAGACGGGGTTCCTCACCTCGATCGATTCCCACCGAGGATGGAGCTGATTGCAGATGGAAGCGACGGCGGCGGTGCACTGCAGCACCCTGGCACGGTACAGCAGGAAGACGACAGGGGAAAGGCAGCCCCTGGCATTTCCGGGTCTGCTTCGGCTGTGCGCTCGATGCGGAAGTCCACGGTGGAGCCTCTCCGCTAATCCACGGTCTCGGGTGGCCACTGGGTCGACGGCGGGAAGCGGCGCACTCAGACAGCCATGGCAGCGGCGGAGGGGAACCAGAGGGGAAAAAATGATGGGCGAGCTAGGGTTCTTGTGGGGCTCGGGCTGCGGCCTTAAGGAGGGTCAGCCTGGACTGGTGACGAGGATGACGACAGGAGGAAGGCCACCCTGCTCTGTCTGTGTCGGTCAGCGCTAAGGGGGAAGGCGGAGGGAAGATACACAGTAACGTCGTCGCTGTCCTCCTGTGCGAAGCGGTATGGACCGAGCGAGAGAAGAAGGTGGGCTGGTGGCTGGACTACCAAGCTGCTAGCGACGCTGTCTGCGGCCAGAGTTGCAGATCGATGCCTCTCTGAACCTTAAGCTGCACGCTGCTGCTGCTGCTGTGCACGCACGCACTAGGGACAAGAAATCCTGGATCGTTTCAAAAGACCAAGGAAAAAATAAAAGGTTCAGATTTGGAGGCTAGAGTTTGGGAAGGTGGAGAAAAAAAAATTATATAGCCCAAAATAGACTAGATGAGACTAGTTTTAGACAAAACTTTAGGCGGATTTAGTGTCAACTTCTGCTTTTAGTTAAATAAGAAAACCTTTTGTAATGTTTAAACGGGGCGAAGAATATATATGACTAGATAAAAGGCTTAATATCGCAAAAGATCTAGATATGGGAAGATAGCGTAAAACCAAAAGGGTTGGTTGGAAGGAATTAGGGAGGACAAAAAAAAATGAGTATGAACACTATTAAATGTGTAGACAACAATTAGAGGAAAGATTTGAATACGAGCAACCTGGACACATATGGTATAAAGACAATTTGATGTGGTAGAATGGTACGGCACAAGCATATGGATAGATAGAATTCAAATGATAGATAGATGTAGTTGAAGGTTAGCTTGATGGGATTACCAAAATCAAACAAGAACAAAGCTTAAAGAATTTGCGATCAGGAAAAGAGCACATGAGGTTGCTTAAGATTTTATGTAAGCTAGCATAGCGTCAAGATCACATGGCCAAGATTTGAATTGAAACAACACAACAAACAACAAAAGAGATTAAGGTGGAAGATAGAGGGTTGTTATATCATGTGAGGGATAGAAGGGTGTTATTATTGCATGTCCCATGCATGAATAGTAGATGCCCTGTTTAATTTGTGAAAACGAAATAAACCCCATGGCATTTATTCCCATGCATCTCCCAATATGGATCTAAGGCCAAGCCAATAGAATTAAAATGGATGTTTCATGTGGAGTAGATGGAGATGATCATATTTGAATATAATTTGGGACATGCTAGTGTGTGTGTTCCACTAGGTGCATAATATCCCCAATAATATTCCAACATCAGCAAATATTTCAATACAATCCATATGGAAGCTAGAAGGAGGAATGACACTCATAATGCATTTAAAGGTGGCTCCACATATCAATAATGTGGGAAAAAAACATGATGCTAATATGAGAGCATGTGGAATTAGAAGTGGACCCATCCCAACCCACATGAGCTAGATTAAATGCCAAAAGAAAGTGTAAAAGCTCATGGATAATTAGGATGGTGGAATTATAAGGTGGTGACAAAGAAAAGGTGATGGAGTTGTATAAAAGATATGCCCCCAACTCAACTTGGGCATCAAGCATTTATCAAGAACCAAATACAATATATCAAGAGCCAAATACAATTAATAATGCATATGAGATAAGAACCAACTGAAAAGGGTTTTATATGATGCTCAAATGCAAGGTGGCATGATGACATGCGCCTGATATAATTATGATGCAACAATTATATGTAGGAAGTAGCGATTATAATACTAGACCATGTAGCATTATAATTGTTAGACAATTGGGATGCTACAAGCCTGCTCCAGAGGAGGAGAGGGGGCGTCGATTTCGTCCACCCAGGAGCTGCCGTGACCTTGCCTGATCTCGCCGTCGTCCACCAGTTTGTTTGCCCGCCTCGGCGTACTAGCTGAAGCCATGGTACGTCCCCAGTAGATCCCCACTAGTAGTTTACGGTTCGGTCTCGCCAGTGACGAGTCCGTCGTCGACGACGACTGTGAGTCGTCGTTCTCTGTTCTAATCGTGTGGCCCAGATGGATAGATACCGTTTCGGTTTTTAAGTCTCGCTGTCAAGCGGGACCAACCTGTCAGCCGCCCTCTGCGCCGCTGAGCACCAGTGGGCCGGCGCATTTCCTTTCCTGCGCTAGCCCATGAATTCAAATTTAGGTTTTTCTATTTTAGTTTGAACTCACTTCTCTCCCTTAGTTTAAAAATCAATTCAAGAAGATATACTGAACCAAATTGAATGATTCAAATTTTTTTTAGAAATCTACAGAAAAGATCTATCCAAGCCCATTGGATTTAATTCATTTAGAGGTAGAGATCTCTCCTAGTAAAAATAACAAGACAGAAGCATTTGCACATTCAAACATTTTTATAAAATCAACCATAATAGTGCTTAAGTTGATTCCAACTCTCAAAATTCACATTTTACAATACCTATCTGAATACGTAATAATATTAAGTTTACATGTAGTGACTTTGGACTAGTACCAAAATAATGCTATATAGGCATTTCTAGTCACTTTAAATCATTAATTATTAAACTTAAACTTAATTACATGTGATCCAACCTTTAAATCACATTCCCATAGGTTAGAATATGTGGTGATGACATGTGTCCATATGATCCCATATTTTAATTGGTGAATATTAAATCTTAGTTATTTTTCAATGAGTAGAAATTACTTTTCTCAAATAAAAAGAATGAAACTAGTTAATAAAACCTTGTGATGCTTGTGATGATAATAGATCATCAAATGTGTGCCTTAGAGTGCTAAGTAGACTAGTTAAGTATTATTTGGTGATTGTGTACTTCGTATGTATTTATAGACGATAGTACCGACCAAGCTTTCGAGGAGGAGGAGTTCACCCGGAGGAAGAGGAAGAAAACTTCAACCACTGCACCAACCAAGGCAAGCAAACACTTGCAGGTATTAATTTAGCAAGCCATCATTAACAATGCAAGCTAACCCTTGCAAGCTAGATAACCTAAGCAAAGGCATTAGGCATGCTTTGGTTATACAATTTTGGACTTATACCTATTCCAAGTTTTAATTCCAAGCTTTACATTTCCGTAATTGTTTTGAAGGTAGCATAAAAAGTATAAAACTTGACATACCTAGGTAACCTTAGATGTCATTCTATGGCATGAGATTGATTTTAGCATCCCACCTTAGTGAACACTCTTAACTTAGTAGCTTAGAGCTAAATCAAAACTTGAGTCACTTTAGATGGGAACACTTGGTGAAAATGAATTGTGAAAACCTTGGAATGATGAGTCATTCTATTGAGATGTTTTTGACATGTGTTGAGAAACACATGTAACATCCCAAATTTTGCAATTTCAGATATTACTAGAAGCATGCATCATATCATTGCGTCATGGCATCACATATCAAAAACTGCGTCAGGGTTTTTCCAAAAAACCCCATAGTCATATAAAGACTAAAAGGTTAAAACAAAATCAACCCTCCTAAAACCTTTGCAAAAGTGTTATTTTATAATCCTATCCTAATCCCCTTCTTTTTACAAAATTTTAGAGACAAATTTCGTCTAATTCGGAGTCCGTTTGCGAAAGTTATCAAACAAATAGCAAAACAGAAAATAATAAAAGGATTAAAAAAAGAGAAAACCTAACCTAACCGGGCCGACCGAGCCAGCCCGGGGCCTATCTACCGCGCGCGCCAGCGAGCGAGCGGCGCGCAGCGCAGCCGACGCCCAGGCCGGCCCAGCAGCCGCGCCAGCCGCCAGCCCGCCTCCGCCACCCGCAGCCGCTGACGCCCCGACCCCACCCGTCAGCCACCTCCTCCCCGAGTCCGGCTCGAGCACGCCGCGCCGCCTCCGCCGCGTCAGCGCCAACCACCTCCGGCGAATCCAGAGCGGATTCCACGACCACCGCCCCAAGTATTCGCCCCTATTTAACCCCGGGCATGCCTCCCCAAAACCCTAGCTCCCTTCCACCGCCACCGCCGCCGAGCCGCCGCCAATTTCTCGCAGGAACCCCGCCGCCTCCGCCGCCTCCAGCCGCCGTTCGCCGTCGCCTCGGAGAAGGAGAGCCGCAGCCGCACCCGGGAACGCGACCACGACAAGGAGCCGCTCGCCGTCGTCTGTTTCGCCAGGCCGGAGGAGCACCGCCGCCCGCCGCCGACCATCGCCGGAGCCCCGCCACCGTTCGCCGCCTCCAGTCGCCGCCCACCACGGTAAGCCGCCGGCCACCCCCCCCTCTCTGAGCGTCAGATCGGGATCCAACGGATCCAAATCGGTCAAACAGCCCCGGCCAACCGCGTCGCGCCGCGTGGCAGCCGCCACGTCGACGCCGCATCACCACCGCGTCGGTGTCACGTGCGCCTCGCGGACCAATCGTGTTGCGCCACATGTCGCTGCGTCACTGACCCTTTTTGTTTTTCTTTTATAATAGGCAGAAATAGTTCCAATCTCGTAAAATTCATAGAAATTCGAATATTAGTCCAAAAATTGCGTATAATATACTGTTGGATTCATTTTTCGAATAGAACCCAGATCTACAATAATATTACTGTTTTGCCACAGGAATCTTGCAGTAAGATTTAAAGATTAGATTAGAGTATTTTAATTCTTGTCCGTAATAGGACTTGATCGTGGATTGTGGGGAAAGTGCACAACCTCTCGAGAGTATTGCAATCTGATCGATCAGCCGTGTTCACGGAAACAGAACAACTTTGAGCATCTGAAGGATGGAGCCTCTGAAAGATCTTCCTCTCTCTTTTTCAAACTTAACATTTTATAAACCGCAAGGCTTGAGTAATATCGCCATTGGGTGGGATTTTGGGAATTTGGTGCGTAATATCCAAGTGTTAGGTTGATTGGGCACTTGGTGAGTAATATCCACGTGTTCCATTCGACCCTATACTATTCATCAAAGTTTACAAAGTAGGGAAAACATTCTTCCTCTCTTCTTATAACATTAATAAAGTTGGCTTTACGCAAATGAACCCCAGAGCCCACTCTTAGCCTTGCATGTAGAGATAGTCTTACTCTTTCCTTGGTGTAATTTTCCAATACATTCAAAGTATTGACCCAACTTGTTGGCTGCACGTCTTATGTGCAGAATCCGAAGATTGAAAGGTGCGTAGGGATCGCGGGTCTTCACGCAGCTAGCCTGAGGCGTTGATGGACTCAAGTTTTACTTAGTTTCTGCTGTTATATTTGAGCTAGCTATAAGCTATGCAAGTTGTAATAATTATACTCTAGATTATTCGTGTAATAATGACTTGTGTTTTACATGATATTCATCGACTATGAAGTGCTAGCTATTGATCCAGGGACTAGCATGTTAATCACAGGGACTTAGGATCCTTATCGATCCAAGGTCGCAACAGATGGTATCAGAGCACAAAGTTGCCTGTAGGACGTGACCCCTAGGATTGGAAACCACCTTTACCATGTGTGTTTTTGCTTTCTATATTTTTCTACGTTATTTGTACTCTTCTAGTACCTCTCTTCCTTATCACCTTGTGTTTAATTTTCTCTCTCCTAACCTAAATATGACGGCTTTCTACTTCGACGCTGCCGAAGACATCAAGTGCCTGCGCTTCGGGGAATGCCTTCTGGACATCATCAAGACATTGCAGTTGCCCATGCCATCAATCAAGGGAAGCGAGTTGAGGAAGATGCACAAGGAAGGATGCTGGGCGATTGAAGTCATCCAACCAGGGCGCAGTTAGACGGAACCCAAGACCGAGGCCATTGTTCTCAACGTCACTAGCGACTCTAAGGAGAAGGGACTTAGCATCTGTTTACAGGAGCTCATTGGACGCCTTTGCGGATGCCACCATTAAGAGGTTGAAGGCCACTACATCAAACTCTTTGGAAGACGTGATGAGAAGGGAGTTCCAATCGAGTTAACCCCAAAGGAAAGGAAGACATGTAAGCATCGAAGAATCCAATATCAAGACTTGGAGTTCCACATCAATGACCTTCAGAAGGGGAGCTGCCTTGAGATTGTGAGGAATGACGAGCTTTGTGCCCTAGTCAAGGAGAAGGACGAGAAGATCGAAGAGCTAAAAGAGAAGATCAAGTCCCTAGGAGGGGAACTCACCGCCCAAGACAAGAGGTTCGCTAATCAAGAGAAGAGAGTGCAAGATAAGAATAAGAGGATTAGGGAGCAAAGTCTAGTACTCGCAAAGAACGAGCTAGAGTTGAAGAACCTTGCCACCATGTTGAAGGACCTGCGAGCAGCCAAGAGGAGCTTGGAGGAGAAGATCACGCCCGTGACTATGGGGTCAAGTTTGATCAAGAAGCTACAGAAGGAGAAGAAGGAACTCCGAGCGAAGCTGGAAGCTGCTACCCAGGAGCTGCAAGAGGTGAAGGAACTTCAAGGAAGGCTCGAAGTTGCAACACCAGAGCCACAGGAGATGAAGGAACTTCAAGAGAAGCTTGAAGCCACGACGAGGGACATGGAGCTATACAAGTCACTGCTGGAAAAGGATGGCTTCATCATTGAGGATGAGGAAGTGGATGATGAGTAGAATAGTTGGACCACCTTTAGTTCTATGTCAAACGTTATTCGCGATTGTAATGAGTACCAAAAATTATATTGGTTAGTTAAACTTGGTTGAGTGTGTGCCTAGTGTGCCTTGCTTTTCTCGTGTGTTTTTCTTGTTTGCATAATGGTAGAAGTTTATTCCTTAGACTTTCTATCTATTTATTAACTTTCCTCCCAAACCCTCCAGATGGCGAGACGCGGAAACAACAATAACAACATGCCCCCAGAGATAGCACAACTTCTGAACTCCCAGAATCAGTTGATCCAACTCCTCACTCAAAACATGCAAAACAACAACAACAACCCGCCACCTCCACCGCCTCCACCGCCCCAACAAGATCGCTTGACTCAGTTCTTGAGGTTGAACCCTCCAACTTTCTCAAGTAGTTCTAAGCCAATTGTGGCAGACGACTGGCTCCGCACCACCAACAAGAAGGTAGACACCGTCCAGGTTGTTGGAGCCGATAGGGTGCGCTTTGCCGCGCACCAACTAGAGGGATCAGCTGCTGAATGGTGGGATAACTACCAGGTCACCCACCCTGATATTGAAGCTATCACCTGGAACCAGTTTGAGGCAGCCTTTCATACTCATCACGTAGCCGCGGGAGTCATGTCACTTAAGAGACGTGAGTTCCGCGACTTGAAACAACTGCACCGCTCTGTCTCCGAGTATGGGGACCTTTTCAACAAGCTGGCATGTTATGCACCTGATGATGTATCCACTGATGCCAAGAGACATGAGGAGTTCTTAAGGGGACTTAATGATGAAATATCTATTCAGCTTGTGGCTCTGAAGTTCGATAACTACCAGGAACTCCTGGACAGGGCAGTGGTGGTTGAAGCAAAGCAAAAGAGTATAGAGAACCGGAAGAGAAAGTCCACCTCACACAAGCACAACTCTACTCCATATCTGAAGCAACGCACTTCGTCACCACCACCCCGCAACCACAATGGCCACAACCACAATGGTCATCGCCATGGAGGACATAACCACAATGGCCATAAACACCGCAATGGAAATGGCAATGGGAAGGATTTGAGTGAAGTGACATGCTTCAAGTGCAACAAGATAGGGCACTATGCGACTACTTGCCCCGAAAAGACAAACAATGGGAATGGTAATGGAAACAGCAACGGACACAACCATAGCAATGGTAATGGAAATGGGAAGAAGCCGAACCCGTTCGTCAAAGCCACGGTGAATCATGTCTCCGTGGAGGATGCTCGTGAGGCACCTGACTCCGTGATTGGTAAGTTGAAGCTTAACACCACACCTGCAGTTGTTCTTTTTGATACTGGTGCATCACATTCAGTCATATCAAGGGTATTTGTGGATAGAGGCAAAATACCTATGGAGACTATTAGTACTCCCCTGAGGGTAAGTTCTCCTGGAGGAGAAATAGTGGCAAACTCTAGATGCCGTGGGTTAGATCTAAGAATTGGGGCGCACACCTTTCCCACCAGCCTAGTCGTTCTGGAATCACAAGGCTTAGACATAATTTTGGGCATGAATTGGATGACCGAATACGAGGGAGTCATAGATTGTGCCAAAAGGACTATCACACTCACGACTCCGGAGAAGAAAAGGATCCGCTTTAAGTCAGCTTTCGCACTCAAAGGAAGTATGATGAACTCTCTTAAGGGGGTTAGCTTGGAGGATGTGCCAATTGTGAAGGAGTATCCAGATGTGTTTCTGGAAGAATTGCCAGGGATGCCTCCCAACCGTGACATCGAGTTTCTCATTGACTTGATGCCAGGTACTGGACCAATAGCAAAGAGACCGTACAAGATGGATGTGGATGAGTTGAAGGAACTTAAGAAACAGCTTAGAGAGCAATTGGAAAAAGGCTTCATTCAACCAAGTGCGTCATCTTGGGGAGCACCTGTCTTATTTGTGGAGAAGAAGGATAAGACCAAGAGGCTAGTTGTGGACTACCGGTCGTTGAATGAAGTGACGATCAAGAACAAGTACCCGCTACCCAATATTAACGACCTGTTTGACCAATTAAAGGGAGCTAGTGTGTTCTCTAAGATTGATCTCCGATCAGGATATTTCCAGCTAAAGATCCAGGAATAGGATGTACCCAAGACAACTTTCACCACGAGATACGGATTGTATGAATACACCGTGATGTCGTTTGGTTTAACCAATGCCCCAGCATACTTCATGACCATGATGAACAAGGTATTCATGGAGTACTTGGATAAGTTTATTGTGGTATTCATTGATGACATACTCATATACTCCAAGGACGAGAAGGAACATTAGAGGCACCTACGCCTAATCATGGAAAAGTTAAGGGAACACAAGTTGTATGCCAAGTTTAGCAAATGCGAATTCTGGTTGCAAGAAGTGGGATTCCTTGGTCATATTGTATCAGCTAAAGGTGTTGCCGTGGACCCAAGTAAGGTAGCTTCCGTGACAGAATGGGAGTCTCCCAAGAATGTGGGTGATATTAGGAGTTTCCTGGGCCTTGCGGGATATTACCGAAGATTCATTGAAAACTTTTCCAATATAGCAAAGCCTACGACAGAGTTGCTGAAGAAAGAGAAGAAGTTCCAATGGATTGAAGCATGTGAACCAAGTTTCCAGGAATTGAAGAAACGCCTAGTAACAGCACCAGTTTTGTGTCTCCCTGATATCCAAAAGGATTTCCAAGTTTATTGCGACGCTTCTCGATAAGGACTGGGTAGTGTTCTGATGCAAGATGGAAAAGTAGTGTCCTATGCCTCGCGACAACTTAAGAGCCATGAGAATAACTACCCCACGCATGATTTGGAACTAGCATCAGTCGTGCATGCGCTCAAAGTATGGAGACATTACCTAATGGGCAAACATTGTGATGTGTTCACGGATCACAAGAGTCTTAAGTATATCTTCACTCAAAAGGAATAAAATATGAGGCAAAGGAGATGGCTTGAGCTCATCAAGGATTATGACTTAAACCTGCAGTACCATCCTGGAAAGGCCAACATTGTGGCTGATGCCTTAAGCCGGAAAGTCTATGTAAATGGACTTACCGTGGGAGAACCTCCAAAAGATTTGTGTGAACAATTCAAGGACCTCGGGTTGGAAATAGTTCCGGAGGGATACTTAGCAACTATGGAGATAGTGCCAACGCTTCTGGACCAAATCAAAGAGGCCCAGAAGGGGGACAAAGAGTTGGAAGAAATAAGAGCTAATATAAGCAAGGGTAAAGCAAAAGGCTTTCACACGGATGAACAAGGAACACTTTGGTATGAGAAGCGTTTGTGCGTCCCCGATGATCCCAACATCAGGAAGTTAATCCTTCAGGAAGCTCACGATTCACCTTACTCAATTCATCCCGGTAATACAAAGATGTACATAGATGTGAAAGATAGATTATGGTGGAACAACATGAAAAGGGAAATTGTTGAATATATCTCCTTGTGTGACGTGTGCAACAGAGTCAAGGCCGAACATCAAAAACCCGCAGGACTGCTGCAGCCATTACCTGTGCCCGATTGGAAGTGGGACAAGGTAGGCATGGATTTTATCACAGGACTACCGTGGACTCGTTCAGGGTATGACTCCATCTGGGTAGTGGTCGACCATTTCACAAAGGTGGCCCACTTCATTCCCGTAAAGACCACCTATACAAGTGCTAAACTTGCCAAGATTTACATGTCAAGGATCGTAAGTCTTCATGGTGTACCCAAGGGGATTGTCTCGGATAGAGGTGCCCAATTCACCTCTAAGTTTTGGCGGCAGCTACACGAGTCTCTAGGGACACGATTGGAGTTTAGTACTGCCTTCCACCCGCAAACAGATGGACAAACAGAAAGAGTTAATCAGATCTTGGAGGACATGTTAAGAGCCTGTGCGCTAGACTATGGGTCTAGTTGGGATGATAACTTGCCATATGCGGAATTCTCATACAATAACAGCTACCAAAGTAGCATCAAGATGGCTCCATTTGAACTTTTATATGGCAGAAAGTGTAGGACTCCGCTGCTATGTAGTGGAGTAGGAGAACGTAGTTTGTTTGGACCGGAACTGATCAAGGATGCCGAAGAGAAGGTGAGACAGATTCAAGACGGGTTAAAAATAGCCCAATCTAGACAAAAGAGTTATGCTGATTCCAAGCGCAGGGATGTGACTTATGAAGTAGGAGACCGTGCGTATCTCCGAGTTTCACCGCTACGAGGAGTTAAGAGATTCGGGATCAAGCGTAAGTTGGCACCCCGATTCATAGGGCCCTACAAAATCTTGGGTCGTAGAGGGGAAGTTGCCTATCAATTGGAATTGCCCGAAGTGCTAACAGTTCACGATGTTTTCCATGTGTCGCAACTAAAGAAGTGTCACCCAGAAATGGCTGAAACCCCACCAAAGGATACAGTTCCATTGGAAGAAGTCCAACTGGAAAACGATCTCACCTATGAGGAAAAACCTACCCGGATTTTGGAAACAGCCGAGAGAATTACTCGTACCAAGACTATCAGATTTTGCAAAGTTCAATGGTATCACCATTCCGAGGAAGAGGCCACGTGAGAACGTGAAGAAGACCTGAAGAAAGAACACCCACACCTATTTGCTAACCAACCTGAATCTCGGGGACGAGATTCTTCTTAAGGGGAGTAGGTTTGTAACATCCCCAATTTCGCAATTTCAGATGTTACTAGAAGCATGCATCATATCATTGCATCATGGCATCACATATCAAAAACTGCGTCAGGGTTTTTCCAAAAAACCCCATAGCCATATAAAGACTAAAAGGTTAAAACAAAATCAACCCTCCTAAAACCTTTGCAAAAGTGTTATTTTATAATCCTATCCTAATCCCCTTCTTTTTACAAAATTTTAGAGACAAATTTCGTCTAATTCGGAGTCTGTTTGCGAAAGTTATCAAACAAATAGCAAAACAGAAAATAATAAAAGGATTAAAAAAAACTAACCTAACCGGGCCGGCCAAGCCAGCCCGGGGCCTATCTACCGCGCGTGCCAGCGAGCGAGCGGCGCGCAGCGCAGCCGACGCCCAGGCCGGCCCAACAGCCGTGCCAGTCGCTAGCCTGCCTCCGCCACCCGCAGCCGCTGACGCCCCGACCCCTCCCGTCAGCCGCCTCCTCCCCGAGTCCCGCTCGAGCACGCCGCGCCGCCGCCGCCGCCGCCGAGCCGCCGCCAATTCCTCGCCAGAACCCCGCCGCCTCCAGCCGCCGTTCGCCGTCGCCTCGGAGAAGGAGAGCCGCGGCCGCCCCCGGGAACGCGACCACGACAAGGAGCCGCTCGCCGTCGTCTGTTTCACCGGGCAGGAGAAGCACCGTCGCCCGCCGCCGACCATCGCCGGAGCCCCGCCGCTGTCCGCCGCCTCCAGTCGCGGCCCGCCACGGTAAGCCGCCGGCCACCCCCCCTCTCCGACCGTCAGATCGGGATCCAACGGATCCAAATCGGTCAAACAGCCCCGGCCAACCACGTCGCGCCGCGTGGCAGCCACCACGTCGACGCCGCGTCACCACCGCGTCGGTGTCACGCGCGCCTCGCGGACCAATCGCGTTGCGCCACGTGTCGGCGCGTCACTGACCCTTTTTGTTTTTCTTTTATAATAGGCAGAAATAGTTCCAATCTCGTAAAATTCATAGAAATTCGAATATTAGTCCAAAAATTGCGTATAATATACCGTTGGATTCATATTTTCGAGTAGAACACAGATCTACAATAATATTACTGTTTTGCCACAGCAATCTTGTAGTAAGATTTAAAGATTAGTTTAGAGTATTTTAATTCTAGAAAATTACCCGTAGCTCCGTTTCAGTTGATTCTCGTTGCGTTGGCTTTGTATCGTTGAGATCTTCTGTAGAAAATTGTCATATCATGCTTAGGGTGTTCAGATCTGTCTCGAGGTAGATTAGAGTTGTAGATCTAGTTTTGAGCTTGGTTAATTAGGGTTTAACCCAAAATACCTAAAATCTGTGGGGAATCGATTCTAATGACATCCCCCAACCCAATAACACCCCTAGATAAAACCCTTGGTCGAAATCAACTCCATCCGTGCATATTACCATGTTGCATGCATGCATAATCGATTTCGTGGTTTGTTTTGTGCAAATTGTGATTGGATCCATGTTTGTTTCGTTAGATTGCTCGGAGTGCGCTGAGGAGTACTGTTGTGTAGATTGCTGCTCGGATCAAGGCAAGTTACACCACTTGTTCATATTTATGTCCCAGTTTTGACTATGCATGTTCTACTCTTCAAAATTCTGTAATATGCATATGTAGGATTTTGGTAAATTTTCTTAGTACTATTTTGCAAGTGCGGTTTTGTAGTATGCCATGAGTAGTTATATGCTTAGGAATTTCCATCCCAATAGGTTACCCTGTTTTACTAAGTTATGCTTGCTATGCTATATACTTATCTATATCAAGTATCGTTGGGAGGGTTCGAAAGACTCAAATTTTCTAAGTATGAGAGCTCTCTCGAGCGAACTTTTCTTCTCCAAAACCCCTTCAAAATAAACTAAGTTTTCTACTGGGCGGAATGGTTGTCGGGTTAACGAGTGAGCCTTTGGTGGAGGACGGCCGCCCAGGAATCAAAGAAGTTTGCCATGTTTCAGAATTCAGAAGCTTCCCGTGCAACCACAATACATATGGGCTCTGTCTTGGCTTAGTACTTAGTGGGAAACCTCACCGGGGTACCAACACTTGGAGGTTCTTGGCACGGTTGGATCCAGCTAGTAGAGGGGCTACTAAGGGAAGGCTTCGCCATGGTCTTGTCCGTAATAGGACTTGATCATGGATTGTGGGGAAAGTGCACAACTTTGAGCATCTGAAGGATGGAGCCTCTGAAAGATCTTCCTCTCTCTTTTTCAAACTTAACATTTTATAAACCCCAAGGCGTGAGTAATATCGCCATTGGGTGGGATTTTGGGAACTTGGTGCGTAATATCCAAGTGTTAGGTTGATTGGGCACTTGGTGAGTAATATCCACGTGTTCCATTCGACCCTATACTATTCATCAAAGTTTACAAAGTAGGGAAAACTTTCTTCCTCTCTTCTTCTCACATTGATTAAATTGGCTTTACGCAAATGAACCCTAGAGCCCACTCTTAGCCTTGCATGTAGAGATAGTCTTACTCTTTCCTTGGTGTAATTTGCCAATACATTCAAAGTGTTGACCCAACTTGTTGGCTGCACGTCTTATGTGCAGAATCCGAAGATTGAAAGGTGCGTAGGGATCGCGGGTCTTCACGCAGCTAGCCTGAGGCGTTGATGGACTCAAGTTTTACTTAGTTTCCGCCGTTATATTTGAGCTAGCTATAAGCTATGCAAGTTGTAATAATTATACTCTGGATTATTCGTTTAATAATGACTTGTGTTCTACATGATATTCATCGACTGTGAAGTGCTAGCTATTGATCCAGAGACTAGCATGTTAATCACAGGGACTTAGGATCCTTATCGATCCAAGGTCGCAACAACACAAATGTTTTATGATGATGAAAATGTTGAGGCATGATCCTTAGCCCTTTTACCAAAAAAACTGATGGTTGGATTCGGATGCGAAACCATTCCAATTTTACCGTACAACCACAATACCTGAATTGGGTAAGGCTTAGGTGGAAGTTTATATGCATTAGTATTAGTTCCCTCGCGGGAGAGGTTTGAGTTGAGGCTACCTCTCAATGTTGTCCACCTATGCAGTACCCAAGATGACAGATGGTCATGGTTGGGAGGCCATACTCATAGGAGAGGTGCTTATACTAGGGTGTGTAAAGGAAAGGTTATGTTTGATTATCTGCATACTAAGTATGATGATTCAGGGTTATCCCTGACAGATGTATCGAATCTTTTAGTGAAAGTGTACCACTTCTGCAGAGTGTTAAACTATTCAAATAGCCACGTCCACGGTTATGGACAGTTGGAGTGGCCATACTATTTCGTTGGCAGATGTTTTCAAAATGACTTATGAAATGAATGATGAATCTTGACTTGACAACAACAGGGTGGTGACTATGACCCTAGCTTCCCAACTTAAGTGATTCTAGAACTTTATTTTATCTTTCTTTGTTTCTGAACTCAGCCTAGGTTTCAAACTTAATTTTATAGTTAAAACTTAGAGTTTAGCATTTCCCACTAGAACTACCTTACTTGTTAGCGATAGCTTGCGAGTACTTAAATAGTACTCATGGCTTTTGTCCCTGGCTATTCTCATGGCCAGACTATGAAGGAGACTACCAAGATGAAGGACAGCAGGACGGCTATGATAACTAGGACTATCTGACTTTGTCAGCAATGCTTGTACCCCTGAAGATGGACCCCACCACTATGCTTATTATTTATTCCGCTGCATGTTGTATTAAAACTGGATCATGAGATCCTTATTTGTGTAAGATCTTATGTATGGTTTGTAATGGATGATGTACTGTGATATCCAATCTTATATGTCTCACAAAAATGGTCAGCCTGGGATTGCGATGTATGACATAATAGGCATCTGGGATTAAAAATCCGGGTGTTGACACTTGCCATATGTGTGGAAGTGTGGTGTCAGGTTGGTAGGTGTCATGTGTACGTCCCAAGTGTGACCCCCTTTGCAGACATGCGTTAACACTGAGTAAAATCCTAGATCTCTACACAGAAACTCTCGCCGCAGGACAACCGGAGCCTATTTTATGGAAAAGTAGGCCCAACTTTTTCTTTCGATGTTCATCTGTCTTAAACAAACCAAAACAAATAGAAAAGTCCATCGGTCTACCCTCGTACGGAGAAATCTATAGCACTAGACCTGCTGGGGGGCCCAACATAAGGTTTCGACAGATGAAGACCACCGGAGTGTCAGAATCACATGTAAACTTGCATGTGTCCCTGCCATATGTGTGGAGGTGTGGTGTAAGGTCGGTAGGTGTCATGTGTAGGTCCCAAGTGTCACCCAATTCGCAAACATGCTATAACACTTAGTAAAATCCTGGATTTGAATGTGGAAACTCCCGCCGCGGGACAATCAGAGCCTATTTTATGGAAAGTAGACCCAAACTTTGCTTTCCATGTACATATGTCCTAAACAAACCAAAACAGATAGAAAATGCCACTAAGCTACCCTTATACGGAGAAAGCTATAGGTGTAAACCTGTGGGGCCCCCGGTCTAGGGTTTCACCGGAGGAAGACCACCGCAGCGTCGGAATCACATGAAAACTTGCTTGTGTCTCTGCCAAACATGTAGAAGTGTGTTGTAAGGTTGGCAGGTGTCATGTGTAGGTCCCAAGTGTGACCCCCTTCACACACATGCGTTAACACTTAGTAAAATTCTGGATCTATACGTGGAAACTCCCACCACGGGACAACCAGGGCCTATTTTATGGCAAAGTCGGCCTAAGCTATGCTTTCCATGTACATATGTCCTAAACAAACCAAAACAAATAGAAAATTCGACTGGGCTTCCCTCATGCAGAGAAAGCTATAAGGGTAGACCTACAGGGCCCCTAGTGTAGGGTATCTCTAGAGGAAGGCCACCGGAGCGTCGGAATCACATGAAAACTTGCATGTGTCCCTGCCATATGTGTGGAAGTTGGGTGTAAGGTTGGTAGGTGTCATGTGTAGGTCCCAAGTGTGACCCCTTTTGCAGACATGCGTTAACACTTAGTAAAATCCTTGATATGTACGCCGAAACTCCCATCGCGGGACAACTAGTGCCTATTTTATGACAAAGTAGGGCCAACCTTTGCTTTCCATGTACATATGTCCTAAAAAAGCAAAAAAAATATAAAAGTCCAACGGGCTACCCTCATACAGAAAAAGCTATAGGGGTAGACCTGCCGGGCCCCCGGTCTAGGGTTTCGATGGAGAAAGACTACCGGTGCATCAGAATCATATGAAAACTTGCATGTGTCCCTGCCATATTAGTGGAAGTGTGGTGTGTAGGTTCCAAGTGTGACCCCTTCCACAGACATGCGTTAACACTTAGTAAAATCCTGGATCTATATGTGGAAACTCCCGCCGCAAGACAACCAGAGCCTATTTTCTTGAAAAGTAGGCCCAACCTCTGCTTTCTAAGTACATATGTCCTAAACAAACCAAAAAAAAGTCCACCGGGTTACCCCTCGTACGGAGAAAGCTATAGGGGTAGACATGCGGGGGGGGGGCGGTCTAGGGTTTCGTTGGAGGAAGACCACCAGAGCGTCGGAATCACATGAAACTTGCATGTGTCCCTGCCATATGTGTGGAAGTGTCGTGTAAGGTTGGTAGGTGTCATCTGTAGGTCCCAAGTGTGACCCCCTTTGCAGACATACATTAACACTTAGTAAAATCCTGGATCTCTACACGGAAACTCCCGCCGCAGGACAACCAGAGCATATTTTATGGCAATGTAGGCCCAACATTTGGTTTCCATGTACATATGTCCTAAACAAACCAAAACAAATAGAAAAGTCCATCAGACTGCCCTCGTATGGAAAAAGCTATAGGGGTAGACCCGCTGATATGGGCAAGCTGGAGGAGGTGAAGCCCAACTTCAGGACTCCACCAAGATGAGGGCAGCTCGTGGAAGATTGGCATGCCAGGACGACATACGGTATGTAATGATAAGTCTAAGGTTGTGTCAAACATTGTTGCTATTTTATTGAGTTCGAGTCCAGGTTAGAGTTGAGTCCATTTGTGTTACCGGTTTGGGCCTGTCCACCTGAAATAGGTCGAGGCCCATTAGTGGGGCACCCCATCCTCCTATAAAAGGAGACATACATCCTAGGGTTTAGGGGAGTTCAACTATTTAGTCTAAAAACTATATTGTTCTCCACCGTGTATCATTCGTCCTAGGACGTCGATACCATTTATCAGATTCTTATAGAGATTGCTGCAGAGGTTCTTGTGTTCATCAAGGATTGTCATGCTCAGGTTTGAGGCGTGGTGATCTTCATCACATTACTTGCTGGATTGATTCCTCACATGAAAACTTGCATGTGTCCCTGCCATATGTATGGAAGTGTGGTGTAAGGTTGGAAGGTGTCATCTGTAGGACCCAAGTGTGAACCCCTTCGCATACATGCGTTAATACTTAGTAAAATCATGTAACTGTACGTGGAAACTCCCGCCGCGGGAAAAACGGAGCCTATTTTATGGAAAAGTAAGCCCAACCTTTGCTTTCCATGTACATATGTACTAAAAACGCAAAAAAATAGAAAAAGTCCACCGGGCTACCCTCGTACGGAGAAAGCTGTAGGGGTAGACAAGCGGGGACCCGGTTTAGGGTTTCACCAAACGAAGACCACCGGAGCTTCCGAATCACATAAAAACTTGCATGTATCCCTGCCATACGTGTGGAAGTGTGGTGTCAGGTTGGTAGGTGTCATGTGTAGGTCCCAAGTGTGACCCCTTCGCAGACATGCGTTAACACTGAGTAAAATCCTAGATCTCTACGCGGAAACTCCCGCCACAGGAAAACCGGAGCCTATTTTATGGCAAAGTAGGCCCAACCTTTTTTCGGTGTAGATCTGTCCTAAAAAAACCAAAACAAATAGAAAAGTCCACCGGGCTACCCTCGTACGGAAAAATCTATAGCGGTAGACATGCGGGGGCCCCAACCTAGGGTTTCGACGGAGAAAGACCACCGAGTGTCGGAATCACATGAAAACTTGCATGTGTCCTTGCCATATGTGTGGAAGTGTGGTGTCAGGTTAGTACGTGTCATGTGTAGGTCCCAATTGTGACCCCCTTCGCAGACATGCTATAACACTTAGTAAAATCCTATATCTGCATGTGGAAACTCCCGCCGCGGGATAATCGGAGGCTATTTTATGGAAAGTAGGCTCAACCTTTGCTTTCCATGTACATATGTCCTAAACAAACCAAAACAGATAGAAAGGTACACCGAGCTACCCTCATACAGAGAAAGCTATAGGGGTAAACCTACAGGGCCCCCTGTCTAGGGTATCACCGGAGGAAGACCACTAGAACGTCGGAATCACATGAAAACTTGCTTGTGTCCCTGCAAAATGTGTGCAACTGTGGTGTAAGGTTGGTAGGTGTGATGTGTAGGTCCCAAGTGTGACCCCTTCAAACACATGCGTTAACAATTAGTAAAATCCTGGATCTATATGTGGATACTCCCGCCGCAGGACAATTAGGGCCTATTTTATGGCAAAGTAGGCCCAACCTTTGCTTTCCATGTACATATGTCCTAAACAAACCAAAAAAAAATAGAAAATTCGAGTGGGCTACCCTCATACGGAGAAAGCTATAGGGGTAGACCTACGGCGCCCCTAGTCTATGGTTTTGCTGGAGGAAGACCACCGAAGCATTAGAATCACATGAAAACTTGCATGTGTCCCTGCCATATGTGTGAAAGTGTGGTGTAAGGTTGGTAGGTGTCATGTGTAGGTCCCAAGTGTGACCCCCTTCGCATACATGCGTTAACACTTAGTAAAATCCTGAAACTGTACGTGGAAACTTCAGCCGCAAGACAACCAGAGCCTATTTTATGGCAAAGTAAGCCCAACCTTTGATATCCATGTGCTTATGTCCTAAACAAGCCAAAAAAGTAGAAAAGTCCACCGGGATACCCTCGTACGGAGAAAGCTATAGGGGTAGACATGCGGGGCCCCCGGTCTAGGGTTTCACCGAAGGAAGACCACCGGAGCATCGGAATCACATGAAAACTTGCATGTGTCCCTGCCATATGTGTGGAAGTGTGGTGTGAGGTTGGTAGGTGTCATGTGTAGGTCCCAACTGTGACCCCCTTCGCAGACATGTGTTAACACTTAGTAAAATCCTAGATCTCTACGCGGAAACTCTCGCCGCAGGACACCCAGAGCCTATTTTATGGCAAAGTAGGCCCAACTTTTTCTTTCAATGTTCATCTGTCCTAAACAAACCAAAACAAATAGAAAAGTCCACCATGCTAACCTTGTACGCAGAAAGCTATAGCGGTAGACCTGCGGGGGGCCCAGCCTAAGGTTTCGATGGAGGAAGACCACCGGAGTGTCGGAATCACATGAAAACTTGCATGTGTCCCTGCCATATGTGTGGAACTGTGGTCAAAGGTTGGTAGGTGTCATGTCTAGGTCCCAAGTGTGACCCAATTCACAGACATGTTATAACACTTAGTAAAATCCTGGATCAGTATGTGGAAACTCCCGCCGCAGACCAATCAGAGCCTATTTTATGGATAGTAGGCCCAACCTTTGCTTTCCATGTACATATGTACTAAACAAACCAAAACAAATAGAAAAGTCCACCGAGCTAACCTCATACGGAGAAAGCTATAGGTGTAAACCTACGGGGCCCCCGGTCTAGGGTTTCGCTAGAGGAAGACCACCGGAGCGTCGGAATCACATGAAAACTTGCTTGTGTCCTTGCCAAATGTGTGGAAGTGTGGTGTAAGGTTGCTAGGTGTCATGTGTAGGTCCCAAGTGTGACCCCCTTCACACACATGCGTCAACACTTAGTAAAATCCCGGATCTATACGTGGAAACTCCCGCCGCGGGACAACCAGAGCCTATTTTATGGCAAAGTAGGCCCGACCTTTGCTTTCCATATACATATGTCCTAAATAAACCAAAACAAATAGAAAATTCGACTGGGTTACCCTCATGCGGAGAAAGCTATAGGGATAGACCTACGGGGCCCCTAGTCTAGGGTTTTGCTAGAGGAAGGCCACCGGAGTGTTAGAATCACATGAAAACTTGCATGTGTCCCTCCCATATGTGTGGAAGTGGGGTGTATGGTTTGTAGGTGTCATGTGTAGGTCCAAAGTGTGACCCCCTTTGCAGACACACGTTAACACTTATCAAGACGCTGGATCTATACGTGGAAACTCCCGCCGTGGGACAACCGGGGCCTATTTTATGGCAAAGTAAGCCCAACCTTTCCTTTCCATGTACATATGTCCTAAACAAACCAAAAAAATAGAAAATTCGACTGGGCAACCCTCATATAGAGAAATCTATAGGGGTAGACCGATAGGGGTTTCGTTGGAGGAAGACCACCGGAGCATCGCAATCACATGAAAACTTGCATGTGTCCCTGCCATATGTGTGGAAGTGTGGTGTAAGGTTGGTAGGTGTCATCTGTAGGTCCCAAGTGTTACCACCTTTGCAGACATGCATTAACACTTAGTAAAATCCTAGATCTCTACACGGAAACTCCCGCTGCGGGATAACTGGAGCATATTTTATGGCAAAGTAGGCCCAACCTGTGGATTCGATGTACATATGTCCTAAACAAACCAAAACAAATAGAAAAGTCCATCGGATTGCCCTTGTATGGAAAAAGCTATAGGGGTAGACCTGCTAATATGGGCACGACGGAGGAGGTGAAGCCCAACTTCAGGACTCCCCCAAGATGAGGGCAGCTCGTGGAAGATTGGCACGCCAGGACGACCTACGGTATGTAAGGATAAGTCTAGGGTTGTGTCAAACATTGTTTCTATGTTATTGAGTTCGATTCCAGGTTAGAGTCGAGTCCGTATGTGTTACTGATTTGGGCTTGTCCAACCGAACTAGGTCGAGGCCCATTAGTGGGGCGCCCCATCCTCCTAGAAAAGGAGACAGGCATCCTAGGGTTTAGGGGAGTTCAACTCTTTAGTCTAAAAACTATATTGTTCTCCACCATGTATCATTGGTCCTAGGATGTATATACCATTTATCAGATTCTTATAGAGATTGCTGCGGAGGTTCTTGTGTTCATCAAGGATTGTCGTGCTCAGGTTTGAGGCGTGGTGATCTTCATCACGTTACTTGATGTATTGATTCCTCACATGAAAACTTGCATGTGTCCCTGCCATCTGTGTGGAAGTGTGGTGTAAGGTTGGAAGGTGTCATGTGTAGGACCCAAGTGTGACCCCCTTCGCATACATGCGTTAATACTTGGTAAAATCTTGGACCTGTACGTGGAAACTCCCGCAGCGGAAAACTGGAGCATATTTTATGGCAAAGTAATCCCAACCTTTTCTTTCCATGTACATATGTACTAAACAAACAAAAACAAATAGAAAAAGTCCATCGGGTTATCCTCGTACGGAGAAAGCTGTAGGGGTAGACAAGCAGGGTCCCCGGTTTAGGGTTTCACCGGAGGAAGCCCACCGGAGAATCAGAATCACATAATAACTTGCATGTATCCCTACCATATATGTGTAAGTGTGGTGTCAGGTTGGTTGGTGTCATGTGTAGTGTAGGACCCCGCTAAAACCACTACTAGAAAATCGCTATGTTTTTGTGTTGCGCATCATCATGACCGCATACTCATGTCATCATGCCACATTGCATTTGAGCATCGTCATGTCATCATGCATGGTTTGCCTAAAACTATTTTCTAAAGCCTAGTTTTGTCTCCTAAAATATCCCCCGTCCTTATTCAAATCAAAACCCGGTCCTTCCGGATATTTTTTTTTGTCTAAGAAACTATTCATAAAGGTCTTTTAAAATAAAACTATAATATCTTATAATAAAATATTTTGTTAAACGGGGGAGGCAGCCGGCCAGGGCCAAAGGCCCAGCCAGCCAGCCTACCACCCCGCTAAACCAAACCCTAGACTAATCCCCATCCCCACCCAGACCACCCAGCCGCTGCCGCCAACCCTGCCTCGCAGCGCACATCCCCTGGCCCCACCCCATCGCCCCACCTACCCCTAATCCTACCCAGCCACCGCCGCCAGCCTCACAAGCACGCACGTGTGCGCAGCGTGTCGACCCGAACCACCCCTGCGATACACGGCAACACGCCTGCACACAGGGTCCCACCCCACCGTCACACCTCACGCCCCGCCCACTATCTGACCCCACCTATCGATCCCTCACCGCGTCCACGCCACGTACGTGTAGCCCGACATCACCATGATGCACCCTCCCCTGTGCGGCCCCGTGCGTGACTCCATCCGCTTTCCCAACCCTCTCTGCCTTGATGTCCCGCCGCCGCCTCCTCCTTGCATCAATCGCGAGCGCCGCCAGTCCACCGACGTCGCCAGGCGCCGGCCCGTCGATCTCGGGAGCTTCCCCTTCCCTGCTCGCCTCCCCGCGGCCGCCAAGGACGGTTCGTCCATGACCCTGCGACCTTGTCGACGCCTCGGTCGCGCCCGCCACGGCGCCTCTGTCCGGCAGGCTGTGGTGCCTCGCGGCTGCTGCCGCCACCGCCCCGTTTGGCATCTCTGGTCGCTTCCCCCGGGCTCGCCCAGTTTTCCTGCCCCGCGGCCCCTTCACCATCGTCGACCGCCACCCATCTGCGCCGGCCTCTGCAGGTCGCCGTCGACCTCGCCTCGCACCGGACGCCATCGCCATGCCCTTTCCCCTCTGGCTCGCCGGTGCCAGAGCCCCTCCTCTTTGCTCCAACTCCTCCGCCGGTCTGCACCTGCCCGCATCCCCCTCTCCACCTCGTGTGCACCCCTCCAGGGAGTGTGCTTGTTTTATTTGCGGCCCTGGTTTTTCGTTCTTGTGGTAGCACGTCCCGCGTCATACGCCGGATGCTTCTGGCGCTTGAACTGCTTGTGCGGCTGCACTCCGCACCAGGCAGCTGCCTATGTGCTATGTTTGTTTTGTTTCGTGGTTGGCCTCTATCAATCTTCACCATGTTCGGGTACCATGCTGTCATCAAGATCGACTGACGCAAGTGCTGCAATGACATGAACATCCTCGAACAACCCCACAAGCCAAGATAGACCACCGATGTTATTTCAAGATTGTCATCGACCAATAAAACCAGAACCCCAAGTGCTTTGCAGATCCGATGACACCGGATCGACAAGATCTCCTCCCCGGAGCCGATGACCCAAACACCGCAACCCAAGTCCGGCACCGACAATTGAAGTCAGAACCACCAAGACCTTCGTCACGGGATGCCAAGTTCTCCATCTCGGATGCCAAGGCCCGTTCCTGGATGTGAAGACCGATCCTGTCGAGACCGAACCCGGAGACCGATCCCCCCGTCGAACCCCAAGACCCCCAAGACCTTCGACCCTAATGTGTGACCCCGATCCGATCCCCTATTTTTATAATATATGACATATATCTTATTGCATATTAAATCGTCATGCTTGCATACATATTGTGGTTTGGGGGCTTATACCAATTCACCTAAATTAAATATGGAGTGTTTATGCGGGATATATTTGTCTTATTCCGGACTCCATTTAAATTTGTGTAGCGAACCGATACCATGTTTTGCCTTGTTAATACCACATTAAAATTGCGGGGTACCTAAACAACACAAACCCAGATATATTTGTCTTATTCCGGACTCCATTTAAATTTGTGTAGCGAACCGATACCATGTTTTGCCTTGTTAATACCACATTAAAATTGCGGGGTACCTAAACAACATAAACCCTCTAATTAATTGTCGGGACTCTAGTTCTGCTTAATTTTGCATAGTTGCATCGCATCTTTTCCATGTCATGCATCATGCCCGATGTTCTGTCGTATTATTAAATAGTGCATCCGGTGTTTCTTTTAGTGCTTTGCTTCTGCCGGGATTAGGCCGTTGAGTGGATGCGAGTATCGACAAGTTCTCCGGTGTATCTTTGGCAGTGTTTCCCAGGCGAGCATTCTCCCTCCTTCTACCTATTATGCATTTCTAGTCTTTACTCCCTCCTATTGATCTATTGCTATCCTTATTGCGATGCTTTAGTTTCCGTGTACCATTTATATTTCCCTACAGCCTCTATATTGCCTTGGACACATCCTATTTCCTATTGTTTGATAAATAGTCGGCCTTGCGAGTCGTAGTTGCTTGCTCAGGTGCTGCTTCGCGCCGCTGTTGTTCCACCGTAATTCGAAGGTTGACACATGCTTAATGGTGGAGATGCTTAATGGTGGAGTTGATCATGACTTTAAATACAACTATTAAATTGTTGGGATAACTAATGAAAGAGGCACCAGTGGACAATATATGCTATTTGGTTTTCATGTCCACTTGTGTCCCGTAGGCCCCGAGTACTTAATACCTGTTCCTTGACTATTCGCACTATCCACATCCGGGAGAGTCTATGAATCCACCTTAGCCAGAGCTTGATTCATTTCTTATTTCTTGGGGACACAAACTAGTTTGGGGCTTTATTACTATCGTGTACCTATGCCATGCTTTACTGCTTTATTTAAGATTGTGCGTGGAGCACCTGTACTGTTTTGGATCGTGACACATTTTTGCTATATCGACAAGCCTAGTCACACTTTCGGGTTCCCAGTCGTTTACCGCCGTCTACACAAACCTTGGGTCCGTCTCGGAGCCGGCCAACTTCGTTGCGGGTAGCTTAGTGGGGTGGCCCCCTGAAATATTTTATGAATCCTGTGATTGCTTTGTCGTGAAAGCCTCGTTGGGTTTTGATTTGGTTTTTCCGAGGTTGATCGTGTGTGTGTTGCTATTTGTGCACCCCTGCAGGGTAAATCTTTCTAAAAGCCGTGTCCGCGGTTATGGACGACTTGGAGCACACTATCTCGATCATAGACAAGCATAACTAAAGTAGTGCTATAAATTTGACTTAATATGTGACTAGTAATCAACTTCACGATAATGGAATGGACAATAAAAGTGCCGACAACTGGTGGAACTGGGGTGTATTGTGTCATCTTATACCTGCCTAGTAAGTATCGCAACTCCAATGGAATGAAATAAAAGTGCCAACAACTACTGGGTTTGGGATGTCACATGCTAATTGTATCTGACTAGTAAGTACTGTAACTACAACTGAATGGTTAACTAAAACGACCCACTATTTATGCTATCAGGATGACTCATGATATCTATATCTGACTAGTAAGTGCTGCAACTATAATAGAATGAATAAAACTGCCAACTGTGTGAGTTCCTTGGATTTACTTCCTCATTTGGTCTCGAGGGGGAATACCAGGATGGGTATGATTGGTGTTAGTATCAGGTTGGTCCCGACTAGGTCTCTCTTATCCCTCTATAATAGTCGACAGTTGCATCGAGTCTCTATAGGTTGTTTAGTGCATGCTGCGCTGCTGCTTCAGTCCACCATACCTATGTAGGCGAGAGCCGCTGAATTGTAGCCTTGCCGTGTACTGGCCTCAGTACTGACGCTCCTCTTTTTCCTTGCCCTTTGTCGGCACCCCTTTTGTTTTAGCAGGTTTGAGATTGACGTCGTTAGCAGGGTTACCTTTCCAACTTGGCCTGGGCAGGGTTATGGACTCCATTGGTTATTCTTCAGGGCTCTTAGACCCATTTGCATCTTGTTCGTACTCGGACGCTATAGCGATTTCAAGGTGATTTGGATGTTTGTACTATATATCGGTATTCTTGACTCATGGAGTCGTGTTGTATATATATATCTGTTCTGTGGGTCCCATCGAGGACTATTTTGTAATGGTATTACTTTGTTTTCCACCCACACGAAAGTGCCTGGTGGGCGTCCTTGAATCGTTTCTATGCGGGTTTGGCGGAAAAGTGCTAAAACTTGCATAGGGCCGATTCGAGGGTGTTACAGAGTGGTATCAGAGCTTAGCAGTTGCGATACCCCACTGGTATAGGCTGTAGGATAACCTAGCTAACGGGCGTTGTAGAGTGTCAACTCTATTTTTGCAAAATCGGTTGGATAGATCTGATTAGGTCTGCTTTTACTTCTTACCCCTCTGCTATTCTCCTCTTACCTCTGCGTGTTTTAAATCTGCTCTCTTACCTTTCTTCAAGTACAGGATTTCTCGTGGTTGGGTTCCGTCGTACCTTCCGGGTTTCGCTTCCTCCTTTGGCAACGGTGTTTCTACCTCCGGACTTCATGCTATCTGAGTGATCCTTTATATGTGGTACCATTCGTTGTTCCTTGTTTGTGGCTTCCGGTGTTTTCCGACGCGACGACATCATCTACATCAGATCCGATGAAAACCCTACATCACTCCTTTGTTTCTGAACCTAGCTTGTCGAGATCTTCAGTCTAAATTCTGAGAATGGGTTGCATGATTTTTCTATTGTATGTGCGGAGTAATAGTTTGGGTGCGTGATGGATTGGCCCCCATGCCGACTACTCATTTTATTCGCTCTTGTACATTGAAGTGGATTAGGTTGCACATATTCTCTCCTGTCACGGAAGTTAAAGGTGGCCTTATAGTGTGATACCTTTATCTTCGTCCTTTGTCCTCCGGAGTGTTCTCTCGATGATGTGAGCAACGACACCTTGGTGGTGGTGTTGCCGATTTCAAGATGGATCAAGAATCTTTGTTAGTGGTGTCGCGAGGATTTACACGAAGCGAGAAGAATCCGATCATCAGCCTTCTCCCCGGTACCATGAGGCGGATCTCGAGGGCGAGATCCATTGTTAGTGGTGTCGAATTGTAGCACCCCGCTAAAACCACTACTAGAAAATCGCTATGTTTTTGTGTTGCGCATCATCATGACCGCATGCTCATGTCATCATGCCACACTGCATTTGGGCATCGTCATGTCATCATGCATGGTTTGCCTAAAACTATTTTCTAAAAGCCTAGTTTTGTCTCCTAAAATATCCCCCATCCTTATTCAAATCAAAACCCGGTCCTTCCGGATATTTTGTTTTTGTCTAAGAAACTATTCATAAAGGTCTTTTAAAATAAAACTATAATATCTTATAATAAAATATTTTGTTAAACGGGGGAGGCAGCCGGCCAGGGCCAAATGCCTAGCCAGCCAGCCTACCACCCCGCTGAACCAAACCCTAGACTAATCCCCATCCCCACCCAGACCACCCAGCCGCTGCCGCCAACCCTGCCTCGCAGCGCACATCCCCTGGCCCCACCCCATCGCACCACCTACCCCTAATCCTACCCAGCCGTCGCCGCCAGCCTCACATGCACGCCCGTGCACGCAGCGTGTCGGCCCAAACCACCCCATGCGATACACGGCAAAACGCCTGCACACAGGGTCCCACCCCACCGTGACACCTCACGCACCACCCGCTATCTGACCACACCTATCGATCCCTCACCGCGTCCACGCCGCGTACGCGTAGCCCGACCTTACCATGATGCACGCTCCCCTGTGCAGCCCCGCGCGTGACTCAATCTGCTTTCCCAACCCTCTCTGCCTTGATGTCCTGCCGCCACCTCCTCCTTGCATCAATCACGAGCGCCGCTGGTCCACCAACGTCGCCAGGCGCCGGCCCGTCGACCCCGGGAGCTTCCCCTTCCCTGCTCGCCTCCCCGCATAGATCCTTGCCGCCGCCGCCAAGGACGTCTCGTCCACGACCCCGTGACCCTGTCGACTCCCCGGTCACGCCCGCCACGGCGCCTCTGTCTGGCAGGCTGTGGTGCCTCGCCGCCGCTAGACGGTGCCGCCACCGCCCCGTTTGGCATCTCTGGTAGATTCCCCCGGGCTCACCCAGTTCGCCGGCCCCGCGGCCCCTTCACCGTCGTCGACCGCCGCCCATCCGCGCTGGCCCCTGCAGGTCGCGGTCGACCTCGCCTCGCACCGGACGCCATTGCCATGCCCTTTCCCCTCTGGCTCGCCGGTGCCAGAGCCCCTCCTCTCTGCTCCAACTCCTCTGCCGGTCTACACCTGCCCGCCTCCCTCTCTACACCTCGTGTGCGCCCCTCTAGGGAGTGTGCTTGTTTTATTTGCGGCCCTGGTTTTTCATTCTTGTGGTAGCACGTCCCGCGTCGCACGCCGGATGCTTCTGGCGCTTGAACTGCTTGTGCTGCTGCACTCCGCATCAGGCAGCTGCCTCTGTGCTATGTTTGTTTTGTTTTGTGGTTGGCCCCTATCAATCTTCACCATGCTCGGGTACCGTGTTGTCATCAAGATCGACTGACGCAATTGCTGCAACGACATGAGCATCCTCGAACAACTCCACAAGCCAAGATAGACCACCGATGTTAATTCAAGATCCTCACCGACCAATAAAACCGGAACCCCAAGTGCTTCGCAGATCCGATGACACCAGATCGACAAGATCTCCTTCCAGGAGCCGATGACCCAAACACCGCAACCCGAGTCTGGCACCGACAAATGAAGTCGTAACCACCAAGACCTTCATCACGGGACTCCAAGTTCTCCATCTCGGATTTGGTTTTTCCGAGGTTGATCGTGTGTGTGTTGCTATTTGTGCACCCCTGCAGGGTAAATCTTTCTGAAAGCCATGTTCGTGGTTATGGACGACTTGGAGCACAGTATCTCAATCATAGACAAGCATAACTAAAGTAGTGCTATAAATTTGACTTAATATGTGACTAGTAATCAGCTTCACTATAATGGAATGGATAATAAAAGTGCCGACAACTGGTGGAACTGGGGTGTATCGTGTCATGTTATACCTGCCTAGTAAGTATCGCAACTCCAATGGAATGAAATAAAAGTGCCAACAACTACTAGGTTTGGGATGTCACATGCTAATTGTATCTGACTAGTAAGTACTGTAACTACAACTGAATGGTTAACTAAAACTACCCACTATTTATGCTATCAGGATGACTCATGATATCTATATCTGACTAGTAAGTGCTGCAACTATAATAGAATGAATAAAACTGCCAACTATGTGAGTTCCTCGGATTTACTTCCTCATTTGGTCTCGAGGGGGAATACCAGGATGGGTATGATTGGTGTTAGTATCAGGTTGGTCCCGACTAGGTCTCTCTTATCCCTCTATAATAGTCGATAGTTGCATCGAGTCTCTATAGGTTGTTTAGTGCATGCTGCGCTGCTGCTTCAGTCCACCATACCTATGTAGGCGAGAGCCGCTGAATTCTAGCCTTGCCGTGTACTGGCCTCAGTACTGACGCTCCTCTTTTTCCTTGCCCTTTGTCGGCACCCCTTTTGTTTTAGCAGGTTTGAGATTGACATCGTTAGTAGGGTTACCCTTCCGGCTTGGCCTGGGCAGGGTTATGGACGCCACTGGTTATTCTTCAGGGCTCTTAGCCCCATTTGCATCTTGTCCGTCTCGGACGCTGTAGCGATTTCAAGATGATTTTGATCTTTTTACTGTATATCGGTATTATTGACTCATGGAGTCGTGTTGTATATATATATATCTGTTCTGTGGGTCCTATCGAGGACTGTTGTGTAATGGTATTACTTCGTTTTCCACCCGCACGAAAGTGCCTGGTGGGCGTCCTTGAATCGTTTCTATGCGGGTTTGGCGGAAAAGTGCTAAAACTTGCATAGGGTCGATTCGAGCGTGTTACATGTAGGTCCCTCTATAGGGGTAGACCTACGGTGCCCCTAGTCTAGTGTTTCGCTGGAGGTTGCCCACCAGAGAGTCAGAATCACATGAAAACTTGCATATGTTACTTCCATATGTGTGGAAGTGTGGTGTAAGGTTTGTTGGTGTCATGTGTAGGTCCCAAGTGTGACCCCCTTTGTAGACATGCGTTAACACTTAGTAAAATCCTGGATCTGTACACCGAAACTCCCGTTGTGGGACAACCGGAGCCTGTTTAATGGCAAAGTAGGGCCAACCTTTGCTTTCCATGTACATATGGCCTAAAAAACAAAAACAAATAGGAAAGTCCACTGGGCTACACTCGTACGGAGAAAGGTATAGGGGTAGACCTACGGGGCCCCCGGTCTAGGGTTTCACTGGAGGAAGACTACCGGAGCATCGGAATCATATGAAAACATGTATGTGTCCCTGCCATATGTGTGGAAGTGTGCTGTAATGTGGGTAGGTGACATGTGTAGGTTCCAAGTGTTAAACCCTTTGCAGACATGCGTTAACACTTAGTAAAATCATGGATCTATACGTGGAAACTACACGAAGTAGGCCCGACCTTTGCTTTCCATGTACATATGTCCTAAACAAACCAAAACAAATAGAAAAGTCCATCAGACTTTCCTCGTACGGAAAAAGCTATAGGGGTAAACCTGCTTATATGGGAACGACGGAGGAGGTGAACCCCAATTTCAGGACTCCACCAAGATGAGGTCAGCTCATGAAAGATTGGCACGCCAGGATGACCTATGGTATGTAATGATAAGTCTAAGGTTGTGTCAAACATTGTTTCTATGTTATTGAGTTCGAGTCCAGGTTAGAGTCAAGTCTGTTTGTATTATCGGTTTGAGCCTGTCCAACCAAACTAAGTCGATGCCCATTAGTGGGGCGCCCCATCCTCCTATAAAAGGAGTCAGGCGTCCTAGGGTTTAGGGGAGTTCAACTATTTAGTCTAAAAACTATATCGTTCTCCATCGTGTATCATTCCTCCTAGGACGGCGATACCGTTTATCAGATTCTTATAGAGATTGCTGCAGAGGTTCTTGTGTTCATCAAGGATTGTCATGTTCAAGTTTGAGGCATGGTGATCTTCATCACGTTACTTGCTGGATTGATTCCTCACATGAAAACTTGCATCGGAGCGCAGACATGTGTCGAAATGTGGTGACCCCCTTCGTAGACATGTGTTAACACTTAGTAAAATCCTGGATCTATATGTGGAAACTCCCGCCGCTGGACAACCGGATCCTATTTTATGGAAAAGTAGGCCCAACCTTAGCTTTCCATGTACATATGTACTAAATAAACCAAAAAAACAAACAAAAAGCCACCGGGCTACCCTCGTACGAAGAAAGCTATAGGGGTACACCTGTAGGGACCCTACTCTAGGGTTTCGCCGGAGGAACACCATCGGAGCATCGGAATCACATTAAAACTTGCATGTGTCCCTGCCATATGTGTCGAAATGTGGTGTAAGGTTGGTATGTGTCATGTTTAGGTCCCAAGTGTGACCCCCTTCACACACAGGCGTTGAAACTTAGTAAAACCCAGGATCTGTACACGGAAACTCCCGCCGCGGGACAACCCGAGCTTATTTTATGGCAAAGTAGGCCCAACCTTTGCTTTCCATGTACATGATACGTTCTAAACATATCTACAATTTTTGATGCTCCATGCTTGTTTTGTATCCACTATCTTATGTTTTGTCTACACTTTGAGGCATTTTTATACATTTTTTGGAACTAACCTACTGACAAGATGCTGTAGTGCCAGTTGCCTATTTTCTGTTGTTTTTGGTTTCAGAAAATCTAGTAAGGAAATATTCTCGGAATTGGACGAAACAAAAGCCGAAGTTCCTATTTTTCCTGACACAAGATGGAGTCCAAGGCAGAGACGGGGGAGGGCACCGAGGTGGCCACACCATATGGTGGCACGGGTAAGCCACAGGCATGCCACCAGGTGGTGTTGGCCCCTCGGCCCTCCACCGACCTTAACCCTTCGCCTATATATTCCCCCCGAGATGAAAGCCCTAGGACCTGATCAGAATTCCATGAAAGGTTCCGCAGCGCTGCCGCCACCGAAGAGGATATTCGGGGGACAGAAGTCTCTGTTCCTGCACCCTTCCGGGACGAGGAAGTGCCCCTGGAGCCATCTCCATCGACTCCACCTCCATCTCCATCACCGTTGCTGACTCCCATGATGAGGAGGGAGTAGTTCTCTCTCGAGGCAAAGGGCTCTACCGGTAGATATGTGTTCATCTCTCTCTCTCTCTGCGTGATCTTATTGAGATCATGAGCTTTGTAATCTATAGATCTATTCTGCTACTCAAGTGCTTTAATTAATCTCTGCTTATCCCCACGTGTCTAAAGTTGACATTGTGCACACCGTGTGGCACTTTGGCTAAGGTTACAGAAATACTTATCATGAGTATAATTTGAGTTGGATGTATCTATGAGATTGTGGTGTTTGTTGGAACCATCTAGCGCTCAAGGTGACAGTGAGGGGGTTATCTAGATGGGGAATGCAAAATTTAAGGTGTGTTGTTATAGCCCTACATCGTCCAACCGGAGAGTAGTTCAGGGTAGCATCATGAAGAGAAGATATTTATATGAGAGTGTCCACTAGTGAAACTATGATCCCTAAGCCTTATTTCTAAAGATTGAAACACCGTTTACAATCAGTCTTGTTACATGTTTGCTTGCTGTCACTCTTATTTCAGATTGCAATTACCACTTATAATCATCCATATTACTTGTATTTCACTATCTCTTCATCGAACTAGTGCACCTATACACCTGACAAGTGTATTGGGTGTGTTGGGGACACAAGAGACTTCTTCTATCTTGATTGCAGGGTTGCTTGAGAGGGATACCTTTGACCACTTCCTCCCTGAGTTTGATAAACCTTGGGTGATCCTCTTCAGGGAAACTTGTTCTTGTTGTACAAACCTCTGCACTTGGAGGCCCAACACTGTCTACAAGAATAGAAGCGTGTGTAGACATCAAGCTATTTTCTGGCGCTATTGCCGAGGAAGTAAGGTAAAAGGTACTCACATCCTCTGGCTACTAAGCTATATTCTAGCACTGTTGCTGGTGTGTGAGTGCTCGAAGTTATTTCCTTTAGATTCTGCAATTATATATTTTTGTTTCTTGTTTCTATTGTCACTAGTTAGGGTTAATGGAAAACAAGAAAAAAATTAGAGAACTTTATAGTATTTATCTTGAGTTAGGACATGAAGTGTTTGAAGAGAAAATTTAAAAACCTATGGAACTTTATTTGCATGATAATAGCAATGTTATTAGTATGAATTCTTTGAACACCATTGTTGTAATGCTATGAAAAAGTCTAAGCTTGGGGAAGCTGGTTTTAATGAGCATGATATTTTTAGTCCCCCAAGCACGAAGGAGAAAATTTACTTTGATGATACTATGCCTCCGAAATATGATCATTACAATGATGAGTGTGATATTTTCAGTCCACCTACTATTGAGGAGAAAATTGATTATGATTACAATATGCCTCCTATATTTGATGATTATGGTGATGAGAATAATAATGATAGTTATTTTGTTGAATTTTCTCCCACTACTATTAATAAGAATGACTATGCTTATAGGGAGAGTAATAATTATTGTATGCATGTGGCTCATGATAAGAATGTTTTATGTGATATTTATATTGTTAATTTTATTCATGATGCTACTGAAAGTTATTATGAGAGAGGCAAACATGGTTTTATGCATCTCAACTATATTAAGTTTCCCCTCTTTATGTTGAAAATCTTGAAGTTGCACTTGTTTTGCTTTTCTATGCTTGTTGCGTTGTGCTTTCATGACTTGTTTCTTTACAATATTATTCTTCATAGGAAGTGGGTTAGACTTAAATTTGTTCCATATTTGCTTCTTAATGCTCTATTTTACTTCAATTCATATTTCTTATGTGAGCATCATCGAAATTATCATGCCTATCTTAATGGCGATAAATAAAGAACTTTTTGGGAGACAACCCATTATATTTTTACTTTCAGTTTATTTTTGTTTTGTTGAGTCTTAAAAGTTACTGCCTCTGCAATAACCTCTCCTTATCCTTTTTGTTTGGTTTTTTTGCCAAGAATAACCTCTAATGAGAGGGAAGTAAGATATGGGGAAGTTGTTGTCTCAAAACAGATTTCTATGCGTCATTGTAAAAAATCGTGAAACATTCTAGTATGTCGGATTGAGCCGTAATTGTTTGTGCTTATGCCACAGGTTATTACCCAACTTTCGTTAGTTTTGCACTTTTCTATTTGAGCAACAGAATGTCTTCGAAAAAATCGGTGTTTACCTGCTGGTCTGTTTTGACAGATTTCTACCATTATTTGCATTTGCCTCTTAATCTCTTTCTCTTTGAATTCTCTTTGATCACTTGAGCTTTTAGAAGGAATTTCTACAGTAGCTCGTGTTTTAATGGAATTATTACTTGTGTTGAAACTAAACCCAAAGATTTATTATTTTGAATACACTAATGTTGCTAATGAAGGTTGTGTGAAGTTTTGTATGAAGGAAATTTTCAAGTGTAGGGAAGAATAATGTGATGAGATGAAGTATGGACAAAAGCTCAATCTTGGGGATGCCACCCATGTCACCCCAAGAAATATTTAAGAAGTACAAGCGTCAAAGCTTGGGGATGCCTAAGGCATCCCCTTGTTCATCAATAAAAATCCCAGGTTTTCTTCCAAAACACTTCATTTTTATTGTTTCATGCACAATTGTGTTGTTCTTGGAGCGTCTTTGTTTTTGTTTTTAGTTTTATTTTGCTTTCTTTACCACAATAAGTTGGTTGGATCACAACACACTTATTGAGAGAGACACACCCCGTTATTCATTGCCTAGAACACTCTAGTTTTCACTCTTATTATTCTGTGAGTGTTCTCCTTTGCTAGCACTGTGTTTAGCTTTAGTTTTCTTATTCTTTTGGCTTAGAACTTTTTAGTTCTTCTTTGTAGATGGGTGAGACATTCTCTCTAGTCTTTATTGATTATTATCTTTGATAGTTGTTTCAAATAAGTCGATTGGTGTAGGAAAAGAGTAGGAAGTTTCATGCTTATAGTGGTACAAAAGGACGCTTGTGTTGACTATGACATAGACATTATCATGTCATTCTAGAAGTTGCTTTGACCATATTCTTAGTGATTATTGTTGTAGCATGACTTGTTTCAAACAATTGAGGTTTCTTAATGTGCCTTGAAAGAATCATGCATTGTTTTAGCATACATAAGCATAATATTGTGGTATTCTCCTTTGATACTTTATTTGGGTTGACTTGGCACATGTTTACACCATGTTAAGACTATGAACCAGTAACCTTAGCCTCTATGATCATTTAGTTTTTGACTTGTAGTATCACTTTATGCTTTAATTAATAATGTTTTGTCGCTTTGCATGATTATGGCCATTATTGCTCTCTTAGTTGGTCGCTCCCAGTCTTTTGCTAGCCTCCACATGTACCAAGCATGAGTTCCACTCATACTTTTATGTTGAGTCTCCATCTTCTATCTTTATGCACCAATTGAGAGAGCATAGTGGTCATTCTTAGTTTAATGTGCATTGTCCCAAAACTTGTTGATTGATTTATAACTTTGATATTGCTTGTTCTTAAATTATTTGTATCTAGTCAGCCTTATGAACTTTGAAAGTGTCCTATGCATATATTCTTTGCTATACCATGATGGACAAGCTGAATACCACTCTTATTATGTTTTCTATATGTGAAACAAACAAACGTCTTTCAATGCATTGTTATTCATGATCTTTTGTTTGTATCTTTTCATGTTACAACATAGTTGCTATGTCTTATTGTTAGAACTATATCTTTCATGTTTATGTTTAGAGTACTTTGATCCCATCTATCAATGCTTTACAAATACCTTGATCAAGATTGTAATAGTGCATGTCACCTCAAAAATCATTCTTTTTATCACTTACCTACTCGAGGACGAGAAGGAGTTAAGCTTGGGGATGCTTGATACGTCGTAAACGTATCTATAATTTTTGATTCTCCATGCTTGTCTTGTATCAAGTATCTTACGTTTTGTCTACACTTTGAGGCATTTTTATACATTTTCTGGAACTAACCTATTGACAAGATGCCGTAGTGCCAGTTGCCTGTTTTCTGCTGTTTTTGGTTTCAGAAAAGCTAGTATGGAAATATTCTCGGAATTGGACGAAACAAAAGCCGAAATGCCTATTTTTCCTGACACAAGACGGAGTCCAAAGCAGAGATGGAGGAGGGCACCAAGGTGGCCACACCCTATGGTGGCGCGGGTACCCCCAGGCCCGCCACCAGATGGAGTGGGCCCCACGGGCCTCCACCGACCTTGCCCCTTCGCCTATATATTCCCCCCGAGATGAAAACTCTAGGACCTGATCAGAATTCCATGAAAAGTTCCACAGCACCGCCGCCACCAAAGAGGTGATTCGGGGGACAGAAGTCTCTATTCCAACACCCTATCGAGACAGGGAAGTGCGCCCAGAGCCATCTCCATCGACTCCACCGCCATCTCCATCGCCGTTGCTGAGTCCCATGATGAGGAGGGAGTAATTCTCTCTCGAGGCTAAGGGCTCTATCGGTAGCTATGTGTTCATATCTCTCTTGCCGTGATCTTATTTTGATCATGAGCTTTGTAATCTATAGATCTATTCTGCTACTCAAGTGCTTTAATTAATATCTGCTTATCCCCACGTGTGTGAAGTTGACAGTGTGCACACCGTGTGGAACTTTGGCTAAGGTTACAGAAATACTTATCATGAGTATAATTTGAGTTGGATGTCTCCATGATATTGTGGTGTTTGTTGGAACCATCTAGCGCTCAAGGTGATAGTGAGGGGGTTATCTAGACGGGGAATGCGAACTTTATGGTGTGCTGTTATAGCCCTACATCGTCCAACCGGAGAGTAGTTCAGGGTAGCATCATGAAGAGAAGATATTTATATGAGAGTGTCCACTAGTGAAACTATGATCCCTAAGCCTTATTTCTAAAGATTGAAACACCGTTTACAATCAGTCTTGTTACATGTTTGCTTGCTGTCACTCTTATTTCAGATTGCAATTACCACTTATAATCATCCATATTACTTGTATTTCACTATCTCTTCATCGAACTAGTGCACCTATACACCTGACAAGTGTATTGGGTGTGTTGGGGACACAAGAGACTTCTTGTATCTTGATTGCAGGGTTGCTTAAGAGGGATACCTTTGACCACTTCCTCTCTGAGTTCGATAAACCTTGGGTGATCCACTTAAGGGAAACTTGTTGTTCTAGAAACCTCTGTACTTGGAGGCCCAACACTGTCTACAAGAATAGAAGCGTGCATAGACATTAGTACATATGTCCCAAACAAACCAAAACAGATAGAAAAGTCCATCAGGCATCATACGGAGAAAGCTATAGGGGTAGACCTACGGGGCCCCGGTCTAGGGTTTCATCGGATGAAGTCCACTGGAGCATCGGAATCATGTGAAAACTTGCATGTGTCCCTACCATATGTGTGGAAGTGTGGTGTAAGGTTGGTAGGTGTCATGTGTAGGTCCCAAGTGCGACCCCCTTCACAGACATAAGTTAACACTTAGTAAAATCTTGGATCTGTATGTGGAAACTACCGCGGTGGGACAACCTAAGTCTATTTTATGGCCAAGTAAGCCCAACCTTTGATATACATGTACATATGTCCTAAAAAAACCCAAACAAATAGAAAAGTCCACCAGGCTACCCTTGATGGAGAAAGCTATAGGGGTAGAAATGTGGGGCCCCTGGTCTAGGGTTTCGCTGGAGGAAGACCCACAGCGGTATCGCCGTCCTTGATGAACACAAGAACCTCCGCAGCAATAATCTGATAAACAGTATCGCCGTCCTCGGAGGGATGATACACAGTGGAGCACAATATAGTTTTTAGACTAAAGAACTGAACTACCCTAAACCCTAGGCGGTTGGCTCTGATACCACATGATACGGATCAAGCCGATGATCGTATAGTTTTGTCCTGATCTTTCCCAGCGAGTCCACCCGGTAGGTAATCTCCCAATCACACGATGAACGCAACCTAAAGAAGAGGAATCCATACAGCAAGTAACATGATGAAGATCACCACGCCTCAAACCTGAGCACGACAATCCTTGATGAACACAAGAACCTCCGCAGCAATAATCTGATAAATGGTATCGCCGTCCCCGAAGGGATGATACATGGTGGAGCACAATATAATTTTTAGACTAAACAACTGAACTCCCCTAAACCCTACGCGGCTAGCTCCTTTATATAGGAGGCCTGCAACTATTCGGTTGGACAGATCCAAACCAAACACACAAACAGACTCGAACCTAACATAGACTTGGACTCAATAACATAGCCATAATATTTGACACAACCTTAGACTTATCATTACATATCGTAGGTCATCCTGGCGTGCCAATGACCTAGCTTGGTGGAGTCCTAAAATTAGGCTTCACCTCCTCCTTCGTGCCCATATCACGTACCGCTCGGTGTCATGTCCATCATCGCCATGAGTATCGACATCATCTCCACTCTCATACTTTCCTTGTTCATTGACAAATATCACCTTGTGGTTGGGACAATCTCTCTTGTAGTGTCCTCGACCACCACAAGTTTGGCACTCCACATCGCGCGTACGTGCGGTTGACATATTGGAACCCGAGCTAGCAACAGGAGCAGCGGGCTTCCTAGCACTGGAACCATAAGAAGACGTGGGAGCAGGCTAGGCTGATGGTGAAGGGTGGGTAGCAGCCGCTGCAGGTGGCGCCGTAGGTGGCGGCGGTGTAGACCTCGCCGAAAAACGACGAGTAGATAGAAACCTTGCACGTGACTTAGCTTCTTCAGCCAACTATGATTCGGCCTCTCTAGCATGGTGCAATAGCTCATTCATAGTCTCATACTTGTGATGACGAACAATGCTCTTGATTGGTAACTTCAAATTGTTGAGGAATCGCTGCATGGTAATCTCAAGGGATTCACGAACTCTAGCCTGCTGCATAAGCATCTCCATCTCCATGTAGTACTCATCAACTGACATGGTTCCTTGCCTCAATTGTGTCAACTTACCAAAAACTGATCGCAAGTAGTTGGTGGGTACAAAATGAGCCTTCATAATGCTCTTAATATCGCGCCAATCCAACACAGGAAGTTGATTGTCGTCCCTTCTATTCTGCACTATAGCATCGCACCAGCGCAAAGCATATCCATCAAACTCTGACACTGCAAGCTTGACCTTCTTATCTTATAGATAGTCAAACAAACGCCATAGCTTCTCAATCTTCAACTCCCATGTGAGGTAATCTTCAGGATCAATTGAGCCATCAAACTTGGGAATTGAGAATTTTGGCTTGCCCAAACCATCATCAACAGCTTGGTTCTGAACGCGTTGAGCACGCCAAATAGGAGCAAAACCGCGGCCATAAGCAGGTGCAGCAGTAGGCGCAGGTGTAGGGGGATTGGCACGTCCCCTGCCAAGACGTGGGGCATCATCAGCCGCACTAACCTCATCATAGTCATCAAAAGTATCATCATGTGTGTGTTCATGCCATTGCTATATTGCTACTGTCAAGGCCTCAATGGAACACTACAAAGTTGCGACATTGACATTGATTGCTGTCACTTGTGTTTGAATAGTAGTGAATGTGCCAACATTCTGATCCAATGCCATTTACACATCCTGGATATTCTTTTCAATGGCATATGTCATGTGAGTAAACACACGCATCAAGTGGGATTTCAAAGCCTCATACTCACGCCAATTAACAAATTCCTCATCCTTCTTTTTTTGCGACACAATATCATCATCACTAGAAGACATGATTAGTAGGTTAGTGCAAAATTCAGAATCTGTTTGGTGGAAACTCTCACAACTCACTCACAACCGACAAGAAAGGAGATATTACTGTTCCAAAGTGAATAGAGATGCTTTACCAAAATGAAATCTAAGACTGATGCACTGATGTTATCAAGTGAATATCGAGGGTATAGAGAACGATCACAGGGCACACAGGTTATTTAAGGTAGAACTATAGATATGGTATCCTAACTACACTGCAAACAAGTCCTAGTGCGGATCGTATAAAACCCAAGAAACACACACAGTGGAGATAAACGTGGCAAATCAACTTATGAAAAGGAATAATGCAATGCACAAGAGAGACGCTAGTAAAAGCTCAAAGTAAACAGGCACAAGATTGCTCAATCTACAAGTGCTATAATCAACTAGGCCTCCAATAATGCACACTTTGATATCTCTTTTTTTCACGCTTGTAGCTCTTTTCTCTCTTTCTTTTTTTACACTGATTCTCTTTTCTTTTCTCTATTTTTTTGAGTTTTTTTAAACTATATGAATCAATGCAAATGAGTACAACAACTTATAACAGAAATTGGCCTGATATTCCAGTTGATTTGCGTCGGATACTCCGGTGTGTGTCGGCCGGATAGTCCGGTGTGTGCCTGTTGAAAATTTCTGCACTTCGAAAACCTAATGAGCATCCTCTCGGAGGAAAGTAACTAGTCTCGTGGGTATGTTCATAGGCACGGATGCTGTAGATAGGTTGTGTCTATGGTATGCAAACACAGGTACACTATGTGGACTTGGACAAACGATGAAATTTTGCGGAAAAAACGATGATGGTGGACACGGTGAAAAACAAGATCACATATTTAATGCATTAATTTCCACCAAATTTAATGCAAGCTCTCATTAAATAAAAATATTTTATTTATTTTATTCAGAATTTTGTTAATTACTTTAATGAACAAACATTCACATAAAACCCCCTGCAACATTTCAATATCACATGCAGAACCAGTTTTAGCAATTTCACCCGAAACAATTCTGGTTTCCATCGAAATGATTCCAGCGCTTTCTTAAATCTTTATCTGAAACATATTTGCTCCAAATGGTGTCGGTATCCCTTAAGTGTGTCACCCTACGGTTCGTGAATAATGTAGACATGATCGAGACCCCTCTCCGATCAACAATTAGTAGCGGGACCTGGAGATCTGTACTGACTCCCACATATTCAATGATGACTCTTGTGATCATGTGAACCTTTAATGTTTTAACTAAATCCCTTTGTCTCGCAATATATTACATGTCCGAGATTCGATCATCGGTATCTAAATACCTAGTTTGATCTTGTTACCGATATGCACTCTTTTCTTGTTCCCGTGATATAACATTCTAGTGATCACATTACTTGCTTGCAAGCTATTTCAATGTGATATCACCGAGAGGGCCCAGAGTATATCTATCCGTCATCGGGATGGACAAATCCCACTCTTGATCCATGCGCCTCAACATAACACCTTCGTAGCACTGAACCCACCTTTATAGTCACCCTATTACGGTGTGACGTTTGATGTTATCAAGATACTCTTTCGGTGTTAGCAATTAACATGATCTCATGGTCTAAGGACTAAGATTACATCGTATGATGTTATAGCAATATAAACATAATGACTTTGATTGTAATGCTATACTTCGGATGAATGTTCATCACATCATTCCACCAATGTTGTGACCTCGTTATTAACGACATCCAATGTCTATGATCAGGAAACCTTGATCATCTTGTTAATCAACGAGCTAGTTTATAAGAGAGGCATAACTAGGAACTTTCCTTTTGTTTATTAAACACACATGTATTATTGTTTCCAAATTAATACAATTATAGCATGCACAATAAACATTTATCATAAACATGTAATAAGATAATAACCACTTTATGATTGCCTCTCGGGCATATTCCCTTCAATATTATCAGTCTAAAAATGATTTTTTCTAAAAATCACGAGTATTAGATCATGTACATATAGTTCAAATATGTCACACTTCCTACCGATTCAGCATTAATTTGTTTTTTTCACTAGGGATGGACTAAAAGGTTTGAGATATCCCAATTAGGATATTGTCCATGTAAGGTGGTATAGTATTTTTGAAAAATAGGGTGATAACATTTTGTAACTTTTATTTGGCGGTTCTTTCACAAAAATCGCTGTTTTTGGCACTCGGAAAATGAAAAATAACTTTTTTTACAACGAAAAGGAAAACTTCGTGAGACAATATTTGTGTGTCATGCCAAGATGCATTTGTGTGCAAAATATGAGATAATTTAGATAAACTCTACAACAGAAAATGCCAAAAACCTTCTAAATCCTTATGAGATTTTTCAAAGTGCTAAACCTTTGTGAAATTTCCCTGAGTGCTACCCCCCGCGCCTTTGCCTCCCGCCTCCTCTCCTAAAATTTCAAAAACAGGAAAAAAAGAAAAAGACCGAAACACCCACACCAAAAGAGAAAAAGAAATGGGCATTTTGCACAATCCGGCTATCCCCAATTCCCCATCCACTCACGTATCATCCCCACCATCGCCACCTACCGGTCGAACCCTAGCTGCCCGCTTTCTACTGCCTCGCCACCCTCCCCCTCATCCCCCGCCGCCGCCGAGCTTGCTAGGTAGCCGCGCAACTACCACGTCCCCTTGATCCCTCGTCTCCCACCACGAAGGGGTCGCCGGGACATGGCACCCATGTCCTCTCCCCCTTCTGTGCTCGGATGAAACGATGATGACGATGACCCCTGCGATGCGTGTAGATCCTGCGAGCTCGGACAAAACAACGACGGTGTTTGGGACGTCGGACCAAGAACCGATGATGGCCATGGTGAGTTTCTTCTCTCCTCCTACCTCTCTGCATGGCCCCTTCCACTCCTCACAGTGGTGCGCTGTGCCCGCCCGCGAGGCATCATCGCGGAGGCGGAGGCCACGCAGGTCGATGTGGCGGGGGCGACTGCGGAGGGGTCAGGCGACGCGGGGGGAGGGGAGCGGCAGGGCCTTGCGGACGGCTGTGGATAGGAGCCTCCTGGAGGACGGCCTCTCCTACAAGGAGAGATTCGTTGTATGCTCCTACGAGGTTGGAATCAACAAGACTGCCACCATCGAGACCATCGCCAACCTCCTCCAGGTACACGCCTCACTCCTCTATTCGGTGCTACCATTAGTCTTTACTGTCTTTGAACATCTGCAGTTTTCAGTTCATGTCCAAAATTGACAGAGATAAGAAAGGAGCCTTTTCAATTATATCACAGTAAGCTAGTATGCCTCTATAGATAACAAATGGTGTTCGTGGTATATTTTATGATCTTAGCTGGTACAGTTCGTTGGTATAGGTTTCATTGCCATCGTCAGGTTCGTGGTATAATGCCTTGTGTCGTGTATTATGCTGCTTGTGTATGGTAGCCATCATAAGTTCAAGTAGTGCCTGGATCTTTCTCTCTTTGAACTAGAGAAGAGCATAACACTTCTTCTTTCGTTTGTATGCATACTTAATTCTTAAATTTTTTCTATACACAAGACATGTTTAGGGGCAAAGAGATGCTCATACCTCAGACCAAGACCAGGAGGGAGTTCAGGGAGTGGCTTGTGAAGCTTGTATGGCCTCTGCCCCTGGCGAAAGTGCAGGGCGTACTCACGGGCAAGCGCTGTCAAAGGTTCTTGTAGTCATGTCATGTGGAGGTTTTATGGCATGAGCTAATCTAGGGATCGATGATTTTACCATCTTGTTAGTGGTTGGGCAAAGTTTTTGTATTCTTTTATGCTCTATTCTTGATATTTTCTTCAAGCTATTTTTTTTGCTTACGCTACAGATACGTATGTTGTAGTTTGTTCCCGATAAATGCAAACTTGCATAGGCTACTGTGTTTCTGGCTGTTGTGCTGTTTCGTTGCTCTATTTAGGTGGATAAAAACATGTCTGGTAGGTTAATGCTATGTATATATGTATAGTATTGCTTTAATGCCTAGATTACTTTGAAAAATAAGAAGTGGAGATTCAAACAGTGTGTTACTTTTGGTACTAGATGATGGTTTAATCTACTTCTGATGATTCATGATCAGGAGCTTCATAGCTAGCTTATGCATTCATATTTTTTTTCTTGCCATTCTCTAGAGTAGCGTGCATGGTCCAACAATGGTGTTCTGTTATTTTTTATTTTTTATGGGGAAATAATTGTGTATTTGTTCATATTCCAAGTGTTCTCATGGATCTGATGTTACTTCTGTTCTCATGGATCTGCTGTTACAGAATTATGTTCCTTTTAAGCGTGAATTATTATGATCGCCTCTGTATTTATAGATTTTTAAAAAATAATGTAGCTTCATATTGAATAGACCATTTTCAGTTGTGATATCTCAGGTAATATCTTACATAAGCATGACATAAGGATGCCCTGCTCAAGGTAGACTATTATATTCTGAACTGTTTTATTTACTTTTAAACACATTGATGCATATGCTGCAAGTCCATGAACTCTGCTTGATTCTTCATGTTTTGGAGCTTCCTGTGTAAATTTTAAAGTTCAAGTAGTGTACCATTTTACTTCATATAATATTTAAATTCCATGGGTCTTCTTCGTATAGCTCGAGGAACTATTTCTAGTTTCATGGCATCTGAATCCATAGAGCATTGTAATGATACTTACCTATTTTTTAGGGTGATAAGATACATTTTTATATAAATAAGATCTTAGTTCTCTGCTCAACCCAAAAGTGCTTTGCATTAATAAGCGTCGTGTTGTGTGCTTGGCAGGTAGATGTGGGTGTTCCAAATATCTTCTTGATCATGGTGCCGATCTAGGCAAAGTATGCCGGAACGGGCTTTCCCATTTACATTTGGCTGTTGGAACAGGTTTACCTCAATAAACATGTGCCTCTGTTTTGTATTCGAGTTGTTTTTATCATTAAGTTGTCTTCACTTTGTAAGTTCTATATATTATGGTGTCATGTAGTATTGATTTCTTACTAGGATCTGTTTTTATTTAATTCATATAGGAATTGCACTTTTTGGTGCTGACCTAGACTAGCTGAGAGAAGTGGTTAATATTTTGCGAGTGAACACAGTGTTGCCTTATATTTCTAGAGATAAATTCTATTGGCTGTTTGAAATGCATGTGTTGCTGCTTGTTTTGAAAGATTGGTTAATGTTGGCTGTTTGAAATGCATGTGTTTCTTATGCCAAGTTAGCATGTGGATTATGTATTAATGTGACACTATTGCATTTGAAGTACTTCCTCTGTCTTAAAAAGGATGTCTCAAATTTTTCTAAACTTGGATGAATCTAGACACTATTTAGTATATAGATACGTCCAAATTTTGACAAACTTGCGACGTCCTTTTTAGGACAGAGGGAGTAGTTGGTAATAAGATACCTGCAAATTGGTTGCATAAGTGCTTCTCTGAACTACTAGTATGTTCCCTGTGTTGATCTACTAGTATGTTCCCAGTGTTGATCGCTAGACACAGTATTTCCATGTTATTGAGATTTAATCTGATATGCTACTCCCTCCGACCCATATTAGTTGACTTGAATTTATCTAGATTCGGATGTATCTAGACATGTTTTAGTAGTAGCTACATTCGAATTTAGATAAATTCAAGTCAACTAATATGGGTCGGAGGGAGTACTATTTGACAGGTTTGTTTTTGGATGAAATCTGCTCTAGAGAATGAGATGCTTGTGAGGATTAAGGAGCAAAGGATCTGACTGACATGACTCAGGTTGGGGGCCGTGTATGTGTCTCATCGGCTCTAGCCTATGTGTCTCAATGTACTTTGAATTTTTGTATATTTTGGTAGAAGAATATCTGATGTGCAGTTTGCATGATTGTAATGTGCTGCTGTTGTATGAAATATTATTCGTTAATTGGCCCTGTTGAAGAAGAATAATTTCCTGTATCTATTGGTTCTGATAAAAGCATCTGTTGTTAATTATACTATCAAAACGTGAGAATAAAACTTGCAAGTGGGACCTAATTTGCGCATTTGACAATTGGGACCTACCGACTAGTATCTGACAATTGGGTCCTACTGACTAGTGGGACCGGATTAATTAAAAGGCTGAATTTGAGAAGAAATCATAAGTAAAAAAGGCCACGGCCCAAAATTAAAATGGTTTAATTGTTGGACTTGGCCCATGTATGTGACTAGAATTGAAAGATAATAAATAGGAAGATTGTTGGGCTAGGCCCATTTAAAAGGCAAACTGGACCAGGCTGAATTTGATGCCACGTCAGATTCCACGTAGGATTGGCTTACGTGGATAGACTAGAATGCCATGACCAAAATTTGGGTCATGAACACTATGACCATCTATTTTGGTCATAACAATCAATGACCAATTCAAAAAAAAGGGTCGTTAGTTGTCTATAGTGACCCTCGGTATGTGACCTACTACTTTTGGTCATAGAAAGGTCATAGATGGAAAACTATGATCTTTCTATAACCAATATTTGGGGTCACTAGTTAGCACATTCCTTGTAGTGTCTGGTGGTGGAAACTCACACAACTCTATGCACTAGAAAAGCATACCATCTTGGATGAACAACACTATGCACGGATGTGATGAAGCGAATACCGAGGGTACAAGAAACTATCACGCAACAAACCACATATATGGTGGAGCTTGGTTGGGATACCTAACAACACCAATTCAGAAATCCTAGTGTTGATCGTATGACAACAGACCCACGAAAACACGCGCGGTGGAGATAAATGGGGCAATTGCAATTATGAAAAGGAGCTCAAAAATTGAGGTATGTTGGAGTAATGCTTGTGTTGCAATGCACAAAGAGAGATGCTAGCAATGTCTCAACGAAACGGGCATAAGATTGCTAAACTGAGTAGCCCGTACAACACTGAGCACGCTATTCCCGTAGGATAGTTTTAGACACCAAGAAAGGCTAACTATGTAAGATCTCAATATAATAAGGTAAGATCCATGTGATTGCAGTGCTAGTCCCTGGATCGATATGCTAGCACCCACAGTTTAAGATGAAGTATACAGAAACAAAGGTCATTATTACATTGCATATCCAGGAATATAATGCTTCTTACAACTCACTTAGCCCAATGCTAAGATACTTAAGGTTCACATTACATAGAATAATAATAATAGAGTCGTTTGTCTTCATGCGCCACAGGCAAACATGTCGAGTGTAGACCCGCAACCCTACTCATCATCAGAGTATCCTGCAACATAATAAGTTACAGCCACAAGGGTCAATACATTTGGAACTGTATTGGCAAGTGATACCATAGATACTTAGTATAATCCAACAACTACATGAATATATGGCTAAGTGGGGTTTTGGCTGACTTTGCTAAAGCCTAGTTTAACTTATAGTTTTTGAAGGGTAAGTTTTCTCATTCCAACACTAAGGTACCAATGATGGACATCACTGAACCTCTACCCATGTTCACCCACAAGTTTTAACTTAGAGAAATTTGGATGAGGAGATTATTGAACTGCTTCACTGTCTTAAGGCTCAGAAGTTGTCAATAACCAGGGACATGGCTAAGTACTTAGTTTTACCCTCTCGAGAGGTGGTGCACTTTCCCCACAAGACTCGACATGCATCGAGACAAGACTTTTCAGAAGCAATCCCTCAAACCACCACGGACGCGTTCCATCCTATCACAACTACCACCTTATGTCCGTCTATCTGAGTTCTTGCAACTTAGTTGGTCAAGGCAGAGCCCATAAGCCATGTGGCTGCACTGAAAGCTTTGTGACAAGAACATCTCCAATCTCTTTGTTCCTGGGTGTCCATCCACAAGTGTGATACACCAGCTGACCATAGACATGGCACCTGAGTAACCACTCAACATAATCCAAGCAAGTCCCCTTCCACCCAGGTGTTTCATTAATATTAGTTGTTTTCTAGTCAAACAAAATAACATCTTCCCATACTATCTTGATATGTATTTTCCACCCTCGAATTCTAATAGCATGGCTAAGCACTCTAGCATACGAAGTCTTTCAACTAGGAGATACTACCAAGATATAGTCTATAGGGTAGCATAGCATAGTATAGTAACATATAAATAATCCTATCATGCTAAGATCTACCAAAATAACACTAGTGCAATAGTGAAAATAATAGGACATGAGATGAAATATCACTTGCTTTGGTAGCTAGGGGAATAGGTACAATCCTCACAGCAAAAAACTTCACAATCCACACAATCTACACAAAGAACAATACAACAACAATAATTCAATCAATAAAACATTACAAAAATATGAATGCATGCAAAATGCAATGATATGATCACAATTCTATAACTTACAGAATCTACAGTACAGAGGTTAAAATACCTCATCTAAAGGCATAAGATATACCCCAAAACAATTTACGGAATAATTTTTTATGAGCAAAATACTCCTAAAAAGGTTCTGCCTATAATTCAAATTTTTCGGAGGAAAAAGTGTGACACAAGGCCTCTATAATAAAGGTCTTATTTTTCTGAATCCATAGACACCAAATTTGCATTTTTCTGAATTGTGGATCAAAAGTTATTGATTTTCTAAGTTTAATACAAAATCTGTCTTATTTTCTATTTAAACAGATAACCTGGGCGACGTGGCGCAATCTCATTGGCCCGTACCGGTTCGGTCGGATCGACTGCTGCGGGCCGTTGGATCTTAAGTGATAAACATACGGATCCGATTACCCCGTACAGCTTCGCCCTCGATCTAATCCTAGCCGAAGACAAAGGATCTAATGGTCCCTAGTGGCCTGGCCGGAGACGGGCAGCGCTGACCAGCTGCACGCGGCAGCGGAGCATCGGCCGATGGCGGTCCGGCGGTTCTACAGGGGAGGGGAGTCCGTGGACACGTACCAGCGGTCGAGGAGGTCGTGGCGGTCTCGATGGAGGTCACGGTGGCGTGGGGGGGTGCTCTGGCTTGGCCTCGATCCCTCGCCGGAGGTGCGTCGACGGCGGAGCTGGCGACTCTGTGTCGGAGACAACGACCTGGGGCTCGAACAAGGCAGCAAGGGGGTTAGTGGGGTGCGCCTGGATCAGCACGACCTAGCAGAGACCAAAAGGAGGCGGCGGATACCCTAACCTCACCGGAATATGTGATGGACGGCGGTGGCAGAGGGGGTTTGCTAGAGTTGCACCGTGTCATCGACCTGGTTCAAAAGAAGGCACGTGGCCGAGGTTAAAAAACGCGCTAGGTCACCGCAAATAATACAGGGCAGAGAGGAGGGCGTGGCATGGCCGGGGCTCACCCGAATTGTCGCCGGAGTTGCTTCGGACGGCGGTGGTTTGAGGTGGAAATTGGGGAGCCTGGGGGCTCTCCAGGGGCTGTGTCTAGGGGAATCTGTCGAGGAGGGGGAGGGGATTAAGAAGGGGCGGTGGTGGTGGCGATTAACTCGCGGTAACGCTCGAAATCAATCGGACATGGTAACGGCAGAGGAGGGGAGGGGTGCCGGCCGTTCGCGTGGAAGACGCTGAGGTGGCGTCGACGTGGCGGGGGTCCAGGATTAAGTGGGTGGGATGAGCTGCGGGGATGTGCGAAAAGACAGAGAGGGGGAGGGGGTGGCTCGGGTGGGCTAGCTGCTCTTTAAAATCTCTTTTCCCTCCTTTTCTTTTTCCTTTAGCATTTCTTTTCTAGGTTTTTGAATTTAGCAAAAAGTGCTCCAAAAAGTCTCTAAATTGCACCAAATATTTGGAGGACAAACCTAATGCAAAGTAGTACATGCCATCATGATATGAATGCTATGATGATGAGTTTTAGGTAAATTTTTTGGGATGTTACAAATCTAACCACCTTAAGATGAATCTCGCCCTCGAGATTCGGGTTGGCTAGCAAATAGGTGAGGGCGATCTCTCCGAAGTTCATCCTCTCGCTCCCATGTTGCTTCTGATTCACTGTGATGGTTCCACTGCACTTTACAGAATTTGATTTTCTTGGTACGGGTAATTCTTTCTGTTGTCTCCAGAATCTTAATAGGTTTCTCTTCATAAGTGAGATCATTCTCTAGCTGAACTGTCTCTAATGGTATAGTGTCTTTCAACGAAGTTTCTTCCATCTTTGGGTGACACTTTTTCAGTTGACTGACATGAAATACATTATGAACTGCTGACAAAGATTCTGGTAATTCTATCTCATATGCCACTTCTCCGTTGCGGCTCAAAATCTTGAAAGGTCCTAAATAGCACAGTGCTAATTTTCCTTTGATTCCAAATCTCTTCATACCACGAAGTGGTGATACCCTGAGATAAGCTCTATCACCAACCTCATAGGTAACCTCTCTACGTTTTGGATCAGCATAGCTCGTTTGCCGAGATTGGGCTACCTTTAGCCTATCCCTTACAATCTTGACTTTCTCTTCAGCCTCCTTGATTAGGTCTGGCCCGAACAAATTTCTTTCTCCTACTCCATTCCATAGCAACGGTATAGTACACTTCCTTCCATAAAGGAATTCAAATGGAGCCATTTCTATGCTTGATTGATAGCTGTTATTGTAGGAAAACTCTGCGTATGGTAGACTCTCATCCCAACAAGATCCATAATCTAACGCACAAGCTCTTAGCATATCTTCCAATATTTGATTGGTCCTTTCTATCTGTCCATCAGTTTGTGGATGAAATGCAGTACTGAATTATAATCGAGTTCCCAATGACTCGTGAAGTTGTCGCCAAAAGTGCGAAGTGAATTGAGTTCACTATCAGACACGATACTCTTAGGTACCCCATGCAAACATACAATTCTATTCATGTATATCTTGGCTAGCTTTGCACTTGTATAAGTGGTCTTCACTGGTATGAAATGGGCCACTTTTGTCAAGCGGTCAACGATCACCCATATAGAATCGTATCCAGATTTAGTCCTTGGCAGTCCAGTGATAAAATCCATACCAATTTTATCCCATTTCCAATCAGGTATTGGCAGTGGTTGTAATAATCCTGCCGGTTTCTGATGTTCTACCTTTACACGACTACACACGTCGCACAAGGCAATGTGCTCTGCTATATCCTTCTTTAAATTAATCCACCAAAACCTCTCCTTAACATCCATATACACCTTGGTGTTGCCAGGATGAATTGAATATGGTGAGTTGTGTGCTTCTTGTAAGATGAGCTTCTTAAGCTCAAGATCCTGCGGAACACAGATACGTTTTTCGTACCATAAGATTCCTCGTTCGTCTCCATGAAATCCTTTTGCCTTGCCTTCACTAACCTTACTTTTGATTTCTTCTATTTCTTTGTCCATCTTTTGGGCTTCTTGAATTTTGTTCATTAGTGTGGGTTGCACTTCCAAGGATGCAAGGTACCCTTCAGGCACAATTTCAAGTCTCAGCTCTCTAAATTGGGCACATAACTCCTCTGGCAATTCTCCTTTATTGAGGCCATTTACATAAACCTTGCGGCTTAATGCATCGGCTACGACGTTTGCCTTTCCAGGGTGGTATTGCAAACTTAAGTTGAAATCTTTGATAAGTTCTAGCCATCTCCTTTGTCTCATGTCGAGTTCGTTCTGTGTAAAAATGTATTTCAGACTCTTGTGATCAGTGAACATTTCACAATGTTTTCCCATAAGATAATGCCTCCATGTTTTTAAGGCATGTACAACTGATGCCAACTCTAGATCATGAGTAGGATAGTTCATTTCATGATTTTTGAGTTGCCTTGATGCATAAGCTACAACTCTACCTTCCTGCATCATACACCTCCTAATCCTTGGTGAGATGCATCACAATATACTTGAAAGTCTTTCTCAAGGTCTGGCAGACATAACACTGGTGCTGACACTAGTATCTTCTTCAACTCTTGAAAGCTGGTTTCACAAGCTTCTTCCCAAATAAACTTCTTCTCTTTCTTTAGCAGATCAGTCATAGGTTTAGCTATCTTAGAGAAATTTTCAATGAACCTCCGATAGTACCCTGCTAGGCCAAGGAAACTACGGATTTCTTTAACCGATTTCAGAGGTTCCCATTCTGTCACAGCTGCTACTTTTGCTAGGTCAACAGCTATCCCATTACCATATACTATGTGTCCAAGAAAACCCACTTTGTTTAGCCAAAATTCACATTTACTAAACTTAGCATATAGTTTGTGTTCCCTGAGTTTCTCCAGAATGAGGTGTAGGTGTTCTTCATGTTCTTTGTCCCTCTTGGAATATACCAAGATGTCGTCGATGAATACCACTACGAACTTGTCAAGGAATTCCATGAATACCTTATTCATCATGTTCATGAAATAGGCCGTTGCACTTGTCAATCCAAACGGCATCACTGTATATTCACACAACCCATATCTAGTGGTGAATGCAGTCTTGGGTATGTCATGTTCTCTAATCTTTAGTTGGAAGTATCCTGATCGAAGATCAATTTTTGAGAACACACATGCTCCCTCTAGCTGATCGAAGAGATCATTTATTCTAGGCATGGGATATTTATTCTTTATGTTCACTTCATTAAGTGAACGATAATCTATGCACAGCCTTTGACTTCAGTCCTTCTTCTCAACAAACAAAACTGGTGCTCCCCAAGACGACGAACTTGGTTGGATAAATCCCTTTTTCAACTATTCTCCTAGCTGTTTCTTGAGTTCTTTTAACTCGTCCACCGAGATTTTATAAGGTCTCTTTGCTATAGGTCCAGTTCCTGGCAGTAGGTCTATCAGAAACTCCACATCCCTATCTGGTGGCATGCCAGTAATTCTTCGGGGAGCACATCTAGGTACTCCTTCACTATTGGCACACTGTCTAGGCTAACCCCCTTAAGAGAATTAACCTTGCTCCCCTTGGGTTCAAAGTTAGACTTGAACCTGATCCTTTTCTTTTCTGGGGTGGTGAGCATAATAGTTCGCTTGGCACAATCGATCACTCCTTCATAATGGGTCAACCAGTCCATCCCTAATATTACATCTAATCCTTGGAACTCTAGGATTATTAGATTAACCGGAAACTTGTTCTTTCCAATTTCTAGGGTTATCTGTCGACACCCCGAATTTACTATCATTTCTCCACCCGGGGAGCTTACCTTAATGGGACATCCAATGGTTTCAGTGGAGAGTTCGTTTTTTATTACAAATGCTCTTGAAATGAATGAATGCGATGCGCCACTATCGAAAAGGATAAGTGGAGGAAAGCAATTAATCTTGAACTTACCAATCACGGCATCAGATCTTTCTTGAATTTCCTCCACATTGATGTGATTCACATGACCCTTTTGAAATGGGTTTGGCTTAGCCCCATCAGTCTTCTTCTCTAGGCATTCATTAGCATAGTGCCCTGTCTTCTTGCACTTGAAACATTCCACCTGACTGATGTCTTTCTTTGCTGGCTGAATGTGACGATTCTGACCATTCTGGTTTCCATGGCCATGACCATTGTGGTTGTTCCTGAATCCACTTATGTTATGTCCACGATGGTTGTTTCCATCATGGTGATGGTTGTTCTTACGATGGTTGTTATGATTCCCATTCTTGTGGAATCCTGAACTCCCACTTCCTTCACCATGAAAGCGCTTGTGAGGAGATCCTGATCCAAACTTATCAAAATGGTGATTTCTCTTTCTACCCTCCACTTGCTTCATCTTGTTTTCTAGGATGGTAGATTTATCACACAAAGATTGATAGGTCAGAACATAAGCAACAGATAGTTGCATAGAAATTTCATCATTCAACCCATCCAGGAACTTCTCCTTTCTCTTGGCGTCAGTGTCAACATAATCTGGTGCATAACGTGACAGATCGTTGAACTCTTCGATGTACTCAAAAATACTACGGTGGCGTTGCTTGAGGTTGTGAAACTCCTTTTTCTTCAACCCCATTATTCTAGAAGAGATCTGAGTGGTGCGAAACCCATCCTCAAACATTGCCCAAGTCACTTCCTCAATAGGGTGAGTAACTTGGAAATTGTCCCACCAGGTAGCTGCATGACCTTGCAATAAGTGTGCTGCGAATCTGACCTTTTCTGCATCCGTGCATCGAACTGTGACTAGGTCCTTATTCACAAAGCGTAGCCAATCATTTGCTACCATGGGGTCAGTGGTACCAGAGAACTTAGCAGGTCTCAGCCTTAGAAATCTGGGCAGCATATCCAGAGGTGGTGGATTGTTCTGGTTGTTGTTATTGTTATTATTGTTGTTCTGATTCTGGTTTTCCATGAATTGAGTCATCATTTGCATCAATTGGGTCTGTGCAGCCATCATCTGCTGCATTCCATTGCCATTGTCATTGTTATCCTCGTTGTTGCGTCGGGGAGGCATCTTTGGGTTTAATAGGGGTAAGTAATGATAGATAACCTAATAAAGTAACAACAATCAAACAAACAAGCACATGCACGTTCAACATCACAATAATGACAGAGTTTGCAAAAATAAACATACTAGCATAGTCACCCACAAGTTGGTATGACCTATGCAACTCGATAATAATGAAACGATAGGTAGATGGAATAGTATCACTACTCCTCCATGTCAACTTCCTCCTCCACTAGTGCAAGTCTTGCTGCTGCGAATCCTGCCTTGTATTCCTCCAAGCTTGTAGTCAAAGCATCGATCTTTTTCTGTAATTCTCTCTTCTGTGTGCGTAGTCTCTCTATCACCTCGTGATCCGCTTCCAGCTCAATGTCTTCAAGCTCTAACTCGGTCTCCAAGTCTCTAATCTTCTTGTTCTTCTCCTGAACTCTCTTCTCTTGGCTCTTGAATTTCTTCTGTTGGTCTTCAAACTTCTTCTCCATTTCCTTGATTCAATTTTCCTGCTCCTGGAAGGCCTTATCCTTCTCCTTAAGTTGGACTCGTAGTTCATCGTTGCTAAGCATCACATTAGTCCTATCAGTATCAAGGTGTCTGATAAGGCTCTCTAAGTCCTGGAGGTAGTGACGCACGGGCTTGATAGACTCCTTAGTGGCCACGTCCAACACAATTGGCTCTACATGCTCGTCGCGCCTCCCAAAGAAGTGGAAGTAGTGGCTCCTGATCTCAGAAGAGTCACGTCCACATAGGCGTCCCAACAGTTCATTCATAGCGACGTCGAGGCCTCTCTCCATGTCATCATGGAGTATCTTGAAGGCAATCTCCCCAGTTTGGGGCTCTGTCTCACGTCCTGGCTGGGTAACTCTGAATCCCCATATGTCCTTCCTCTGAAACTTCCTCAACTGAATTCCCTGAATGGTAGGGATTGGAAGAGCGAGCACACCAACGAGCTCCAACATACGAGTCCCAAAGCGAGTCCCCTTGAAATCCTCGGCCATGCTGTAGACAAAATTCGGCATCTTTTGCATAGTATGGAGAAAATTAGTAACAACACAAGTCACAAGTCACAAAATAAAAATCAACCAACAAAACATTCCAAGTAGTAATACGTTATTCAACTCAAGCAATCAAGGTTCCATACATAACTTATTTTTGCCATACCACATAGGTTGGTATGATCAAAATACTAACGTGATAAAACGCCAAGGGTGGTGGTCCAACTAGTATCTCACTCCTTCTTAACCAAGGTAGCAATCTGGGCATCCTTGGTAGCAATCTGCTTGTCTTGGTCGCATAGCTCCAAAGCTAGGCCTATGATATCCTTACTTAGGCGTTTCACAGTGGCCTTTGAGTCTTGGACAAGACGCTTCTCCTCCTTGAGATCCTCCTGAGTATTGAGCATTCTATACTTGAGTCTTTCCCCAAGTTCCTCAATATCTTTCCACACAGCATTCCTTGCAGAGTCAAAGATTGACGTGTGCATTTCAGAGTTGGTGAACATGCACAATCCCGTACTCTTGGGATCATCTTCCTTGTTCTTGTACAAATGGAGTTGCACCCACCAATACTCTTGTCCTTCATCTATCACAGGAAATCCCTTGTACACGGCTTCACCATTCATTCCCAAGCCGATCATGAGGTTCTTGAGTGCCTTGGGAAATTCTGTCTCACACTCCAGGGTCATAGTCATCAGTGGTCCCTTCTTGACAGATTCATTGATGGTGGACATCTACAAAAATAGATGAGAAAGGATGATTAGGGAAAGTTTTACGAGATGAAAAGACAAGTGTAAAGTTGGAATATAAAGTTATTTTTCCTAAGGGTTTTCCTTAGTCTAATCCATTCTAGGGTCACGAACCTACACGCAACACCGTGCTCTTATACCATCTGTAAGATCTCACCATAATAAGGTAAGATCCCTGTGATTACAGTGCTAATCCCTGGATCGATATGCTAGCACCCACAGTTTAAGATGAAGTACACAGAAACAATGGTCATTATTACATCGCATATCCAGGAATATAATGGTTCTTACAACTCACTTAGCCCAATGCTAAGATACTTATGGTTCACATTACATAGCATAATAATAATAGAGTCTTTTATCTTCATGTGCCAGAGGCAAACATGTCGAGTGTAGACCCGCAACCCTACTCATCATCAGAGTATCCTGTAACATAATAAGTTATAGCCACAAGGGTAATACATTTGGAATTCTATTGGCAAGTGATACCATAGATACTTAGTATAATCCAACAACTACATGAATATATGGCTAAGTGGGGTTTTTGCTGACTTTGCTAAAGGCTAGTTTAACTTATAGATTTTGAAGAGTAAGTTTTCTCATTCAAACACTAAGGTACCAATGATGGACATCACTGAACCTCTACCCATGTTCACCCACAAGTTTGAACTTAGAGAAATTTGGATGAGGAGATTATTGAACTGCTTCACTGTCTTGAGGCTCAGAAGTTGTCCATAACCGGGGACACGGCTAAGTACTTAGTTTTACCCTCTCGAGAGGTGGTGCACTTTCCCCACAAGACTCGACATGCATCGAGACAAGACTTTTCAGAAGCAATTCCTCAGACCACCACGGACGCGTTCCATCCTATCACAACTACCACCTTCTGTCCATCTAGCTGAGTTCTTGCAACTTAGTTGGTCAAGGCAGAGCCCATATGCCATGTGGCTGCACTAAAAGCTTCGTGACAAGAACGTCTCCAATCTCTTTGTTCCTGGGTGGCCATCCACAAGTGTGATACACCAGCTGACCATAGACATGGCCCTGAGTAACCACTCAACATAATCCAAGCAAGTCCCCTTCCACCCAAGTGTTTCATTAATATTAGTTGTTTTCTTAGTCAAACAAAATAACATCTTCCCATACTATCTTGATATGTATTTTCCACCCACGAATTCTAATAGCATGGCTAAGCACTCTAGCATACGAAGTCTTTCAACTAGGAGATACTACCAAGATATAGTCTATAGGGTACCATAGCATAGTATAGTAACATATAAATAATCATATCATGCTAAGATCTACCAAAATAACACTAGTGCAAAAGTGAAAATAATAGGACATGAGATGAAATATCACTTGCCTTGGTAGCTAGGGGAATAGGTACAATCATCACAGCAACAAACTTCACAATCCACACAATCTACAGAAAGAACAATACAACAACAATAATTCAATCATTAAAACATTAAAAAAATATGAATGCATGCAAAATGCAATGATATGATCACAATTCTATAACTTACAGACTCTACAGTACAGAGGTTAAAATACCTCATCTAAAGGGATAAGATATACCCCAAAACAATTTATGGAATAATTTTTTATGAGCAAAATACTCCTAAAAAGGTTCTGCCTATTATTCAAATTTTTCAGAGGCAAAAGTGTGAAACAAGACCTCTATAATAAAGGTCTTATTTTTCTGAATGCATAGACACCAAATTTGCATTTTTCTGAATTGTGGATCAAAAGTTATTGATTTTCTAAGATTAATACAAAATCTGTCTAATTTTCTATCTAAACAGATAACCTGGGCGACGTGGCGCAATCTCATTGGCCCGTACCAGTTTGGTCGGATCGACTACTGCGGGTCGTTGTATCTTAAGTGATAAATAGACGGATCTGATTAGCCCGTACTGCTTCGCCCTCGATCTAATCCTAGCCGCAGACAAAGGATCTAACGGTCCCTAGTGGCCTGGCTGGAGACGGGCGGCGCTGACCAGCTGCGCGCGGCGGCGGAGCGTCGGCCGATGGCGTTCTGGCGGCTCTACAAGGGAGGGGAGTCTGTGGACACGTACCAGCGATCGAGGAGGTCGTGGTGGTGTCTATGGAGGTCACGATGGCGTGGGCGGGGTGCTCTGGCTTGGCCTCGATCCCTCGCCGGAGTTGCGTCGACGGCGGAGCTCGTGGCTCTATGTCGGAGACGACGACCTGGGGCTCGGACAAGCTAGCAAGGGGGTTAGTGGGGTGCGCCCAGATCAGCATGACCTAGCAGAGACCAAAAGGAGGCGGCAGAAACACTAACCTCACCGGAATATGCGATGGACGGCAGCGGCAGAGGGGGTTCGCCAGAGTTGGACCTTGTCGTCGACCTGGTGCAAAAGAAGGCACTAGGCCGGGTTTAAAACACTCGCCAGGTCGCCGCAAATAATACAGGGCAGAGAGGAGGGCCTTGCGTGGCCGGGGCTCACCGGAATTGTCGCCAGAGTTGCTTCGGACGGTGGCGGTTTGAGGTGGCAATAGGGGAGCCTGGGGGCTCTCCAGGGGCTGTGTCTGGGGAATATGTTGAGGAGAGGGAGGGGATTAAGAAGGGGCGGTGGTGGTGGCGATTAACTCACGGTAACGCTCGAAATCAATCGGACATGGTAACAGCAGAGGAGGGGAGGGTGCCGGCCGTTCGCGTGGAAGACACTGAGGTGGCGTCTACGTGGCGTGGGGCCAGGAGGTAAGTGGGTGGGGTGAGCTGCGGGGATGTGCAAAAAGACAGAGAGGGGGAGAGGCAGGCCCGGGTGGGCTAGCTGGGCTGGTTTGGGCCAAAAGGCTAAAAGCTGTTTGCTGTTTAAAATCTCTTTTCCCTCCTTTTCTTTTTCCTTTAGCATTTGTTTTCTAGGTTTTTGAATTTAGCAAAAAGTGCTCCAAAAAGTCTCTCAATTTCACCAAATTTTTGGAGGACAAACCTAATGCAAAGTAGTACATGCCATCATGATATGAATGCTATGATGATGATTTTTAGGTAAATTTTTTGGGATGTTACAAACCTAACCCCCTTAAGCTGAATCTCGCCCTCGAGATTCGGGTTGGCTAGCAAATAGGTGAGGGTGATCACTCCGAAGTTCATCCTCTCGCTCCCATGTTGCTTCTGATTCTGTGTGATGGTTCCACTGCACTTTGCAGAATTTGATTTTCTTGGTACGGGTAATTCTTTCTGTTGTCTCTAGAATCTTAATAGGTTTCTCTTCATAAGTGAGATCATTCTCTAGCTGAACTTCCTCTAATGGTATAGTGTCTTTCAACGAAGTTTCTTCCATCTTTGGGTGACACTTTTTCAGTTGACTGACATGAAATACATTATGAACTGCTGACAGAGATTCTGGTAATTCTATCTCATATGCCACTTCTCCTTTGCGGCTCAAAATCTTGAAAGGTCCTACATAGCACGGTGCTAATTTTCCTTTGATTCCAAATCTCTTCATACCACGAAGTGGTGATACCCTGAGATAAGCTCTATCACCAACCTCATAGGTAACCTCTCTACATTTTGGATCGGCATAGCTCTTTTGCCGAGATTGGGCTACCTTTAGCCTATCCCTTACAATCTTGACTTTCTCTTCAGCCTCCTTGATTAGGTCTGGCCCGAACAAATTTCTTTCTCCTACTCCATTCCATAGCAACGGTGTAGTACACTTCCTTCCATAAAGGAATTCAAATGGAGCCATTTCTATGCTTGATTGATAGCTCTTATTGTAGGAAAACTCTGCGTATGGTAGACTCTCATCCCAACAAGATCCATAATCTAACGCACAAGCTCTTAGCATATCTTCCAATATTTGATTGGTCCTTTCTGTCTGTCCATCAGTTTGTGGATGAAATGCAGTACTGAATTATAATCGAGTTCCCAATGACTCGTGAAGTTGTCGCCAAAAGTGCGAAGTGAATTGAGTTCCTCTATCAGACACGATACTCTTAGGTACCCCATGCAAACATACAATTATATTCATGTATATCTTGGCTAGCTTTGCACTTGTATAAGTGGTCTTCACTAGTATGAAATGGGCCACTTTTGTCAAGCGGTCAATGATCACCCATATAGAATCATATCCAGATTTAGTCCTTGGAAGTCCGGTGATAAAATCCATACCAATTTTATCCCATTTCCAATCAGGTATTAGCAGTGGATGTAATAATCCTGCCAGTTTCTGATGTTCTGCCTTTACACGACTACACACGTCGCACAAGGCAATGTGCTCTGCTATATCCTTCTTTAAATTAATCCACCAAAACCTCTCCTTAACATCCATATACATCTTGGTGTTGCCAGGATGAATTGAATATGGTGAGTTGTGTGCTTCTTGTAAGATGAGCTTCTTAAGCTCAAGATCCTGCGGAACACAGATACGTTTTTCGTACCATAAGATTCCTCGTTCGTCTCCATGAAATCCTTTTGCCTTGCCTTCACTAACCTTACTTTTGATTTCTTCTATTTCTTTGTCCATCTTTTGGGCTTCTTGAATTTTGTTCATTAGTGTGGGTTGCACTTCCAAGGATGCAAGGTACCCTTCAGGCACAATTTCAAGTCTCAGCTCTCTAAATTGGGCACATAACTCCTCTGGCAATTCTCCTTTATTGAGGCCATTTACATAAACCTTGCGGCTTAATGCATCGGCTACGACGTTTGCCTTTCCAGGGTGGTATTGCAAACTTAAGTTGAAATCTTTGATAAGTTCTAGCCATCTCCTTTGTCTCATGTCGAGTTCGTTCTGTGTAAAAATGTATTTCAGACTCTTGTGATCAGTGAACATTTCACAATGTTTTCCCATAAGATAATGCCTCCATGTTTTTAAGGCATGTACAACTGATGCCAACTCTAGATCATGAGTAGGATAGTTCATTTCATGATTTTTGAGTTGCCTTGATGCATAAGCTAAAACTCTACCTTCCTGCATCAGTACACCTCCTAATCCTTTGTGAGATGCATCACAATATACTTGAAAGTCTTTCTCAAGGTCTGGCAGACATAACACTGGTGCTGACACTAGTATCTTCTTCAACTCTTGAAAGCTGGTTTCACAAGCTTCTTCCCAAATAAACTTCTTCTCTTTCTTTAGCAGATCAGTCATAGGTTTAGCTATCTTAGAGAAATTTTCAATGAACCTCCGATAGTACCCTGCTAGGCCAAGGAAACTACGGATTTCTTTAACCGATTTCGGAGGTTCCCATTCTGTCACAGCTGCTACTTTTGCTAGGTCAACAGCTATCCCATTACCATATACTATGTGTCCAAGAAAACCCACTTTGTTTAGCCAAAATTCACATTTACTAAACTTAGCATATAGTTTGTGTTCCCTGAGTTTCCACAGAATGAGGCGTAGGTGTTCTTCATGTTCTTTGTCGCTCTTGGAATATACCAAGATGTCGTCGATGAATACCACTACAAACTTGTCAAGGAATTCCATGAATACCTTATTCATCATGTGCATGAAATAGGCCGGTGCATTTGTCAATCCAAACGGCATCACTGTATATTCATACAACCCATATCTAGTGGTGAATGCAGTCTTGGGTATGTCATGTTCTCTAATCTTTAGTTGGAAGTATCCTGATCGAAGGTCAATTTTTGAGAACACACATGCTCCATCTAGCTGATCGAAGAGATCATTTATTCTAGGCAGGGGATATTTATTCTTTATGGTCACTTCATTAAGTGAACGATAATCTATGCATAGCCTTTGACGTCGGTCCTTCTTCTCAACAAACAAAACTGGTGCTCCCCAAGACGACGAACTTGGTTGGATAAATCCCTTTTTCAACTGTTCTCCCAGCTATTTCTTGAGTTCTTCTAACTCGTCCACCGACATTTTATAAGGTCTCTTTGCTATAGGTCCAGTTCCTGGCAGTAGGTCTATCATAAACTCCACATCCCTATCTGGTGGCATGCCAGGTAATTCTTCGGGGAACACATCTGGATACTCCTTCACTATTGGCACACTGTCTAGGCTAACCCCCTTAAGAGAATTAACCTTTCTCCCCTTGGGTTCAAAGTTAGAGTTGAACCTGATCCTTTTCTTTTCTGGGGTGGTGAGCATAACAGTTCGCTTGGCACAATCGATCACTCCTTCATAACGGGTCAACCAGTCCATCCCTAATATTACATCTAATCCTTGGGACTCTAGGATTATTAGATTAATCGGAAACTTGTTCTTTCCAATTTCTAGGGTTATCTGTCGACACCCAGAATTTACTATCATTTCCCACCAGGGGAGCTTACCTTAATGGGACATCCAATGGTTTCAGTGTTGAGTTCGTTTTTGATTACAAATGCTCTTGAAATGAATGAATGCGATGCGCCAGTATCGAAAAGGATAAGTGCATGAAAGGAATTAATCTTGAACTTACCGATCACGGCATCAGATCCTTCTTGAATTTCCTCCACATTGATGTGATTCACATGACCCTTTTGAAATGGGTTTGGCTTAGCCCCATCAGTCTTCTTCTCTGGGCATTCATTAGCATAGTGCCCTGTCTTCTTGCACTTGAAACATTCCACCTGACTGATGTCTTTCTTTGCTGGCTGACTGTGACGATTCTGACCATTTTGGTTTCCATGGACATGACCATTGTGGTTGTTCCTGAATCCACTTTTGTTATGTCCACGATGGTTGTTTCCATCATGGTGATGGTTGTTGTTACGATGGTTATTATGATTCCCATTCTTGTGGAATCCTGAACTCCCACTTCCGTCACCATGAGAGCGCTTGTGAGGAGATCCTGATCCAAACTTATCAAAATGGTGCTTTCTCTTTCTACCCTCCACTTTCTTCATCTTGTTTTCTAGGATGGTAGCTTTATCACACAAAGATTGATAGGTCGGAACATAAGCAACAGATAGTTGCATAGAAATTTCATCATTCAACCCATCCAGGAACTTCTCCTTTCTCTTGGCGTCAGTGTCAACATCATCTGGTGCATAACGTGACAGATTGTTGAACTCTTCGATGTACTCAGAAATACTGCGGTGGCATTGCTTGAGGTTGTGAAACTCCTTTTTCTTCAACCCCATTATTCCATAAGAGATGTGAGTGGTGCGAAAACCATCCTCAAACATTGCCCAAGTCACTTCCTCAATAGGGTGAGTGACTTGGAAATTGTCCCACCAGGTAGCTGCATGACCTTGCAATAAGTGTGCTGATTTCTGACCTTTTCTACATCCGTGCATCCAACTATGACTAGGTCCTTATTCACAGAGAGTAGCCAATCATTTGCTACCATGGGGTCAGTTGTACCAGAGAACTTAGCAGGTCTCAGCCTTAGAAATCTGGTCAGCATATCCAGAGGTGGTGGATTGTTCTGGTTGTTTTTATTGTCATTATTGTTGTTCTGATTCTGGTTTGCCATCAATTGAGTCATCATTTGCATCAATTGGGTCTGTGCATCAATCATCTTTTGCATTCCATTGCCAATGTCATTGGTATCCTCGTTGTTGCGTCGGGGAGGCATCTGTGGGTTTAATAGGGGTAAATAATGATAGATAACCCAATAAAGTAACAACAATCAAACAAACAAGCACATGCACGTTCAACATCACAACAATGACAGAGTTTGCGAAAGTAAACATACTAGCATAGTCACCCACAAGTCGGTATGACCTATGCAACTCGATAATAATGAAACGATAGGTAGATGGAATAGTATCACTACTCCTCCATGTCAACTTCCTCCTCCACTAGTGCAAGTCCTGCTACTGCGAATCCTGCCTTGTATTCCTCCAAGCTTGTAGTCAAAGCATCGATCTTTGTCTGTAATTCTCTCTTTGATGTGCGTAGTCTCTCTATCACCTCGTGATCCGCTTCCAGCTCAATGTCTTCAAGCTCTAACTCGGTCTCCAAGTCTCTAATCTTCTTGTTCTTCTCCTGAACTCTCTTATCTTGGCTCTTGAATTTCTTCTCTTGGTCTTCAAAGATCTTCTCCATTTCCTTGATTCGATTTTCCTGTTCCTGGAAGGCCTTGTCCTTCTCCTTAAGCTGGACTCGTAGTTCATCGTTGCTAAGCATCACATTAGTTCTATCAGTATCAAGGTGTCTGATAAGGCTCTCTAAGTCCTGGAGGTAGTGACGCACGGGCTTGATAGACTCCTTAGTGGCCTCGTCCAACACAATTGGCTCTCCATCCTCGTCGCGCCTCCCAAAGAAGTGGAAGTAGTGGCTCCTGATCTCAGAAGAGTGACGTCCACATAAGCGTCCAACAGTTCCTGCATAGCGACGTCGAGGCCTCTCTCCATGTCATCATGGAGTATCTTGAAGGCAATCTCCCCAGTTTGGGGCTCTGTCTCACGTCCTGGCTGGGTAACTCTGAATCCCCATAAGTCCATCCTCTGGAACTTCCTCAGCTGAAGTCCCTGAATGGTAGGGATTGGAAGAGCGAGCACACCAACGAGCTCCAACATACGAGTCCCAAAGCGAGTCCCCTTGAAATCCTCGGCCGTGCTGTAGACAAAATTCGGCATCTTTTGCATAGTATGGAGAAAATTAGTAACAACACAAGTCACAAGTCAGAAAATAAAAATCAACCAACAAAACATTCCAAGTAGCAATACATTATTCAACTCAAGCAATCAAGGTTCCATACATAATTTATTTTTGCCATACCACATAGGTTGGTATGATCAAAATACTAACGTGATAAAACGCCAAGGGTGGTGGTCCAACTAGTATCTCACTCCTTCTTAACCAAGGTAGCAATCTTCTTGTCTTGGTCGCATAGCTCCAAAGCTAGGCCTATGATATCCTTACTTAGGCGTTTCGCAGTGGCCTTTGAGTCTTGGACAAGTTCCTCAATATCTTTCCACGCAGCATTCCTTGCAGAGTCAAAGAATGACGTGTGCATTTCAGAGTTGGTGAACATGCAGAATCCCGTACTCTTGGGATCATCTTCCTTGTTCTTGTACAAATGGAGTTGCACCCACCAATACTCTTGTCCTTCATCTATCACAGGAAATCCCTTGTACACGGCTTCACCATTCATTCCCAAGCCGATCATGAGGTTCTCGAGTGCCTTGGGAAATTCTGTCTCACACTCTAGGGTCATAGTCATCAGTGGTCCCTACTTGACAGATTCATTGATGGTGGACATCTACAAAAATATATGAGAAACGATGATTAGGGAAAGTTTTACGAGATGAAAAGACAAGTGTAAAGTTGGAATATAAAGTTATTTTTCCTAAGGATTTTCCTTAGTCTAATCCATTATAGGGTCACCAACCTACAGGCAACACAGTGCTCTGATACCATCTGTAAGATCTCACCATAATAAGGTAAGATCCCTGTGATTGCAGTGCTAGTCCCTGGATCGATATGCTAGCACCCACAGTTTAAGATGAAGTACACAGAAACAAAGGTCATTATTACATCATATATCCAGGAATATAATGGTTCTTACAACTCACTTAGCCCAATGCTAAGATACGTATGGTTCACATTACATAGCATAATAATAATAGAGTCTTTTGTCTTCATGCGCCACAGGCAAACATGTCGAGTGTAGACCTGCAACATAATAAGTTACAGCCACAAGGGTCAATACATTTGGAATTGTATTGGCAACATGAATATATGGCTAAGTGGGGTTTTGGCTGACTTTGCTAAAGGCTAGTTTAACTTATAGTTTTTGAAGAGTAATTGTTCTCATTCAAACACTAAGGTACCAATGATGGACATCACTGAACCTCTACCCATCTTCACCCACAAGTTTTCACTTAGAGAAATTTGGATGAGGAGATTATTGAACTGCTTCACTATCTTGAGGCTCAGAAGTTGTCCATAACCAGGGACACGGCTAAGTACTTAGTTTTACCCTCTCGAGAGGTGGTGCACTTTCCCCACAAGACTCGACATGCATCGAGACAAGAATTTTTAGAAGCAATCCCTCAGACCACCATGGACGCATTCCATCCTATCACAACTACCACCTTCTATCCATCTGGCTGAGTTCTTGCAACTTAGTTGGTCAAGGCAGAGCTCATATGCCATGTGGCTGCACTGAAAGCTTCGTGACAAGAACATCTCCAATCTCTTTGTTCCTGGGTGGCCATCCACAAGTGTGATACGCCAGCTGCCATAGACATGGCCCCTGAGTAACCACTCAACATAATCCAAGCAAGTCCCCTTCCACCCAGGTGTTTCATTTATATTAGTTGTTTTCTTAGTCAAACAAAATAACATCTTCCCATACTATCTTGATATGTATTTTCCACCCACGAATTCTAATAGCATGGCTAAGCACTCTAGCATACGAAGTCTTTCAACTAGGAGATACTACCAAGATATAGTCTATAGGGTAGCATAGCATAGTATAGTAACATATAAATAATCCTATCATGCTAAGATCTACCAAAATAACACTAGTGCAATAGTGAAAATAATAGGACATGGGATGAAATATCACTTCCTTGGTAGCTAGGGGAATAGGTACAATCCTCACAGCAACAAACTTCACAATCCACACAATATACACAAAGAACAATACAACAACAATAATTCAATCAATAAAACATTACAAAAATATGAATGCATGCAAAATGCAATGATATGATCACAATTCTATAACTTACAGAATCTACAGTACAGAGGTTAAAATACCTCATCTAAAGGCATAAGATATACCCCAAAACAATTTATGGAATAATTTTTTATGATAAAAATACTCCTAAAACAGTTCTGCCTATAATTCAAATTTTTCAGAGGCAAAAGTGTGAATCCATAGACACCAAATTTGCATTTTTCTGAATTGTGGATCAAAAGTTATTGATTTTCTAAGTTTAAAACAAAATCTGTCTAATTTTCTATTTAAACAGATAACCTGGGCGACGTGGCGCAATCTCATTGGCCTGTACCGGTTCGGTCGGATCGACTGCTACGGGCCGTTGGATCTTAAGTGATAAACAGACGGATCTGATTAGCCCGTACCGCTTCGCCCTCGATCTAATCCTAGCCGCAGACAAAGGATCTAATGGTCCCTAGTGGCCTGGCTGGAGACGGGCGGCGCTGACCAGCTGCGCGCGGCGGCGGAGCGTCGGCCGATGGCGGTCCGGGGGTTCTACAGGGGAGGGGAGTCCGTGGACACATACCAGCGATCGAGGAGGTCGTGGCGGTCTCGATGGAGGTCACGGTGGTGTGGGGGGTGCTATGGCTTGGCCTCGATCCCTCGCCGGAGTTGCGTCGACGGCGGAGCTCGCGGCTCTATGTCGGAGACGACGACCTGGGGCTCGAACAAGCAAGCAAGGGGGTTAGTGGGGTGCGCCCGGATCAGCACGACCTAGCTGAGACCAAAAGGAGGCGGCGGAAACCCTAATCTCACCGGAATATGCGATGGACGGCGGCGGCAGAGGGGGTTCGCCGGAGTTGGACCGTGTCGTCGACCTGGTGCAAAAGAAGGCACGTGGCCGGGGTTAAAACACGCGCCAGATCACCGCAAATAATACAGGGCAGTGAGGAGGGCGCGGCATGGCCGGGGCTCACCGGAATTGTCGCCGGAGTTGCTTCAGACGGCAGCAGTTTGAGGTGGCAATTGGGGAGCCTGGGGGCTCTCCAGGGGCTGTGTCTGGGGGAATCTGTCGAGGAGGGGGAGGGGATTAAGAAGGGGCGGTGGTGGTGGTGATTAACTCGTGGTAACGCTCGAAATCAATCGGACATGGTAACAGCAGAGGAGGGGAGGGGTGCCGGCCGTTCACGTGGAAGACGCTGAGGTGGCGTCGACGTGGCGTGGGGCCAAGAGGTAAGTGGGTGGGGTGAGCTGCGGGGATGTGCGAAAAGACAAAGAGGAGGAGAGGGAGGCCCGGGTGGGCTAGCTGGGCCGGTTTGGGCCAAAAGGACAAAAGTTGTTTGTTGTTTAAAGTCTCTTTTCCCTCCTTTTCTTTTTCCTTTAGCATTTGTTTTCTTGGTTTTTGAATTTAGCAAAAAGTGCTCCAAAAAGTCTCTAAATTTCACCAAATTTTTGGAGGACAAACCTAATGCAAAGTAGTACATGCCATAATGATATGAATGCTATCATGATGATTTTTAGGTAAATTTTTTGGGATGTTACAAACTAAGACCAAGAAGGAAGGTTCGGTTCGGACAGACAGAAGCTCTGAAAATGTAACGGACGTGGTTTCCACATACCATCTCCGAATTAAGCAAATAAGTACTTGTTGGAAAGATATTTCCGAGATCTTTCCAATAGGTACTAGCAAGTCTCCCGGTTCGTTACGAGCTGTGTGCAGAAACCGAAACAAGTCAGCGGATGTTTTCTATCAGTTTACAAATAGAGTCCTTTTAAGTTAGGAAAGTTAGAGATATGTTTGGTTTTAACCCCAACTCTATGTTGGACGTCCATCAGCCTTTATATTGGCTTGTAAATCATGGTTTTTAGGGTTAGCTTGAAATTGAGTTTTTTAGTTTAAAACTATTGTGTGAGTTGCTTGGTGAGCATCCCTCCAGGGACGGCGATGCTGTGTCAACTATTGTATTGATATTATTAGGAAGGTTCTTGTTTTCATCAAGGATTGTCGTGTTTTGGTTTGAGACTTGGTGATCTTCTCCATGTTGCTTGTTGGATTCATTCCTCTTCTTCAGGTGACGTTTATCAGCATTATTGGCAGGATTCCTATCCGGGTTACTTGTTGTGAAAGATCGGGACAAAACTATAGGATCACCTGCGTGATCTGTATCATGTGGCTTCAGAGCACCAGGTTGCTCACGGCGAGATTGTGTTGATTGATCGGTTGAGTGTGTCCTTGGTGGAGATCAGAGAGTTGAGGCGGAGCAGATTGGATCTCCACGTCCCTGCATCGGAGTGTCCGACGGTTTCCTCCTGGAGTATCCGTCCGACCCGGACAGTCCGGCCCTCCTACACCGGACAATCTAGCCCTGAAATTTTTCTGTTCTGCAGTTCATGCTAGGAAGCATGCAGTCGTTTCGGGTGATTTTTTTGGCAAACAGTGTAGGTCTGGGAAGAGATCTGGTGATGTGTACAATGTTATCTCGACATCTTGGACGGGGTAGTATGTGATGATTCCTAAACCAGGTGGAGACTGGTCCATATGCCGATGTATGATGAATATGAGTTGTGGGAACGTCATATGCAAGATGGTTTTTATAGATGTGATACATACGAGTATTTGGATAATCCTACATGTATGATTCTTGAATTATGACATGTGGATGAGGAGATAGCACGTTGGTGGAATAAGGAGATGTATGAGAAGGATATTGTTGACGCAACTTGGAAGTACTTCAGTAATTTTTTGCGTCGCTATTTTATGTCTCCTTGTCGTAAGGTATTTTGTACCAAGCCCGTGAAGGCAGTCCAACAGTCGCCCAAGGTTGCAGTTATGTCTATTCCATCTCATGTAAAGGAGGCTCCATTAGTTGTTCCAGTGCAACCGGTTAGTGTGGCAGTGACAAAACCTTCCGAAGAGAAGCAGCATGTTGTTGTCAAGGTTGTTGGGTGCACTGAAACTATAGTGGAGGATATTGTGCCATTGAGTTGGCTGGATTTGCAACTCAAGAAAGTACAAGGTGATGCTTGCATGACAGTTGACAAGGGCCAACACTAGAATTTATTCCAGGATCAGTGTATGATCAAAGGAAGAGCATGGAAGTTGATTATTGATGGAGGAAGTTGTACTAATGGAATTAGCAAGGAAATGGTGGCAGCGTTGGGGTTATCCACATGGCATATTCCTGAACCTAAGCATCTATAGTGGTTAAATAGCTGCAGTATGGTGAAGGTAACTCATAAGGTGCGTGTGCAATTTACAGTTGGTAGTTAGGTTGATGAGATTGAGTGCGATGTGTCACAATTGGAGGTATGTGGGCTATTACTTGGTCGTCCATGGCAGTACGATCACAATGTTACACATGCTGGGAGAGAAAATACATATTCTTTTGTGCATGGTGGCAAACAACAGACTTTGAAGCCTATGTAGGTAGATCACATAAAGTCTGATGTAGAGCTAGTGGTACATAAGGAGAAGGCGCGCAAGGCTAAGCCAAAATCTGGGCTAGCTAAGGTTCAGGATGGAGAGCATGATGCACAGTGCGACAATGTTGATATTTCTCCTGATGTTCAAGTGCATGTGGTGCAGCGGGGTAACAAGAGCAGTTTTGTTAACACACCTGTGACGCATTTTGTTGGGACAATTGTGCAGATGCATAGAGGCAAGGATGGACATGTTCGTCAGTTCTGTGGTCCAGGCATTACTCATCTTATGCAAGGTCGTGCAAAGAAGGTTCATGTTCAGCAACCACGGGTTCGAACAAGAGTTGAGAAGAAGAAGAACAATAAGAAGACGGTGGCGCCTGGGTCCAAGCTCGTATGGAGACGCAAGGAGGTGCAGGTGCCAAGGGATGTTTCAATTCAAGGAAGCCGAGAGGGAGGTTGCGGAGTGGAAGGCAGGCAAGACTTGAAGATGGCGAAGACGTGTGAAGCAATTGTTCATATCATGCCACCTTTCTGACCCGACCAGCACGCGTTGGGGATAACGCTTCTTGAAGGGGGTATGATGATATGGGCACGATATGCGCAAGGGGGCAGCGGGTGGAAGGCGCAAGAGAAGATCATAAAGCTGAAGGTGACCGAGAGATGGGAGGTGACCAAGAAGGAAGGTTCAGTTCAGACAAGAAGTAGCTCTGAAAATGAAACGGACGTGGTTTTCACATACCAACTCCGAATTAAGTAAATAAGTACTTGTTGGAAAGATATTTCCGTGATCTTTCCAACGAGTACTCGCACGTCTCCCGTTTCGTTACGATCTGTGCGCGGCAACCGAAACAAGTCGACGAATGTTTTCTGTTAGTTTACAAATAGAGTCATTTTAAGTTAGGAAAGTTAGATATATGTTTGGTTTTGACCCCAACTCTATGTTGGACGTCCAGCAGCCTTTATATAGGCCTGTAAATCATGGTTTTTTGGGTTAGCTTGAAATTGTGTTGTTTAGTTTAAAACTATTGTGTGAGTTGCTTGGTGAGCATCCCTCCGGGGACGGTGATGCCGTGTCATCTATCGTATTGATATTATTGTGGTGGTTCTTGTGTTCATCAACGATTGTCGTGTTTTGGTTTGAGGCGTGCTGATCTTCTCCATGTTGTTTGCTGGATTCGTTCCTCTTCTTCAGGTGACGTTTATCAGCGTTATTGGAAGGATTCCTATCCGGGTTACTGGTTGTGAAAGATCAGGACAAAACTATAGGATCACCGGCATGATCCGTATCATCTAGTAGATCTAAAACTCAAGAATGCCAAGAACGGTCTAAAAACAGTCTAGAAACTCCTACTACGAAACAAAAACATGCAAAAACTAGACAAAACTACGACTCAGATTTAGAAGAAAGGCTACACAAAAGGGCTACGACTTGCAACTAGAACTCACAAATAGTGTTATCTAGGCTATGACAAACACCAAACCTAATCTTTTTGTGCATTTTTCTATATAGGACAAAAACAATAACTAATCTATGGATGGATTTGTGGATGCTCATCGAGTAAACGCTGGAATTTGATACCATGATGATAAGGGGTGGCCCAATTTTCTCAGTGAGATGGGGTAGATGGCGATGTAGATGATGAAGATAACTTGTATGAATCTGAGAACTCTCTGGCTAATCCCTACTGCCAGATGCAACAACTCTCAACTATTGAGGGCAAACCACTAGGGTGGCCTGATCTTTCACAAATCCCTTTCAAATCCAGGATGGAGTGCGGGGAAAGGAGGGGCATATGAACACGACGAACTCATGCATGGAGAACAATTAACACACTCACGCAAAACCACGATACACACCAATAGCTCAGGCCGGTGGTGACCGGTCCGGCGCAATCCCTGGGATCGACGTCGGGTGGAGGACTCTCTCTCAAACTGGCACTGCGAGTAGGGAGACTCGGTGAGATCTTGACGTCTAGGCGAAGGGACTCTGATGCCTAGGCCTTGTACAACATGGAGGCACGATGCAAACTCCAACGAGGTTTGTGATATTTAGTTCTCCTTGTTCAAGGAGCATGAGGAAAGAACTAATAGATCCACAAGGGGTTTCCACTAATTCCAAATATCATGCATAGGGTTTACAATAGAGGTGGGGGACTATATATAGGCCAGCTACTTAAACTAGGGTACTTTAGGAATAATAGATAAGTTCTGGATGGACTAAGGGGTACATGGGCCGAAGGCCCAAAGGCCTTTTACATGTCCAGCGACGCTCGGTCCGGAGACTCCGATGTAGTGGACCGGAGACTCTGGTCTGGGCCAGAGATTCCGGTCGGTCTCCGATCCATCTCCGGAGTGGCCATCTAGCTATCCTCGAGCTCGATTCGGGGTTCAGACTGTAAGTGGGCCGGAGTCTCCGGGGTCTTCGGGCCGGAGACTTTGGTGGACCAGAGACTCCGGTGTGCGCAGACCGGAGACTCTGGTATGAGCAGCTCTAGTGGCTTCTGCTTCATTCCCTACTCCTCGTCTTCCACCCTTGGGTGCTGTGTTGGAGCTTCATACCTGATGATGCATAGAGTAGTTGCATAAAGTAGCACATCTTCGAATGATATATCAAATTGGCACGAGGAGAGGAGCTCGTTCACCTTAGCTTGTAGGAGTTTGGTTTGAGCACGAGTCATGGGTCCACTTGGAGGACTTGTTGGTGTAGATGTAGGAGCGTCTGTAGGACGGGCTGCATCAGCTCCCTCCCCCCTGGAAAAGAGTCGCCATCGACTCATCATGGGTATCATCTTGAACATCTCCATGGTAGGGTGAAAGGTCCTTGACATTGAACGTATTGCTTGCAAGGTACTTGGAGGTCGGTATGTCGATGATGTAGGCGTTGTTGTTGATTCTCTTGAGGACCTTGAAGGGACCATCTCCTCTTGGCTTTAGCTTGGAGTCACATTCCTTGGGGAAGCGGTCTTTGCTTAGGTGTATCCACACAAGATCACCTTCTTCAAAGATCATCTCCTTATTGTCCTTGTTTAACTTTAAAGATTGGTGAAGGACTTGTTGCTCGATATTAGCTCTAGTTTCTTCATGAAGCTTCTTCATAGCTTGTGCACGCTTCTCAACGTCCATGTTGGTGCGCTCACGGAGAGGTAGTGGTAGGATGTCGAGCGCGGTGAGGGGCTTGAACCATAGACGATCATGAAGGGACTCATCTTGGTTGTTGAGTGCTTGGCACGGTTGTAGGAGAACTCGGTGTGTGGAATGCATTCCTCCCAATCCTTGAGGTTTTTCTTGATCAACACATGAAGGAGAGTCCCGGGATCCAGTTAACAACTTCGGTTTGGCCATCGGTTTGGGGATGCAATGCGGATGAAAAGAGTAGCTTGACGCCGAGCTTGGCCATGAGGGTCTTCCATAAGTAGCTCATGAATTTGACGTCGTGGTCAGAGACGATTTTTCTTGGCACACCATGAAGATGGACGGTTTCCCTGAAAAATAGATTTGCAACATGTGAAGCATCGTCGGTCTTATGGTACGGTATGAAGTGTGCCATTTTGGAAAAGCAATCCATGACAACAAATATAGAATCATGACCATTCTTAGACCTAGTTAATCCTAACACAAAAGTCATGCTAATGTCGGACCAAGGTGTATGAGGAATAGGCAATGGAATATAAAGAACATAAGGGTTAGCTTGCGACTTAGCTTGAACACATGTTGTTCATCGTTGAACGTAGCACTCCACGTAATTCTTCATCTTGGGCCAAAAGTAGTGAGTGGGGAGCATGTCCAATTCTTGTCACGGCCAAAGTGACCCATGAGCCCTGCACCATGAGATTCTTGGAGAAGCAAAAGTTGGAGCGACGACTTCGGAATGCAAAGCTTGTTTTGTTTCAATAGAAAGCCTTTATGCAAATAGAAATCATCAACTCCTTTGTTAATGGAGCACTTTGCGAAAATTGGTTCAAAGAATGTGTAGGAAGAATACAAAGTTTTTATTTCATCAAGACCCAACACATTGATTTCAAGTCGAGTAATAAGGTTTATGTGCTTGCGAGACAAAGCGTCCGCAACTACATTATCTTTTCCCTTCTTATACTTTACAATGTACGGAAAAGACTCCATAAACTCAACCCACTTAGCGTGTCTCTTACTCAAGTTGTCTTGGCCTTTGAGATATTTCAATGACTCATGGTTGGAATGTATAATAAAAACTTTAGGCCATAGGTAGTGTTGCCAAACTTGATGGACACAAAATAAGGAAAAAAGCTCTTTGTCATAAATTGGATAATTAAGGCGACCACCATCAAGTTTCTAGCTATGGTAGGCTATAGGACGGCCGTTTTGCATAAGGAGTCCTCTAATACCAATACCACTAGCATCACACTCTATCTCAAAAGTTTTTGTGAAATCCGGTAACGCAAGGAGAGGTGGTTCGGTGAGCCTCTTTTTGATTTAATCAAAAGCTTTTTGTTGAGCTTTGCCCCACACGAACGTGACATTCTTTTTCGTCAACTTGTTGAGAGGACAAGCAATGATTGAAAAGTCTTTCACAAAGCGACGATAGAAACCAGCCAACCCATGAAAACTTCGGAGTTCACTCACATTTGTTGTGATGGGCCAAGCTCGCATGTCCTTTACCTTGGACAAATCAACTTCAATGCCCTTCGAAGAAATGACAAATCCAAGAAAAATCAAATTGTCTTTATAAAAAGTGCACTTGGGGAGATTAGCATAAAGCTTTTCATGTTGAAGGATTTGCATAACTTCCTTGACATGTGTAACATGGTCCGCAAGTGATTTGCTATAAACAAGTATATCATCAAAATAGACAACGACATTCTTGCCAATGAGAGAACGCAAAATATGATTCATAAGGTGTATGAAGGTAGATGGGGCATTAGATAAGCAAAAGGGCATGACCAACCATTCATAGAGACCAAGTTTGGTCTTGAAGGCGGTTTTCCACTCATCACCTTCAGCCATGCGTATTTGATGGTAACCACTACGAAGATCAATTTTCGAGAAAATAGTGGCTCCACACAACTCATCAAGCATGTCATCTAGACGTGGTATGGGATGTCGATAACGCACGGTGATAGCATTGACTGGATGGCAGTCCATGCATAACCGTAACATATCATCTGTTTTTGCAGCAAGAATCACGGGTACGACACTTGGATGAGTGTTAACTTGGATCAAACCTTTGGAGACGAGTTGGTTGATTTGACGTTCAGTCTCCTTTGTCTCCTCTGGGTTCATGCAGTAAGCGTCGCGGTTTGGAAAGGGTGCGCCGGGGATGAGATCAATGCGATGCTCAATTCTGTGAAGAGGAGGTAGTCCATGTGGAAGTTCTTCGGGGGACACATCCTTGAATTCCTCCAATACAATCATCAAAGATGGACGAACATTGGTTAATTCATTAGTTCCTTGCGCTAGTCCCTTGCAAAGGAGGACATATTGCAAGATGGATGGGTTGTTCCGAACATCTCACTTTTGGTGGGAAGGAGAACACTCTTAGTTTTTTCACTCGAGTTTGGCTTGTGGCTCTCACTTACTATGAGGTGATTCTCTCGCTCACCGCTCTTCTCACAAGTAGGTGTTGTGCTTTGCACCCTCGCTAAAGCCTTTGCATTGCCCGGAATTATTTGGGTAGGAGTCATTGGTTGCAGAAAACATGTTTTGTTGAGCCATTTGAAGGTATACCATTGGTGCGGCCATCATGTAGAGCAGCCTTGTCGAATTGCCATGGTCTACCAAACAACATGTGACAAACTATCATAGGAACCACATCGCACTCTGTCGTGTCTTTGTAAGAACCAATGGCAAAGGTGACCGATACGGTATGCTTGATCTTCACGGACCCTTGGTCACTTAGCCATTTCACATGGTACCGGTGCTTGTGCGGATGGAGGGTGAGGTTTAGATTCTCACACAACTTGGTGCTAGCAAGGTTGTGGCAACTCCCTCCATCGATGATCACTTTGACAGATTTTCCATTGATGTCGGCTCATGTTTGGAAGATATTTGAGCGTTGGTCTTCATGCTCTTGTTTTTGAGTGGTTAAGATCCTTGTGATGACAAGCGATGGACTTGTGTCATGTTCACACATAAGGAGTTCTTGGTCATCTTCCACTCGTTGCTTTGCCATTGCTTCCTTGACACGGACATCAAATTCATCTTCACTCAAGTACTCTTCGTCGCCATTGTCATGGATGAACAATACCTTCTTGTTTCCACATTCGGCCGACTTGTGTCCTTTGCCTCCACACTTGTAGCATTCATCGTTGAAAGGTGTATCACTCTTTGCTTGTTTGCCACTTGGGGGCAGTTTTCCTTGAGGAAGTGTGCGCTTGAAGGAAGGCTTGGAGGTACTTGAGGAGCTTCCATTGACGGTTGTTGGCGTAGCAGTTGAAGCTTTCTTGTAGGTGAAATACATATTGGCCTTGTTATACTTGATTTCCTCTTGCACTTGACGTTCGGCCTTTGTTGTGATGTGTGCAAGCTCAACCATGTTGTTGTATGTTTGGAACTCGATGATGCGCTTGATTGGGTGGTTCAACCCAATAAGGAAGCATGCCATAGTTTGATCTGTGTGCTCTTCAATTTTGGCGCGGATCAAGTTGAGTTCCATTTCCTTGAAGTACACTTCCATGGTCTTTGTCCCATGTCAAAGCGATTGAAGGTTGTTGAAGAGGTCACGCGGGTAGTGCGCGGGGACGAAACGGGATCTCATGTGAGCCTTCATGTCATGCAAAGTTGTAATTGGCGGTTCTTGTATTCCGTCACGAGCAACTTGAACTTGTTCCCACCAAAGGTTGGCGTGACCATCGAACTAAAGCGAAGCCATGGCGACCATCTTTTCGTTGCTACAATTGTGCATGCTAAAGATCTTGTTGACTTTGAGTGTCTATGAGAGGTATTCTTCAGGGTCATTGGATCCGGTAAACTTGGGCATTGTGAACTTCAGCTTGCCGAAAGTTTCTTAATCGTTGCGGTCATTGCGACGAGCTTGGTGACCTTGTTGATGATCTTGTGGTTGGGAAGGTGGAACTTGGTTGTTGCAACCTTGTTGAGGTGCTTGCTCTTGCTCTCGGCATGGCTGTTGACGATGTTGAGGCGCTTGGCCTCATAACGCGGTTGATGATGAAGAGGAGGCTTGTTCCTCGGTTGGTGATGTGGATTAGGTGCACGGGCCTCACGACGAAGATCATGGTCTTGAGCCTCTTGACGTGGTGGGCGTCTCTCAACTTGGACCACTTGACGCTCCATGTTTTGGTGTGGTGGAGGAGGCACCTTGTGATGACCATGTTGTCAGTGCAGACGTTCATGACGGTGATGACGAGGAGGAGGATCTTGGAAAGCTTCACATCGTTGATGAGCTTGATTGTCCACATTGGAGGCATCACTTGTTGTGTCAAGTATGTGTTGTGGGCGATAGTGGTGCACTTGCGGTTTCACTCGCGATTCTTCTTGTGTTTGTGTTTGTTGGATCACTAGTGCCCTTGCATGATGACGGTGTGCTTATTGCCTTGCTTGCGGCCTTGAAGAGAAATCACCATCATAGCGAAGATTGTTAGGATTGACACGACTATGAAAATGAGCAAACAAAATGTCTTAACAAAGACTACGCTCATTTTCATGCCAACGCAAGGAGAGACCGTGGCTCTTTTCCAAAGAAGAAAAATGAGCAATGGATTTCTACACTTTCCTTGGGCGCTCTTCTTATTCTCTTGCTTACAAGCTTTGAGACTCTCTTTTGCTATGCGAGACTACTTTTCTTTTTCTTTTGCTTTGTATCTTTTTTCTTTTTTTTTGCTCTACCTTGATGCTACCTAGTCACACTTGATATTGCTCTAGCACTCTCACTATCCAAGGAAAAATGCACAATGCTCAAGCAAACACAAGATGAGCCACTCTCGTGGGATAGGTACACACAAAGGAAGATAGGGGTTAACAAGGTGACGCAAGTTATACCTTCGTTGGTGATGATGAACTTGGCGTCGGTGGTGCGGGATGATGTTCGTGGGCCGCGGTGTCTATGAGCGCGGAAGTTGTTGATGCAGAAGCTTTTTGATAGTCGACGACACGCACACGGGCACAAACAAACAAGAGGAAATTAGCCAATGCAAGATAAGAGGCAAAAAATGTCAAAATCAGGCGTCAGGGCTGGAGACTCCAGGGTCTCAGGCCGGAAACTCCGGTCCAGGCGGGAGACTCCGGTGTGTCCAGGATGGAAACTCCGGTGTAGGCCAGAGACTCCGGTCAGCAGGCCGGGAACTCCAGTCTAGAGTCAGGTCACGAACTGCTTCAGTTCTTGAGCGGAAATTGTAACTACCTCGGTGAATTACGCTCTTAGTTAATGCCCGGATGAATGAAAATGGTTAAAATAGTACGGTGGGGCCCAGGGCCACTCACGGTAGACCTTTCGGCCGTCCTAACCACTTTCAGACAACGGGACAAGAACGAGCGGCGTAATCGGCAGGCGAAGGGATCAACTACATACACAAATGAGTATGTATGCAAGCCACATACACCAGTCCTTAGAGCCATTCCATCTAAAAGAAATAGAAATATAGAAACGCCATACGGCAAGATCCAAATGTCCTAGATAGATATAATAATTTAGGATAGCTCCTCATACATCACACATCAGAGTATCAGGCGTAAGCGGAAAACAAAATCCGAGTACGGATAAGAAGCAAATTGGCATAAGATGCCCCATAAATAAACACATCCCGCCCACAGATCACACGGATCCCCGTTCCCAGAATCTCTACACCGAATGATCGTTGCCAACATCATCTGTCTCTTCCACCCAGTATCCATCTTGCGGGTACACCTGTTCATCTGAATCAAACAATTTATCGTGTGAGACCCTAGGGGTACTCAGCAAGTCTTTATGCCACTAAAGGGGACACAACCTGGGTTGACGCAATTGCAGCAAAAGATAATACCTAACAATTCTACAGATACTCGCTAACCTTCCGCCTAACCAATGATAGACGGAAGTCCGTGAATTAAGAACAACAGTTATAACAATATAATTAACAGATCCATCCTCCTCCTCGCTTACCAACGAGGAAGCGGACGAACAACCCCCATCATCCGTTGGCAGTTTTATTAACCATTCCATGAGTATTGCATTATTTACTAGTCAAGTACTTAGTCAAATTAAAAGCGGTACTTTAGTTATACTTGTCTATGATCGAGAAACTGTGCTCCAAGTCGTCCATAACCGCGGACACGGCTTTCAGAAATATTTACCCTGCAGGGGTGCACGAATAGCAACACACACTCGATCAACCTCAGAAAAACCAAATCAAAACCCAACGAGGCATTCACGATAAAGCAATCACAGGATTCAGAAAGATTTCAGGGGGCCACCCCATTAAGCTACCCGCAACGAAGTTGGCCGACTCCGAGACGGACCCAAGGTTTGTGTCAATGGCTGTAAACGACCGGGAACCCGAAAATGTGACTGGGCTTGTCGATACCGCGAAAACATTCCACGATCCAAAACAGTACAGGTGCTCCACGCACAATCATATTAAAGCAGTAACATGGCATAAGTACAGGATAGTAATAAAACCCCAAACTAATTGTGGCCCCAAGAAATAAGAATGAATCAAGCTCTGGCTCAGGGGGGTCCATAAGGCCTCCCGGATGTGGATAGTGCGAATAGTCAAGGAACAGGAATCAAGTACTCGGGGTCCTATGGGACACAAGTGAGCATGAAAAACCAAATAGCAGATATTGCTCACCGGTGCCTCTTTCATTAGTTATCCCATTACTACTCAGGTTATGTTGTTTAGGTACCTCATTATCCATCAGACACTCACATACCCTACTCATGCTTTTCTACGACTCGCATGGCTCAAACAACTGCTGTAGTAATGGCTCATGGGACCGGAACAGGCTTGGTGTGGTTTAAAAGTAAAGGCTATGCAGTACTTGGGATTCAATTTAATGCAATCGCGACTCAATGATGCGAGAATAAGATAGAGGCAATAGGTACTGTATGTATGCAAGCATGTGGTAGTGCTTGCCTGGCTGCTCGGTTGAAGCGAGAGATGGATCTGGGTAATACTCCTGGGATTCCTGGTAATTCTCCTGCTGGGCGTCTATTCGAAGAAGAACCAAACAAACAAGGGCCAACATAAATAAAGTGCACAATCATATGAAGTAAAATGCCACAAGCAACCAAGCATGCCATGATGAATGATGCACAATTAATTGATATTAAAGTAGCATGGCAAAGGTGAGGTGTAGATACAAGAAATAAAGCAATTTATTATTTATTTACCCAAGTTTTATTGTCATAAACAGTTCAGATTTTGAATGTTGACATGATGCATGCTTCAATTCAGAACAAGGACTGCATAGATAGAACGGGCTCGTCGCGCTGATCGATTTAGACATATTATTTGTCAAATTTGGAGTTATAAAACAAAAGTTATTAATTAAATAAGGAAAAGGGCATTTTATTGTAATTTTAATCATCTCGAAAATTTAAATTGTTCAAAATATATTTTGAAGGGCATATTTGAATTCCTCACATTTTTTGATTCCAAAACATATATTACATGTATTATTTGGATTTGTATTTTAAAAATTATTTGAATCTAAAAAGAATTTGAATTTAAATCAATTTGGAAAGATTTAATTTAAAACAGACTCAGGGAAAACTTTTGTTACCCAGGAAATTCTAGCCACAGTCACTGACGGGTGGGCCTGGTTCTTTCTGGGCCACGCGCGTGGAAAAACCTTTTGTCATTGCGTCTCGGACTAGCCACTGTGACTGCGGGGTGGGCCAACTGGCGCAGGCCCACGTGACAGCGGCGAGGGGGACAGGGGCTGATAGGTAGGGCTAGGGTTGGAGCGCGGGTTGCGGCCGGAAAAAGCCGAGGGGTTTTCTGCAAACGTGCGAGCGTGGCTGACTGGTGGGGTCGCTAGGAGCGCGGGTCGCAGGAATCAAAAAGGTGGGGGGCTTTTTGAAAATTACCACGGGCCCGTACTGTTCTTCGTTTTCCTTCGTCTGGCGAGGAAATTCGGCGCGCGGCGCGAGCGGGAATCGATCCCGAGACGCGGGCGTGCGCGCGGAGGGTGCTAACCGGTGCGGCTGGCTCGGGTAGTTGACAGGTGGGTGGGTGCGGGCTAGATAGGGGGTTACGCGGCGCGGGAAACCTGCAGACGGCGGCGAGCTCTGGCGCACGGTGGGTGTTCGATGAAACGATCGGCGGCGCTAGGGCGGTATGGCGAGGCGGAGGTTGTCAGGGAGAAGGAGGTGCTCACCGCGGGCTCGGCGGTGGTTGTGGATCGGGCGGGGAGGCGCTGGTACGGCGAGGACGCTGGCGCACCGGCGGCTAGGGTTTGGCGTCGGGACGACGAGGATCTGGCGGTGCTGGGCTCTCTCCTTCGCGCTGACGGCCACGGGGCGACGCAGGAGGACGTACTCGATCTTCTCAGCCACCTCCAGGTCGAGCTGCACGGCTGGAACGGCGGGGACGAGGTGGTGCTGGCGGCGACCGGCGTCGGCTGCTGGTGGACGGAGAGGAAGAAGGGGAAGAAGGGGGCGGCTCGGCCAGATCTGGGAGAGGCCAGAGAGGCGTGGGGAGCGAGGAAAAACGAGAGGAAGCGAGGAGGAAGGCAGGCGGGGCACGGCAGAGATAAGGTGGCCTCGGTGCCACCTTTCTCTCCTTTTCTTCCTCGAGCACGTGCTCGGCTGGGCTGGGGCTCGACCTAGGGCCGCAGGTGGGGCTGGGAGAGAGGGACAGGCAGGGAGGCTCGGCTGGAGGGGGGCCCTCGGGACAGGAAGAGAGAAGAGAGGAAGGGGGTAGCTCGGCTAGGGATAGTTGGGGCATGGCTCGGGTTAGGGTTTAGCTAGGGTTAGGGAGGGGTTAAATGGCTGGGTGGTCATGCTAGTGAGGGAGAGAGAGGGAGGATTAGAGTTAGGTTTAGTGTAAGTTAGAAAGAGAGAGAAATAAAAATAGCTAGGTTAGGTGGTTTTAGGTTTTTAGATTTTTTATTTATTTTGGTTTATGAGGCCAAACCAAGAAGATCCATAGGGCTTGATCTTGCATGAGCTACTGTGGATGAGAAACATGAAAGAAAGAGGAAGAAAAGAATTAGGTGGAAAAAGGCTCATATGGATCATGTATGGAGAATTAAAATAAGAGGAAAAAGAGATGGATGAGATTGGGAGGATGGTGTAATGGTGGTAGATGGCCTCCCAAGAGAGGATTCAATAATTCAAAGAAAAATCCCATGAAATAAGAAGGCGGTGAAGAAGCTTGCATGGCCCATGCAAAAATAATAATGCCATTATTTATTTTGTGACAACAATAATAATATGATGGCATTATTCTTATGCATTTCCAAGGAATGGAATAAGCCAAGAAAAAGAATTTAATGGACTAGATCCACCCTATTACCCATGAGCTAGGTAAACCAAAATAAAAACAAACAAGCTCATGGTCTAGTAGGACGGTGGAATTATAAAGTGGTGGAAGAGAAAGGTGGTGGAATGAAAATAAAAGATATGCCCCCAACTCAACTTGGGCATTTGACAATATATCAATAGCCAAATACAATATCAAGAGGCAAATACAATTAATAATGCATGTGAGAGAAGAACCAAAAGAAAAGGAGTTTTATATGATGCTCAAATGCAAGGTGGCATGATGACATGAGCATGATATCATTATGATGCAACAATAATATATATAAAGTAGCCAATATCTTACTAGGACAAGTAGCATTACAATTGTTAGACAATTGGGATGCTACAGAAATCCACGCCTTGGGTCCTCAAATCCGTGAAAAATTTGCCAAATTGGGCTGGCAAAACATTGGATAAAGATGGACCAACACCTTAGACAAGATTTGGTCGGATCAAAACCACAAATAACACTCCAAATCAAGAGATCGATCCGAAGGAAAATTTGGGCTATTTTTTTGGGGATTTTCGAATTTTTGGTGGGTAGAAGAAAAATTTGTGGGGGAAATCGTGAGCAACGAAGCTCTTGATAGCAATATGTTGAGGGTAAACCTCTAGGGTGGCCCAATCTTTGACGAATCCCTTTCAAATCGAGGATGGAGTGCGGCGAAAGGAGGGGCGGATGAACATGACAAACCGACACACGAATAACACGATGAACACACTCACGCAAAACCACGATACACACCAATAGATCACGCCGGTGGTGAACGGTCCGGCGCAATCCATAGGATCGGCGTCGGGCGGAGGACTCTCTCACGAACCGGCATGACGAGTAGGGAGACTCGGTGAGATCTTGACATCTAGGAAAAGGGACTCTAGTGCCTAGGCCTTGTACAACGCGGAGGTACGATGCAAACTCTAACGAGGTTTGTGATATTTGGTGCTCCTTGGTCAAGGAGCATGAGGCAAGAACTAGATAGATCCACAAGGGGTTTCCACTAGTTCCAAATATCATGCCTAGGGTTTACAATAGAAGTGGGGGACTATATATAGGCCAGCCACTTAAACATGGGTTACTACAAGAAACGTTTCCTACCACAACGAATGGGCCCGACGGTTATCGTAGAAGGCGCATCTTCCGCGACGAAATTCTCGTCTCAGCCGTGGCCGATGGAAAACTTTTTTTTCGGTTTCACAGCCCTCTACTTGACGGATCTTCTAAAAACATGGAGGAAGCTTGGCTGGCGCTTAGCAGAAGCAAGATTTTCGTTTCCTCGCACGATGTTGACTCGCCAAAGTCTTTTGAGGCATGTGGGTCCCGGACGTCAGTGTCTCTAGCGGTCCATACTTTTCGGTCACGCCTCCCTGATTTGAACTCGATAACATAGCTCGAGGCATCTGCCGTTTAGTCAGGTTGCTAGGTCCCCCATGTCGGCCTCTCATTAGAAGGATCGTGTGTATGATGGAACTTTTTTCCTTCACTCGTGCAACCCTATTCCGAAGTTGATAGCGTTGTTCGATGCATCTATTGTCTAATCAACCTCTTGGGACCCACATGTCATCCTCTCATTAGATGAAACGTGTGTATGATGGAATTTTTTTCCTTCATTGGTGCTACCCTGTTCCGAGTTGATAGCGCTGCTCGACGCATCTACTGTTTAACCAACCTCCTGAGCCCCACATGTCATCTTCTCATTAGAAGAAACATGTGTATGATAGATTTTTTTCCTTCGCTCGCACTGCCATGTTCCGAACTTGATAGCGCTGTTCGATGCATCTACCGTTTAATCACGACGCTGGGCCCACATGTCATCCTCTCATCAGAAGAAACGTGCGTATGATGGATTTTTTACCCTCTGTCGCGCCTTCGTGTTCTGAACTTGATAGCGTTGCTCACTGCTTCAGCCATTTATATAGGCTGGTGGGCCTGACATGTTAACCTCACATTAGAAGAATCATGGGTACGATGGATTTTTCTTCTTCTCTAGCGCTACCCTGTTCTGAACTAGATACCATTGCTCAATGAATCTGCCGTTTTCTCACGCTGCTGGTTCCCCCATTTCAGCCTCTCATTAAAAGAAACGTGTACATGCTGAACTTTTTTCTCGCTCATGCCTCCTATTTCGAACTGGCTACGTTGCTCGATGTAGCATCTACATAAGGTCGTGGTGCTAGGTCCCACATATCAGCCTCTCTGTAGATGAAACGTGCGTATGATGGACTTTTTTTTGGCCATGTCCACTGTTTTGACATTGTGAACTTGTTGGGTCCCAGATGTCAACCACCTCTATTTAGGAAACGTGTCTATGCTGGGTCCCAGCTGGCAGCCTCTATTTGAAAGAAACGTGTGTATGTTGGACTGTTTTTTCGGATCCCAGATGTCAGCCTCGGAGTACAAAAAATGCTCATAAAGGCCGAATTAAAAAGATTCTGGGCTAATCTCGGGGCATATGCCCTATTCGTCATGGCTTATATTCCATGGGATCACTCCTAAGTTGAGTGGGCTATGGTCGGTGGCCCCAAGACCACGAAAAGGCCGAATTAGAAGGTATTGGGCTATGCTTGGGGCTGATAGTCTAATTTCATGGGCTATGCTTGGGCCAGCTGGGTCCGACATGTCAGCTTCTGTGTAAGTGCACCGTGTGTATCATGGACTTTTTTTTGGCCGCGTCCGCTTTTTTCACTATGCCAGCCGTGTATGGTCTTACTGTTGGGGCCCTTATGTTAGCCTCTCTAGCATGTTCTGGCTTGTGGGTCCCTGATGCATCCTTGTATGTCTTGTCTGGTGGGTCCCCGATGCGAGCCTCCTTGTACAAGTATTTAAACTTTTTTTTCGAACCCACCCTCAAAACAAACTCCAGGGACATTATATGTTGATGGGTCCATGATGTCAGCCTCTCCGTAATGCGATATTGCTAGAAGAAAAAATTGTAAATCCAAGATACAATTCGAACAAAAGACCTTCAAATCAAATAAACGTAAACTGAGTGTGTTTCTACTCCAACAAAAATATTAATAGAATAAATATCATTAAACTTTTATTAGTACTAGAATTTATGTATTGGTCTTCTTAAAAATATGTTTGGGTGTCTATGTTTATCTCTTTTAAAATATAAAAGGGCAGCGCTCCGGGCATCTCAATTTATAAAATGCCACATAATGGAGTATTTTCTTAAAAACATGGGTAGGCACGGTTTTTTTTTTGAGAGGTGGGGGGCAATGCCCAAAAGGCCGAATTAAAAAGAGTTTGGCTATTCTACATAGGCTGCTCTATATGGGTTATACTCTGTAGGGCAGGCTCCACAGGCTTCATTCTCAAATTTTAGTGGGTTGTGCTCAGCAGTCCCTTAACCCTTAAAAGGCCGAATTAATATGTTCTCAGCTATGCACCATGGGCTCCTGTCTCAAATTTCACTGGCCTATGGTTAGCAGTCCCCTGACCCCAAAAAGACCGAATAAAAATATTCTGGGCTAAAGAGGGGCCGAATGAGGTTCGGAGTACTAGATGTCTTCTCCAAGTTAATAAAAATTCAATTGTGATGTGCTCGACCGGATTCGAAACAAAGACCTCAGAGAAGGAGGGAAAAAGCAATAATTCTTTTTGGCAGCTATTCATGTCAAAATGCAGTAGTACAGAATAAGGTAGAAAAATTATCAACAGATTTGAAGTTCATATTCAGGAGCATTTGACCAATTCAGCAGCATTTCAAAAGTGACCAATTCATCAATACAGACAATGAATTACAAATAGCAGTACAAAGAGAACCAATTTTTGTTTCAAGTCTAAAATCCTTGTCGCGCGATCAGTTTGTCATTTTCACCAATAACACTCGACCATTGGAGCAAGCAAAACTGACGATCAAGTCTACTTTGAGTACCTTAATTCTCGCATCAATGCCTGTGTGACCCCCATATGCAACCAAAAATGCCAAGTGTCATCTAGATTGTGACACGACCATGTACAAGGGCGACGAGCACTCGTCTGTTTCACATTCAACAGCACATGACAGATTCAGCAGCAATTTAAAGTAACCGATTCAATGGTGGCAGAAAATGTCCAAAAGAATTGACAGATTCAGCAATGCTGACATTGAAATTCAATGGATGTACAGTAATGTGGCAAAGCCAAGTTTCAAAAGGAAAGCGTGACCATGCATTTTCTAAACTCAATCTGAATAAGTCCAAGTACATAGGTATTACAACAAAATAGATTAGCAGTAGCTGAACTCCATACAACATACTTAGTAGAAGTGTAGAACTACAAGCTTACACTAAGCTAGGAACCACTACATGTCCCATCATACGTACTCAAAGAAACGAGAATGCTTCATCATGTCAAAGTACTGGTCGGGCTGCACCCTTGATTTCCTTCCTGGGACGAGTCTCTCGTTTCATTGTCGCCTGTTAGCCTCTAGGTCAGCATCATACTTGTAAAATTCATACGACAAAGTAGGAAGTTCGGGATCCTTAATTTCGGCAATTCCAATTACGAAGGGAATCTGCCACCAACATAAACTAGCTAATTCGTACAACATTACATACACTCACAGTAGGTGACATGGGTATGAGCAATAGGCACTCGACTACATCCTACCTGGTGCGGCTCGACGGAAGGCCCACTCGACGAATTACCAAGGTCCATGATGCCTATGACGGTTCGAGTGGTATGAAGCCCATATGGACACGGACTCCCAAACGCACAAGACAAGGAAATCTCAATACTAGAGTTTGAATCTAACATGTAACCAACTCGTATTGGTACCTGAAACCTAGCCTCCCCATATATAAAGGCTAGGAGGGTCAAACGAGAAGGCAATCCCACAAAGATCGCGACTCCCATAATAGACAATAGATCTAGATGCTGCAATAGACAATAGATAGATCTATGATCTCCCATATGCCAGATCCAATCTGCGCGACACTGCCATCGGCGACCTTGTAATCCTTCGGATCATCATGAATCAAGAGCAGACAAGCAGGAGTAGGGTTCTCTACGAGGCCTGAACCTGGGTAAACCTCGTGTCACCTGTGTGCTTGTTTGCTAGCCGATCGAGACTTCCAGCGCTCCCATCTTCTCTAAAACCTGCCGTCTGTGGGAACTTGGTGCGCTGATGTTGCAATCTCGACGGCTCCATCATCAGCAATCTATGACTTGTCGGCCTCACGTAAATAAATCTACGTTGGCATGCTCAAATTTGCGGCATCAATAGTTCTACTGTGGCTGAATTCGATTTCATCATGACGAACTCGACAACAAAGATGGCGGCGTGACGTGGTGCTGATCAATCATCTGGGAATCCCGGGAAATACCATGGGATCCATAGCAGATCGATGTGATGTGTTAAGACAGGAGTAGTACGCAACTTGCTTTTGCTGCCTCACGTGGGTCTCTCAGGTTCCAAGGACGAGAGCAGATCAATGCCAATGAATAAAAAATCAATGCCTGGTTTGTCGTGAAGGGCTTTGCATCAATGAAAAAAAAACAAGGAAGTACCTACACGTATCTTTGGGCGAAGTGCAAGACGACGAGAATGAATTTTGCGGCCAGTGGTGTTAATGTACCAGAACAAGGACACCCATGCAGCAGTCGAATCAAAGAAGCACCAGGAGTGGAGCGACATGATACATGCATCGGATTGACAAACAATTTCTCTCCGCTCAAACTTTTAATTATTGTACTGTATACTATCCCGTCTACTAGTTATTTTGAAGGAGAATTACAAGAACAATTAACGTTGCAAACCTGCGATCCGCGGAACGGCACCATCTGCAACGAGACATGTGGAGAATTCGTCGATTCTACTCCGCTATCGCGCCGACTCCTTATGCGACCCAATGCCGCTACCGCCATCGGCTTCGGCGAATCGCTGCCGCACTGACTCCGGTCCGCCGCATCAGCTCACGGACGCCGTCACAACTCCATCAACCACCTCGATGCTACACTCGAGGGCTCCTTCGACTCCATCGACCCGCTGCGGTCTTCTACTACGGTGACACGTCGTGGTCTTCGACTTGGGTGAGCCGCAGGTTGCATTGGCTCCCGCAACTGTGACCTGTCACCTCCAGCGGCCAGCGACTCGCTATAGCCTTCGATTGTGACTACCCACTACAATCTTCGATTGGTGGCGAGCCGCACGCTGGTGTCGAGTTTTTTCACCACGACAACTACCAACAAAGCTAAGTTCTCTACTTAAAGTTGATTACTTTCTTAATTTAATCGCACTCGAAACACTCGGGGGTTGCACCCTCTTCAAGTAACCTAATATGTCGTCAACTCCACGCAATCGAGCACCTCATACGCGACAGCCCGAGTAGCTGATTCTGCCTGATTGTCGAATCCTTGAACTCCGAGTACCTCGGCAAGGTACTGAGACTAAGGGTAATCAGGCTAACGAAAAGGCCTAGCATGCAGTGCAAAAGTGTCAACTCGATTGGCACAAGAATTTTACTTTCAAACCGACATGCAAATATCCTTTACAAGATACAAGTACTTCACAATTCTTAATGCTTTATGCAGCTTACAAGGATGTCTAGTACATAAAGATATTCTATCGGGTCCTCCAACAGGAGTCAACAAAACAACTGACTACGCCATACACTCAAGACCCGAGTCGAGTTCCTCCTCGGATGGTTGCATCGCTTGATGCTACAAAGGCGCGGTGCTAGCGACGCACCCGACAGAAGTGACTGTGTCGACTCCAACTGCATCATCGATTCAAGCTCCTTATGCATGACACACTGACACGATGCACTTCTGGGTCATTGGTTTCTCCTCGCATGATTTTCGACTACCACTGCAAGATACAAGACTCAAGTCTCTGCCCGAGTCTACGACTCTGCCAGACACTTGGGGGCTACTCCAAACTAGAGCGTTGAATGTGCATATACAAGATGTTCGAGTGGCACGCTCTGAATCCTCACTCGAATCCACGATTCGACTAAGGACTCGGGGCTACTCCCATAGGGAGAGCTAACCGCGCACCCAAAGAAATTTGTGAAGATATCCAAGCATTATGAAAACCCTTCACTCGAATCTACGATTCGATTATGGGCCTCGGGTTACTCCCATAGGGAGCGCTGAAAGCATATTCGGCTGAAACTTGCAAAAGACGAGAGCAGTTGCAAAAGTTCTTTAGTCCCTACCTGAGTCTTCGACTCAACCAGACACTTGGGGGCTACTCCCATAGGGAGCGCTGGTCGCGCACCCTATGATATTTTCTTACACATAATTGTGTGTTGACTACGTCCACACTCAAGAACATTGGCGACTCCGCCTCATAACTTCCCTACAAAGAGACTGCGTCTCTAGGGTCACCCGAATCGTCTCCGCGATGATAAAATCCAGATGCCACGTCTACGACATGAAGATAAGACATGAATAAGGCCTGGCAACACATCTGCTGCGCTCTACCAGAAAATATCCGTGCCTGCAGGTACGATGAAATACGCCTTGACGGACGCGTCAAGCACTCACACTTATCAACTGGAGTTCGACTCAGTAAGGCCTCCGCGGCATGAGTCAAACTATGCCAGCAAATTCCGAATTCGAGTCCGAGGACTCGAGTTTGAGTAGGTAGCGTTGCTTTTTCCCTAGAGCAATTAACTGGTCCCGATCCATCAAGCGCACCAGGCATGTTTACCGTCATCCCTATGAACTGCTATGAACTTACACTGACCCGATGAACTTCCAGGCGAGTGCTTCGCACTCAACACAATTTTCGACTCCGACATCCTAATGCAAACGTCAAGAATTTTGAGTCTCCACCCGAATCTACAATTCGCATGGACACTTGGGGGCTACTGACATGGGTATGCCCAACAGGCACTCGACTATAGCCTACCTGGTGCGGCTCGACGGAAGGCCCACTCGACGAATTGCCAAGGTCCATGATGCCTTTGACGGTTCGAGTGGTATGAAGCCCATATGGACACGGACTCCCAAACGCACAAGACAAGGAAATCTCAATACTAGAGTTTGAATCTAACTTGTAACCAACTCGTATTGGTACCTGAGACCTAGCCTCCCCATATATAAAGGCTAGGAGGGTCCAACGTGAAGGCAATCCCACAACAGATCGCGACTCCCACAATAGACAATAGATCTAGACGCTACAATAGACAATACATAGATCTGTGATCTCCCATATGCCAGATCCAATCTGCGCAACACCGCCATCGGCGACCTTGTAGTCCTTCGGATCATCATCAGTCAAGAGCAGAGAAGCAGGAGTAGGGTCCTCTACGAGGCCTGAACCTGGGTAAACCTCGTGCCACCTATGTGCTTGTTTGCTAGTCGATCGAGACTTCCAGCACTCCCATCTTCTCCAAAACCCAAGTCTATAACAATGGGCATTGACAAGTTAAACCCTCGTCAGTAGGATCATCACAAGACGATTAAGATTGATATCTCACCGGTGAATCTTGTCCTACTACAGGTTCAATAGTATGCCGGTAAAGACGCGGCTTGGATAGAAAAGACATGAGCACTTCCTGCGCAGTGTTGGCTTGGTATGGCCTAATCATTGTCTCGGGTGACCTCTTTACTACAACCTGATTGAAACTAGTGAACAAGACCAACGACCAAAACCTCACCTTGTACCGCAGCGATTCGCACGCCGCCGACCTGACTGGCCTGACGGACAGGAGCAAGTCCATGCTATGGCCGTCAATTTGGGTGACGAACAGCTTACCCTCCTTCCCGATGCCGATGACCTTAGCTCTAAGCGAGCCTGGTGCACGAACCGGCCCAGACGGGTCCCTTTTTTGGGGCTGTATCTGGGCATTGTCATCGAGTGGGCAGATATGAGGTGCTCGACGAACACTTTCTTGACACCGGTGAACCCGCATCCTGGCTCCGTGTAGACACACCAGCGGTAGTTGCACGCGATCTTGTGGTCGTAGACATCCTTGTAGGAGACCAAAGTCCAGCAGATGTCGTTGGGGCATCTACTACCTTTTTCGCCAGCGACTTGGCGGTACATCTCCTTGGAGCATGCGGCCAGCCAGACGGCGCTAGTTGTGTTCAGACACTTAGTTATTTCGTTGAAGACGTCGTCACCGACATTCTTCTAGACGTTGTTCAGCCGGCTGTGCCTCGAATCGAAAGCCATCACGTCTGAATGATTAGGGGCAAGGGTGGATCTATGTATGACTGTTGGGCTTATTTGGAAGAGAGGGGTGGCGGCCTGGAAGGATCAATATATTAGGTGAGATGGCGAGAAAAATGCGTGAAGTGTGCGCTAGAGAAGATCCAAATGCGGCCTCTGGGAGTTTGGAATGGCTCTTAAGGAGGGGGTTTTGCCATGCACCTACGGCTGCCTTCTGCTGGGCGTACTGCATCGAGCGTGCCGAATAGAGTTATGGAGTAGGGAGTACTACTATAGGTAATCTAGACTGGCACGCTGACATGTAGTGTCCTCTCATCACATCTCAGCTATTAGAACTGAGAGATGACTTATTTATTGCTTCCATTTTATACTACTCCCTCCAGTTTGTATTCTAGTGGCCTCAACTTTGTCTAGATTCATCTCAGTTAGACATAGTAGTTGTGAGTTGAGTCACTTACATTTTTCGATACTTCATAGTACGTACCAAAATACCAAGATGCTGAACCTCATATGAACTTTCTAGAAAGGTACCCCTTTGCAAAGATGGGCAAGCCTGCTAAATTTTTTGAAACTTCTAGAAAGGCAAGAACCCACGGCCTAAATTGCATCATGCTTGGTGAAATAACGACAGGTTCCTAGATCATATTCAGCAGCATTTCAAAGTGACCGATTTAGCAATACAGACTCTGAAATTCAATAGCAGGACAGCGAGAATCAATTCTTGTTTCAGCACTAAAAACCTTGGTGCGGGATCAGTCACTTTTCTCTGAACAAACTCGGTCATCGGAGCAAGCAAAACTAACCATCAAGCCTTCTTTTTTGTGCATATTTTCCACTCACATCAATGACTGTGTGATCCCCATATGCAAACCAAAATGCCCCAAGCCTCATCTAGATTGTGACAAGGCCATGTTTCAAAAGAATAGTAAGACCATCTACTGCCCTTGATCCAAAAAAGTGTCAGTATGTTAGTATTAGTTCTACAAGATACTTTAGTACTGTAATAAAAACGACAGAACATTTGACAGATTCACTACCATTTGAAAGATTCAGTAGCACTGAATAAAACAAAAAAATATCAATAGATTCGAAACACATAATCAGCGGCACTTGACAGAGTCAACAACATTTCAAAGTGACCGATTTAGCAGTACAGATAATGACCAAAAATATTGATAGATTTAACAATGCAGACACTAAAATCCAATAGATGTAGCAAGGCCATAATTCAAAAGGACAGAGAGAACATATTCTGGCCATGTTCCAAAAGAAGAGCAAGACCATCTACTGGTCTTGATCTAAACAAGTACAAATACATCACTACTAGTTCTAAAAAAATATTTTATTAATAGCAACAACAGAACGTTCGACAGATTCAATGGCACTTGAAAGATTCAGTAGTACTGAATAAGATAGAAAAATATCATCAGATTCCTAGTTCATAATAAGCGGCACTTGACAGATTTAGCACCATTTCAAAGTGACTGATTTAGTAGTATAGATAATGACAAAAGGAATTGAGAGATTCAGCAATGAAGACATTGAAATTCGGTAGATGTAGCAAGGCCATGATTCAAAAGGAAAGAGAGACCTTATTCTGCACTAGATCCGTCGGTCTGAAAAAGTACCAGTACATAGGTATTACTCCTACTACAAAATAGATTAGCACTAACAGAACTCCATACAAAATACTCAGAACTACCTTAAAGGAACCACATGTCCCAAAATGGTAAGAAAAATACGGTCGAGGAGTACATGTGTTCAATTTAGGATCATCACAAGAAGATAAAGATGGGTTAATCGCTAAGAAATAGGGATGCATAAGTGGGACAAATGGGCCAGGTGGGATCCTTAATTTTAGACCCCTAGACTAACTCTAAACTAAGTGGGAGAAGTGGGACAAGTAGGATTTAACAAATCTCACTTATCCCGCTTATCCCACTTAGTTTAGAGTTAGTTTAGAAGTCTCCCACATATCCCACCTCTGCATCTACGGTAATAATTTGTCGATACGAAGCCTGTATTCCACGGTGAAATCCGATGGTCGATTCCAACGACGAGCGACTAGATTATACCAACAAACCGAGACAGAGCAAGTGGCTTTATAATTCGCATAGAATACCTTCTCACACAAGCCATTTGGATGTGTAGAGCTCAACTTCAACATGAACTGCGGCGACATGCGCGCCGCCGGGCTGACGCACATGACAGATATCAACATGACATTGTCGCGCCCGTCGAATAGCACGCAGAACACCGTGTCATTGAACCCGGTTATCCCGATATCTACATTTTGGCACCGGCTTAGGGATTTACCTGCCTTTCCTACCATAGTGTAAAGTGTGCAACCTCATGGCATGGGCTTCTCTAAGGTGGGCGTGGAGCACAAACGGAATTGCGACGAACTTGCAGCCAGGCACCACGCAGTTCCATTGGACTACATCAGCGAGCATTGAACATGAAGACATATTTGGCTGGACAGCCCATACCAATTGGGTTTGTCACCAACATAAAGTAATTAATTTGTATGACATTACATTTATTCATATTTGGATCATCACAAGAAGATTTATATGTGTTAACACACTCTTGGTTGATATTCTTTTAATCCAGCGGAATTCCGACAACATCTTGAGAAGCTCGCAGGTAACACCTCGGTTTCGATAGGTACGACATGAGCCCTTTCGGCGCGACTTCAGCCAACGAAGGTCTGCTCGTCTACTCAGATGTTGCTGCCATTTCGACCGAATGGAGCTTATTCCATGACGGTACCGACCATAACATCACCTTGTACCATGGTGATTTACACGCCGCTGCCCTGACATACCTGACGGATAGGAAGATTTCTATGGTGTACCCTCCAATTAGGGCGGAAAAATCCGTGCCCTCTTTCCCGATGCTGATGATTTCTGGTGCATGCACCCGGTTAGTCGGGTACCAGTACTTGTTGGAGTAGGTCACTTGGGGAAAATAGTACATCTGACGGGCAAGTTTCAAGTGGTCAAAGAGCTCATGCAAAGTAAATGGACAGTTGATGAACTCGCATCCTCGCTCCGTGCAGGCTACGCACGGGGCGTAGCAGCACTGGATCTTATGCTCGTAGACGTCATTGTAGGAAACCAATGAACAACAGCGGTCGTTGGGGCACCTGCTACCTTTTCTGCCGATGACCTGGCGGTACAACTCCTTGGAGCATGCGGCCAGCCTAACGGCGCAGATAGTGTCCAAACGCATACTAATTTTGTTGAAGACGCCGTCGCCGACCTTGCTCCAGCCGCAGTGCCGCGGGTTGCACCTCGAATCCGCCATCCCGTCCGAACAGATTGGGGGCGAGGGTGGATCTATGTAGAGTTGTTGGTGGTTTTTGGAGGAGGGGGCTGGTGGCCTGGAGGGAGTGATGCAGCGTGCAAGATGGGGAGTAAAATGTGTGAAGCACGTGCCTGAGATGCGGCCATGCGGTGTCAGCGAGTGGGGATAAACTAAACGGAGATGGGGAAGATAGGATGGCTCTTTGAAAGAGGTTTTTTCTTTTCTTCTATTGTAAGAAGCGGCTGCATCGAGGACGCTGGCTAAGCGTGAATGCGTGTAAAACACGCCCCTTTGCAATAAATTAAACATGTCACTTCCTAGCGTAGTACTTTCTTGTCATGTCAGCTTCTATTTTCATACTAGTATTAGGGCATCACCTATGGTGGCAGAATTTGTCTATAAGCTGGGAGGTTTTAAGAAAAAGCTTTTGATGTACTACTGAATTCCTGGTTAGCCCAAAAAAGTATTTAGAAAATTTTAAGAGCAATCTATCTATCGTGCTTACTTGTAGTTAAAATTTGACAAGGTTGGTGGGAGTATGGTTTACATTGAAGACCTCAAAAAAGAGAAAATTAAATAGAGGTCCATAAACTAAGCACAAAGGGCCCTAAAGTTAAGCAAGGAAAAGAACTCGGGTCCTTCTCGAGCCAGAAACTGAGCCATACCCTTCGTACTACTGTATTTGCTACACACAAACACACAAAACGCTCCTCACGCTTTCGAACCAGCTTGTTGGGGTTGTGCTTGGTGCTTCCTCTTCGCAGGGTGTGAAATGGAACAACAATGCAGGTCGACGCACGTGGGCAGCGCCACGTTGTAGATGAGAGATCAGCGGGCCAGCAGGGTGTGTGTGGATGGTGATGAGGTAGGAAAGGAGAGAGAAAACACAATTTGTTTTGCGTGCATATATATAATAAAGGTCCCAAAATTTTGACAATAGGTTCAACTTCTTGCTAAGATTCTACATCTTGACAACTTAACGAAATTATATTAGGTCAAACTTGAGATAGAAGTAAGCGTGTGATAGATAGATCTTGGATTAGTTGTCTTGTCGAAGGTAGATGGGTGCATCTTCTTTTAGTAAACGATGTTCTAGGTGTGAGTTTCCAACTATCAGGAAAGAACATTCTCAATTTTCCCATGTTTTGCGAATTTTAAAACTTCCAAGCTAACTCTACTGACTTGAATGAGACTCTATGCCAATTTATCGAAATTAGGTCAAATTTGAACTACAAGTAAATTATAGATTGCTTTCGAAGTTTTAAGATAGAGCTTTCAGTGGTTTTCAATGTACTGAATTCCTGGTTAGAGCTTCAAAAGTTTGTTCGGAAATTTTAAGTGGAATCTATCTATCGCGCTTACTAGTAGTTAAAATTTGATATGGATGGTGGGAGAAAGTACGATTTGCATCGAAGACCTAAAAAATATTACATAGAGGTCCATAAATTTAGCATAAAGGGCTCTAAAGTTAAGCAAGGAAAAGCAGTCCGGTCCTTCTCAAGAGAGCAACTTAGCCATATACCCTTCATACTAGTGTGTACTTTCTTCACACACACACACAAAAACGCTCCTCACACTTTGGAACGAGCATGTTGGGGTGTGCTTGGTGCTTTCTCTTCGTAGGGTGTGAAATGTAACGACAACGCAGGTCGATGCATGTGGGGAGCACCACGTTGTGGACGATGGAGAGGTCAGCCAGTCGGGGTGTGTGTGGAGAGTGATGAGGCAGTGTGAAGGAGAGAGAAAACACAACTTGTTTTGCGTGCATATCTTATCTTACCACTATATAGTGTAAGAATAACTTTGAATGTTGACCGTTGTATCAAGACTCGCGAATCCCAGCGTTTCTAGTCATTGGATCTTCTTTTCCATTATAGCTTCTAGAAGAATCTATTGATAGTCTTCAACATAATCAATGCTATGCACAAACCTCAAAACACACTTCTCCATCATACTAGAATCTTCTCCGTTGTTTCTCTAGACCATGTTATCAAAAATTTCATGTGTTAGGTAGCTAAATAATCTTCGATTTCTACATGATGATACAAAGCACAAGGACCAAATATACACCCATACTTTATAGATGTTGATCAAATTTATATTTTTTGTGCTTTACCAATTATAATTGTATATAGTGATTATGATATGTCATACGTCGACTATCCGAGTCTCACGTGCAACTTACTAGTAGCTAATAATCGTTGACTTCTACATGATCTTACCACTATATAATGTACAAGCAACTTTTAATATTGACCATTAGATCAAGACTCGCGACCCAACATTTCTGGCTGTTGGATCTTCTTTTCCATTCTAGCATCTTGAAGATTCTATTGATAGTCTTCATTACAAACCACTATATAGTGTACGAATAACTTTGAATGTTGATCTTTGGATCAAGACTCGTGAATCCCAGCTTTTCGAGCCGTTGGATCTTCTTTTGATAGTCTAGAAGATTCTATTGATAGTCTTCGGCATAATGAATGCTATGCAAAACCTCAAAACACACTTCTCCATCATACTAGAATCATCTCCCTTGTTTCTCTAGACCATGTTATAAAAAAATCATGTGTTAGGTAACTAATAATCTTTTACTTCTACACGATGATACAAAGTACAAGGACCAAATTTATACACTCATACTTTATAGATGTTGATCAAATTTATATTTTTTTTGTGCTTTACCAATTTATAGATGTTAATCAAATTCCTGGTTAACTCCTTTCTAATTAGGATTTTGCATCTTGAAAATTTAACGAAAAATTTGCTCAAACTTGAGCTACAAGTAAGCATGATAGATTTATCTTTAATTAAATGTCTCTTTGGAGGTTGATGGATGCGTCTTCTTGTAGTAATCAGTATCGCCGGTGCGAGTTTCCAACTATCAGGAAAGAACATTCTCAATTTTTTCAGTGATGATGAGATTAGTCTACGAATAACTTTGAATCTTGACCGTTGGATCAAGACTCACGAATCCTAGCATTTGTAGCCGTTGTATCCTCTTTTCCATTCTTGTATCTAGAAGATTCTATTGATAGTCTTGAACACAATGGAAGCACTATGCATAAACCTCTCCAAACACACTTCTCGATCATACTAGAATCTTCTCCCTCGTTTCTCTAGACCATGTTACCAAAAATTTCAAGTCTTAGGTAGCTAATAATCTTTGACTTCTACACATGATGATACAAAGTACAAGGACCAAATATACACCCATACTTTATACAGTAGATGTTGATCAAATTTATAATTTTTTTGTGCTTTACCAATTATAATTTTATATAGTGATGATATGTCATACGATTTAATATCTAAGACTTATTAAGGTGTGCTTTTTTACGCAATGCGGGATTAGTATATTTCTTTGCTTAGACATATGGTCACCTCTATCCATGCGCTGTACATGCTTAGAGAATAAAACGTTGGCAGGGAAAGAGGTCAGCAGCGAAGAGAAGTTGAAGGTGGTTCCATGTCAGAGCAAAGTTATGATGGGTTTCTGACACGACGTACTCTTGCAGCCTTACATTGTACACTCTACTAGCAATAAATTTAAGGACCTATGCACGCAAAACAAATTGTGTGTTTTCTCTCTCCTTCCCTATGCTCCATCTCTCCTCCCATTTACCCTCGCGCACCGGTCCGGCTGATCTCTCTCCCCTCATCCACAGCGTGGCGTTGCGCACGTACGCCTTGGTACATCGGCTCTATGTCTCTGGAGTGTTCGACATCCGTCCGTTGGTGTGGAGTAGGGACAAGGAGGAGTACATAGGAAGGAAACCACTTTGGTACTTGGTGGCAAAAAAATTCAAACTTTTCCGGTTTTCGAAATTTTCACTTGCTTCCCAAACATCAGGAGGAAAGGTTATCCAAAAGATCGACCAAACATCGGGTTTATTTCAACCCGAACGACCGAGGTCACCAAGGCCATATTGACATCATAATTTATAATTTGATAGAGTTCCCACGATAGTTTGGTAGATGGGTGCATCTTGGCATAGTAAGCATTGCTGCATTAGGGAGTTTCCAACAATTAGGAAAAAAAAGAATTTCAATTTTCCCAGTGAGGACGGTGATGTTTTTTGTGAAGAATGTCCAAATAATATGGTTTAGAATGTCACAAACCACACATACTATAGTTGATCATGGTTCCTATCTAACTTTGGCTAAAAGTTTACATATTACGATGGGTTGTGACACGCGGTACTAGTACACATACTACAGTACTACGTAATAGATTTTCTCTCTCCTTCGCCCCCCTCTCACCATCCATCCACTATCCTCTCCATTTCTCCTTCCTTCCCATATAAGATTTCGCGCAATGATTATACTTCTAGTCTGAGATGTAGCGGTGCAGAAAAAGATGAGGCCCACACCATACCACCATCAATCAAGTTCGGTGACACAACTTTGTGTAGAGTATACGTATACTAGTAGTACTGTAGCTAGATAAGTATGTAGTACTATAGACACTTAATTTTTAACGCAGGAAGTAAGAGACACCGAGTAATTCAGCACGATCTGCATGATTCTGTTCATTTTTGGATAAAGCGGGGCGCCTCCTGAATTCTCTAGGCCGAGAAAAAACAAGAACCGACAAGTCTGGTATAATCCTTTTTTTTGTTGAAGGGACGAGTCTGGTACAATATATTTATGATATTTTGGGATAGTTTTCAGGGTATTAACACAAGCACGACTATAAATAGACATTATAAATTGCAACAGTATGCACGCCTACTTTCACCCAAAACACCCAACCCACCGTTGCTTAGAACTTGATCTCTCTCTATTTCCTTCCAAAATGTCGTATGACAACTCTCTCCAGAACACGTCAATTGACCTGAAAAATGGGAAAGGCCCTGAAACTCCACCTGGAAGCCCAGACTCAGTCGACGGGCCATGGCTGCCGCCGCGGTCTGACTCCTCTAATGAAGAAGATAGCCTCTAGCAGCGCTTTTTCGAAGGGACACCACCACCAATGCCGAGCGACTCCAATAAGATGGAACATGACACTGGGGAAGAGGAGGAGTTTAGGGTCGACCTTGAGGAGGAGGCCGAAGATGACGACAAGAAGGAGGCCGAGGACGATGGCAGGGAGGAGGACGGCGAGGAGGTGTCTTCCCGCCCCCCACCGAAGAAGCTTTCCAGAGTGCACAATTAAATCGCATCTAGAGAAGAGGCGGCGAATGTACTATATCTCGTAATTTTACATAGTTGAAACTTAAATGGTGTCCTCTTATATTTGTGCTTTTTTGGACTAAAACTACAAACATGGATTTGGACAACTTTTGAAAAACTTGCTACACAATATGGTCATAACCATGTATGAACATTGTTCACATTTTAAGGCAAGTTACCAATGTCAAGGTCATATGTGCATCACTCGTCCCGTTTATTGGGATAAATTAAAGAAAACTAAAGAAAACAATAAAAAATGTTAATCACTTATGTATGGTATCCTCTTCTGTAAATGATAAACATGAAATTTGACAAGGTGTAAAAACACTTCTTCACAATATGACCAGAGATGTGTAACATACTCCCTCCGTCTCAATATAGATGTCTCAAAATTGTTTAAATTTGGATGTATCTAGCCACTGTCTAGTCTAGATAGATCTAAATTTAAAAAAAATTACGACATCTATTTTGAGACGGAGGTATTACTTGGGTTTAAAGTTAAATAATGAGAAAGGTCGTGTCCATTTCGGGTAGACGGGGTGCATCTTGGCATGGCATACTAATGTTGTCAATTGGACTTTTACACTTTTATGTATAGAATTTTGTTAAATTATTTTAGAAGTGCCACATATAATAATTGTTTAAATAAAAGGCAAAGAGTATGGCTCTGAATGCCACAACACACTAAATTTCACACAAAATAGAGTATGTTTCATGGTTAACAAGTTTCATGAATTTTCAGGCCTTCTAACTAATTTCGCATAATTAAATGACATTTTGTGAATAAAACCAAAGTAGGTAAATTTTGAACTACAAGTGCTTGATAGATTTCTTGTAAATTCGTAAGAAATTCGTATAGTACTAATTATTGTACCCACGCAGTCATACTGAAAATCGACTATTGTTTTGAAAGATACAACTTCTTTGTATGAATTTTCATGCTGACACATCTGACCATGTTTCAAAAAACTAAAAGAAAATAAGGAAACATGCACACAGCCTTTTAGTAGTACTCCTATTAAAAATTCATACTTGTAAAACAGTAAAGACGACGCTGTTAAAGTTTCAATACAAGAGACCTGCGCACCTTCACCGGCCCTCCACAATTAACATTTCTTCCTTTTAGACTTTGCAGCTATGGCTCCGAAGACTGGAGCTCCCTGTGGGAAGAAGAAGACCCAGGCGGCGGCGACAAAGTCCGTGGCGAAAAAGAAGTCATGTCGCCGGCTTCCGAATCCTGTTCTAGCTACTCCAAGTCACAGTCTCACACCAGGCAACCACATGAATAAGTAGGTGTCGAGGTCCGTCAAGGCCGGGCTGCATTTCCTAGTAGGCCGGATCGGGAGCTACCTCAAGGAGGGTTAGTACTCCCAGCACATAGGCTTCGGGGCTCCCGTCTACCTCACGGCCGTTCTCGAGTACCTCACCGCCGAGGTGCTGGAGCTCGCCAAGCAAGCCGCAAAGGACAACAAGAAGATCTGCATCATCCCGAGGCACGTGATGCTAGGCGACATGCGCGACGAGGAGCTCAGCAAGATACTGACCGGTGTTACCATCGCACACAACGGCGTGCTGCCCAGCATCCACGAGTCCCTGCTTGGTGATGGTACTGCAGAGGATGCAGCCAAGGTGCCCGTGGAGGATGCTGCCAAGTCGCCTGAGAAGACCGCGAAGTCCCCCTAAAAGTCGTTAAGTTGTACTACTACTATTCCGTATGTGTTTGGGTTTGCTCTGTTTGTAGTTTGGTTAATCATCAGTGTCAATGTAATATTCAGATCTGTGATGCTAAGAAAAAGCTTGTGAGGGTTCTAAAAAATGATGTTTTCCTAATCTTATCCTATACTCCATTTATTTAATACTCACTCTGTACAGAAATATAAGACGTTTTAGCTTTGTGAAATGAATGTATCTAGACTCCTTTTAGTGTATAGGTCGACTCTGAACCTCTACGAACCCATACACTAAAAGACATCTAGATACATTCGATTCACAAACAAAAAAACGCCTTATATTTCTAAATGGAGGGAGTATTACTCATCATATTAGGTTTAATCAAAGTCAACCATTACAAAGTTTGACCAACTATATACAGTATTAAATAGTATACTCATTGAAAAAAATCAATATACAGTAAACAATGTCGTTGGTGTGAGTTTTGAACTATCAGGAAAGAACATTCAATTCTCAGTTTTCCGAGAGATAACAAGCGAGGTTGTTATGTTTCATCAAGAAAGTCTGAAGAATATGGATCTGAATGCCCCAATCTAGGTTTTTAGACATATATATATAGTGGACCGACATGTTGTACTGACGATACTCATGTTTTATGTGCTTTCAAACTTCCTATCGAACTCTACCAACTTGAATGACTTTATCCCGATTTATCGAAATTATATTAGGTTGAATTTGAACTATAAGTAAATTGTAGGTTGCTTTGAAAGTTTCATGAAAAAAGCTTTTGGAGGTACCCTTCGGGAGAGGGGTGAAATAATATATCAGAAACCACTATGAACTTTGACGATAGGTTCAACTTCTTTCTAAGATTTTGCATCTTGACAATTTAACAAAATTAAGTCAGAATTGAAATACATGTAAGTGTGATAGATTGCTCTTGAATTAAATGTCTTTTCAAAGGTAGATGGGTGCATTTTCTTGTAGTAAACAATGTCGTCGGTGTGAGTTTCCAATTATCAAGAAAGACCATTATCAATTTTCTGAGTGATGTCAAGATTATTCTCTCTCGTACAAGAAGTTCGAAGAATATCGATCTAAATGCTAGAAGCCAAGTTTTCACACACACATACACAAACACACACACACACACATATATATATATATAGTGGACCAACATATTGTTCTTATCATTTCCTGTGTTTTATGAATTCTCAAACTCTCTACCTAACTTCGCCCACTTTAGTGACCATATGTCGATTTATCAAAATTAGGTCAAATTTGAACTACTACAAGCAAATTGTAGGTTACTATGAAACTTTTACGAATAAGATTTTGAAGGTACCCATCGGGCGGTCACAATTAATATATGAGAAACCATCCAACGAGATTTTTGATGAAAAATTCAACTTCTTGGTAAGATTTTGCATCTTGCTAGTTTAACAAAACTAGGCCAAAGTTTATCTACAAGTAAGTGCAATAGATTCCTCTTGATTTAAAAGTCTTTTCGGAGGTAGATATAGGTGCATCTTCTTGTATTAGACAATGCCACCAGTGTGAGTTTCCAACTATCTTAAGAAAGAACATTCTTAATTTTTCGAGTGTTGACTAGATTGTTCTTTCCCCTAAAGAAAGTCCAAAGACTATGGATCTGAATGCCACAAGCCAAGTTTTCACACATATATAGTGGACCAACACGATGCACTTACGATTTACCATGTTTTATCAGTTCTCAAATTTCCAAGCTAACTTCACCCACTTGAATGATTTTATGTCAATTTATCGAAATTAGGTAAAATCTGGACTACTGCAGGTAAATTGAAGGTTTCTTTGAAAGTTTTATGAAAAAGCTCTTGGAGGAACCCATCGGGGGGAGGGTCAATTAATATTTATCATAAACCACCGAGCGTTTAGACGACAGGTTCATCTTCTTGCTAAGATTTTGCATCCTAACTATTTAATGAAATTAGGTCAAACTTTGCTCACTGTTTCATGAAATTAGGTCAAACTTTGATAACCGATTAACTTTGAACATTGATCATTGGATCAAGACTGGCAAATCCAAACATTGCTAACCATTGGATATTCTTTTTCATTCTTAGCATCTAGAAAGATTCTACTGATAGTCTTTAGCACGATGAACACTAGTATGTACAAACCTCAAAACACACAGTACTTCATTATTACTTGGTCTTTTGCCAAATGCACAGACTTGGACGGAATTTTCATTTTTATGAGGTCCTTGATGTAACTTGTACTTCCACCGACCACTCGAGGACCTCTCTCTTACGAGACATACCATTAGACGGCCATTTGCAGTACTTCTTATCTTTATCTTATCTCTTATCTCTTAGAATACCATATATACCACCACTACATAGTGTAGGGATTAAATTATTTTGATCATTGACCGTTGGATCTCAAGACTGGCAAATCCAAACATTGATAACTTTTGGATCTTCTTTTCCATTTTTAGCAGTTATAAAGATTATATTGATAGTATTTAGCATGATGAACACTAATATGCGCAAACCTCAAGACACATAGTACTTCATTACTCGGTTCCAGGGTCCTTGTGATAAATGCATGAACTTGGATGCAATTTTCATTTTTTATGAGGTCCTTGATGTAAATTGTAACTCTACCCACCGTGTTAACTCTCAAGCACCTTGCTCTTATGATACCTACCATAAGATCGGCCATTCGATGTAATTCTTATCTTATCTTTTATCTTGTCTCATATCTCTTACAATACCATACCACTACATAGTGTAGGGATTAACTTTTAACATATTAACCGTTGGATCAAGACTAGGAAATCCAAACATTGCTAGACGTTGGATATTTTTTCCATTTTTAGCATCGAGAAAGATTCGATCTATTGATAGTATTTAGCTGATGAACACTAGTATGTGCAAACCTAAAAACACAAAGTACTTCATTGCTCAGTGTTAGGGTCCTTGTGCTAAAATGCATGGACTTGGATGCAATTTTCATTTTTATGAGGTTCTTCATGTAACTTGTACTTCCACCGACCATGTTAACTCTCAATCACCTCGCTCCTACAAGACCTACCATTAGATCATCCATTTGCAGTACTTCTTATATTAGCTTTATCTTATCTCTTATCTCTTACAATACCACGCATACCACCACTAAATAGTGTAGGGATTAACTTATTTGAACATTGACCGTTAAATCAACACTAGAAATCCAAACATTGCTAACCGTTGGATCTTCTATTCCATTCTAGCATCTAGGTCTGTACTCCCTCGCTCTGTCCCAAAACATAAGGCGCGTAAGTATTGGTCAAAAGTCAAACCTTACTAATTTTGACCAAATATTTAGAAAAAAGATATCTACATCTACAATATTGAATGGACATATTAAGATAATATACTTTATGGTGAATCTATTGTTATTAATTTAGAACTCTAAATTTTTATATTTTTGTGTATAATCATGGTTAAACTTAAAAAATATTGAACTTTGACTAATCCTTAGGCGCCTTATATTTTGGCGGAGGGAGTACTATTGAACACGAATTCAGTTGCTCTGAACCATTGGATGTAATAGCCCAACAGTCATGATTAGTGTTATGAATCCAATTCAAAACTGCTCCACTATAGTACTATAAGTAGAGAGAATACAGTCTACTGTGCTTTGAAATTTTGGGGGTGGTGACATGATGGTTCTAGAACATGCATGGTGGAGTTTGCTCTAGGTACTATTCAACACAAATCTAGCTTCTCTGAACCATTGCATCCAACAGCCCAATGGTCAGGATTGGTGCTATGGTCCAATTCAAAACTGCTCCACTATAGTAGTAGAGATAGAGATATCTTATCTTATCTTATCTGACGACTATATAGTGTACGAATAACTTTGAATACTGACCGTTGGATCAAGACTCGTGAATCCCAACATTTCCAGCCATTGGATCTTCTTTTCCATTTTAGCATCTAGAAGATTCTATTGATAGTCTTCAGCATAATGAATGCTATGCACAAACCTTAAAACACACTTCTCCGTCATACTAGAATCTTCTCCCTCGTAGCTAATAATCGTTGACTTCTACATGATCTTAACTTGTCTTATCTTATCTTATCTTACCACTATATAGTGTACTGATAACTTTGAATGTTGACCGTTGGATCAAGACTCGCGAATCCCAGCATTTCTAGCCATTGGATCTTCTTTTCCATTCTAGCATCTAGAAGATTCTATTGATAGTATTCGGCATAATGAGCTATGTACAAACCTCAAAACACACCTCTTCTTCATAATAGAAGCTTCTCCCTTGTTTCTCTAGACCATGTTATCAAAAAAATCATGTGTTAGGTAGCTAATAATCTTTGACTTCTACATAATGATACAAAGTACAAGGACCAAATGTACACCCATACTTTATAGATGTTGATCAAATTTATAATTTATTATGCTTACCAATTATAATTATAAATAGTGATGATATGTCATACGTATACTATCTGAGTCTCACGTGCAGCTTACTATTAGCTAATAATCGTTGACTTCTACATGATCTTTCCACTATATAGTGTACAAACAACTTTGAATATTGACCGATGCATAAAGACTCGCGAATCCCAACATTTCCAATCGCTGGATGTTCTTTTCCATTCTAGCATCTTGAAGATTCTATTGATAGTCTTCATTACAAACTACTATATAATGTACGAATAACTTTGAATATTGACCATTGGATCAAGACTCGCGAATCCCAGCATTTCTAGCTGTTGGATCTTCTTTTCCATTCTAGCATCTAGAAGATTCTATTGATAGTCTTGAACACAATGAATGCACTATGCATAAACCTCTCCAAACACACTTCTCGATCATACTAGAATATTCTTCGTCGTTTCTCTAGACCATGTTACCAAAAATTTCAAGTGTTAGGTAGCTAATAATCTTTGACTTCTACACATGATGATACAAAGTACAAGGACCAAATATACACCCATACTTTATACAGTAGATGTTGATCAAATTTATAATTTTTTGTGCTTTACTAATTATAATTTTATATAGTGATGATATGTCATACGATTTACTATCTGAGCCTTATTAAGGTGTGCTTTTTTACACAATGCAGGAGTAGTATATTTCTTTGCTTAGCCATATGGTCACCTCTGTCCACACGCTGTACATGCTGAGAGAATAAAACGTTGGCAGGGGAAGAGGGAAGCAACGAAGATAAGTTGAGGATGGTTCCATGTCAGAGAAAAGTTATGATGGGTTTCTAACACGAGGTACTCCTGCGGCCTTAAAGTGTACACTCTACTAGTAGTAAATTTCAGGACCTATGCACGCAAAACAAATCATGTGTTTTCTCTCTTCCCTATGCTCCATCTCTACTCCCCTTTCCCCTCGAGCACCGGTCCAGCTGATCTCTCTCCCCTCGTCCACAGTGTGGTGCTACGCACGTGTGCCTTGGTATGGTGGCTCTGTGTCTCTAGCGTGTTCGCCAACCGCACATTGGTGTGGAGTAGGGACGAGGAGGAGTACATAGGAATGAAACCACTTTGGTCCTTGGTGGCACAAAAATTCAAAATTTTCTAGTTTTCGAAATTTTCACTTGCTTCCCAAACATCAGGAGGGAAGGTTATCCAAAAGATAGGCCAAACATTGGGAGGGAAGGCAATTTTGAACAAGTTTTGAACATTGATCACATTGAATAAACGAAAAACAAAAAACAAAAGTTTTACTCATGATGTCCTATCATGTCTTGTGCATCACGTGCCATGAAAACTGTAATCATGGGATTAGATAAGTTTTGGAAATAAAGCTTCACAATATTGTCATACCATGTGTATGGACACTATCGGGTTTATTTCAACCCGAACGACCAAGGTCATCTACAGGTAAATTGTAGGTCGCTTTAAAAGTTTTCTGAAAAAGCTCTTGGAGGTACCTATCGAGGGGAAGGGTCAATTAATATATATCAGAAACCACCGAGAGTTTTGATGACTGGTTCATCTTCTTGCTAAGATTTGCATCCTAACTATTTAATGAAATTAGGTCAAACTTTGCTCACTGTTTCATGAAATTAGGTCAAACTTTGCTAACTGATTAACTTTGAGCATTGACCATCCTAACTTATGAGGTCATTGATGTAACTTGTACTTCCACCGACCACTTGAGCACCTCGTTCCTACGAGACCTACCATTAGATTGGCCATTCGCAGTACTTATTATCTTTATCTTGTCTCTTATCTCTTACAATACCATATATACCACCACTCACTATAAGAAATGTGTCAACTAGTGACATTTTCTTAACGACCATGGATTTTTTGGTCATAAAATAATGACCATTGCGAACCAAATGGTCGTAGATGATTTGGGATGGTCGTAACGACCTTTCTTGTCAGGAAGGTCATAACTTGATTAAACCAATAGGGCATAACATAGACATCACTAGTATATGACCTTAATTTTAGGCGACTATGACGAAGTTAAATGGTCGTTAGTGCTAATACATGATTTGTTGAAATGAGTAGACTGCCAACTAACCAGTTTCACCTACGTGTCATGTCCGCATGTCAATTATTGACTAAGTGACATATCCATGTGTCAATTTCCGTCCACGTGTCATGTCTTGGGTAACTATATTTTTTAAACATCCCACGTGGATTGACAAATAGGCCCTACGAGGGATACATCAAGACATGTAGGCAGGAAAACACACGCCCCCACCAGGACCTGCATTCCGGACCCACGAGATATGCCACCACGACCTACAGGCTCGTCGCTCGTCAGAAATAACAACATCAAAAAGAAGGGAGAAGGAGAATTTGATCCCACGACCTCCTTCACCTATTCCACGAAGCTATCCATCACACCGCACCAACCTTTCGTGCACGATATGCACACGATTCCCATAAGACAATAGCCACGGTGGTGGGCTTGGGCGGATGTTGCGGCATTCGACCTAAGGCTGCTCTTGGGCTGGCCTTGGGCCATCTTCAACATGCAAACGGGCAAGGGTTGCTGGGCTACTGGCGGGTTAGCCCGGCCGGCATCCCCCAATATGTTTTTCTCTTTATTACTTTTAATTCTTTTGTAACTCAAAATTAAGTCAAACAAAATTCAGAGAACTTGTAAGGATTTTGTGAAGGTTTCTTCGACATGCAATTAATATACCAAGTTTGGTATTTTTTTTGCAACTATACCACATGATATGGCACCATGCGAAGGATTTACCTTGTTTGGACCATTTTTGAATTTTTTATCCCTGTTTCAAACTATGGTCAAAACGGCGGGTATTAAGGTTCTTAGCTAGGGGATGAGCCTCGCTAAACTTTCATTGGATCTCTGAAGAAACATCATATTGTGAGTCTAAAAATGATTTTTTCAAAAAATTATGAGCATTATATCATGTACCTGTAGTTCGAATCGGACCCACTTTCATCCGATTCGGCCGACATTTGTCTTCTTCGCGAGGGATAGACAGAAAGGTTTGAGATCCCCTGGTTCAGATATTGTCCATGTAATATGGTCTAGTATTTTTGAAAAATATGGTGGTATCATTTCGAATGAGTACTTTGGTGGCTACTTCACAAAACGCCCCATTTTTGGCATTCGAAAAATGAAAAATGCATTTTTTTTGCGATGAAAAGGAAAAATTCCTCCTTCAACATTGTTCTCCATCCCAGGATGCACATAAATGCACAATATGGGCACATTATCACAAACTATGTCGTGATTCTTACCATAACATTGGTCGTTTGATCCGAAAGCCATGAAACCTCGAACAAGATAGGCCATTTCTATGAAGGTTTTTTCGAGATGCATTTAATATACCAAGTTTGGTATTTTTTCTTGCAACTATACCACATGATATGACACCATGCGTAGGATTTACCTTGTTTGCACCGTTTTTGAATTTTTTATCCCTGTTTCAAACTATGGTCAAAACGGCGGGCATGAAGGTTCTGAGCTAGGGGATGAGCCTCGCTAAACATTCATTGGATCTCTGAAGAAACATCATATTGTCAGTCTAAAAATGTTTTTTGCAAAAAATCAAGAGCATTATATCATGTACCTGTAGTTCGAATCGGACCCACTTTCAACCGATTCGACAGACATTTGTCTTTTTCGCGAGAGATGGACGGAAAGGTTTGAGATCCCCCGGTTCGGATATTTTCCATGTAATATGGTCTAGTATTTTTGAAAAATATGGTGGTATCATTTTGAATGAGCACTTTGGTGGCTGCTTCACAAAACACCCCATTTTTGGCATTCGGAAAATAAAAAATGCATTTTCTGTGCGATGAAAAGGAAAACTTCCTCCTTCAACATTGTTCGCCATCCCAAGATGCACATGAATGCACAATATGGGAACATTATCACAAACTATGTCATGATTCTTACCATAACATTGGTTGTTTGACCCGAAAGCCATGAAACCTCGAACAAGATAGGCCATTTTTGTGAAGGTTTTTTCGAGATGCAATTAATATACCAAGTTTGGTATTTTTTCTTGCAACTATACCACATGATATGAAACCATGCAAAGGATTTACCTTGTTTGGACCGTTTTTGAATTTTTTTTCACGTTTCAAACTATGGTCAAAACGACGGGCATGAAGGTTCTTAGCTAGGGGATTAGCCTCGCTAAACTTTTATTGCATCTCTGAAGAAACATCATATTGTGAGTATAAAAAGATTTTTTCAAAAAACCATGAGCATTATATCATGTACCTGTAGTTCGAATCGGACCCACTTTCAGCCGATTCGACAAACATTTGTCTTTTTTGCGAGGGGTGGACGGAAAGGTTTGAGATCCTTCGGTTCGGACATTGTCTGATGAGGATATCTACAGGGATTATGATGATTCTGACTGCCTGAACTGGAAGGAAATACTGAGTCAAATCAATAATGATTATCAGGTGAATTCATTCTTAATTGAACCTGATGTTTTACTTAATGAGAACTTTATACTACCTAAGTCTATGCATCTTTGTATGATCAGGTTTATTGATAACACAACTGTTGCGCGAGGAGGAGGAGAGTTGCAGCAAGAAGGACAAGCGTTGATTTCCAATATCAACAAGTGCGCGAGGGAGGAGCGGGAGGCAGGCGCACTAGGATGCAATGAGGAAATCGCGTATGAGCAAGAAAGAGAGATGGCGCACCAAGAATTACATGTTTGAGGTGTTCCACGACGTTTGGACTGCGTGCCAATAAGGCCGAACCCATATATGGGTCGGTATGTATCAGTCTGAGTCGAACCGAGTCCATTTGGGCCAAGTTATGGCTGTTTTTAGGCCCGTTTAGAGGGGAGGACGCCCCAGCCCTCATATAAACCTCCGTAGCCGTCACAAGTTAGGTTTTTTAGACCACGTTAAAATATTTTGGAGTTGTTTCTTTCATAGAACCTCTGGAATTACCCTGTGTTCGAATCTGCCAACTATAATTGAGTGTGATCTGTTGTTCCATTGGGAATTAGTAGATTGCATACTACCGTTCGTGGTCACGGCTGCGTGCGCAAGAGTGTGGTGTTGTGAATATCCTACAAGGTTCGAGAGTTATTGCATTGGCATCAGGGATCGAGCGGGAGAGATCATAGCTACGCACTAGTTATCTATCATCTTGGTATCATCTTGGTATCAGATTTCCTCGTTGCCTCGGTAAGCAATCCACAATCCATCCATAGATTAGAGAGTGTTTTTCATCCTATACAGAAAAAGCCCCACAAAAAGAGTTGCCATAGCCTAGATTACATCGTATTCGAGTAATAGTTGCTGATCGCGTTCCTCTATTAGATTAGATCTAGATATGTTCTTCGTAGATTTATTTTCTAGTGTTCTAGTTGTTTTCCACCATCTTTTTTCGCTACCATCAAGTCAGATCCGATCCAAGTAAAGAGTCCTAGTTGTGTACTACTTGGCGAGAAAAAAAAATTCGGCTCACTGCCTCACGCCTGACCGCAGACAAGTCTGTGCTCTAGCGTGACCCAAAAAAAATTTCCAAAAAAAAAAAAATTCGAACCGTCGCCTTACCACAGACCGGTCTGTGCTAGTACGAGAGGGAAAAAAAAACTGCCGGCATCCTGCCGCGGCAGGATTTTAGGCCGTTTTTCTGCCGTGGCAGAGACCAATTCTCACGTCAAAAAATTTTCTTTTTTTTTGTTTATTTTTTTACTAAGTCCACATAGCGTACCTATCCTTGTGAGCCTTAGTAAGCCTTTCTTTGTGTCTATAACTATCCTACGAGACTAGCGTGCTTAGTGCTCTACGGGCTGCTCAATTAGCAATCTTGTGCCCGTTTCGTTGAGACATTGCTAGCGTCTCTCCTTGTGCATTGCAACACGAGCATTCCTCCGACATACCTTACTTTTTTAGCTCATTTTCATAGTTGCAATTGCCCCATTTATCTCCACCGTGTGTGTTTCCGTGGGTCTTTGTCATACGATCAGCACTAGGACTTGTTTGCGGTGTAGTTAGGATACCATACCTACAGCTCCACCATAAATAACTTGTGTGCCCTGCGATCGTTCTCTATGCCTTTGGTATTCACTTCATCACTTCAGTGCATCAGTCTTTGATTACGTTTGGTAGAGCATCTCTATTCACTTTGGAACGGTAAGATCTTCTTTCTTATCAGTTGTGAGTGAGTTGTGAGAGTTTCCACCATACTGATTTTGATTTGTGCACTAATGTACTAATCATGTCTTCTAGTAGTGTTGATGTGATGCAGAAAATGGAGGCAGGTGATGTTACAAATAATGTGGAGACGTATAGTTACAAATTCATCGACAATTGGCGTTGTAGTGGAACTTTTTGGAAGGAAGAACGCGGTATTTTTGATGGTGATGGTCTTTTCCACCATAGTGTGATGATTGGTGAGCGATGTGCTTCCATTACCATTGATAGTAACTCTACTATTAATTTGATCAGCGTTGAAGTTGTACAAAAGTTACAGCTACCCACATGTGCCCGTGCGGTGCCATATCTCTTGCATTCATCATATGGCACATTGCTGATTTCACACACCGCTGATGTTCCTATGACTTTTAAAGAGCACACTGAGATTGTGCACTGTGATGTATCTCCTATACCACTTGATTCTTGTCACATACTATTGGGAGAACCTTGGAGCAGAAGGTTTGACGCTCAAATATGTCCTGTTGTTGGAAGGATTTCTTTCAAATGGAACATGAAGAGGCGTGTTATGCTCAGGATTTCAGCCGACAAATTTATTGAGTATCGTCTTCTTCGCAAGGAGAGGACAAAAGAGTTCAGTTTGTCTGCTAAGTACAAGGTCATGATGAATGGTGACAATTCTATTATTTGTCATCTTGAACACGGTGTGCATTACAACCCATGTGAGAATGAGAGCCACATAGCCAAGCTGAGTGAGAGTGTTATCAAAAGTGAGCTGTGTGATTCCACTAAACGTGAGGTTGAGAGCATCCATTCTAAGAGTATGAGAGAAAAAGAAAACATCCGTGTAGTAGATGATAATACATGTGAGGATATTTCTCCTAATGTAATCATCTCTACTCCTGGTATTGTTTCTTGTGCTATGCAGGTTGCTTTTGAAGAAAGGGAGCCGCCTATTTTACAACCTGCATCACACAATCTGGTATTGTTACTTGAGGAGGATGTCGTAGTACCTACTACAGCTGAGAAGTTTGTTAATGACATTGGTACTGATTTGGAGTTTCAGCCAACATGTGCGATATATTGTGAGTCTATTCCTTTACTGAAGCCTCCTTGTGATTTGCCTTGCACTACTGTTTCAGCACCATGTGATAGTTTACCAAATTCAAATTTTGATCATGTGGTACTGATAACACATAAGGAAATACTTGCTCGAATACCACCTGCTGATATTGTGTATTCCATCATGCTAAATGAACCTATGAGTATGAGTTGTGCTATGGATAAGATTTCTGAAATTTCATTTCTGAATTCTAGCACATATTCTCCTTGTTTCACTTTCAATCTGATTGGTGAATATAGCATGCATGAAAATTTTCTTGTAGATCACATATGCATTACTTATGATCGAATCGCTGAACTGAAACATGCTGTTTTTAGCCATACATGTTGTGTGTCGACGATTTTGTGTTGTGAGATATATGCTAAAATTTGTGATAATATGAAACTAAAGTCGAGTCTAGTTGATATAATGCAGCCAACACAAGTAATTTTACCTATGTTGGATCATTGTAATCTTGCTAGAATAGAACCCCAGCTTTCATATTCATTGTGTTTATCCCAAAATTCGTTGTCTAGTTGTGCTAATGCTTTATACTTCACTTATATTTGCAAATTGAGTTGCATTTTACATACTGGACAACATGATCATGTTCATAATAATCAGAGTAGCGCAGATGAAGCATGGCATGATTCAATTTGGTTTTCAGACATATTAAATTGGTTTGATCTTGTTCACAAATTTGATCATAGATCTTCTTTGAGAAAACTGAATTTAATATTGAAGAACATGACTATCTATTTAGTTGTTTTTTACCATGATCATGATTCTTTGTACTTCACTTATACCTGCAATTTAAGTTGCTTGATGTATACTGGACATACTTTTCATGTGAACAACAATAATACAACATGTTATATATACATATACTTTGCGTACACGTTGTTCTTTTTGTTTCTCCCACTTTCAGCTTACCTAAAGCCGAGGACGGCTTTTCATGAAGAAAGGGAGGATGATGAGGATATCTACAGGGATTATGATGATTCTGACTGCCTGAACTGGAAGAAAATACTGAGTCAAATCAATAATGATTATCAGGTAAATTCATTCTTAATTGAACCTGATGTTTTACTTAATGAGAACTTTATACTACCTAAGTCTATGCATCTTTGTATGATCAGGTTTATTGATAACACAAGTGTTGCGCGAGGAGGAGGAGGAGAGTTGCAGCAAGAAGGACAAGCGCTGATTTCCAATATCAACAAGTGCGCGAGGGAGGAGCGGGAGGCAGGCGCACTAGGATGCAATGAGGAAATCACGTATGAGCAAGAAAGAGAGATGGCGCACCAAGAATTACATGTTTGAGGTGTTCCACGACGTTTGGACTGCGTGCCAATAAGGCCGAACCCATATATGGGTCGGTATGTATCAGTTTGAGTCGAACCGAGTCAGTTTGGGCCAAGTTATGGCTGTTTTTAGGCCCGTTTAGAGGGGAGGACGCCCCAGCCCTCATATAAACCTCCGTAGCCATCACAAGTTAGGATTTTTAGACCATGTTAAAATATTTTGGAGTTGTTTATTTCATAGAACCTCTAGAATTACCCTGTGTTCGAATCTGCCAACTATAATTGAGTGTGATCTGTTGTTCCATTGGGAATTAGTAGATTGCATACTACCGTTCGTGGTCACGGCTGCGTACGCAAGAGTGTGGTGTTGTGAATATCCTACAAGGTTCGAGAGCTGTTGCATTGGCATCAGGGATCGAGCGGGAGAGATCATAGCTATGCACTAGTTATCTATCATCCACCATCACCATCGACAAGAGCTTGCTGAGAAGAGCGGGCCACCCTATATCATTGTCCATGTAATATGGTCTAGTATTTTTCTTTAAATGGGGTGGTGACATTTTAAAACTTTTATTTAGTGGTTGCTTCACAAAACACCCCAATTTTGGCACTCATAAATTGAAAAATGCCTTTTCTTCTGCCTTCCAATCAAAACACGGAATATACCTTCCCACGGATCGCCCTAACAAGCAGATCTCACCCATTTGTGTGACCACCATTCAATGCCCAAAGATTCGTCTACTGCGCCTCCCCCCACCGGGCCACCACAGTTTGGACATGAAATGACGGAAAGCCCCTAGAGTTCTGAAACTGGACACAAAAGTGATTTAGGGTAGTTTTGTAAAAACGACCACCCATCCATATTGGGAGCGAAATCCTAACCTAACCCTTCGCGCCCCGCTCGTCTTCTCTCCCCCAGCACGAACCTACCAGATCGTGATCCACCTCCTCTCTCCCCTCCACCGCCGCCACCTTGAACCCATCTAGATCCCCTTTTGCCGCCGCCACCTAGAACCCATCTAGATCCCCTTCTACCGGCGCCGCATCTGCCCATCTCCCTCGCATCCTTGCCATCGTCCACTGCTTTAGTCGGCATCGACCGTCAACCCTGTGAGCTCCTCGTCCTCTCGCTCCACCACCGCCAGGTACTATGCCTCCCACGCCGCTACCCCTAACCCTAAGTTGTTGCGCCGCATCCTCCCCATAGAATCCCCACGCCGCTGCAAGAGGAGATGGCGGCCGCGTCCTCCTGGATCCATCTCCTCCCCATATAACCCTAACTGTATATCCCCACCACGCGTGTACATGCCTCCCTACACCCTAACCCGTCTCCCTCACTACGTCCCTCCCTCCACCCTCTCTCTACACAATTGCTGGAGCACATCGATCAAGTTGGAAGGTGCGGCGATGGAGGCGGTGAGGTGAATTCAGACGAGGAACCGACGATGTTGTCCTAGAGCTCGGACCATGAATCTACCGCGGAGCTCGCAAGTCCGGCTGCCCTACGGCCTGGTGCGAGATCCCGATTTGGAGCCGATCTGCCTGACCTCGACCGCTCTCTTTCTCTCATCCCCGACGCTGCGCTCCCTGACCTCTCCTGCCTCCCCGACCCAATTCTTATTGGCCTCTTCAGAGTAAGTGCTCCCTCTGATGATCCTCTTTATCCTCAGTGCGTTTTATGTGGCTGATTTTAGTTCTCCAGTCGTGTAAAAAATAAGATAGAGCTCAAAGTCCCATAGATATGTGCAAGATAACCTAGGAGACAGTAAAGCAATTACTTGTTATAGCTCAAGTCCAATAGATATGTATGAAAATCATCAGGTTAACCTAATACTTTGTGTTTGCTATGATACTGGTACACCTCTATCCAATGGATTAACATGCAACCAGGTTGGATTTTTACTTCTAGTACGTAGGAAAATCATGAGATCAATTTCTTCGTCTATCTAGCTTTTGGTTCACAAATCATGGAATAGCTCATATTTGTTTGTTGTTATATATATACTATTTAGCTTCTGTGTAAATCGACTATCCTGGGAACTTGTGATTTACATTCTTAAACTAGTGAACTTGTGATGTGCTGCATGTTAATTAGTACGGGTGTGCAGGAATAATCATCAGTTACAGGTGTTGTCGGACGAATAAATGATTGCTCTCATTTTAACTGGGTCAAAATATTGCAAACAAGATGAACTTTGCAGTTTTGTTACTCTACTAAATATTTTGGATTGCTTGGTTTGCTTCCTACAGTATGCAGAGATATATCTAAATATTTTCGATGGCTTGCTTTGTTTCCTACATTATGCATGGGTATCTCAATAAGAAAAGAGTATTTATTTGAGTTGGTAGTCTGATCCAGGTTGCTTGTTTACTGTCGGTGTAGGATGAGCTGCAGCGGATCTCAACATCAAAGAGCCCATGCGCCCTCACCATAGAAGCTCACCTTCGATTTACTCCATTCGAACCCTCTATTTTTCTCTTTATTGTTTGTAATTTTCTATGGACTACTACTGTGATATGACTTGATCTTATTGGCATAGCTACTTGTGTTAATTTGGCACTTTTCTATTTATCTTCAGTACTAGATTGTGGCCTATTCAAATATACGAACCGAATGTATATCAATATTAACTGTCCACTTATGGTTTTGTGTGGTTTAGTTGTGAAGGAGCTCCTAGACTAAGAGGAAGTCGGTGAGAAGATGATCACATGGCGGCTGCGCTGCCAAGGCCAGGGAAATAAATTCAAAGAAGCTTGTAGAACCAATCAGCAAAGAGCAGTGTTCCTCTAATGATACATTATTTAGATCATTTTGGTACTTCTGGAGTTGTTTGGAGGATTGCTCCAGTTTGGTACTTTGGTGAACTGTGTTGGCCTAGTTATGTGTACTAGTTCTGTACACTAGTCATAAACCTGTGAGATGGATGTATGTATTTTCGTGAAACTATGAACCTATGATGATGTGCAAATATAAATTACTGCTATTAATATGTCCTGAGATTATTTACTACTGATTTCATATGTGTTGTGCTGAGAAACATGCTGGAAAAAGGCCCAAATATTACTACATCCAGTAAATGGGCTGTTAAAAGGCCTTGGCCCAATGAAATATCCAAAAAATAACATTACAATATCGAAATTTAAAATGATTTGTAATGTAACAGGGCCAAAGGAAATGGAATTCTAAAAGGCCAATACCCAAAACGAAAATGGATCGTCAAAAGGCTGTGTGCTAGAAAATAGAAAGCCCAAAACGGAACAGAGTTCACTAAATAATGGGCTGGTTTTTTGGGCCTAGCCTCTCTATAGAACTGAATAGGACTGGGCTGAATTTTTTGCCACGTTGGATGCCACGTGGGATTGTCTTACGTGGACAGGGCAGATTGCTCATGACCAAAATTTTGGTCATAGACTCTATGACCATCTGTTTTGGTCATATTTGTCTATGACCAATTTGAAAAAAGTCCTTAGTTGTCTATAGTGACCCTCGATATGTGACCTACTGATTTTGGTCATATAAAGGTTATAGATGAATTACTATGACCTTTCAATGACCAATATTTGGGGTCACTAGTTAGCACAATCCTTGTAGTGACTACATAGTGTAGGGATTAACTTATTTTGAACATTGTCCGTTGGATCTCAAGACTGGCAAATCCAAACATTGCTAACCGTTGGATCATCTTTTCCATTCTTAGCATCTATAAAGATTCTATTGATAGTCTTTAGCATGATGAACACTAGAATGCGCAAACCTCAAAACACACAGTACTTCATTACTCGGTTTCAGGGTCCTTGTGATAAATGCATGGACTGGGATGCAATTTTCATTTTTTATGAGGTCCTTGATGTAAATTGTAATTCTACCCACCGTGTTAACTCTCAAGCACCTCGCTCTTACGAGACCTACCATAAGATCGGCCATTCACAGTACTTCTTATCTTATCTTTTATCTTGTCTCATATCTCTTACAATGCCATACCACTACATAGTGTAGGGATTAACTTTGAACATATTAACCATTGGATCAAGACTGCCAAATCCAAATATTGTTAATCGTTGGATTTTTTCCATTCTTAGCATCGAGAAAGATTAGATCTGTTGATAGTATTTAGTACGATGAATGCTAGTATACACAAACCTAAAAACACACAGTACTTCATTGCTCAGTGTCAGGGTCCTTGTGCTAAAATGCATGGACTTGGATGCAATTTTTATTTTTACGAGGTTCATGACGTAACTTGTACTTCCACCGATAGTGTTAACTCTTAATCACCTCACTCCTACGAGACCTACCATTAGATCGTCCATTCACAGTAGTTCTTATCTTACCTTTATCTTGTCTCTTATATCTTACAATACCATGCATACCACCACTAAATAGTGTAGGGATTAACTTATTTGAACATTTACCGTTAGATCAACACTGGCAAATCCAAACATTGCTAACTATTGGATCTTCTTTTCCATTCTAGCATTTAGGTCTGTACTCCCTCGCTCCGTCCCAAAACATAAGGCGTATAAGGATTGGTCAATAGTTAAACCTTACTAACTTTGACAAAATATTTAGAAAAAAATATCTACATCTATAATATTGAATGGACATATTAAGAAAATATACTTTATGGTGAATCTATTGATATTAATTTAGTACTCTAAATATTTTTATGTATAATCATTGTCAAACTTAAAAATGTTGACTTTAGACTAATCCTTAGGCTCCTTATATTTTGGAGGAGGGAGTACTATCCAACACGAATCTAGTTGTTCTGAACCATTGGATATAACAGCCCAACGGTCATGATTACTGCTATGGATCCAATTCAAAACTGCTCCACTATAGTAGTATGAGTAGAGAGAATACAATCTACTGCGCTATGAAATTTTGGGGGTGGTGACATGATGGTTCTAGAACATGCATGGTGAAGTTTGCTCTAGGTACTATTCAACATGAATCGAGGTTCTCTAAACCATTGGATCCAGCAGCTCAACGGTCAGGATTGGTGCTATGGATCCAATTCAAAACTGCTCCACCATAGTAGTAGAGATAGATATATCTTATCTTACGACTATATAGTGTACGAATAACTTTGAATATTGACCGTTGGATCAAGACTCGTGAATCCCAACATTTCCAACCTTTGGATCTTATTTTCCATTCTAGCATCTAGAAGATTCTATTGATAGTCTTTAGCATAATGAATGCTATGCACAAACCTCAAAACACACTTCTCCATCATACTAGAATCTTCTCCCTCGTAGCTAATAATCGTTGACTTCTACATGATCTTATCTTATCTTACCACTATATAGTCTACGAATAACTTTGAATGTTGACCGTTGGATCAAGACTCGTGAATCCCAGCATTTCTAGCCATTGGATCTTCTTTTCCTTTCTAGCATCTTGAAGATTCTATTGATAGTCTTCGGCATGATGAATGATATGCACAAACCTCAAAACACACTTCTCCGTCATACTAGAAGCTTCTCCCGTGTTTCTCTAGACCATGTTATCAAAAAAATAAGCATGTGTTAGGTAGCTAATAATCTTTGACTTCTACATGATGATACAAAGTACAAGGACCAAATGTACACCCATACTTTATAGATGTTGATCAAATTTATAATTTTGTGTGCTTTACAAATTTATAATTGTATATAGTGATGATGTGTCATACGTCTACTATATGAGTCTCACGTGCAACTTACTAGTAGCTAATAATAGTTGATTTCTACATGATCTTGCCACTATATAGTGTACAAACAACTTTGAATATTGACCATTGGATCAAGACTCGCGAATCCCAACATTTCCAGTCGCTGCATCTTGTTTTCCATTCTAGCATCTTGAAGATTCTATTGATAATCTTCATTACAAACCACAATATAGTGTACGAATAACTTTGGATGTTGACCGTTGGATCAAGACTCGCGAATCCTAGTATTTGTAGCCATTGGATCTTCTTTTCCATTCTAGCATCTAGAAGATTCTATTGATAGTCTTGAACACAATGAATGCACTATGCATAAACCTCTCCAAACACACTTCTCAATTATACTAGAATCTTCTCCCTCGTTTCTCTAGACCATGTTACCAATAATTTCAAGTGATAGGTAGCTAATAATCTTTGACTTCTACACATGATGATACAAAGTACAAGGACCAAATATACACCCATACTTTATACAGTAGATGTTGATCAAATTTATATTTTTTGTGCTTTACCAATTATAATTTTATATAGTGATGATATGTCATATGATTTACTATCTGAGCCTTATTAAGGTGTGCTTTTTTACACAATGCGGGCGTAGTATATTTTTTTGCTTAGACATATGGTCACTTCTGTCCATGCGTTGTACATGCTGAGAGAATAAAACGTAGGCAGGGGAAGAGGGCAGCAGCGAAGAGAAGTTGAAGGCGGTTCCATGTCAGAGCATAGTTATGATGCGTTTCTGACATGAGGTACTCCTGCGGCTTTATAGTGTACACTCTACTAGTAGTAAATTTCAGGACCTATGCACGCAAAAAAAAATCTTGTGTTTTCACTCTCCTTCCCTATCTCCTTCTCTCCTCCCATTTCCCCTCACGCACCGGTCCGGTTGATATCTCTCCCCTCGTCCACAGCGTGGCGCTGCGCACGTGTGCCTTGGTACGGCGGCTTTATGTCTCTGGCGTGTTCGGCAGCCGCGCGTTGGTCTAGAGTAGGGACGAGGAGGAGTACATAGGAAGGAAACCACTTTGGTCCTTGGCGGCACAAAAATTCAAACTTTTCCGGTTTTCAAAATTTTCACTTGCTTCCCAAACATCAGGAGGGAAGGTTATACAAATGATCGGCCAAACATCAGGAGGGAAGGCAATTTTGAACAAGTTTTCAACATTGATCACATTGAATAAATGAAAAACAAAAAACAAAAGTTTTACTCATGATGTCCTATCATGCCTTGTGCACCACGTGCCATGAGTACTATAATCATGGGATTAGATAAGTTTTGGAATAATAGCTTCACAATATTGTCCTACCATGTGTATGGACACTATCAGCTTTATTTCAACCCGAAAGACCAAGGTCATCTATAGGTAAATTGTAGGTCGCCTTGAAAGTTTTACGAAAAATCTCTTGGAGGTACCCATCAGGGGGAAGGGTCAATTAATATATATCAGAAACCACCAAGAGTTTCGATGATAGGATCATCTTCTTCCTAAGATTTTGCATCCTATCTATTTAATGAAATTAGGTCAAACTTTGCTCACTGTGTCGTGAAATTAGGTCAAACTTTGCTAACCGATTAACTTTGAACATTGGCCGTTGGAGAAAGACTAGCAAATCAAAACATTCCAGCCACTTGATCTTGTTTTCCATTCTTTGCATGTTGAATGCTACTATGCGCAAACCTAAAAACACAAACTCCATTGCTCAGTTTTCAGGGTCCCTGTGCTAATAAATGCATGGACTTGGATGCAATTTTCATTTTTATGAGGTCCTTGATGTAACTTGTACTTCCAATGACCTTGTTAACTCTCAAGCACCTCTCTCCTACGAGACCTATCATTTGATAGCCATGCGCAATACTTCTTATCTTCTCTTTATCATGTCTTATCTCTTACAATAAAATAAACCACTTCATAGTGTACGGATTAACTTTGAACATTGACTGTTGGATCAAGACTAGCAAATCAAAACATTACCAACCTCTTGATCTTCTTTTCCATTCTTAGCATCTAGAAAGATTCTACTTTAGCACGATGAATGCTACTATGTACAAACCTAAAAACACAAACTCCATTGCTCAGTTTTCAGGGTCCATGTGCTAATAAATGCATGGACTTGGGTGCAATTTTCATTTTTATGAGGTCCTTGATGTAACTTGTACTTCCATCGACCGTGTTAACTCTCAAGCACCTCTCTCCTACGAGACCTACCATTTGATAGCCATTTGCAGTACTTCTTATCTTCTCTTTATCATGTCTTATCTCTTATAATACAATAAACCTCTGCATAGTGTACGAATTAACTTTGAACAATGACCTTTGGATCAAGACTAGCAAATCCAAACATTGCCAACCTCTTGATCTTCTTTTCCATTATTAGCATATAGAAAGATTCTACTTTACCACGATGAATGCTACTATGAGTAACCTAAAAACACAAACTCCATTGCTGAGTTTTCAGGGTCCTTGTGCTAATAAATGCTTGTACTTGGATGCAATTTTCATTTTTATGAGGTCCTTGATGTAACTTGTACTTCCACTGATCATGTTAACTCTCAAGCACCTCTCTCCTACGAGACCTACCATTTGGTAGGCCATTCATAGTACTTCTTATCTTCTCTTTATCGTTTCTTATCTCTTACAATATAATAAATCATTGCATAGTGTATGGATTAACTTTGAACATTGACCGTTGGATCAAGTCTAGCAAATCCAAACATTACCAAACGCTAGATCTTATTTTCCATTCTTAGCATCTAGAAAGATTCTACTCCCTCCGATCCAAATTAGTTGACTTAGATTTGTCTAGATTTGAATGTATCTAGACTTGTTTTAGTGTTAGATACGTCTGAATCTAGATAAAAGTAAGTCAACTAATTTGGGTCGGAGGGAGTACTTTAACATGATGAACACTAAATGCGCAAACCTCAAAACACAAACTCCATTGCTCAGTTTTCAAGGTCCTTGTTCCAATAAATGTGTGGACTTGGACGCAATTTTCATTTTTATGAGGTCCTTAATGTAACTTTTACTTCCACCGACCGTGTTAACTCTCAAGCACCTCTCTCCTATGAGACCTACCATTTTATAGGCCATTCGCAGTACTTCTTATCTTCTCTTTATCGTGTCTTATCTCCTAGAATACAATAAACCACTTTATACTGTATGAATTAACTTTGAACATTGACCATTGGATCAAGAGTAGCAAATCCAAACATTACCAACCACTGGATCTTATTTTCCATTCTTAGCATCTAGAAAGATTCTACTGATAGTTTTTAGCATGATGAACGCTAGTATATGCGTAAACCTCAAAACACACACTTCATTGCTCTCAGTTTCAGGGTCTTTGTGCTAATAAATGCATGGACTTGGATGCAACAATTATCATTTTCATGAGGTCCTTGATGTAACTTGTACTTCCACCGATCGTGTTAACTCTCAAGCACCTTGCTCCTACGAGACCTACCATTAGATCGGCAATTCGTAACACTTCTTATCTTTATCTTCTCTTATCTCTTACAATATCATACCTTCACTATAGAGTGTACAAACCATTGACCGTTTGATCAAGACTGGCAAATCCAAACATTGCTAACAATCATTGTATCTTATTTTCCATTCTTAGCATATAGAAAGATACTACTGAAAGTCTTTAGCGGGATGAATGCTAGTATACACAAACCTCAAAACACACACTTCATTGCTCAGTTTCAGGATCATTGTGCTAAATGCATGGACTTGGATGTAATTTTTTTATTTTTTACGAGGTCCTTGATGTAACCTATACTTCCACCGATCGTGTTAACTCTCGAGCACCTCACTCCTACGAGACCTAAAGTTAGATCGGCCATTCGCAGTACTTCTTATCTTATCTTCATCTTGTCTGTTATCTCTCACAATACCATATATACCACTGCAGGTTGTACGAAACAATGAATGTTTGATCAAGACAGGAAAACCCAAACATTGCTAACCATTGGATCTTCTTTTCCATTCTTAGCATCTAGAAAGATTCTACTTTAGCACGATGAACGCTAGTATGCGCAAACCTCAAAACACACACTTCATTGCTAAATTTCAGGGTCCTTGTGCTAAATGCATGGACTTGGATGCAATTTTCTTTTTTTATGAGGTCCACTTGTACTTGCTTAACAAAGAAAATCAGCGTGGTGCTCACTCCTAGAGCCTTACAGTGTGCTACTCCTCCTCTATGCAAGGAAAATAAATTGTATACTGCTCTCTCCTTTGCTGCATCACACCCATCCTCTAGCTGATATCTCCCTCGTCCTCAGTGTGGCGCTACGCACGTGTGCCATGGTACTACGTCGACTCTGTTTCAATCTTTATTTTCATAATATTTCTCTCACATGGAACCGCTTTCAACACCTCTTCACTGCAGTAGTTTGTAATAACCTTCGCTGCAGCCCTCTTGGGATGCCTTCTCAAGGGCTGCCTACATGTATATATTTATATATACATACCAAGTACAATATCCCTTCTCTAGTGTTGTGAGTGTTGATCCTTGTAATAACCTTCCATGCGATGTTTGGGACGAAGAAAGTAAAAAAATCGAAACCAAAAAGTTTGATCCGCGACTACTTTTTTCCGCCGCCCCAACCCAACGCCCAAAGTGGTTCCTTCATATGCACACCAACACAACATAGCTGACGAACACATGATAGACAGACACATAGCCGTTGTACCAATGTTAGAGTTGAAAGCGGCATCATGCAGAAGTTCCTCTTATAGTTCATTTTGAAGTACTCCTATAGAAACTTCAAAATGAACTAGAGGCAGGACTTTCGTGGGATCCTGGTTGCAACCCTAACCATGGCACATGTGCCGAGCGCCACACTGTGGACGAGGGAGAGATCAACTAGCAGGTGTGCGCGAGGGTGCCGAGAAGATACATACTTGATTACATTGTGTAAAATTTGACCAAATAAATAGAGTAACTAATACATTTGATTAATTTGTGTAAAATTAGTACTTGTACTGTTGCAGGTAGAGTAAAACTTTCTAATAATGCTAATTTTCTACCAACTTTCTTTATACTATATATTTAGAGTAAATCTTGGTCAAAGAAAAAACACCCAAAACGGGGATGCCTTATTATTCCTCGGGACGGAGGTAGAGTAATACTCATACCTACTACTCCTACTTCGCGCTCCTACTTATGCAAACAGTACAGTACTACTACAGTAGGACCCGTAAATAAATAATATGTCTAGTCAATCCGACGTGATGAGACTATACTGCGCCAGGAGGTGACATGGCTAATTTATTACAAGAAAAGAAAAAACCTCTTTCAAAGAGCCATCACATCTTCCCCATCTCCGTTTAGTTTAACCACACTCGTTGACACCACCTGGCCGCATTTGGGATCCTCTCCACCGCCCTGATCACACATTTTCCTCTCCATCTCGCTCGGTGCATCTCTCCTTCCAGACCACCACCCCTCTCCTCCAAAAAAACCCGAACAGTTCTATATAGATCCGCCCTCGCCCCCAATCCTCCTCGACGCAATGGCAGATCGTCTGTACAAATTTTGGAGAGGTTCGAGGGAGAGCCGACGGTGCTGCGGCTTTAACAAGGTCGGCGACAACGTCGTCAACCAAATTGTTGAGCGTCTCGACGCTATAAGCGCCGTCCGACTGGCCGTATTCTCCAAGGAGCTACACCGCCAACTCGTCAGCGGAGAAGGTTACAGTTGCCCGAACTACAACTGCCCGGAAGTGATCTCCGTCAACGAACTCTATGCCCACATGATCTCCTGCATCCACAGCTCGTTTATCTGCATGGAGCCAGGATGCAACTAGGTCGGCAACAAATCAACATTGTATATGCACCTCAAATCCACCCACTCGATCGAGGTGCCCACAGTCCTCTACGACGTCAAACAAGTGGACCCGTCTAAGCCTATGCCTGTAGGGTGCTCGCGGAGAACAAATGCCATCGGCATCGGACAGGCATGCTATTCATTGGCCAGATTGACGGGCACAACACGGAGATTGTCATGTTCGTCAGCTGCACAAGGTCCATGGCGTGGGAATTGGAGGACTACGAGGTGAGTATATCATCATTGGTCGATTGTCGTGGGTTCTATCCGCTCGAGTTTGATATTGAGCCAAAGATTCGGCAGCCGCCGACCGAAGCTGTGCTGGAGGCACTCAAATATTACCTGTCGGTAGTGGGGACTTATTTTCAAGCTCCTCAATTGTTGGTTGGAGTTCCTCGTGGCGTTCCAATGTTGGATCGACGACGACATCAACCCATTGTGAGATATCACATCTTAATATTCTCCCAATGATCCAAATATGAATGTATATGTAATTTTCTAGTCCCTTTGTTCTAATATTAATTACTTTATTTATTTTAGTGGCAGATTCCTTTCGCAATCGGAGTGGTTGAAATGTCTAGAAAGGTCCATGAATTTTACATCTATCTTTCTAAGGGTGAACAGGAGAAAGCCTATTACAAGGATCCAGAGATGACGGTAAAACGAGAGAAGTGTGCCAGTTGGGAAAGCAAGCGCTACCCGGCCACGACCTGGACACGCTGAATCGTTGGCATACAGATCTTGTGGTGATTCTTACCTCTCTCTTTCTCTCATGCATGTTTGGAGTATATGATGGGACATGTAATCGTTCCAATCTAGATTAAGGTTCTACTAAGAGTAGTTTTATACTTCTACCGAGTATTTTGTATGGAGTTCTGCAACTGCTAATATATTTTGTAATAATTCCTATATACTGGGAATTGTTCAGATCGAGTGCAGAATATGGCCTGTACTGCAGAATCTTTCAAAAGCTACCGAATCTCTCAAATGTGCTGATGTTGCTATTATTAAAGTATTTTGTATACCTAATACTCTTGTAGTGGTACTTGTTTTGATCAATGGTAGTAGATTGATTTTCTTTTCTTTTGAAACATGGCCTTCTCAATCTAGATGAGGCCTGGGTTTCTTGGGTTGTATATATGTTGGTCACACATGCATTCATGTAAGAACGCGGTATGCACACAAATGCAGACTTAATCGTCACTCTTGCTTGCTCCAATGATGGAGTGTGTTCGGAGAAAAAGGGCAAACTCATCCCTTGCCCATTAAAAGAAACAAAAAAGAGGCCCAATGTTGAGACTCCCACCTGCAACATTTTCTACTATGATAAGATGCACCCATATACCAAATTAATATGGGAACAGTACATTAACTATGATGTCGATATGGCCATGACCTTTTTTGGTTATGAGGGTTGAAACCTAATAATATTCATACATGGTGGGAAAATATGGCATGGCTAGTTTCTAGAAGTGGCTATCAGTTTCCTAGCAGGCTGTACACGTGACATGATAGGATGCCATGCGTAAATATTTGCTTTTCTGTTTTTCTTTATTACATGCGATTGTTTCAAAACATGTTCAAATTTGTCAAGATACAAATTCTTAGCAGGAAGTTGAATTTTTCAAAACTCTCGATTGTTTTCGACATATTAACTACCTGATGCGTACCACCAAAAGCTTTTTGTAGAACTTTGATAGAAATCTACCACTTTCTAGAGCTTCTAGTTCAAATATGATATGATTTTGTTAATAGAGACATAAAGTCATTTGAGTGGTACGAGTTAGCTCGCAAGCTTTGAAAACTCATAAAACATGGGAATCGTACATAAAACATTGTCCACTATATCTGGAAACTTGGCTTGTGGAATTCAAAACCATATTCTCTGTACTTTTTGTGCATAGTATATTCATGGTGCTAGAGGACAGCAATAATGGGATCTTCTATATGCTAGACATGACATAATCAAATGTAATGAAAGAGATCCAATGGTAAACAATGTCGGGTTTTGCCAATCTATATCCAATTGCCAATGTTTGAAGTTATTCATACACTATATAGTGGTATGGAAATTGTGAAGCAACATAGTCGTTTTTTGTTTGGAAAAGAAGTGTCAAGCACTATATAGTGGTATGGAAATTGTGTCATGTGCCTTTTACTAGTATGGATATGGATGATTAGTTGATGTGACTCTCGGCTTTGATTTCCTGGATAGATAGGTTAAGGTATACTACCTTTATCTATTACTAGATGGATGCTAGCCAAATTCAAAATCTGAACTGAGTGGCAAAATCACCCACCAACCTTGAAGCATTTCCCGCCCCACCGATTCAAAACCGTTGAGCCAAAATCACCCACCGGATAGTACCATTTTTCTATTATTATTAGCTAGATGCGGCCCAAATTCAAATCTCAATCGAGTGGCAATATCACACACCAACCTTGAAGCATTTCGCGCCCCTCTGTTTCAAAAACTATTTTCTTTAAATTTCCTGTTCTACCCATTGTTCAAACGATAGATGGGCACGCTAAAGTCAGTACCTCGGGGGCACGATCATAATTCTATTGCTATTCACCTATACTATGGTCCCGATTCGCACAGTTTTTCCCCCTGGCACTCCCAAAAATCTCAAGCTCCTCAGTCGCCTCCACGGCCACCGCGCGCACGGGCTTGATCTCTGGTCTCGTGCGCCACCGTAGAGCCGCTTCACCGACGCTCTCTCACCGGATCTAGTTCACCGGGTCTCTCTGCCACTGCACCGTAGCTGCGGTGTCGTTCACCATGCTGATGGCGTCATCGACTTCCCAAGCTCTGCTTCCTCGTCATCGATGGCGTCATCGACCGCCCAATATCTGCTTCCTCGCTACCGAAAGCTACCCAATCGTACTAGATCCACTTCACCGGTGTACACCTGACGTGATCTAGTTCAAGGAGTTCCATGTCCACCACTCCAGACCAGCTGCACGGACATCACCGTTCACTGCAACGGATCTGCCTCAGTGACGATCTCGTCCAGCACGTTCATGCCGGCATCGATCGCACAAGATCTGCTTCCCCGACGCCAACAACCACCAGAACAGCAACACCCTCGGTGACCTGGACGTCACTCGCACGGTACCGACAATGCTTAGACGCCTCTCCGACCAAGGTTAAACTAATCTCCTACCCATTTTTTTTGTCAGCAGTATAGCAGGTTCAAGCCTGTCACAGTGAACTGTATTTTTGTAATTATGCTAGTACATACAAGTAACTGGGCATGCCTATTCTTCGTGCTAGTACATGCAAGGTTATTAGACATGCTGGTTTGCATTCGCTTCTCTATAAATTTCAAGTCATGCACATGTCTGTTATTTTGTCATGCACATGTTCTTAGCTACTGCATACAACAATAATTCCCTGCTACCATGTAATTCTTGTAAAATATGTAGTCAGTGGAAAATATTAGTGTGGATTTCCTGCTCTACAGTTGTTGAATCTATCTGGTTCGTCCTGAGATCAGTTCTTGCTATTATTTCCTCCTCGGCATCATTCTCCTATCCCATAGTAGCCATTTAAACTCTCGTACTAATTCGATTATAATTTTGTTTTTTCCATAATGCCATCTGGCTCTTCAAATGCTGCATCACTAACCATTTCCTTTTTCTTGCATAGAGCTCAAAATGGAACAATGAACATGTTTGTTTGCATAGCCTATTCTCCAAGTTCACAAGGGATGCCATTACTTCCTTATCTGGGACTGGTTCGTCCTGAGCAACGGCATAATTGTCCTCTACTATGTAGTTCACTCGTGGTTTGCATTCCTGCCCTATAATTTCTCTTATGATGCCATTATAATTTCTATCTGGTTGATTTTTATCTATGATAGTAACTACTTGCCATTGTGTAGCTCACCACAAATTCTGAGTCACCCAATGACTCTATGCATTCCAGGAGATGCCACAACTTCCATATATATTTGCTGAAATTCTAAGAAACACTTTGTTTGATTACTCATTTCATTCTAGGCACACTTGTTTAATGCTTGTTTGTCCTGTTCTACAAGTTCTCGAGCGACGCCATTATATCTCACATCTAGATCTGGGTTTGGTTCGTCCTAAGTCATGACATACCTATCCTCTACAATATATACTTCATCCGTGGTTTGCATTCCTGCTCTACAGGTTCTCGTATGATGCGGTTATAATTTCTATCTATTTCATTCTTTCATATGACAGTAACTGCATGCCATTTTGTGGCTCAACGCAAATTCCGAGTAACCCAACGTCTCTTGTATTTTAGGATATAGAAATGCTTCCATATATATATTTGTTCAAAATGACCTGGCTAGTTTATATCCGCTGAAATTCTAAGCCACACACACATTTCTTGATTGCTCGTTTCACTGTAGTCACACTTGTTTAATGCGTGCTTGGTTGTCATGTTTGTTTGACGTGTTGGTCAATAATTGAACCATTGACCAGTTGGTCAATACTTGATTACTCAAGTTCATAGCTCATGTCATATCAGTCAAATGAGTAGTTTGTCTTGTTTGATGTATTAACTTGTTATTACATTGTTTCAGACTGCAATTATTGCTAGCGCCACCAAAAAGGGGGCTGCAAGATCATGTCTCCCCCAATGTAGCTGTCACACTCAATGGAAGATGCAGGTGATCGATTGAGAAAGCAAATTGAGGACTCTGCTATCAACTTGACTATCAACTGAAATGCCAATTTTTCTTTCCCCTGAGTTGATAATATGTAATAATTTTAAGAAGTTTGCAGCTGATGTAATATCTAGATAACTCGGGTAGGCCATGTAGGCATTTAGTTGACGCTATCCACACATTGCAGTAGTCATTACGGTAACTACGCCAGGCGGGTCGATTAGGGAACAATACCGTGCTGTATTCGGCCAACAACGAATAGTAAAAAATGTTGGATTATTATACACATTTTATGATATTGTCATGGGCTTTCGAACTTATGAAACTGCAAAAGGCCATAAACGTAACGGGCCAATGCGCATGTGGTAACAGGCCTAACGGGTCGTAATAGAAACAGGTCATTACTGAAGAAGGCCGTAACAGTAGCAGGCCAGAACGGAAACAACCCATTACAGTAACAGGCAAGAAAATGCACAAATCGCAAAACAGTAATAGGCCAAATAGTACCGGGCGACAACAATAAATGGCTAGAACAGTGACGAGCCTGAACAGTATGGGCCGAGATATTCCCGAATGAGGGTAGTAACAGGCCGACAAATCTACTAGGCTAGAATAGTAAAGGGCCTTTTGTGGGCCTAAACACCTAAAGACCAGAACAGTAAAAGGCTAGAACATTAATAGGCAAGAACAGTAATGGACCATCTCAAAGAAGGGCCGTTAGTAGGCGGTCGGGGATGGGCTGCGATAACAGTGATGGGCTAACCACAGGCCTTATATTCACATGAGCGACTTGGCATAGGCTGCTAATGGGCTGCACAGTGTTGGACCAACATGGGCCTAATGTAGGCCAAAACAGAATTAGGCCTGAAAGTTCGTGGGCCGCTGCTGGCTACATTTTTGGGCCGCTGCTGGCGAACAGATCTACGATAGAACAAGGTTTCATGGCTAAAGGGTGCAATCCTCCATGGTCGAAAAAAATAGTGGTTAATTCATTTGTGACGGTGCTTTTACCACGAAGGCCATCCGTCACGGAAGACTCTTTGGCCACGAAAAACGAACCTTCAACCACGAAAATCGTCCGTTGTAAAAGCCAACTTTTCTTGTAGTGGGTACTTTAAGAATAATAGATAAGTTCTGGACAGACTAAGGGGTACTTGGGACGAAGGCCCAAAGGACTTTTACATGCCTGGTGATGCTTGGTTCAGAGACTCCAGTGTGGTGGATTGGAGACTCCGGTCTGGGCTGGAGATTCTGGTCGGTCTCTGGTCCATCTCCGGAGTGGCCATCTGGCTGTCCTCGAGCTTGATTCGGGGTTCAGACCGGAGGTGGGCCGGAGTCTCCGGGGTCTTCAGGCCGGAGACTTTGGTGGACCAGAGACTCTGGTGTGCGCAGACCGGAGACTCCGGTCTGTGCAGCTCTAGTGGCTACTACTTCACGCCCTGCTCCTCGTCTTCCACCCTTGGGTGTTGTGTTAGAGCTCCGTACCTGATGATGCATAGAGTAGTTGCATGAAGTAGCACACCATCCAAGGATGTATCTAATTGTCACGAGGAGAGGAGCGAGTTCACCTTAGCTTTTAGGAGTTTGGCTCGGGCACAAGTCATGGGTCCACTTGGGGGACTTGTTGGTGTAGATGTAGGAGCGTCCGTAGGACAGGCTGCATCATCAACCCTTTGGATATTCGCAACTCCACACACTTGCGCACGCAGCCGCTGACCACGAAGCGGTATTGCAATCTACTAAATCCCAATAAATCACACTAAAACTTGCAATTGGCTAATTCCCAATGGAATAACTAATCGCACGTAGATTACAGTAGCAACACACCAGATCGATACTAATTGATGTTGAAAAATTCAGACGATTGCTTGTAGCAGATCTATCTAGAACTAGAGTTTATTTTAACATGGTCTAACCTAATTGTGACGGCTACGGAAGTATATATGAGGGTTGGGGCGTCCTCCCCTCTAACCACACCTAAAAACAACCATAACTTGGCGTGCATGCCATATGTCATGGTGCACCTCAAACGTGTCCTAGAGTGCCATCTTGCTTGCTCAATGTTGCTTGATCTCCTCTAGTGTCCATGCCTCCCTCTCCTCCCTCGTACATGCATAGGTGATCAACACGTCTGGTTCATCTTGTTGCATCTCTTTTCCTCTTCGTCCAATGCTTGTGTTAACAATGAACCTAATCATACACAGAGCATAGATTTAGGTAGTATAAAGTTCTCATTAAGAAATACATCAGGTTCAGTTAGGGGTGATCTCACCTGGTCTCGAGTATCTTTGCATGAGCTCTTGTAATGGGTCCAATCCTAATCTCATTGGACTTATTCTTTGCAGCAACATCTTCATTGTCAATAGGAGTAGGTGACAGCGGAATAGTATGGATGTCCTCATCAGAGGAGGCTGGGGACAAAGGTGCCAGCGAGGATGATGACGGGAGGGATGAATAGGAGCTTAAAACTCCCTCATTTTATGTAACGGTTCTTGTAGACCTTCTCTTTTGAATGGTCATGAGTTCGTGTGTACCTTGATACTGTTGTATGCTGTTGATTTAATCCTTTTACTAAATCGAATGCCTTAGGCGCAGGCCTACTCCGTGACTGCTGAGGTTCTTAGTTAAGTTAGGACCGGATGTGTCGAATTATTTCATATGCTTGTACAACAACTTTATTGGGCAGGTCTAACCAAAGTTGATGTCTTGGGGATTCTAGGTGACGTGTCGCTAGTAGGCCGAGGATAGTAGCTCGGGCTTGGTGCGAGTGTATCGCTCATAGGCCAAAGTTAGTAGCTCAGATTTTACATGGGTGTATTGCTAGTTTGGGTCCGCATACAATTGATGTCGTGTTTAATATGAGTGTAAGTTTCTGGCTAGCCCGAGACTTAGTTCTCATGTGGAAGCCTTCTGCCTCTCCCCACTGACAATGTTCCTTGGACCATTACCTCCACTGGATTACATCAGGGTTCATAACTTCCCTACACCGTGCATTGTAGTGTCGTTTTGTTCATGGGTTCACCTGAGTAATCCCCGCCGAAGGTCTCCGTGTTCCAGTCACTTGTGTCAGAGGTTTTAAGGCCTCTGAACTGATTTTATGCTATTGAAGTGACCATCGATCCTTTTGTGGCCCCGTCTCCCCTTGCGGTATCCACAGACCTGTTCTCGCTAGCCGAACATAACTAGGAGCGGCCAAGACCAACCTAGGTGAAAGGGAGGATCCTGAGTGCTTTGAGCAGGTTTTTGTTCTAAATAGACCAGAGAGCACACAATTTTGTTTAGGGGATCAGGTCATGCGGGTTAGTAGCCACATGACCGATCATTGTCTGCTTCGAGGCTAGGTCGTAGGAGTTAGTAGCCGCGTGATCCGTCATTGCTTGTCCTAGGGTGAGAGTGTATTTTCCTATTCGTTTCTGGTGATCCCTGCTATCACAACTAGGGTACCCAGGGTAAATCATAATAAAAGCGTATTGAACTTAGGTAAAAAACCTCAAATTTAAAGTATGAAGTTCCCCTACATGTTTCCCGCGGGTGTCTGATCAAGTGTGCATGACTTGTTTAAGCAGCCTAGGAGGTTTGGGCAGGCAATACCTCTTTTGATATAATGCCCGATGGTTTGATGTCTCGGGGTCCATCAGACAATGTACGAGCCTCCGGGTCCTTGTCACCGCTTCACACGTGGTAGAGGTCCTTCCTTTGCATAACCCGGAGTCTCCGACCCATCTCCGGACCGACCCCTGGATCGAGCTCGAGGATAGCCAGGAGGCCCCTCCGGAGATGAACCGAAGACCGACCGGAATCTCCGGCCCAGACCGGAGTCTCCGGACCACCAAACCGGAGTCTCCGGCCTGAGCGTATGGGCCTGCATGGCGCCAGCTGGGCCTTTGGCCCATGTACCCCTTAGTCCGCCTAGACTTTCCCGTTTTATTCCTAAAGTACCTTGAACTAGTGGCTGGCCTATATATAGTGCCCCCACCCCCTCATGTAACCCTAGTCATAGATGATAGACTAAAGAAAACCCCCTTTGTGGAATCTCTAGTTTTGCCTCATCCCCTTTTACCAAAGGGGGTCGACTATCATCACCATCTCGTTGGAGTTTGCATTGCGCCTCCCTCGTTGTACAAGGCCCATCGGTGTCCCTTTGTCAAGACCCTCTCCAAGGTGCTATTCCCTCTCCGTGTGGGATCGAGGGAGCACGTTGACCGATCTTTCCTTGCAAGGATTCTATCGGACCGGTGGCCATCGGCGGGAGTAATCAGCTTTGTATCGTGTGATTTTTGCATGTGTTCATCGTGTTCTTCGCGAGGTGTCCGTCCGCTTCCGCTACATCCTCCCTTTCCCCTCGCTTTCCCATCGATTTGACCACGAGATCCGTGAAGATCGGGCCACCCAAGGGGTTACCCCATAACATCTGGTATCAACAGCTTTTGGTTGCCATGGATTTCTCCTCGATTTGGTCTTTTCCCCATAAATTCGAAAATTCCACCAAAAACAGCCCCAATTAGTGTTTTGGATCGATCTGTGATTTAAGTGCGTTTTGGTAAGTTTTCATCCGTGGATTACTTGATTAACTTGTGGATCTACCTTCCCCTGTGTTTCCATGGCCTAATTTCTTGACTTCCCCCACCAATTTGAGGTTTTTGTTCGAGTTTTCCGCCAAAAATGGCGCCACGGACGAGTTCTGGACGTTCTAGAAGCCCTCGACCGGAGTCTCCGGTCCACTACCAGATTCTCCGGGGTTAGTGAGCTCAGACCAGAGTCTCCAGCCCTCGAGACCGGAGTCTCCGCCCCCTGCATACAAAAAAAACTATTTCACCGTTTTGGACATAACTTTTGCATTCGAACTCAGATGTTGGTGTTCTTTAGCTCGTTTTCAAGAGGAGAAGGAGCTCTACATCATCATATACGTGGTTCATGCTATCTACTCCATCCAAATTTCGTGAGCAAGGCGGAATCCACCAATAAAGGGTAAAGATCGGCGACCAAAGGTATAAAAAGTCCGCGACTTCTCCCCACTTGCTTTCCTTTGTGATTTACACTATCTTTGCATTCAACAAACACCTATTGAGACTAGTTCCTCCTATGATTGCTTGGGATATGCATATTTAATAGTTGTAGAATTCCGAGAAAATTTGTAAGCACGCTATCTCATATAGTTATCTTGTATAGTTGTTGGCACAAGGAAGGGGCAAGTGAAAAAGAAAAGAAAAAGAAGTAGAAAAAGAAAGAAAGAAACATGTGCCTCATAGAATAGGAAGCACAAGCTTGATGAACAACAAATAGGTGTTACTTATTGTGCATATCTTATAGCCCACCAATTTTATTGCAATCGAACTAGCATCTCTCCTTGCACTTGTGTGACACGAGATTATAGTCTTCGCTAGGTAATCATTTGGTTTTTAGCTCACTTTCTCCGTTGCACAAGTCCCATTAATCCCACCATGTGTGTTTCCTTGTACATAATTCCTATATTGTGGATTAACTTGTTTTGCTTTGTGATCATCATGGTTCTTTATTTGCCATTACAATATATTGATTTCAGATTGTTCTTGGATACGCCAACTTCCATACCTATCCACCATAAGCTTTGTGTGTGTGTGTGTTTTTAGTGGTTAGTTGGTTTTGGTGTTCCGCGTGAACTTCACTTTGCTTGGTTTCGATTGCTCTCAAGTGTTGCCACTTGCATGATACCATCTTCTAAGGTAAAGTAAGGTTTGATGTTGCATCCCTAACCCCCCTACCACTTCCATATACACCACTTGGTCTAGTGAATCATGTCTAGGGACTCCGGAACTGAGGATGATATCTATGAAGAATCTACGATGAGCCACCGTGCATATGCCTCCACAAGCATGGATGACATGATTCAGCACTACACCACAATGGCTCCACATGCTTGGGTGAAATGGAGTTCTACAACGACAATAACTCCCCAAGCATGGAAGACTTCGAGAACGACAACGACAAGCTCCTCAAGTTGCATCGACCAAGACGGAGCCTCCACCTCGAGAGCACCAAGGTCCACCATCCAATGTACAACTTCAAGCGTGACATGGACAACGACTTCACCCAAACCATGAGAATGATGGCCAAGACTAATGATGATTTGCGCTCATTACAACACCTCACCAAGAAAAGTGCCAAGGACAAGAAGCATCGCCGCGAGTGTCATGTGGATGGCCAAGTGCGCCATCTACATCAACCTTTGGAAAGGCACGCTAATGACCTCCGACGACACCATCATAAGGCACCTTCAACTACTCATGCCACCACCAAAATGGCACCAAGAGCAAGCTCTCCTCCATGCCATCAAGCTTCAACGCCCAAACTTGACGTCCTAGATGACACATGCAACTTCATGGACACTACAAGAAAAGTTGGCTTTTATAACGGATGATTTTCATGGTTGAAGGCCCATTTTCTGTGGCTAAAAAGTCTTCTACGACAGATGCCCATCGTGGTAAAAGCCTCATCACAAAAGAATCTACCATGTTTTTTCCCCTGACCATGGCGGATCGCACGCTTCAGCCACTAAAACTTGTTCCGTCGTAGATCTGTTTGCCAGCCGCGTTGACTGCTGACGTCATGCAAAATGCCACGTGGCACCCACTGTTAATGGCTGGTTAGCGCCGTTAATGGCCACGGAAACTGTGGTAGAAGCCAGGCCCAGCCAAGGCCTGCTCAGAATTAAGTGGGTCGGCCCGTCAAGAAAGCCCAATAAGATTATGGCCCGTTACTGTTTCGCCTGACAATGTTTGAAATCGGCCCAAAGATGTGGCCAGCGGCGGCCCACGAATGTCAGGCCCGTTACTGTTTCGTCCTACAAAAGCCCACACTTTTCAAATGTTGTGCGACCCGTTAACAGGCTGCATCAAGTATGCCCGATACTGTTGAAGCCCACGGTCAGTCCGTCACTGTTCTCCCAGCTCGTCATGGGCCGCCTACGAATGACCCACTTTTGAGAAGGTCTGACACTGTTCTGGCCTTGTACTATTCTGGCTCGTTACTATTCTGGCCGTTTACTACTCATGTACTTTAATATTGTGGCCCTTTATTGTTCTGGCCCGTTACTGTGTTGGTTTTCCCTTCTCTAGCCTGTTACTATTCAGGCCTGTTAGTATTTAGGCATGTTACTGTGCTGGATTGCCACTGTTCTGGTCTGCTGATATTTTGGCCTGCTACTATTTGGCCTGTTACTATTTAGGCCCATTACTGTTTTGGCTTGTTACTATTTTGGCATGTTACTGTTTTGGCATGTTACTGTTTCGACCTGGTAATCTTTCGGCCTGTTACTGTTTCGGCTTGTTACGGTTTCGGCCTGTTACTATTCCGGTCTGTTACTGTTTTGTCACGTTGCTGTTTTAGCCAGTTACCGTTGTTGTTTTGGTCTATCACTGTTTTTTCATGTTACTGTTTTGGCCAGTTACCGTTACTGTTTCGGTAACGCTGAAACCTGATCGACCTGGCTGGTGCAGTTATGATACAGCCATGTGTGGACGGCATCAACTAAATGCCTACATGGCCTATGCGATTTATCTAGATTTTACATCAGTTGCAAACTTCTTAAAATATTACAAAATATGAACAAAAGGGAAAGAAAATTCAGCACTTTAGTTGCGAATCAAGTTGATAGCAGAGTCCTCAATTTGCTTTCTCAATCCATCAACTGCATTTCCCTTTGAGTGTGACAGCTACATTGGAAAACCACCTTGAGATATGATCTTGCAGTCCCCTCTTTGGTGGCGATAGCAATAATTGCGGTCTAAAACTAACTAATAACAAGTTAATACAAGAAGACAAACTACTCATAGCTAAGAATGAGCCAGATAGGAATTATAACTGCATAATACAAACTTGTAGAGCAGGAAAGCAAACCATGAATGAAGTATATAGTAGAGGATAGTTATGCCATTGCCTAGGACGAATCAGAACCAGAAACGAGATATAATGGTGTGGCTTGTGAACCTGTAGAATAGGACAAATAAGTATTCGAGAAGTATGCCAACAATGAAATGAGCAATCAAACAAACTGTTTCTTAGAATTTTAGTATAAACTAGCTAGCTCATTTCAGCAAATATATATGGAAGAAGTGGTATCTCCTTGAATGCAAGAGACATTGGGTGACTCGGAATTTGTGGTGAGCTACACAATGGCATGTAGTTACTTTCATAGCTAAGAATGAACCACATAGAAATTATGACCGCATCATACCAGAACTTGTTGAACAGGAATGGAAAACACGAATAAACTATACAGTAAAGAATAATTATGCCGTTGATTAGGACAAACCAACACCAGATACAGAAAATATATAATGGCATTGCTGGTGGATATGTAGGCTGTGCAAACCAACATGTTCAGTGTTGCCTTTTTGAGATCTATGCAAAGAAAACAAAAATAGTCAGTGTTGCAGCTTTTCAAGAACCAGATGGCAACAACAAAATTATATTCGAACTAGTATGAAGAGTTGAACGGGTACCACAGGATAGCAGAACGATGGCAGGGAGGAAATAATAGCAGGAACTTAGCTCAAGAATAACCAGATAGAGTCAGTAACTATGTAACAGGGAATCCACACTAATATTTTCCACTGACATTACATTTTGCAAGAACTACACAATAGTAGGCATTTACTGGTGTACGGAGCAGCTAAGATAAGAACATGTGCATGACAAAATAACACACATGTGCATGACTTGATATTTGTAGAGCAGTGAATGCAAACCAACATGCCTAATGACATTGTATGTACTACCACGAAGAACAGGCGTGCCTAGTGACTTGTATGTACTACCACCATTACAAAAATGTAGTTCACTGCGACAGGCTTGAACCTGCTATACCGCTGACAAAACAAAAACGGGTTGGAGATTAGGTTAACCTTGGTCGGAGAGGTGTCTAAGCATCGTCGGTACCGTGCGAGTGACGTCCAGGTCACCGAGGGTGCTACGGTTGCAGTGGCTGTTGGCATCGAGGAAGAAAATCTTGGGCGGTCGATGCTGGCTTGAAAGCGGTGGACAAGAGCATCGCTAAGGCAAATCCGGTGCAGCGAACGGTGACGGCCATGCAGCTGCTCTGGAGCGGTGGACATGGAACTCTTTGAACTAGATCATGCCCGGTGGACACTGGTGAAGCGGATCCGGTACGCTTGGGTAGCTTTCGGCGGCAAGGAAGCAGAGCTTGGGCGATCGATGACGCCATTGGCGTGGTGAATGACACCGTAGCTCCTATATCTGGTGGGTGAGCATCGGCGAAGTGGCTGCGCAGCGGTGCACGAGACCGCATCTCAAGCCGGTGCGCACGGTGGTCGTGGAGGGGATAGATGAGCTTGGAATTTTTGGGAGGGCTGGTGGGAAAAACTGGGGGAATCGGGACCATAGAGGCGAGCAGAAAAAATAATTACAATTGTGCCCCCGAGCTACCGACTTTAGCATGGCCATTTGTCGTCTGAACAATGCGTAGATTTGGAATTTTAAATTCTAAAGTTTTTGAAACCAAAGGGCACGAAATGCTTCAAGGTTGGTGTGTGGTTTTGCCGCTAGACTGAGAATATAATTTGGCTTACGCCCATCTAATAATAATAATAGAAAAATGGTACTCCCCTGGTCGGTGGGATATTTTGGCTCAAAGTTTTTGAAATGGTGGGGCAGGAAATGCTTGGTAGGTGGGTGATTTTGCCGCTCGATTGAGATTTTAAATTTGGCTAGCCTCCATCTACTAATAGAAAAAAGGTAGTAGATCGTACGCTATCTGTCCAGGAATTCAAGGCCGAGAGTCACATCAACTGATCAGCCATAAACATTTTTTTTGCATAGAAATATGCATACCTTCCATTCACACAGCTTAGGCGGTAAATTTTGTCGCTTGACTCAGATTTTAAATTTGTCTAGGGTCCATGTAATATTATAAAAATGGTACTATCTCGGTGTGTGATTTTGCCTGAAAATGTTTGAAACAGAGGGGGTGCAAAATGCTTCGGGGTCGATGGGTTATTTTCCCGCTGGATTACGATTTTGAATTTGGCTGCTGGCCAAGTTTTTATTACTAGAAAAAAGGTTATGTAGTTCGAACACCATCTGGTCAGGAATTTAAGGCAAGACTCACATCAACTCATTCCTCCGATTCAAATGGGGTAGGCGGTAGGTTTTGGCGGTCGACAACTATTTTGAATTTAGAGATTGTCCAAAGAATAATTAAAAAAATAGGCCGTTCTCCCTCTATTTCAGGGATCCAAGTCAGGAAGAGTGATTATCTACCACGCGTATGAAAATGCATATCTCCGATACAAGAATGTTTGTTTAACATAACAACAAACAAATGTCTGAATTAGCTCTTATTCAAGCATGTGAAAATGGTGTGCAACCAATGTCTGGTAATTATTAAGGTGTCGGCACAGACTCATCTACAGGAAGCACTAACTAAATGGTAGTACTAATTCAGATCAAATAAAAAAGCCTGCTGCGAAACAAATACTCCTACTACAACATACTACCAAAACACAAAGACCAGCTAAAGTATATGTAGAACACATAAAACAAGATTTCCTCACGCATATACTACTATATAGAGAACACCATTTCATCATATAAAACAATGTTTTATCAGACACATATAGACCCCCAAAATGAACAGACAGCTCTAATATTCCAGCCCCTGCCGCTGTGGCTGCAGCACAAACAAAGGTGCCGCCACAATTCCATCAGCTACCAAAACAAACAAATATCAGACTGCAGCTCCAAATAACACAACCTAGGCAAACACATGCTTGCCCAAACAAGTCTTGTTTGCCCCGAGTGTTATTTTCATATCCTTGATGTTGTGGTCTGAATCAGCTATGTTGCTGACAATACTTCCTTTTTGTTTCTTTGATTTAGCACTTCGAATCACGTTGGTTGCTGAAGGAAATGAACAAAATGATCAGCAAAATCATATGTGTTCAAAATGCAAGGGTTGCACATGAATGACTGCACTAACCAGGTGTCATAATGTAGGGATGTAAAGTACACCAACGTTTACGAGATCTGAACTTCTTAGACTTCATACTGCTGAGATCTAATTCAAATACTCCCTCCTTCGCCCATATAACCACCATTTCTCTATCCTCAAATATGTAGAGTAACCTTACTGCATCTTTCACACCATATGCCCATGATTTATCAAGGCCAAGGAGAGTATCCAACTCAACCTTTATATGAGGCACCCAAGCTTCCCATTTAGCTGTTGATGATCTTGCACTGGACCACGTGTTTAGACTGAAGTCTCTTATAACCGCAAGGGCAACATCTCCATTATGCCCCTTAGTGATGACAAAATTGTGTTTGGAAATATCATGTGTCTCATGGGGGAACTCAATATAACACAGTTTTGTTGTCAGTTTATTGAAGGAAATTATATATCTGGAGTTCATTGTTGGCCAGTACAAAATGTCCCTATGAGAGTTGACGGCCTGCGATCAATCTTAGCCACCATCTCAGTAGGTTCAATCCAGTCCTCCCATTTTCCTAACTCCGATGAGTACCTCTGCACCAGTGCTTGGTTACCATTGGTTACTATCCAAACAACCCAGAAATCGCTGCAACAGTGTGAAGACAATTACCCATGATTTCTCGAATAGAGAATTGTGCCGCTATCATACTCACGTCTCCGCCAAATTGGTGGTTCTGGTATCACTGTTTCACTTCCACTGATTGGATCCCAGGCCTTTATCATGTTAGACCCTTGCAGATAATGAAGTAGCACCCTACCATTGCGACATCCGAGTACATATGGTTTGTAGGCTTTATGTACTTCCACCAGCCTGTTCAGCTTCTGGAAGATGTATTGGTCAAGATTATGATCTATTAAGAATCGAGCGTCCTCAGAGCTATTGGTGAAAAACCCAAGTAACGACATTCCTCTGTTGTGTGAAAGGGTTAGCCTTTTGAAATCGTTGCTTCTCATGAAGTCCATCCAACATTTTTGGGCGACTGATGCCTCAGTATGCAGGATGGGTGCGGAGGAAGCCTGACAAGAATCTCACCAAATACATCGCCTGGCAAGTCGTTGATTATTGCATATGTTCTTCCATCGAAGCTAGTAGGATGATGCAAATAGCACAAGTGCATCATCAGAATTAAGTAAATAGCACCATGCACAATGCACAACCCTAAAAAAAATTAAGTAAACACCACAATGCATCATACATTTTGACAGGAAAATTTATCATCGAAATTTCCTAAACTACACCCATCTGAAAAACTACCTAAAAAGAAGAGTCTATCAACAAAATAACCTAAACAACACAAGCAATCAACCAGAGTAGTACGAAAGCACTGCAAAATGCTTCATCATGTCGGAACTTGGCAAAGGGAATGAAGAACTTTTTTTGAGGTCACCGGGGAGGATAGAAAGGCCCCCACCTAAATTTTCTGGTTTTATCATAAAGAAGAGGAGAAAAAACGGATGCAACTTCAGTGACTTGGTGAACCCAAGTCTCACGGTGACTTTCCCTAGGATCCACCTTCCATCTTATATCAAACGTATGATAGTAGTTCGGATTTTGAACTAAAAAGTAAAACTATTGGAAAAAAATTGACAAAAAATTAGTTAATAATCGGTGCCTAGGTTTGAATCCTGTGAAAGTTTCATCCCATTTGGATCAGTAGTTTGTGATTAAATAGATTTTTATGTTCCCAGTACTACTAGTTTAAACTAATATCCACTGCGTCCAGAAAAAACCCCGGTGCAGAATACACAAAAGAGGGAGGAAGTTAGAGAGACAAAATCCAACGCAGAACTTACAATGGGGTCGACGAGTTCTGAGCAGATGGAGCAGGCGCCGCCAACGAATGACGAGCCATAGCCGTTGACGTTGAAGAAGCATGACCACGAGCTGACGCATTCCTAGCATCCCTCGCAGCCGTCGCTTTGGCAGCGACAACCAACATAGCCGAATTTGTTCCACCAACAGCCGACGAGGATTTCGACTACGCCTCCACTGATTTCCAAGCATCACTCAACACTGCCTAAGACTCTGATGAGGTACAAGCATCGGCCTCCGCATCCGCTTCACATGTATCCGTTGGTGCTGCTTCAGCATCCACCTCTGCTTTACAAGAATCCACTGATGCAGCAAATGGATCTGCCAACGCCGATTCCATTTCCTGTAAATGCCACGAGCTTATTTAGCTCCCAATGACCAAAAATAAATGCATTCTGCTCTTCAGAAAGCCCATAATGGCTGGAGGTTGGGGACATACATACCAGCGAACGGCGGTGCGGTGGTGTTCAATGGTGGAGTGGCGGGGACGGTCCGCTCGAGGGAGGGTGGCCAGGCAGAGAAGATGATGATGGGGTCGAGGGGCACACGAATGAGCTACCTTGAATTCGAAACTAACTTTCACCCCACTATTTATTTTTATTTTTTGCGAACCCCGCATTTTTTAGGGGAAACCACGGATGTATTAATAGTAGAAACCACACGACTGATACAAGTTTGTGCACTTGCGTTGCTCAGTTTCCCGCCTACAGACATCAAGTTTGTGCACTTATTCGTGTGATACAATCAATTGCTGGGTAAAATATTCCTGGTGGTAGAAGCCTGCCCTTTCTATGACATCAAGATCTAGAGTTCAAACATCGACCTGAAATTCCACAATCTACAACTACAAGTTTTCGTTTACTACTAGAAACATGCTAAAAAATCACTCGCAACTGGCATTAATATCATCATTAACAGATCTCGGAAGGAAAAAATTGAAAGATAAAAAACCACCACAAGTTCGAATAAGATGACTGTTGTTGCCAAATATAGTCACATAAAGCCAGGTCCAATATATATGTCATAATAGTATATCAAATATATAGATTCGTGGACACCACACACCAGCAGAGCAAAAGACAGTTATAGTACCTGACTTAACAAACAGTCATCCTCACAAGAGACCCAAACCCTTCAAAAATGAAATTAGAGCGGTCAATATGGTTTACAGATTTCCTCATCTTTTGCAGGATCACGACTGTATGGGCGTGGAGAATCTCGAATTTCTGTCAGGGTCTCATCTGCTTCTAGAGCCAAATTGAAAAGACTGTCGGCTCGCATTCCCACCTGTTCCAAGATCCGGTCGTACACCTGGCCAATCAGCTCGTTGCCATCCACATCAGGCGACTCGGGGACTAAGTTGTTAGCCATGAACTTTTGAAAATCAACAGCAGCATCATGAGCAACTAAAATTGATGTATTCCATCCTACAGTCAAATCAACTATCTGCTTAGTGGATGTGGACACTTCTTCCTTCAGGCGCCTAATCTGTTCGTCCTGGTGTTTCACTTTCTCTTGTAGGACACTGGCAAACAACAATCTATTTATGAACGATATGTAGCAAATTATATCTGCATTGTTCAATATAGGACCGTTCTGTGAAATAAAGCTAGGGGCAAGCTTCCCATCCTCAAAAGACTCTTCTTGGTAGCATATACTTACCTATTTTTGGTGGACCTTATAACTAATTCCATGGCTACATCCATTGTGATCCCAGCTTCCTAATGTGGCATATAGATCTACTATTTCAAATAGAAATCACCTAAACAACCATCCGGATAGTTGCGGACTCACCGGAGATTGCACGAATGCGATGGAAAGGTGGATGCTACTGGGTAAAGAAGGTGCGCGGTGGGGGAGGTGCACAAATGTGCAAAAAATGTAGTGATACTCATATATAGATAGATATACCAGTAACACATAAACCAGATCAATTAGTAGTAACCACAAACTCCAGAAGGACTGTAAGCAGACTATCAACTACTCCCATATTAATTAACCTAGTGTAATTTAACGTGGCAGTACTATGAGATGGTGAGTACTAGTAAACAAAAGGGGATTACTTAATTATTAGTGGAATCTACAGCCAGCCACCAAAAGCATCATGAGCATGTTAAATATCTTGATTGCAGACCATACTTGGTTAAGAACCTAATGTCCAACTCTAATTACCCAAATCTAAGAGCATCTATCCTATTTACGACTGAGTGCAGTGAGTTGGAGACATCCGTTAACTCTGTAGCCATCTCCTCGGCATGCATCTGATGGCGCTCCTGCTCCTCCTCTTCGAGGTCATCGTGGATCTCGAGCTGTAACCACAGCGACATCATCGTGCGCTGCAGCAAAAGTGAGTACGGTAGATCTACCTAGTGGACGAACGTGTAGCGCTCACATTCGTAGTTGCAACCCAAGAACCTGCGGCCGAAGTTCATTCCCTCGAACACGATGCGGTGACGGGGCGCCAGGGTGCAGTTGCACCAGAGCTGGAGATCTGCATCGGTAATGATGTCGTACCACTCCGCGTCTACCATCCGTGCCGGCATCTGAACCTAGGAAACATCGTCGATCGAGATGGGCAAAATAGAGAAAACCCCAAAAGGAGACAACCCATAAGCTGAATTCGAGAAAATAAACTGAGACCATGAACTCTAGCGTACTTACACTAACCCGGCCGCCTTGCGCATCAAGATCCCCCGTCGTTCGCCGGACCGGCATGACTTAATCCGACGACATTGCTCGAAAAAAGAGCGCGCCTATAAAGCCTAGTGTAGAGGCTTCGTGGAGAAGGAAGAGGTAGGGAGTCGGTCCTCACATTCATTGGCTACTACTCCGTATTGGATATAACTCGACCACTGATAACTGGGGCCCGCGCTAGAGAGCCTGTGGGTCCCCAAACATCACTCACCTAGTTTGACTTGCATTACATGGAGTACTTTTGGAAAACAGATCAAAACTCAATAAGTAAATAAACCAAAGGCCCCCTCTCTTTTTGTGAAAAACCATTACAAAACGGAGATGCTCACAAATGCGTACACACTCACCCCTATGAATGTAGGTACGCACACCCTACACCTATGAGCACTTCAGAAAGACTAGATCTTGACACTGATCCTGCGGGCCTTGAGCTTGACGAAGTCACCATAGGCACCTCGCTATATATTGACAGGAACGTCGCCTCTCACTACCCTCATAACCATCCTTCAAAGTCGAGCGCCAAGGCTACGTGACGAAGGAAGTAGTAGGGGGTCGGAGCTCATATTCGTTGGCTGCTATGGGATGTAATTGAACCACTAATAATGTGGCCCTTGGTAGTGAGCCCATAGGCCCTAGATACCAGTGAACATTATAATTACTTTGGGAAAACCGAGCAAAACTTAATACAAACGGAAGGCCCATCTCTCTCATTTTTGCGAAAATCCACTACAAAACACACACGCTCACAAATGCATACACACACTCACCCCTATGAACGCATGAACGCACATCCTACCCCTATGAGCACCTACGAAAGATTGTGTCTTCAGACTGTCCGGTGGGGGGCTTGAGCTTGACGAAGTCACCATAGGCACCTACTACCCTCGTAACCATCCTTCAAAGCCGAGCGTCGGGGCTTCATCGAGAAGGAAGAGCTAGAGGAGTCAGAGCTAACATTCGTTGGCTGCTATAGGATATAACTAGACCACTAATAATAATGGGGCCCCACGGTAGGGAGTCCATTGGCCCCAGACATCAAATAAAGCACGATGTCAAGTCTTAAACATATATCTTAATGGTGGAGTAGGTAGTGCTAACAAAAAGATTCTTAAAGGTGATTCTAGTGCTAGACTTATGTCTAAGAGAATCAATTGGGAGGGCCCACTATTCAGTGGATAACAATCTATTTTTCTTTTTAGTATGGTTGTGTGGACCCACTTCAGTTCTAAATGCTGGACCCAAAGTAGTTTTCATAGATACTTCTAGACACTGCACACGTCTTTACTATACATAGCTTAGAAATTTACTAGCCTCGTGTCTAAGAAAATTGTAAGTTGCTTTGAAAGTTTTTCGAAAAAGCTTTTGGAGGTACCCATCGAGGGGTCAATTAATATATCACAAGATACCAAAAGTTTTGTTAATAGGTTTAACTTCTTGCTAAGATAGATTTTGCATCTTGACAATTTAATGAAATTAGGTCAAACTTGAGCTACAAGTAAGAGCGATATAGATTGCTCTTGAATTAAATGTCTTTTCGGAGGTCTATAGGTGCATCTTGTTGTAGTAAACAATTCCATCACTATGAGTTTCCTACTATCTTAGGAAAGAACATTCTCAATTTTCCAAGTGTGATGACAAGATTATTCTTTCCCGTAAAGCAAGTCTGAAGAATATGAATCTGAATGCAACATGAGGTAAGTTTTCATACATATATTGTGGACCAACATGTTGTACTTACAATTTCCCATGTTTTATGAGTTCTGAAAATTCCTAGCTAACTTCGTCCACTTGATTGATTTTATGCCAATTTATCAAAATTATTAGGTACAAATTGAACTTCAACAAGTAAATTGTAGGTTGCTTTGAAAGTTTGACGAAAGATCTTTCTTGGAGGTGCCCATATCTGTCGGGGGGAGGGGTCAATTAATATATGGGAAACCACCAATAGTTTTCATGATATATAGGTACGGTTCAACTTCTTGCTAAGATTTTGCATCAATTTAATGAAATTAAGTTAGACTTGAGCTACAAGTAAGCATGATAGATTGCTCTTGAATTAAATGTCTTTTCACAGGTAGATGGGTGCATCTTCTTGTAGTAAACAATGTAGTCGGTGTGAGTTTCCAACTACCAGGAAAGGACATTCTCAATTTTCCGAGTCATGTCATGATCATTCTCTCCCATAAAGGAAGTCCGAAGAATATTGATCTAAATAAATGCCACAAGCCAAAGTTTTCGCATGCACACACACACACGCACACAGACACACACAGGCACGTGCCACACTCGTATATACTGTATGAAATGTGATTTAACAAACATTAAGTTGTTATTAACCAATAGCCTTGTTAGAGAAAAAGGCATACATTAAGAATATTAATAATTACTATCTAGAACATGGAGTTTTCTCTAGATATTGTTCGAATCCAACTACTCTAAACCATTGGATCTAACGGCACAACAGCCAGGATTGGTACTATGGATCCAATTCAAAACTGCCTACCTAACTCCACCCACTTGAATGACTTTATGTCGATATCTCGAAAATAGGTCAGGATTGAACTTGTATAAGTAAATTTTAGGTTATTGTGAAAGTTCTACGAAAAATCTTTTGGAGGTACCCATCAGGGGTCACAATTAATATATGAGAAACCATCCAACGAGAGTTTTGACGACAAGTTGGATCAAGAATCACAAATCCAAACATTTTGCTAGCTGTTGGATCTTCTTTTCTATTCCTAGCATCTAAAAAGATTCTACTAATAGTCTTGATGAGAACGATGAATGCTAGTATACGCAAACCTCAAAACACACACTTCATTGCTCAGTTTTAGGGTCCTTGTGCTAAATGCATGGACTTGGATGCAATTTTAATTTTTATGAGGTTCTTTATATGTAACTTGTACTTCCACCGACCGTGTTCACTCTCAAGCACATCACACCTACTAGACCAACCATTAGATCGGCCATTCGTAGTACTTCTTATTATCTTATCTTTATCTTGTCCTATCTCCTACAATAACATACCATACCACGCAATACATATAGTGTACGGATTAACTTTCAACATTGACCGTTGGATCAAGACTGGCAAATCCAAGCATTGCTAACAGTTGGATCTTCTTTTCCATTCTTAGCATCTAGAAATATTCTACTAATAGTCTTTAGCACGTTGACTGCTAGTATACGCAAACCTCTAGCTCAAAACACACACTTAATTTCTTAGTTTTAGGGTCGTCCTTGTGCTAAATGCATGGACTTGGATGCAATTTTCATTTTCTATGAGGTCCTTGATGTAAATTGTAAATCTACCCACCGTTTTAACTCTCAAAGCACCTCTCTTCCTACGAGACCTACCATTAGATCGACCATTTGCAGTACTTCTTATCTTACCTTTATCTTTGTCTCTTATCTCTTACAATACCATGCATACCACCACTACATAGTGTAGGGATCAACTTATTTGAACATTGACCATTGGATCAAAACTGGCAAATCCAAACATTGCTAACCGTTGGATCTTCTTTTCCATTCTTAGCATCTAGAAAGATTCTACTGATAGACTTTAGCACGATGAACACTAGTATGGACAAACCTCAAAACACATAGTACTTCATTACTCTGTTTAAGGGTCCTCGTGGTAAATGCACGGACTTGTTGGATGCAATTTTCATTTTTTATGAGGTCCTTAATGTAACCTGTACTTCCACCGACCATGTTAACTCTCAAGCACCTCGCTCTTACGATACCTACCATTAGATCGGCCATTCGTGGTACTTCTATCTTATCTTTATCTTGTCTCTTATCTCTTACAATATATACCATACCACTACATATAGTGTAGAGATTAAATTTGAACATTAATAGTTGGATTAGGACTTGCAAATCCAAACATTGCTAACCGTTGGATCTTCTTTTCAATTCTAGCATCTAAGTCTGTACCCCCTCGCTCTTTCCCAAAATATAAGGCGCCTAAGGATTGGTCAAAAGTCAAACCTTACTAACTTTGACCAAATATTTTTTTTTAAATATCTACATCTACAATATTGAATGGACATATTAAGAAAATATACTTTATGGTGAATCTATTGATATTAATTTAGTATTCTAAATTTTTATATTTTTATGTATAATCATGGTCAAACTTAAAAAATGTTGACTTTTGACTAATCCTTAGGCAACTTATATTTTCGCAGAGGGAGTACTATTCAACACGAATTCAGTTGCTCTGAACCATTGTATCTAATAGCCCAACAGTCATGATTAGTTCTATGGATCCAATTCAAAACTGCTCCACTATAGTAGTATATAAGTAGAGAGAATACAGTCTACTGTTCTATGAAATTAGTGATGAGGAGATTAGTGTACGATTGAATGTTGACCGTTGGATCAAGACTCGTGAATCCCAGCAATTCTAGCCGTTGGATCTTATTTTTCCATTCTAGCATCTAGAAGATTCTCTTGATAGTATTGAACACAATGAATGCACTATGCATAAACCTCTCCAAACACATTTCTCGATCATACTAGAATCTTCTCCCTCGTTTCTCTAGACCATGTTACAAAAAATTTCAAGTGTTAGGTAGCTAATAATCTTTGAATTCTACACATGATGATACAAAGTAAAAGGACCAAATATACAACCATACTTTATATAGTAGATGTTGATCAACTTTATAATTTTTGGTGCTTTACCAATTATAATTTTATATAGTGATGATATGGCATACGATTTACTATCTAAGCCTTATTAAGGTGTGCTTTTTTTCCACAACGCGGGAGTAGTGTATTTATTTTCTTAGACATATGGTCACCTCTGTCCACGCGCTGTACATGCTGAGAGAATAAAACGTTGGCAGGGGAAGAGGGCAGTAGTGAAGAGAAGTTGAAGACGGTGCCATGTCAGAGCAAAGTTGTGATGGGTTTCTGACACGAGGTACTCTTGCGGCCTTACAGTGTACACTCTACTAGTAGTAAATTTTAGGAACTATGCACACAAAACAAATCGTGTGTTTTCTCTCTCCTTCCCTATGCTCCATCTCTCCTCCCCTTTTCCCCTCGCGCACCGGTCCGGATGATCTCTCTCCCCTCGTCCACAGCGTGGTGCTGCGCACGTGTGCCTTGGTACGGCGGCTTTGTGTCTCTGGCGTATTCGGCAGCCGCGCGTTTGTGTGGAGTAGGGACGAGGAGGAGTACATAGGAAGGAAACCACTTTGGTCCTTGGCGGCAAAAAAATTCAAAATTTTCCTGTTTTTGAATTTTTCACTTGCTTCCCAAACATTGGGAGGGAAGTTTATCCAAAATATGGGCCAAACATCGGGAGGGAAGGAAATTTTGAACCAGTTCTGAACATTGACCGTTAGATCAAGACTGGCAAATCCAACCGATATCATCTAGAAATATTCTACTGATAGTCTTTAGCACAATGGACGCTAGTATGCGCATACCTCAAAACAAATACTTCATTGCTCAGTTTCAGGGTCCTTGTGCTAAATGCATGCATGGACTTGGATGCAATTTTCATTTTTATGAGGTCCTTGATGTAACTTGTACTTCCACTGACCATCTTAACTCTCAAGCACCTCGCTCCTACGAGACCAACTATTAGATCGGCCTTTCACGGTACTTCTTATCTTATCTTTATCTTGTCTTATCTCTTACAATACCATACCACCATTGTATAGTGTACGAATTAACTTTGAACATTGATCGCTAGATCAAGACTGCCAAATCCAAACATTACTAACCGTTAGATCTTCTTATTTCCCTTAGCATCAAGAAAGATTCTATTGATAGTCTTTAGAATGATGAACGCTAGTATGCGCAAACCACAAAACACACACACTTCATTATTCAGTTTTAGGGTCATTGTGTTAAATGGATGGACTTGGATGCAATTTTCATTTTTTTATGAGGTCCTTGATGTAAGTTGTAATTCCATCAATCGTGTTAACTCTCAAGCACCTCTCTCCTACGAGACCTACCATAGTTAAAAGAAAATGTAACCACCCCAATTATCACACAAACTGGACCAACGGTTTATTATAGTAATGCCCAAGTTTTTAGTACATGGATTTTTCAAGCTTCGTCCTAGCAAACTTTGCACACTTCAGTGACTTATTGTCGATTTAATGAAATTATATCAAACTTGATCTACAAGTAAGAGTGATAGATTACTCTTGAATTAAATGTATTTTCGTAGGTAGATGGGTGCATCTTCTTCTAGTAAACAATGTCGTTGGTGTGAGTTTCTAACTATGAGGACAGAAAATCCTCAGTTTTCCGAGTGATGACGAGATGGTTCTTTTATGTAGAGAAAGTCTGAAGAATATGGACCTCAATTCCATAAGCCAAGCTTTTAGACATATTAAGTGGACCAACATGTTTTACTTACGATTCCCATGTTTTATGAGTTTTTAAACTCCCTATGTAGCTAATTAACTTTGCCCCACATGAACAACTTGATGCCTATATTTATCGAAATTTGGTCAAACTTGAACTACAACAACTAAATTATTATAGGTTGCTTCTAAAGAATTACAAGAAACTTTTGGAGGTGTACCCATTGGGGGCTCAGTTAATATATCAGAAAACAACTGAGAGTTTTGAAAATAGGTTTTTAACTCCTTTCTAATTAAGATTTTGCATCTTGACAATTTAACGAAAAATTAGCTCCAACTTGAGCTACAAGTAAGCTCGATAGATTTTTCTTTATTTAAATGTCTCTTTAGAGGTAGATGGATGCATATTCTTGTAGTAATCAGTAGCGCCGATGTGAGTTTTTAACTATTAGGAAAGAACATTCTCAATTTTCTGAGTGATGATGAGATTATTGTTTGTTTTCGTAAACAAAGTCCAAAGGATATGGACCTGAACGCCACAAGCCAAGCTTTCAGACATATATAGTGGACCCTCATGTTGTACTTATGATTCCCATGTTTTATGAGTTTTCAAACTTATTCTATAGCTAACTTTGCCCACTTGAAATTGATTTTATGTCGATTTATTGAAATTAGTTCAATTTTGAACTACAAGTAAATGTAGGTTGCATTGAAAGATTTACGTTTTTTGGCGGTAACCATTGGGGGCTGATTTAATATATCACAAACCACCACCGATAGTTTTTACAACAAGTTCAACTTCTTGCTAAGATTTTACATATTGACAATTTAACAAAATTATATCAAGCTTGAGCTACAAGTAAATGCGATAGATTGCTCTTGAGTTAATTGTGTTTTTAGAGGTAGACGGGTGCATCTTCTTGTAGTAAAAAATGTCGTCGACGTGAGTTTCCAAATATCAGGAAATATCATTCTTAATTTTCCAAGTGACGACGAGATTGTTCCTTTCTGAAAAGACAGTCTGAAGAGTATGGATCTAAATGCCACAAGCCATGTTTTTAGACATCTTATCTTACCACTATATAGTGTACGAGTAACTTTGAATATTGACCGTTGGATCGACACTCGTGAATCCGAACATTTTCATCCATTGGATCTTCTTTTCCATTCTATCATCTAGAAGATTCTATTGATAGTCTTGAACACAATGAATGCACTATGCATAAACCTCTCAAAACACACGTCTCCATCATACTAGAATTTTCTCCATCGTTTTTCTAGACCATGTTACCAAAAATTTCAAGTATTAGGTAGCTAATAATCTTTGACTTCTACACATAATGATACAAAGTAGAAGAACCAAATATACACCCATACTTTATAGATGTTAATCAAATTTATATTTTTTTCTCTTTACCTATTATAATTTTATATAGTGATGATATGCCATATGTCTATTATCTGAGCCACATGTGCAAGGAACGTGCTAGTATCTTATCTTATCTTATCTTACCACTATATAGTGATGTTGACCGTTGGATCAAGACTTGCAAATCGCAGCATTTGTAGCCGTTGGATCTTCTTTTCCATTCTAGCATCTAGAAGATTCTATTGATAGTTTTTGGCATAATGAATGCTATGCACAAACCTCAAAACACACTTCTCTGTCATAATAGAAGCTTCTCCCTTGTTTCTCTAGACCATGTTATCAAAAAAAATCATGTGTTAGGTAGCTAATAATCTTTAACTTCTACATGATGATACAAAGTACAAGAACCAAATGTACACCCATACTTTATAAATGTTGCTCAAATTTATAATTTTTTGTGCTTTACCAATTATAATTTTATATAGTGATGATATGTCATACGATTTACTATCTGAGTCTCACGTGCAACTTACTAGTAGCTAATAATCGTTGACTTCTACATGATCTTGCCTCTATATAGTGTACAAAAACCTTTGAATATTGACCGTTGGATCAAGACTCGCGAATCCCAACATTTCCATTCGCTTGATCTTCTTTTCCATTCTAGCGTCTTGAAGATTCTATTGATAGTCTTCATTACAAACCACTATATAGTGTACATATAACTTTGAATGTTGAGCGCTGGATCAAGACTCACGAATCCCAGCATTTCTAGCCATTGGATCTTCTTTTCTATTCTAGCATCTAGAAAATTCTATTGATAGTCTTGAACACAATGAATGCAGTATGCATAAACCTCTCAAACACACGTCTCCATCATACTAGAATCTTCTCCCTCGTTTCGCTAGACCATGTTACCAAAAAATTTAAGTGTTAGATAGCTAATAATCTTTGACTTCTACACATAACTAGTTAAATACCCGTGCGTTACCACGTTACTTTAGTATTTATCGATTATCTGAGCCCGTGTGACATGTGATGAGCAATTACCTGTCAACACTCAACAAACATGGGCTTGTATTTCAACATTCTAGAACTATACATGGTCCAACAATCGCATGACCAAAAACTTGGATTATGAACATGAGGATAACATACAATTGTACATGTGGTAATGTTCATTCTAACCATTTTGATAATATTAAACTAAATAAGACAAATGACGTAATTCAGGTAGGTTAATAATTCCTTGGCTGCATATAACTTGGTCTGGCACTTCTTTGACAAGCCTTTAGAAATAAAGAACTTGGTCTTGCACTTGGAATGTGAGGTAGGTGTACTCTTTATCTTTCTAGATAATCTGGACATAGATATTTAGCTATCCAATAGTGGGAAGTACCCTATGAAAACAACAAACACAGATCTTTATTATCAACAAACACGCTGCTGTTCATAATTGATTACATGAGAAAGAAGGGCACAATGCAACAAGCACAACTAATGTATATTTTATCTTCTTGTTTCGTTGCCCATTTGAGGTGTCTTCTTCGCATATGCAGCCTCCACCCGCTTCCTCACAAGTACAAGAGCATTATAATCCAGCAGCCTCAGGACTTTCTCATATACGCTAGATCATAATCATCCTGTTCTATGACTTGTGGTTCCATCTCTTCTTGTGATCCAGTCAGAAACATGTTAACATATTACTCTAATCACTCCACCACCACCACCAAGCCACAACCCCTCGCCCTCCTATATCTTTCCCTGTAAAGGAAGTCAAGGTGTTGATCACTGCATTGTCAAAATGTCTCTAGTTGATCGAGGTCATTAGTAAATCTACTCCATATTTTAGCATAGTAAAATGTTGAGTACAAGCAACAACAAAGAGTAAGGTAAGACATGAATAACTGGAAGACCATCCAGTTTAGTTTAGCACGATAAATAAATAAAGTTGATCCCTTACGGTTTAAGAGAAAGGAGTAGCAGAAATTCAGAACAAATAACCACATACCTTAGCTTCTAACATCAAATTTGCACGTGGAGCTTACTACAATTTTCCATGCACAGTATATATAGTGCCCTACAATTGGGCTTAAGCGTGAAGCCCAAGTTGGCATCAAGAATACCTGCAGCCAAGTCTACACAGTTTTTGTACCATGATCCTAGAGAAGGAACAATAAAGCAACATCGGATTTCTCAGAAAATATCTTCTGACTCTTTTTTTACAGTTGGGCTCTCGCCCCGCCATTGTTCAACATTAGCCTGTGCAGGCGCTTCTCGGCGTGCCCAGACGCAAAGCCAACAAACATGGCCATGCAGCCCCATATGTGTACGCGAGCCCCAGCTTCTCCCACAAAAAGCACCCAAATTTCCCATCATGTTGTAGAGAATCTCCGAAGTGGGGGCAGTGGCAGCGGATGCCTCCAAGGCACAGAGAGAGCGGGTGCCCAGGGAGGCACTGTCTAAGCTGTCGCAGAGAGGCACTGTCTAAGCTGTCGCAGAGGCACGGCAGTTCAGGATTCCACTACAGGTTTTTTCTGGATAATATTTAATATCACCTTCCTAATTAATATCAGTTGGATTTTGTGGGGGCTCGGCGCTCTTCTTCCGAGAATATACTTGTTCACCTACCTGCATTTGACAAAGATTAATTGAACAAACTAAATCTTAAATTAGCAAGAAGCTTGTATGTGTCGAAATACAGGGAAATTAGGAACTCGGATCCACGAATTTAGGCGTCTAATTCCGTTACATCGACTGTATTGAATGTGGCAGGCGATGGCTAATCGGGTCATCACCTCGGACAACAGATATAATCATCCAAGTAAGAACAAAATTAGCTCTCATTTCACAAATCTGCATATAAAAATTTCCACAATGAGGAGCATACATGAATACTTATTGATGTTCATCTTACTAATATATGAGAACAAAAAGGATGCGATCAACCTACATCTAATAAGCGATGAGATTATTTCATATATGATTTGAAGCATGTTAAAATATTTCCCTAGTAAGTTGATTGTCAAGTCACTAATACAAATAATCGAAACATTGGCAACAAGTGGGTATCTATTACTATGTTTCAGAAAGAATCTCACGTGTGCTATTGTTTACTAAAAGTAGAAGGCTCTCTCCTGAGAATTAAAAATAGCCAATTAGTCACACATAGATAAGAACAAGAAGCACACTGAGTAATGAATAAAAAAACGTTTCTTGTCAATATTTAAAGGCACAACAAAGCAATTTCCATAAGTACTTCACCAATATGACTTCAACGGAAATGTGAATAATCGTTGATTTATGAATCGTACCTTCCATCATTCAATCATTCTTAGACAGAAATGACGAGCCATATGAAACTTGGCACTGCTTGATCTTTTTGTGTACATTTAGCCAGATTTTAAGGCTATCGAACTATTTACACAACACAGCAACTTCGTCAAACTGCATGTATTTTCAGAGAACACATGTTTTATGGCACTGAAACTTAGTTTCTATCAGAAAATAATAGGGATGTGCCTGCTGACAGAATATTTTGAGTTACCCACTTCACTTCAGTAACAAAAAAACTGAGGAAGCATACATAACTGAATCGGAAAAATTGGCATCATCATGCTATGACAGTGATCGAATTGTCGACAAAGTAGTGCATAATGGAAAAAAGTAACTAAAGTGTTCCCATAAGTTAGAAAATTCAGTACATCCGAATCTAGACAAATCTGAGAACGTTAATATAGATCGGAGGGAGTAGTACAAAAACAATATATTTATACTCTATTTTCTATCTGCAAACTTCCAAAGATAAATTATCTGGTGCAGCTGTGAGAGTATCCGCATTCAAATAGACATGATTAACGTATTTTCATCGCACGTGGATTGCCATAGGAAAGTTTAAATAGAACTGAAAAAACACAATAATAGAGAAACATGAAGACTGTTTCGAAAATCTTAAAAATCCCCTTTTGACTAATCAGCAAAACATGTGGATTGGAACCTATCACTAACTCAGGTAGCAACATCTGCAATAGCAGAACTTGTTATGATGGAGCGGTGGGTAGGAAACAAGAACAATAGTTCACCTTAGGTACTGGCGTGCTGCATGACGACGCTGGGTGTAGTGGAGAGATAGATTGAAGCTTGTCGTGCTTGACTTGGCGTTACGGCAGTGGCGGCGCTTTGTGCCAGAGATGTCCCCACATGGAGCGTGACAGTCTTGTGTCGAGGTACAGCGACGGCATTGTCACCCTAGCATGTAAGAAATGCCCATGGAAGGTGCGATAATCGAAAAAGAGAAAGGTCATACCAAATTTAAAGTGTTCAGATAGATTAGCGGTTCTTCCTCCTGCGGTGCACCAAGACATGCCGCCGGTAGGAACGCGACCACAACACTGGAGAGCATTTCAACCCGCATATTGCGGAATTCAGCGGCGACCTTGCTCCATCTTGCATCCCCAAGGAGGCAAAGTGAATTGTAGGGATGCCCAAGCATCACAGAGGACGCCACGCCATCACTATATTGTTTAGCCCTAGACGTTTATGTGTCCAATGAGGCTAAGAAGGACAACATTACGGCAGACTCACTTTGAAGGATTAGCTGCATCCGTGTCTGTACACCATGGAAACCCAATTCAATGGCAAACCATAATGCAAATCTAGCTTTACAAACCATAAAACCAGAATAATATTTTGGATTCATTTGTATCATATCCTAAGGCTATATGAAAACATTGTGTTGGTGTGGCACCATCCTGAACTGATTGCCAATCAGGCTCTATCATGTAAAGTACCATGTATGAAAAATCCACATGATGCATTTTATTTGCATGTGTTGCAACTTGACAACTGATGTATGATCTAAATCATGCACGTCCGAGAATGGCAGCTTAGCAAACAGGGAAAAAACTCAGATTGTACTTGGTCATCCGATATGCACTATTTAGCACATCAAGACCAAATAAATATCAATATCCCATGAGAGATTCAGTGTCATAAAAAAATTCCTTCTAGACTGAAGCACCAATAATACGTAAAAAAGAGATAAGCATATGTGCCTAAAAAATAGATGGTGTTGCCTGATGGTTTTCTGGAACTGAACATCCTTACACATGGTTTTCTCCACAGAATAATTATAACTATAGTTATGTAAACAACCAGTTATTGGCAAAGATTCTTACGAGTTTGTGGTCTGGTCATCTGCCCCCAAATAATAAGTACAATCAGAAAATATTTGCGTGCCAGAACAATTCAAAACCACAGAGGAAATCATCTATGCAAGTAGTATAGTTTCTCTGAGATGGTTATGCAACAGTTGATAGAAATAGAATACCTCATGCATCTGAAGATCAGAACAGTTCCCGATCGAACGTGATAGCAGCAGGGGTTGAGCACGAGAGAAGAATCAGTGGAGGGGGCTTTGACTGCTCGGAGTCATCCCGGCTATCCTTCCACTTGTTCTTGGAGTCACCGCCGTTGGGCGCCCCAGGTGGCTCGCCGACTCCATCATCGAAGATAGTGTGGATCTCATCAGCATGACAAAGGTACTCGGTGAACTTGGCGGAGATGGCCTCCTTGAAGCTGATGGCGATCGCCTTCTCGTTGAAGATGAAAGCGCCACCTTTGCCACAGATTTTGGCAGATCGGCAGAGGGGATTGGACGTGGAACTGCCTAATCTCTGCCGATCAGGACCAGGCTGCTTTGAGAACGACGAAATCGGGGGAGAACATGAATATCGGCGGCGGCGGTTGCTTGGATCTGCTTCAGGGAGAAGAGCAAGGGAGAAGGGGAACGGAGACACAGTGGAGAATGGAGTCGTGGCTGCAAGATCCCTTGCGTACGTGGGTTACTGCTATTTGATTTTTCCGCTGTTTTATGAACCGACGGTATGAGACAGCAACCAACCATTATGGCCGTTTTGCGACTGGGGCAATTCAACGAGCGGGGAGATTTGCGGGGTGAGAGGTAGGACGTACTACCAGGCATCCACTTCTCCTTTTCCGTTTTTTTTGGTGTGGGAGAGTATGTTCGTGCGGGAGAGGACGGACCAACCATCACGGACACCTCCACTTTGGGTTTAATAAGTACTCCCTCCGTTTAGAAATATGAGATGTTTTAGCTTTGTGAATCGAATATATCTAGACATATTTTAGTATATATAGGTTCGTAGATATTCAGAATGAACCTATATACTTAAAGGGGTCTAGATACACTCTTTTCACAAAACTAAAACATCTTGTATTTCTAAACGGAGGGAGTAGTGGAGATGATACAAATAGAAGAACCAAATATACACATATACTTTATAGATGTTAATCAAGTTTATATTTTTTTCACTTTACCTATTATAATTTTATATAGGGATGATATATCATACATCTATTATCTGAGCCACATATGCAAGGAACGTGCAACTTACTAGTATCTTATCTTATCTTACCACTATATAGTGTACGGATAACTTTGAATGTTGACCGTTGGATCAAGACTTACAAATCGCAGCATTTCTAGCCGTTGGACCTTCTTTTTCATTCTAGCATCTAGAAGATTCTATTGATAGTCTTTGGCATAATGAATGCTATGTACAAACCTCAAAACACACTTCTCCGTCATAATAGAAGCTTCTCCCTTGTTTCTCTAGACCATGTTATCAAAAAAAAGCATGTGTTAGGTAGCTAATAATCTTTGACTTCTACACGATGATACAAAGTATAAGGACCAAATGTACACCCATACTTTATAGATGTTGGTCAAATTTATAATTTTTTGTGCTTTACCAATTGTAATTTTATATAGTGATGATATGTCATACGATTTACTATCTGAGTCTCACGTGCAACATACTAGTAGCTAATAATCGTTAACTTCTACATAATCTTGCCTCTATATAGTGTGCAAACAACTTTGAATATTTGGCCGTTGGATCAAGACTCGCGAATCCCAACATTTCCATTTGCTGGATCTTCTTTCCATTCTAGCATCTTGAACATTCTATTGATAGTCTTCATTACAAACCACTATATAGTGTACGAATAACTTTTAATGTTGACCGTTGGATCAAGACTCGCGAATCCTAGCATTTCTAGTCATTGGATCTTCTTTTCCATTCTAGCATCTAGGAGATTCTATCGATAGTCTTGAACACAATGAATGCACTATGCATAAACCTCTCAAAACACATGTCTCCATCATACTAGAATCTTCTCCCTCGTTTCGCTAGACCATGTTACCAAAAATTTGAAGTGTTAGGTAGCTAATAATCTTTGACATCTAGACATAATGATACAAAGTAGAAGAACCAAATATACACCAATTTAAAGATGTTGATCAAATTTATATTTTTTCCACTTTACCTATTATAATGTTATATAGTGATAATATGCCAAACGTCTATTATCTAAGCCACATGTGCAGGGCACGTGCAACTTACTAGTATCTTATCTTATCCTATCTTAATACTATATAGTGTACGGATAACTTTGAATGTTAACAGTTGGATCAAGACTCGCGAATCCCAGCATTTCTAGCCGTTGGATCTTTTTTCCATTCTAGCATCTAGAAGATTCTATTGATAGTCTTCGGCATAATGAATGCTATGCACAAACCTCAAAACACACTTCTCCGTCATAAGAGAAGCTTCTCCCTTGTTTCTCTAGACCATGTTATCAAAAAATCATGTGTTAGGTAGCTAATAATCTTTAACTTCTATATGATGATACTAAGTATAAGGACCAAATGTATACCCATACTTTATAGATGTTGATGAAATTTATAATTTTTGTACTTTACCAATTATAATTGTATATAGTGAACATATGTCATATGTCTACTATCTGAGTCTCACGTGCAACTTACTAGTAGCTAAGACTTCTACATGATCTTGCCACTACATAGTGTCCAAACAACTTTGAATATTGACCGTTGGATCAAGACTCGTGAATCCCAACATTTCCAGTCGCTGGATCTTCTTTTCCATTCTAGCATCTTGAAGATTCTATTGATAGTGTTCATTACAAACCACTATATAGTGTACAAATAACTTTGAACGTTGACCGTTGGATCAAGACTCGCGAATCCCAGCATATCTAGCCGTTGGATCCTCGTTTCCATTCTAGCAGCTAGAAGATTCTGTTGATAGTCTTGAACACAATGAATGCACTATGCATAAACCTCTCCAAACACACTTCTCAATCATACTAAAATCTTCTCCCTCGTTTCTCTAGACCATGTTACCAAAAAATTCAAGTGTTAGGTAGCTAATAATCTTTAACTTCTACACATTATGATACAAAGTACAAGGACCAAATATACACCCATACTTTATATAGTAGATGTTGATCAATTTTATAATTTTTTGTGCTTTACCAATTATAATTTTATATAGTGAAGATATGTCATACGATTTACTATCTGAGCCTTATTAAGGTGTGCTTTTTTACACAATGCAGGAGTAGTATATTTCTTTGCTTAGACATATGGTCACCTCTGTCCACGCGCTGTACATGCTGAGAGAATAAAACGTTGGCAGGGGAAGAGGGCAGCAGTAAAGAGAAGTTGAAGGCGGTTCCATATCAGAGCAAAGTTATGATGTGTTTCTGACACGAGGTACTCCTTTGGTCTTATAGTGTACACTCTACTAGTATTAAATTTCAGGACCTATGCACGCAAAACAAATCGTGTGTTTTCTCTCTCCTTCCCTATGATCCATCTCTCCTCCCCTTTCCCCTCCTGCACCGGCCGGCTGATCTATCTCCCCTCGTCCACAGCATGGCGCTGCGCACGTGTGCCTTGGTACGGCGACTATGTGTCTCTCGCATGTTCGGCAGCCGCGCTTTGGTGTGGAGTAGGGATGAGGAGGAGTACATAGGAAGGAAACCACTTTGGTCCTTGGCGGCAAAAAAAAATCAAACTTTTCAGGTTTTCGAAATTTTCACTTGCTTCCCAAACATCAGGAGGGAAGGTTATCCAAAAGATCGGCCAAACATCGGGTTTATTACATCCCGAATGACCAAGGTCATCAAGGCCATATTGACATCATAGTTTACAATTTGATAGATTTCCCACGATAGTTTGGTAGATGGGTGCATCTTAGCGTAGTAAGCATTGTTGCATGTGGGAGTTTCCACCAATTAGGAAAAAAAGAATTTCAATTTTCCCAGTGAGGATAGTTGTAAAATCCTAATTTCAGCAACCCTGATTAGTTGTCCAGAATGCAAAAATCAGGGGGAACAAAAACGTTTTATTGTTTAGTGATGAAGTGTTTGCTTGTTGTTTGACTATGTTTATGATTATGATTGTATATTAGAAGATATACTCCTTACCTCAACACTAGTTGACAAAAGCTACTTCCCAAAACTGTCTTGGCTTAATTTCCATATTCTCAAATGTTCTGGCATTTCAAAACCCGAGCCAAGAATCCTTTGTAAACCAACTATTTTAGTAGCTTATGTTTCCCTAAACTATGGAGAGTAACCTATTATAATCTCCTTATGTTTTATAGACAAAACCTTCAACCATTCTTATCTCTAGGTTTCCCAAAACCTCTTTTTAAAGCATTTTAATTCTACTCTTGGTAGAGATACCAAGGACTCTCATCTTATACAAACCACAACCTTTTCAAATACCCATATTTACCTCGAGCTAGGCTTGATGCTAACCCTAGTAGTAGGTTTGTTTGGTTTGTAAGATGAGTTGCCTTGATCTGCTGCTTGATTTGTCTGCTTAGGAGATAGTATGAACTACTATAGGAGCTCATCACTAGGATCAAGATGTTTCAAAATCACCACACCCTAGGCAAGAATACAAAGCTGGATCCGATCTCTAACTACTAGGTGATCATCCAAAACCCCTAACCAGACCCCGTTCTATAGTGACCTAATTCCAGAAGCTTCCAAGTCAATGAAGACCAATGTAAAGCAAGGATCCTTCCTACTCAATCTACACTTCAACATAATCCACTTGATGATGCTTGGAACCTTGCATCCCATCTAAATTATCACCACCCACATTCTAGTCAAAAACCCTAAATCTGCCAAATTTGGCTAAGTCTGGAAAAAGGTTGTCAAGATCCCATCTTTCTATCTCCATCATTCCCAACCCTAATGCATTATTGGAAATGAACTTTTACCATATTGTTAAAAATCCTAAGGACTACCAAGGCCCACTCTTTCCCTTGGTTAGATCAGCCTCCAACCCACTTGTTCTTGATGGTTTTGCAGGCAAGAAAATAACCTTTCCTGCAAATCTTATCAACATGCCTACTTTGACAGAAGCTCACACCATCATCCAACCTTCTACTGACCAACTCTTTGCATGGTTTTGATATACTCATCTAGATCTACCAATACCTACTTCACTTGTTCCAATTGGATCTTGGTACTTCTTAAACCCACATGGTTTTGAAGGCTATCTGATAATCGGCTCTGGCAAGCTTATTTTATTCAAAGTTTGAAATCAATTCTTGCTGAACTCAAGCAATATCAAGCTCAGACAGCTATACCATGTTGATGTAAATCACTTGGTCTATCCATCCATCTATCCCATGCACCAAGTGGAGATCTGAGCTCCAAGATCCAACAAGGTTTTGGTGGTATGAAAACAATCTTACCCAAGATATTTAAATCTCTAGTTTTCACCAAAATCAACTTGGATTCCCTAATCCCAAGGTTGCAAATGCTTGTTACACCTTGTGTACATCATCTACCTGGATCATCAAGATTTGTCAAATATTATCCATGTTATTATGGCTCCAAATTTAATTAATCTCTTTAATAGACAAAATCTCCAAAACTCCTTTCCTAGGGGAAAGCTTGGATTTTTCCAAAGAACTTCCCCAAATTTTAGCTCAATTGAGATCCATATATTATACCCTACCTTACCATCTCAAAAATAAATATTTTTGAAGAATTTCATTATTTCTTTTTGCCTATTTTGTTAAATGGCGGAAATGGAATAATAATAGTTTTAAATACTTTTAATCCCCCATAAATCATGGGAAAATTCCTCAAAGTATGGATTCATATTTAGAACCATCTCACATCAAAAATCAACTATGTCCAATGTAAATGTATCAAATGAGCTTCTATAAACCATTTCTGCACTTTTTGAATAAATGATTTTTAGCTCACTAAAAATCATCTTAAAAATCCCAAATAAACAGAGGAGGTATACATGGGCTATACCCCTTCCACCAGAACCATTTATTCATATTTCCAAGATCACAAATGAGGACTTCCTTCATAACCACTACTTTGGTCAAGTTTTGAACTTATTCAAAACATAGAGATAAATCTTCTCAAAACCATCTCAAACTTGGTCAATAAAGTATCCACAACACCCCTCTCACCCCAGGTCGTAATCACTATAGCAAGACCTACCCCTTGCCCTTTAGCTCTTGAAGCATGTGAGAGAGAGATGACATATCTTGCAAAAATCTTGGTTTTCAAAGCAGCATCAGCCAACACCACTCCCCTCTCTCTCTCTATGGTCATGTACCAGTCCCCACCTCACCCCCTCCACCTCCTCCCTCGACCAATACCCAAGCAACATCCCTCCCCTTGCTCCCATGGACAATGCCCACCATACACCCATCCCCCTTTGGATATAAGGCTAGGAGGCCACCCCGAGCCTCCATGGCCACTCATTTGTTTCCTCTCCTCTCCACTCCCCTCCCTAGAGCCCCTCTGCCTTTCCCGTGCTCTATCTTGCCCATAGGAAGAAAGAGAAGGCACCTCGGCCTCCCCCAAAAATCGAGCATGGTGCTCTCTCCTCTGCCCCTCCCTCTCTACATGTCACCCTCCCGAGATCCCCTCTCAATTCTGCATCTAACCCTGGTATTCTTGTCGACATGCAGCACCCACAGAAGCCTCTCCGGCGAGCTCCAACGAGCTCCGTTCGGGCGTCTTCGCATGCGCCTTTTCCTGCAAGCCAACGCCGCCCTGCCGCCCATCCCCGAGGTCGTCGCCGACTTCCGCATCGCCCTGTCGTCTCCCGAGCGCCCCTGGTGAGCCCCTGTGCCGTCGGCGCCGCCCCTAGGGTTTCTTCCCTAGCGCCCGGTCGTCAGGTTGAAGAAGGGGCGACGGTCGTCGATGGCCCTTCTGATCGGACGGCCAGGGGCACCCGATACCCCTTTGGCCGCCCCTCCCACTGACCAGCGGACCCCCTTGCCAGGGATTTGAATCCCCCTCCCGCGCATGCTCACCTGCGAATGGACCAGCCGGCGCTGTCCCGGCCCATTCCCCTCCAGATTCCCGCCCATGTGCCCATCGGTCCCCTTTTCTTTTTAATTAAATTTCAGATCTACTAATTGGCAGTCTAGTTTAAATTCGTTTGAAAATGGAAAATACCAACAAATGGCTAGATCTAAATTTTGACATGCTCTATGAAGCTTTCTCTACCACTCAGAGCTAGTCTCATACCAATATTTATCTTAGTCATTTGCTGGAATTAAATATTCTACAATGTGTCTTTTACACTAATTAAATTCCTCAGTAAGCCATACATAACCAAATGGGATGAAACAAAGTTCCCCTGAAAGTATTTTACCATACCTACCAGTTAGATTTTACCTCAGGTCAAGGTGAGCTATGGTTTTACATCAGTAAAAATGGCAAAATCCACCTGAATCTTACTTTAGAAAATTCCTTAAGCCAAAATATAATATGTTTTGAGTTGATTCCAACTCTCTGTGATGTGGTACACTATAGTCTATCAAAATATAGGAGATCAAAATTTTATTAAGGCTGTGTTCAATTTTGGTGAATTAATCATCTCTGCCTAGGGTAGTTCAAGTAGAAAAATCACTACAAGAGTTTCACAACTCCAAAATGAGTGAATCCAATTCCTGCAGAAAGGTATTCAAAATACCTACCTTGTGGCATTTGTTTGCTATCAAAATATGTTGTAGATTAAATCAGGCGAAAATGATAGGAACCCTCGAGAACTGCCTTTGGGAATTTCCTGAGGGCATTCTGGTAAATATTTTGACATGATTCCAACTCTAATTGGATCAGTACATAAAATCCTACTGAACCGTCAAAGGAAATAATATTTGGAACTTCAGAACTTTTCTGGTGAATTATTTCCTAAAACTTGAGCTTTCATCACTAGAAAATTCATAGGAAATTAAAGAAAAGTGGTAATTTAGTGAAACCACTTGTGTTGGTCTTATTTAGTCAAGACTAATATGAGAGTATCATAATTGCACATTGGTATCATACAGACCCCAGGTCCTAACCCCAAGTCGTTTATAAATGGCTTGAACAATTAGCTTCCTATGGAAAACTCCGTTAGGGCAATCCAAGAAATTCCCCTGAATTGACCCCATCCATCAACACCTACTAAGTTCAGTAGTATGCCTTATGTTAGTTTGCTGTATTGGCTTGTTGATTGTTGTATTGATTGTGTCCTTTTGTTTGTTTGCATGTGTTCCCTATCGACGATAGTTGCGATTATATCAGAGAGCAGAAGAAGATGGTTTTTATTGGATTTTATGGTATTCTAATAAGAAGTCCAGGGACACATTGGCATATCGCTGATCATCAGGCAACCCACCTTCTTGCTCATAATCCGTGTCCTACTGATTTACTTATGCATGTTTTACTTACTGCTTTATGAAACTGCATTGTTTTACTATATGATGATCTCTACTTGGTAGTGGCCTAGCTTCTCCAAACCATTACGCTTTGTACTATTAAGTACAACCCTCTTGATGACACCTATTTAACCCTAGTATGATAGATGGTGTATTACACCATACCCCTTTGGAGACCCTGTTTTAGCCGAAGCAAAACTAGAGGATGGAAGACCCGCAAAAAAGTTTTACCAAATGTTTTATGATAAAACCTTGGTGAGGTGGGACCTCCCAAGAGATCTTGAGAAAGAAAAAGGTTTTGTTTTACAAAATGCTGAAGGAAAGCTGGAGGAAAAAGGTTTACGAAAATTCACCTGGTTCTTTGCAGTTTTGCTAGAACAATTAACCCGTGCAACCACATTACTCTAGAATGGGACAGGGCTGGATTTGATGTTTTTTATTCTGGTATAAGATGCCTCACAACGACTATAGGGGATAAAAATCCCTGGAGGGTGGGACTTCTCCTATAAAGGTCCATGTGGGACATTGACCTAGAGAAGGAACAGAGGGTCTACGGGCCTCCACGCGTTACTATGAGTCTCTCATTGAAAGCGCACACTCGTGCAGTGCAAAAAGCGCTCCGGTTGGCTTGGAAACTATATAGGGCATCCCGGTGTTGAGTGGAACAACACTCATAGGGTAGGCACTTATATTGGAGTGGGCATCCGGAGAGTCTTGATAGGCTACTCGACCCACGATCGGTGTAGATCAGGGTAGTGTACCCGGATGGTGTGGGTAAAGTGTGTAACCTCTACATAGTGTAAATCTATTCGAATAGCCATGTCCGCGGTCATGGACGGTTAGGAAGGTTGTTGTAGAGCGGTGCTGGTTTTGATTTCAAAAAGGATTTTTGGAAAAGCAATGGGTTTGGAAATGTTTTGACAATGGGATGGTCGGAAAGGAAGAAAAGGAGTTTGGTCATGGGATGACCGGAAGGAGGAACAAATGGGTGACCCAATCCTAGTGTTTTCCAACAGTTTTCAAAAAGGTTTCCAAAAATGTTTTACAAAAGTTTTCAAAAAAGATATGTAGATGCTATATCTACAAGAGAAACTATTAGAGAAAAGAACCTCTCTTGAAGCCCTCCTACTACCACAGCCATATTGCATATCCTCTTGTTATAATTATTTTGTTAAGGTGGTTTGCGAGTATATTCAAAGTACTCACTAGCATTGTCCCTGACTATTAACTTGGTCAGATATCAAGAGGAAGGTGAAGTTGACGACTATGCGACCTAGGACGTTCTTCCAGTCAGTTGCCTATAGGTTAAGGCATGACTCGGGCTCTACGCTTGATGAAGTTCCGCTGATGATTATTGATGTAGCCCTAATAGCATGTAAGGTATGACATGTATCCGCTTAAGTAATGGAAGTTTACTTTGATACTTGTCGGTTATGTGCCACGACTAACTGATCATGGGATCGTGGTGTATGCATAACATAGATTCTCGGAAGATTAATCCCGGGGGCCCACAACGGTGATGTTTTTTTGTGAAGAAAGTCCAAATAATATGGTTCAGAATGCCACAAGACACACATACTGTAATTGATCATGGTTCCTATCTAACTTAGGCTAAAATTTACATATTACGATGGGTCGTGACACGCGGTACTAGTACAGAACTATAGTACTACGTAGTAGATTTTCTCTCTCCTTCGCCCCCCTCTCACCATCCATCTACTATCCTCTCCATTTCGCCTTCCTTCCCGTGTATGCTTTCACACAATGATTATACTTCTAGTCTGAGATGCAGCGGTGCAGAAAAAGATGAGGCCCACACCATACCACCATCAATCAAGTTGGGTGACGCAACTTTGTGAAGAGTATACGTATACTAGTAGTACTATAGCTAGATAAGTATGTACTACTATGGACACTTAATTTTTAACAAAGGAAGCAAGATACACCGAGTAATTCAGCATGATCTGCCTGATTCTCTTCATTTTTGGATAAAGCGGGGCGCCTCCTGAATTCTCTGGGCCGAGAAAAATGAAGAACCGACAAGTCTGGTATAATCCTTTTTTTGGTTGATGGGACGAGTCTGTTACAATCTATTTATGATATTTTGGGATAGCTTTCAGGGTATTAACACAAGCACGACTATAAATAGACATTATAAATTGCAACAGTATGCACCCCTGCTTTCACCCAACACACCCAACCCACCGTTTCTTAGAACTCAATCTCTCTCTATTTCCTTCCAAAATGTCGTATGACAAATCTCTCCAGAACACATCGATTGACCTAACAAATGGGAAAGGCCCTGAAACTCCACCTAGAAGCCCAGACTCAGTCGATGGGCCATGGCTGCCATCGCTGTCTGAATCCTCTGATGAAGAAGATAGCCACTGGCAGCGCTTTTTTGAAGGGACACCACCACCAACGCTGAGCGACTATGATAAGACGGAAGATGAGACTAAGGAAGAGGAGTTAGAGGTTGAACTTGAGGAGGCGGCCGAAGAAGACGACAGGGAGGAGGCCGAGGACGATGGCATGGAGGAGGCCGAGGACGATGACGAGGAGGTCTCTTCCCGCCCCCCACCGAAGAAGCGTGCTCGAGTGCAAAATTAAATGGCATCCAGGGAAGAGGCGGGCAGTGTACTATATCTCGTTCTACGAAGCATCTCGGCTTTGGTAAATAATGTTGTCAATGAGAGTTCCGAACTTTTAGGAAAATGCTTTTCAATTTCCAAGTGATAGGATTTGTTTATAGTAATTAAGTACGTCCGGATAATTAGGCTTAGAGTGCACTCACTGTATTCTAGCAAAATATAGATAATTTCCACCGCATGTTAGTACTATATGAAAATATTTATTTCAATGTGTGTCATGATACATAGTTTTTTTGCGAGAGGGGGGTGGTAATGATACATAGTTGAAACTTAAATGGTGTCCTCTTATATTCGTGCTTGTTTGGACGAAAACTACAAACATGGATTTGGACAACTTTCAAAAAACTTGCTACACAATAATAGAATAACCATGTATGAACATTGTTCCCATTTTAAGCAAAGTTACCAACGCCAAGGTCATATCTGCATCACTCGTCCCATTTATTGGGATAAATTAAATAAAAGTAAAGAAAACAATAAAAAATGTTAAGCACTTATGTATGGTATCCTCTTCCGTAAATGGTAAACATGAATTTTGACAAGGTTTAAAAACACTTCTTCACAATATGACTAGCGATGTGTTAACATATACTTGGGTTTCAAGTTAAATAATGACAAAGGTCGTGTCCATTTTGGGTGGACGGGGTGCATCTTGGCATGGCATACTAATGTTGTTAATTGGACTTTTCAACTTTTATGTATAGAATTTTGTTAAATTATTTTAGAAGTGCCATATATAATTATTTTTTAAAGAAAAGGAAAAGAGCATGGCTCCGAATGCCACAACACACTAAATTTCACACAAAATAGAGTATGTTTTATGGTTAACAAGTTTCATTAATTTTCAGGCCTTCTAGCTAATTTCATATAATTAAATGACATTTTGTCAATAAAACCAAAGTAGGTAAATTTTGAACTACAAGTGCGTGATAGATTGCTTGTAAATTTGTAAGAAATTCATATAGTACTAATTATTGTACCCACGCAGTCATACTGAAAACCTACTATTGTTTTGAAAGATACAACTTCTTTGTATGAATTTTCATGCTGCCACATCTGACCATGTTTCAAAAAAGTGAAAGAAAATAAGGAAACATGCAGCCAGCCTTTTAATAGTACTCCTATTAAAAAATCGTACTTGTAAAATAGTAAAGACGACGCTATTAAAGTTTCAATACAAGGTACCTAGGCACCTTCACCGACCCTCCAGAATTAACCTTTCTTCCTCTTAGACTTTGCAGCTATGGCTCCAAAGACCGGAGCTCCCCGTGGGAAGAAGAAGACCAGGTGGCGGCGACAAAGGCCGTGGAGAAAAAGATTTCATGTCGCCGGCTTCCGAATCCAGCTCTGGCCACTCCAAGTCGCAGTCTCGCACTAAGAAGCCGCGGGAAGAAGCAGGTGTTGAGGTCCGTCAAGGTCGGGCTGCATTTCCCCGTCGGTCGGATCGGGCGCTACCTCAAGGAGGGTCGGTACTCCCAGCGCATAGGCTTCGGGGCTCCAGTCTACCTCGTGGCCATTCTCGAGTACCGCATCGCCGAGGTGCTGGAGCTCGTCGGGCAAGCCGCGAAGGACAGCAATAAGATCCGCATCATCCCAAGGCACGTGATGCTCGGCGTCATGCGCGACGAGGAGCTCAGCAAGCTGTTGGAAGTTGCCCGTGGAGGATGCTACCAAGTCACTTGAGAAGACCGCGGTGTTCCCCTAGAAGTCATTAAGTTGTACTACTACTACTACTCTGTATGTGTCTAGGTTTGCTCTGTTTGCAGTTTGGTTAATCATCAGTGTCAATGTAATATTCAGATCTATAATGCTAAGAAAAAGCTTGTGAGGGTTCTAAAAAAATGTTGTTTTCCTAAACTTATCCTATAATCCATTTATTTAATACTCCCTCTATTCAGAAATATAAGACGTTTTAGCTTTGTGAATCGAATGTATCTAGACGCCCATACACTAAAAGGCTTCTAGATACATTCATTTCACAAAGCTAAAACGTCTTATATTTCTAAATGGCAGGAGTATTACAGTGCATATTAGGTTTAGTCAAAGTCAACCGTTAGAATGTTTGACCAAACTATATATAGTATTAAATAGTATACTCATTGTAACATCCCAATTTCAGCAATCCTGATTTGTTGTCCAGAATGCAAAAATCAGGGGGAACAAAAACTTTTTCTTGTGCTTTAGTGCAGTGCTTGCTTGATGTTTGTTTGCACTTGTGTTTATGAAGTGTATCTTAGGATACTCCTTACCTCAACCTCAGTTGGCAAAAGCTATTTACCAAAACTATCTTGGCTTGCTTTACATATTCTCAAACGTTCTGACATTTCAAACTAGGAGCATCTATGTAAACAAAACTATTTTTGTAGCTTCTTTTAACAAAACTATGGAGAAATATATAATACAACCTCCTTATGTTTTCAAGACAGAGCACTCGAATAATCTTACCTCTAGCTTTACCAAAACCTCCTTTCAAAGCATTTAAATTCTACTCTTAGTAGAGATACCAAGAACCCCCATCTTATTCAAAACTCAACCTCTTCAAAATGCCCCAACCTTACCTCAAGCTAGGCTTGATGGTAACCTCTTTAGGGGTTATGCTTAGTATAAAATGAGTTGCCTTCATCTGTTGTCTGATGGGTTGCTTTGATCTGCTGATTGAATTGTCTGCTTAGGAAGTAGAATGAGCTACCTTAGAGCTCATCACTAGGAATTAGATGTTTCCCAATCATCAATCCCTAAGAAAGAAATCCAACCTAGATGTGATCCCTAGCCACTAGGTGATCATCTAAAACTCTCAACCAGATCTATTCTGAGGATCTCCATTCTAGATGTTTCCAATTCCATGAAGACCAACATCAAGCAAGGATCTCTTCTACTCACTCTACACTTCAATATCACCCACTTGTTAAAGCTCTGATACCTTGCAACTCCTCCAAGAACTTTCCCTCTCAAACTCTAGTCAAATTCCTCAAAACTATCAATTTTGACTAAGTCTGGAAACAGTTTCAACATCACCTTTTTGAATGCCTCCTTTTCTCAAACCATGTGCATTTTTGGAAATGCACTTGAAACATCTTGTTAACCATCCTAAGGACTACCAAGGCCCACATTTTCCCTGGTTAGATCCTCCTCCAACCCACTTGTCCATGATGGTTTTGCAGACAAGAAAATATCAACCCCTGCAAATCTAGTCATCATGCCAACTTTGCTAGAAGCTCACACCACCATCCAATCTCCTATAGACTAACTCTCTGCATGGTTATGATCTACTCTTTGATGTCTATCAGAACCTACCTCCCTTGTTCCAAGTGGACCATTGAGCTTAATAAACCCACTTGGTTTAGAAGGTTCATGACACTTCTGCATGGCAGCCTTATTTTCAACAAAGTTTGCCATCATTTCTAGAACACCTCAAATACAATTAGTTCAAAATCTTTCTGCCATGTTGATCTATATGACCTGGTATACTTATCCATCTATCCCTTGCCCCAAGGTGAGCTCTGAGCTCCATGATGTAAGCATGTTTTGGTGATATAAAAATAACCCCACCCTAGATCATCAACTCATTGTTTTCCACACTTTTCTAGTTGGAACTTCATTCCACAAGGTTGCAACTGCTTGCTACCCCTTGTTTATCTCATCTATATTAATCCTCAAGATTTATCAGTAATTATCCATAATTATTATGGTTCCAAAACTATTTAATTATTTAAATAGTCAAAATCTCCAAAACACCATCCATATAGGAAAGTTTGGTTTTCACCAAAACACTTCCCCAACTTTTTGCCCAAGTAATTTCCATATATCATACCCTATCCTTCCACCTCAAAAATAAATATTTATGAGAAGCTTTATTATTTCTTTTTGTCCATTTTCTTAAATGGCTGAATTCGAATAATAATTGTTTTAAATACTTTTAATCCCCAATAAATCCTGGGAAAATTCCCCTAAGTGTGTATTCACATTTGCGACCCTTCCCCATAAAAATCTATCCTTGCCCAATGGAAGTTCATCAAGTGATCACCAAGAAATCACTTCTGTCCTTTTTGAGTAATTGGATTTAAGTGGACTTAAACTCCACCTAAAAATCCCAAATAAATCCTAGGAGTCTACCTTTACCTCATCTAGCTACCAGCATCATTTTCTCCTCTAGTCCAACGCAACATTTTGGATTTCCTTCACAACCATCTATTAGATCAATATTTGGCAATTAAGCAAACCACCACTCTAATCACTTCCAAACCTCATCCAATCTTGATCCAAGCTCATCCTCAGCCCCAAGACACACCACTAGTCGACCAGCACTGTAGCACCACCCAACAATTACCCTTTTGCCCTTGTACTAGTAGTAAGAGAGAGAGAGACAAGAAAGATCTTGCAAGGATATTGTCCATTAATCGCCACAGCTGCCCCCACCTCCCTCTCTGATCCAGCACTTCCCAAAATACCATACTACCCCTCTCCACCTCCCCAAGGACCAATCAAGGGCCAGCTTTGCCCTCCACCATGGCCAAAATGGTAATTTACACTCACAACCCCTCCCTCCCGGTATAAAGCCAGCAGGCTTCCCCTAGCCAGCCCTATGCCCCTCATTCGCCCCCTCTCCTCCTCTCTCACCTGCCACGAGCTCCCCATCCCTTCCTTCCCTCTCCTCTGGCCACAAGAAGAAAAACCACCCCTCTCGGCCATTTTCGAGCTCAAGCTTGCAGGACCCTCTCTGCTGCTCCCCTCCACTTACATGTGGCCTCCCTGCACTCCTATACCACAGATCCACCTCCCCAAGCTCCAGAGCTCCTCCTAGCGTCTCTCTCGGTCTAGAGAAGAAGAGAGCCCCCTCTCGGTCTACTCCTAGGACTCGACGGGGTGGTCTCCCTCCTACTCGCCTACTCTCTTCATTAGCATTCTTGGCCTCCACGAAGCCTACCCTAACCTCCCAAGCCTTTGTTTTCGGCACGCAGGCACCCTAGCAGCGGCGCCAGAGAGCTACCGAGCGTGCACCGCCATCGTCGTCGTGTGAGGCCCCTGCCGAGGAGGAACCTGCCCCTGCCGACCATCCCCGGGCTTGCCGTGGACTACCACGTCGCCTACGACCTTCCCCTTCGCGGAAAACGACCTCAGGTGAGTTCCCAGCACCGCCCCGTCGCCCCCTAGGTTTTTTGCGCGCCGCCGCTTGTCGGAGGTGGACGACGAGCTCCCAGCCATCAATCCCCTCTCTGATCTGACGGCCAGGGACTTCCGATACCTCTTCACCGCCGCCCTCACTGACCACTGGGCCCGCACCATTTTGGATTTCCTTCACAACCATCTATTAGATCAATATTTGGCAATTAAGCAAACCACCACTCTAATCACTTCCAAACCTCATCCAATCTTGATCCAAGCTCATCGTTAGCCCAGGACACACCACTAGTCGACCAACACTGTAGCACCACCCAACAATTACCCTTTTGCCCTTGTACTAGTAGTAAGAGAGAGAGAGAGAGAGAGAGAGAGAGAACAGAGATCTTGCAAGGATCTTGCCCATTAATCACCACAGCTGACCCCACCTCCCTCTCTGATCCAGCACGACCCAAAATACCATACTACTCCTCTCCACCTCCCCAAGGACCAATCACGGGCCAGCTTTGCCCTCCACCATGGCCAAAATGGTAATTTACACCCACAACCCCTCCCTCTCGGTATAAAGCCAGCAGGCTTCCCCCAGCCAGCCCTCTGCCCCTCATTCGCCCCCTCTCCTCCTCACTCACCTCCCCCGAGCTCCCCATCCCCTTCCTTCCCTCTCCTCTGGCCACAAGAAGAAAAACCACCCCTCTCGGCCATTTTCGAGATCAAGCTTGCAGGACCCTCTCCCCTGCTCCCCTCCACTTACATGTGGCCTCCCTGCACTCCTGTATGACAGATCCACCTCCCCAAGCTCCAGAGCTCCTCCTAGCATCTCTCTCGATCTAGAGAAGAAGAGAGCCCCCTCTCGGTCTGCTCCTAGGACTCGACAGGGTGGTCTCCCTCCTACTCCCCTACTCTCTGCATTAGAATTCTTGGCCTCCACGAAGCCTACCCTAACCTCCCCAGCCTTTCTTTTCGGCATGCAGGCACCCTAGCAGCGGCGCCAGAGAGCTACCGAGCATGCACCGCCATCGTCGTCGCGCAAGGCCCCTGCCGAGGAGGAACCTGCCCCTGCCGACCATCCCCGGGCTCGCCGTGGACTACCGCGTCGCCTACGACCTTCCCCTTTGCCGAAAACGGCCTCAGGTGAGCTCCCAGCACTACCCCGTCGCCCCCTAGGGTTTCTGCATGCGGCCGCTTGTCAGAGGTGGATGACGAGCTCCCAGTCGTTGATCCCTTCTCTAATCTGACGGCCAGGGACTTCCGGTACCTCTTCACCGCCGCCCTCATTGACCACTGGGCCCCGCCCTGTGGGATTTAAATCTCCCTCCCACCGGCGACCCCCTCCTTTGCTGGGCCGGATTTGGCCCGGCGGCCCACTTACTCGCGCACGTCAAGCCCACCCCCACCTAGTTTTCCCTTTTCTTTTGTTTTTCCACTAGATCCAATTCTGTACTAGTTGGTTTAAATCCAAACAAAAATATAAATGAAGTCCAAATGCCTAGAGCTCAATTTCTGGTAGTTCTCTGATGTTTTCTCAAACATATAGAGGCAACCCCAAGCCCAACTTAAATTCCCATATTTGTTAGTAATTAATCTGCTAACAAGTATCTAGAACCCTAATTATTTTTCCTCTATGAGTTTTACAACTCCGATTGAGTTGAACCAAATACCTACTGAGAGGTACTTGAAATACCTATTTTCCAGCATAGGTCTCATCCCAAGGTGATCTGTATTCTGCCTTTAGTAAAAATAACAAGATTAACCTTTATCTGCCTTAGATAATTTCCCTAGGACTAACCAAATGTGGTATGGACCTGATTCCAACTCCCAGGACACACCAGAACCCATATCTACGAAACCCCAGCAGCTCATAATTTATTGAGCTCTGGTTGAACTTTTGTGATTTAAATACCTCTGTGATGGGTATTTTCACTAAATAAATCACTCCAAGAGTTTGGTAACTCCAGAATGAGTGAATCCAAATCCTACAGAAAGATAATTCAAATTCCTATCACTGTCCCTTGGAAACAACTCAAAATATCCTGTAGTTCTAATCTGGTAACAAAGAGAAGATTCTTTCAGAACTGTCTTTGGGAGTTTCCAGAGGGCATTCTTTTAATTCTTTGGACATGATTCCAACTCTAGGTGGTTCAGTACATCAATTACTACGAAACCATCCAAGGAAATAATTTTTGGAGCTCCAGATAAATTCTGGTGAATTATTTCCTTACACTAGAGTTTAATCCACTTTAAAAATCATAACTAATTCTAGAAAAGTGTAATCAAGTGAAACCACTTGTGATGGTTTTGTCTTGACAAGACCTATCAGAGGATATCATTTTTGCACATTGATATCCTACTGACCATAGATCCCTAATCCAAGCCCTTTTAATTTATCCTAGACAACTATCTTCCAAGAGAAAACACCCCGATGGCAATCTAGTAAATTCCACCCTTTGAATCCCACTTCTCCAAACCCTCCCAAGTCCAGTAGTATTTCTCATGTTTGTTTTCTGTATGGTCTGGTGTATGAATGCCTTGTATTGATTGCGGACTTGTATGCTTGCATGTGTACCCGATGACGACGATAGTGTGAGTGTCCGACAACAAGAAGGACGGGTTTTCTTATTAATATATTACCGGGTATTCTTGGTCATCTGAAGAAGCCCAGTGACTTATTGCTGATCACAGGCAAGCAACCATTCCTGAACTCTGTTACATGTCCTATTCTCTTTTATCTGTTTTATATCTTCTTTAGAAACTGCATTTCTTTACCTGCATGTTTTGCTTTATAAATACTGCGATAGTAACTTGGCTCCTCCAAGTTATGATTTCGTGTCTTTCGAGGCACCACCCCGATGAACCCATCATTTATCCCATTTAGACCAAGAGTACGATGATTAGCATCCTACCTCCTTGGAAACCCCGGTTTTGAGAAAATAAATTGTTTTGGGATTTTCCCCACTACAAATGTTTTCAAAAACGGCTTTGTGAAACCCTGGGAAGAGGCATCGTTCCTAGCGGAAGTTTTAACAAAAGAAATGGTGATGAGAAGAAGTGGGAATGTGATGAGATGTTCTACACCTTTACTGGAACAATTTTTATCCGCACAACCACATTACCCCAGGTTGCTGGGGCTTAACTCGTAGTTTGTCTGCTTTAGCCGAGGCAACTTCTACCATGCTATAGGGGGAAATCCCTGGAATCCCGGGTCGGCATCCCAGGTCTAGGATCTGAAGCCTGTCGCTTGCCTCGGCAAGAATGAGCCTGAACAATCAGGAGTCCGGTGCAACAATTAGGTCTCCCGCGGACGGTATGACTTAGGTAGTCCAGAAGGAAGAGGAGTCACCAAATTTAAGGTATACAACAAGTTGCGGCTTGGGTATGCGCGTGTACGGAAGGAAGGACTATGGCTGGGAGCCACATACTCGTTGCCGGGGAGATAAACCAAAGAGGAAAATAATGCCTTTGCTAGTGTAGACAAGCGAAAGGTTAGGTTTGATTATCCGAACCCCCATCTATAGTGGTAGTGGGCCGTGGTTGTATCCCGGCAGATGTATTGATTCTTGTGGGTAAAGTGTGCAAATTCTGCAGAGTATAACCTATTCGAATAGCCGTGTCCACGGTCAAGGACGGTTGTAAAGGTGTTGGCTAGGAGTACCCAAACGGTGCTTGGTTGGGAAACAAGTACCTTGAGGACGAAGGTTCCGGGGGAACCCGAGTTCGAGAACCTTGTTTTGACCCGAGGGGTCTAAAATGTTCAAAAAGGGGTTTTCAACCACAAAACTGTTTTCAAAACTCTTTTTCAACAAAGATATGGAGATGTGTTGGTTTATAAAACAGAAGCATGTTTTCAAAACTCTTTTTCAACAAAGATATGGAGATGCCAAAAATTTCAAAGTTAGGTTAGCCCTTTTCAAAAGCAACCCCAGATAGAGCTATCTCGCCACAGCCAGAATTGCATTTCCTTTGTTCACTTACCTTGGTGGTTTGCGAGTACATTCAAAGTACTCACGGCTGTGTCCCTGGCTATCTACTTGGCCAGACTTTCAGGAGATTAAGGTGACATCCATCGAGCTAGGCCGTCTTCCCAGTCAGCTGCATGTAGGTTGAGGCACTATTGGGCTCTGCGCTTTGCGATGTTCCGCTGCTAATGGTGATGTAGCCATAATGGCGTTTATGTAAGTCTTGTAATTCGATATTTTCGGATGTTGTAATGATACCTGTCGGTTATGTTCCATGGCTCACTAATCATGGGAACGTGGATATATGCATAACCGTGATTTTTCGGATGAATAATCCGGGGAGCCCACAGACTTGGTATCAGAGCCATCCTGACTGTAGGAGACCTTAGTTAGCATGGATGTTAGACAGGAAACGACAAACCTATTTTCTAAAAGACAAGGGAGAAAAGCTGACTATTTGCAAAAGTGATTATGTCTTCTCCTACTCTATTTCAAAACTACTTGCATTAAACTGATTTCATAAGCTTAAAATCATGCACACCGACACCAACTCAACCTGACCTTAAACCCTTCTATAGATGGAACCTATTGATGAAGAGTGGCTGAAGATTGGTTTTCCCCAAATCCAATGGGACTCGATGCAACTGTGCGGCTACAAGCAGAGACCTATCTACACCCTCCACAAGGGACTGTAATCAGGAGATTATGTGGGACAGATTGTCATACTAGCCAAGCCAGGAATCAATGGAAGCCAATCTACTCCACCGGACCTCAGATGCCTAGTCCCGTACTGGCTATTGACTTGGTAGCCAGAGAAGCTTTGATGCGCATCCGTAGTTCCCTCCCAGAGATGAGACAGCCCACAACCTTCTACCTCCCGATGAAGGGAAATGTCGACTGCACCAGAGGAACTCAAGACCCCAGCCTGGCGAATCCTGCCCTCTCCTTTCAGACGCGATACAAGTACTCTAGCAATGAGGCATTAACAACAGTCATTGACGAATACCGCCACTCCCAGATGGAGCTCCGTCGCCTGCAAGCCATTCTCACCCGTAAAGAAGCTCTGGAAACCCTGCAAAGGAATCAAGCATGAACAACTGCAACTGAAGGAACCTCGAAGGAAGCCGCCCCCAAGAAAGGAAGGAAGTGCACCACCGCTAGTCAATACCTCCGTAGGTTCAAGCCCCTCAAGAAGGCGCAGGAAACCTCCACTGATCGGCCAGAAGCTAGCCATGCCTCCGCAGATGCACCCTCCTAGTAATCACCCCGCGTCGCGACACTCGCCCAGCTAGCAATAAGGGTAGAGTCATGTATCGTCCCTAAACGCGTTTTGTAATGACTAAGTACTATTAGCACCCGCGGGTGCGGAATTGGTTGATATGTAATGACTTCCTTGATTGCTATGCTTGCTTGAATTGTTCCTTTTTGTGTGTTTTAACCAAGTCGTTGCATCAGACCCAACCCGAATTGTCTGCCACCAACCAGACCCTCCCCCAGGATGGCCATGAAGACCGGAAGCTCGAAGAAGGCATGTAGCCGCTGCGGAGACGAAAGACACCCAGCCAACCGATGCTCCGGTCATTGCCCCAACTGTGGAGAACCCCATTCCCAAAATGTTTGCCCAACTCGACTTATCACTTGTTTCCTCTACGAAGGCCAAGACCATGTCCCTATCAAATGCCCAATATATCCCCTTATTGGCAAGGCCCGTCAACCTCCCGATGTCAGCCTAGAAACATCGTCAACTCGGCTACGACGAAAGAAGAACCTCCGCTTCATGTGTGGACTACCCAGTCACTTCGGCAGAGAATGCCCCGAGGGTAAGCCCTGCAAGACTTCCGCGAAAGAGAAGCTTGAAGACATCCAAGGTCCCCTCCCTCTGAAAAGATGGTCACCCTACTGCTCGCTGCCACGTAGCTCAAGACTGAAGATGTCCCGCACCCTCCTAGGTGACAGCGCCCCATGGAAGTAAAAATGGAGAGAAGCCCTTTCACCCACTTCAGGACTTCCAGAAAGTCGATGAGTGCAGTCTGTAGTAAACTAGCCCATGTCCCCTTCCTGGAAAGACAGCTAGAATGCCACCCTTCCCCTATATTGTCCTCCGCTATCTTAAGAACCCTCTTTTGTCACCCTCCTATGAAAGTCCCCTATTTGTAACTCTCTGACCTACCCAAGTCAAATCCGAAGACACAAATCTCAGAGCACAAACTTATCACAGACTTTACAGACTTGGTCCCAGACTTGGATTCAACACCCCATTTAAGGGAAGTACCGTAAACCCTTACAGAAGGAAGATCCCTCCCAGCAATCATGGTTGAAGCCACCTCGACCCTCGAGTTTCAAGAATATTGGAGTTCAACCTCGCTCTCAAGGTGTTTCGGTTCGAAGACAAGGTCGACAAGTTAGCCCGCAAGAAACACATGGTACTAACTCCGAGACAAATCCCCTAACCTTGCTCTCCAGAATCTCGGGACGAGATTCTTTTAAGGGGGAAAGGTCTGTAACATCCCAATTTCAGCAATCCTGATTTGTTGTCCAGAATGCAAAAATCAGGGGGAACAAAAACTTTTTCTTGTGCTTTAGTGCAGTGCTTGCTTGATGTTTGTTTGCAATTGTGTTTATGAAGTGTATCTTAGGATACTCCTTACCTCAACCTCAGTTGGCAAAAGCTATTTACCAAAACTATCTTGGCTTACTTTACATATTCTCAAATGTTCTGACATTTCAAACCAGGAGCATCTATGTAAACAAAACTATTTTTGTAGCTTCTTTTAACAAAACTATGCAGAAATATATAATACAATCTCCTTATGTTTTCAAGACAGAGCACTCAAATAATCTTACCTCTAGCTTTACCAAAACCTCCTTTCAAAGCATTTAAATTCTACTCTTGGTAGAGATACCAAGAACCCCCATCTTATTCAAAACTCAACCTCTTCAAAATGCCCCAACCTTACCTCAAGCTAGGCTTGATGGTAACCTCTTTAGGGGTTATGCTTAGTATAAAATGAGTTGCCTTCATCTGTTGTCTGATGAGTTGCTTTGATCTGCTGATTGAATTGTCTGCTTAGGAAGTAGACCGAGCTACCTTAGAGCTCATCACTAGGACTTAGATGTTTCCCAATCATCAATCCCTAAGCAAGAAATCCAACCTAGATGTGATCCCTAGCCACTAGGTGATCATCTAAAACTCTCAACCAGATCTATTCTGAGGATCTCCATTCTAGATGTTTCCAATTGCATGAAGACCAACATCAAGCAAGGATCTCTTCTACTCACTCTACACTTCAATATCACCCACTTGTTAAAGCTCTGATACCTTGCAACTCCTCCAAGGACTTTCCCTCTCATACTCTAGTCAAATTCCTCAAAACTGCCAATTTTGACAAAGTCTAGAAATAGTTTCAACATCACTTTTTTGAATGCCTCCTTTTCTCAAACCATGTGCATTTTTTGGAAATGCACTTGAACCATCTTGTTAACCATCCTAAGGACTACCAAGGCCCACATTTTTCCCTGGTTAGATCCTCCTCCAACCCACTTGTCCATGATGGTTTTGCAGACAAGAAAATATCAACCCCTGCAAATCTAGTCATCATGCCAACTTTGCTAGAAGCTCACACCACCATCCAATCTCCTATAGACTAACTCTCCGCATGGTTGTGATCTACTCTTTGATGTCTATCAGAACCTACCTCCCTTGTTCCAAGTGGACCATTGAGCTTAATAAACCCACTTGGTTTAGAAGGTTCATGACACTTCTGCATGGCAGCCTTATTTTCAACAAAGTTTGCCATCATTTCTAGAACACCTCAAATACAATTAGTTCAAAATCTTTCTGCCATGTTGATCTATATGACCTGGTATACTTATCCATCTATCCCTTGCCCCAAGGTGAGCTCTGAGCTCCAAGATGTAAGCATGTTTTTGTGATATAAAAATAACCCCACCCTAGATCATCAACTCATTGTTTTCCACCCTTTTCTAGTTGGAACTTCATTCCACAAGGTTGCAACTGCTTGCTACACCTTGTTTATCTCATCTATATTAATCCTCAAGATTTATCAGTAATTATCCATAATTATTATGGTTCCAAAACTATTTAATTATTTAAATAGTCAAAATCTCCAAAACACCATCCATATAGGAAAGTTTGGTTTTCACCAAAACACTTCCCAAACTTTTTGCCCAAGTAATTTCCATATATCATACCCTATCCTTCCACCTCAAAAATATTTTTTTTTGAGAAGCTTTATTATTTCTTTTTTCCCTTTTCCTTAAATGGCTGAATTCGAATAATAATTGTTTTAAATACTTTTAATCCCCAATAAATCCTGGGAAAATTCCCCTAAGTGTGTATTCACGTTTGGGACCCTTCCCCCTCAAAAATCCATCCTTGCCCAATGGAAGTTCATCAAGTGATCACCAAGAAATCACTTCTGTCCTTTTTGAGTAATTGGATTTAAGTGGACTTAAACTCCACCTAAAAATCCCAAATAAATCCTAGGAGTCTACCTTTACCTCATCTAGCTACCAGCACCATTTTCTCCTCTAGTCCAACGCAACATTTTGGATTTCCTTCACAACCATCTATTAGATCAATATTTGGCAATTAAGCAAACCACCACTCTAATCACTTCCAAACCTCATCCAATCATGATCCAAGATCATCGTTAGCCCCAAAACACACCACTGGTCGACCAGCACTGTAGCACCACCCAACAATTACCCTTTTGCCCTTGTACTAGTAGTAAGAGAGAGAGAGAGACAACACAGATCTTGCAAGGATCTTGTCCATTAATCACCACAGCTGCCCCCACCTCCCTCTCTGATCTAGCACGACCCAAAATACCATACTACTCATCTCCACCTCCCCAAGGACCAATCACGGGCCAGCTTTGCCCTCCACCATGGCCAAAATGGTAATTTACACCCACAACCCCTCCTTCTCGGTATAAAGCCAGCAGGCTTCCCCCAGCCAGCCCTCTGCCCCTCATTCGCCCGTCTCCTCCTCTCTCACCTCCCCCGAGCTCCCCATCCCCTTCCTTCCCTCTCCTCTGGCCACAAGAAGAAAAACCACCCCTCTCGGCGATTTTCGAGCTCAAGCTTGCAGGACCCTCTCCCCTGCTCCCCTCCACTTACATGTGGCCTCCCTGCACTCCTATACCACAGATCCACCTCCCCAAGCTCCAGAGCTCCTCCTAGTGTCTCTCTCGGTCTAGAGAAGAAGAGAGCCCCCTCTCGGTCTACTCCTAGGACTCGACCAGGTGGTCTCCCTCCTACGCCCCTACTCTCTGCATTAGCATTCTTGGCCTCCACGAAGCCTACCCTAACCTCTCCAGCCCTTCTTTTCGGCATGCAGACACCCTAGCAGCGGCACTAGAGAGCTACCGAGCGTGCACCGCCATCGTCGTCGCGTGAGGCCCCTGCCAAGGAGGAAGCTGCCCCTGCAGACCATCCCTAGGCTCGCCATGGACTACCGCGTCACCTACGACCTTCCCCTTCGCCGGAAGCGGCCTCAGGTGAGCTCCCAGCACTGCCCCATCGCCCCCTAGGGTTTCTGCACGCCGCTGCTCATCGGAGGTGGACGACGAGCTCCCAGCCGTCGATCCCCTCTCTAATCTGACGGCCAGGGACTTCCGGTACCTCTTCACCACCGCCCTCACTGACCACTGGGCCCCGCCCTGCGGGATTTAAATCTCCCTCCCGCAGGTGACCCCCTCCTCTGCTGGGCCAGATTTGGCCCGGCGGCCTACTTACTCGTGCACATCAAGCCCACCCCCACCTAGTTTGCCCTTTTTCTTTTGTTTTTCCACCAGACCCAGTTCTGTACTAGTTGGTTTAAATCCAAACAAAAATATAAATGAAGTCCAAATGCCTAGAGCTCAATTTTTGGTAGTTCTCTGATGTTTTCTCAAACATGTAGAGGCAACCCCAAGCCCAGCTTAAATTCCCATATTTGTTAGTATTTAATCTGCTAACAAGTATCTGGAACCCTAATTATTTTTTCTCTGTGAGTTTTACAACTCCGTTTGAGTTGAACCAAAGACCTACTGAGAGGTATTTGAAATACCTATTTTCTAGAACAGGTCTCATCCCAAGGTGAACTGTATTCTGCCTTTAGTAAAAATAACAAGATTAACCTTTATCTGCCTTAGATAATTTCCCCAGGTCTAACCAAATGTGGTATGGACCTGATTCCACCTCCTAGGACACACCAGAACCCATATCTACCAAACCCCAGTAGCTCATAATTTATTCAGCTCTGGTTGAACTTTTGTGATTTAAATACCTCTATGATGGGTATTTTCACTAAATGAATCACTACAGGAGTTTGGTAACTCCACAATGACTGAATCCATATCCTACAGAAAGAGAATTCAAATGCCTATCACCTGCCATTGGAACCAACTCAAAATCTCCTGTAGTTTTAATCTGGTAATAAAGTGAATAGTCTTATAGAACTGTATTTGGGAATTTCCTTAGGGCATTCTGGTAATTCTTTGGACATGATTCCAACTCTAGGTGGTTCAGTACATCATGTACTACCAACCCATCCAAGGAAATAATTTTTCGAGCTCCAGATAAATTCTGGTGAATTATTTCCTTACACTAGAGTTTAATCCACTTTAAAAATCATAACTAATTCTAGAAAAGAGATAATCAAGTGAAACCACTTGTGATGGTTTTGTCTTGACAAGACCTATCAGAGGATATCATTTTTGCACATTGATATCCTACTGACCACATATCCCTAATCCAAGCCCTTTTAATTTATCCTAGACAACTATCTTCCAAGAGAAAACACCCTTGTGGCAATCTAGTAAATTCCACCATTTGAATCCCACTTCTCCAAACCCTCCCAAGTCCAGTAGTATTTCTCATGTTTGTTTGCTATATGGTCTAGTGTATGAATGCCTTGTATTGATTGTGGACTTGTATGCTTCCATGTGTACCCGATGACGACGATAGTGTGAGTGTCCGACGACAAGAAGAACGGGTTTTCTTATTAATATATTACCGGGTATTCTTGGTCATCTGAAGAAGCCCAGGTACTAATTGCTGATCATAGGCAAGCCACCATTCCTGAACTCTGTTACATGTCCTATTCTCTTTTACCTGTTTTATATCTTGTTTAGAAACTGCATTTCTTTACCTGCATGTTTTTCTTTATAAATACTACGATAGTAACTTGGCTCCTCCAAGTTATGATTTCGTGTCTTTCGAGGCACCACCCCGATGAACCCATCATTTATCCCCTTTAGACCAAGAGTACGACGATTAGCATCCTACCTCCTTGGAACCCCGGTTTTGAGAAAATAAACTATTTTGGGATTTTCCCCACTACAAATATTTTCAAAAACGACTTTGTGAAACCCTGGGAAGAGGCATCGTTCCCAGCGGAAGTTTTAACAAAAGAAATGGTGATGAGAAGAAGTGGGAATGTGATGGGATGTTCTACGCCTTTACTAGAACAATTTTTATCCGCGCAACCACATTACCCCATGTTGCTGGGGCTTAACTCGTAGTTTGTCCGCTTTAGCCGAGGCATCTACCATGCTTATAGGGAGAAATCCCGGGCCGGTGTCCCAGATCTAGGATCTGAAGCCTGTCGCTTGCCTCGGCAAGAATGAGCCTGAACAATCAGGAGTCCGGTGCAACAATTGGGTCTCTCACGGACGGTATGCCTTAGGTAGTAAGGAAGGAAGAGGAGTCACCAAATTTAAGGTATACACCAAGTTGCGGCTTGGGTATGTGCATGTACGGAAGGAAGGACTATGGCTAGGAGCCACATACTCATTGCCGGGGAGATAAACCCAAGAGGAAAAGCATGCCTTTGCTAGTGTAGACAAGCGAAAGGTTAGGTTTGATTATTCGGACCCCCATCTTCAGTGGTAGTGGGCCATGGTTGTATCCCGGCGGATGTATTGATTCTTGTGGGTAAAGTGTGCAAACTCTGCAGAGTATAACCTATTCGAATAGCCGTGTCCACGGTCAAGGACGGTTGTAAAGGTGTTGGCTAGGAGTACCCAAACTGTGCTTGTTTGGGAAACAAGTACCTTGAGGACGAAGGTTCCAGGGGAACCCGAGTTCGAGAACCTTGTTTTGACCCGAGGGGTCTAAAATGTTCAAAAAGGGTTTTTCAACCACAAAACTGTTTTCAAAACTCTTTTTCAACAAAGATATGGAGATGTCTTGGTTTATAAAACAGAAGCATGTTTTCAAAACTCTTTTTCAACAAAGATATGGAGATGCCAAAAATTTCAAAGTTAGGTTAGCCCTTTTCAAAAGCAACCTCAGATAGAGCTATCTCGCCACAGCCAGAATTGCATTTGCTTTGTTCACTTACCTTGGTGGTTTGCGAGTACATTCAAAGTACTCACGGTTGTGTCCTTGGCTATCTACTTGGCCAGACTTTCAGGAGATTAAGGTTACGTCCATCGAGCTAGGCCGTCTTCCCAGTCAGCTGCCTGTAGGTTGAGGCACTATTGGGCTCTACGCTTGGCGATGTTCCGCTGCTAATGGTGATGTAGCCATAATGGCGTTTATGTAAGTCTTGTAATTCGTTATTTTTCGGATGTTGTAATGACACCTGTCGGTTATGTTCCACGGCTCACTGATCATGGGAACGTGGATATATGCATAACAGGGATTTTTCGGATGAATAATCCACGGAGCCCACGCTCATTGAAAAAAATCAATATACAGTAAACAATGTCATGAGTGTGAGTTTTGAACTATCAGGAAAGAACATTCAATACTCAATTTTTCAATAGATGACAAGCGAGGTTGTTATTTTTCGTCAAGAAAGTCTGAAGAATATGGATCTGAATGCTACAATCCAGGTTTTCATATATATATATATATATAGTGGACTGACATGTTCTACTGATGATACCCATGTTTTATGTTCTTTAAAACTTCCTATCTAACTCTGCCAACTTGAATGACTTTATCCCGATTTATCGAAATTATATTAGGTCGACTTTGAACTACAAGTAAATTGTAGGTAGCTTTGAAAGTTTCATGAAAAAGCTTTTGGAGGTACACTTTGGGGGAGGGGGTGAATTAACATATTAGAAACCACTATGAGATTTCATGATAGGTTGAATTTCTTTCTAAGATTTTGTATCTTTTCAATTTAACAAAATTAAGTCAGAATTGAGCTACATGTAAGCGCGATAGATTTCTCTTGAATTAAATGTCTTTTCGGAGGTAGATGGGTGCATCTTCTTATAGTAAACAATGTCGTCGGTGTGAGTTTCCAATTATCAGGAAAGACCATTCTTAATTTTCTTAGTGATCTCAAGATTATTCTCTCTCATAAAGGAAGTTTGAAGAATATCGATCTAAATGCTAGAAGCCAAGTTTTCACACATATATATAGTGGACCAACATATTGTACTTATGATTTCCTCTTTTTTTATGAATTCTCAAACTCGCTACCTAACTTCGCCCACTTGAATGACCTTATGTCAATTTGTCAAAATTAGGTCAAATTTGAACTACTACAAGCAAATTGTAGGTTACTGTGAAAGTTTTACGAAAAATCTTTTGAAGGTACCCATCAGGGGTCACAATTAATATATGAGAAACCAACCAACGAGATTTTTGACGACAAATTGAACTTCTTGCTAAGATTTTGCATCTTGCTAGTTTAACAAAACTAGGCCAAACTTTAGCTACAAGTAAGTGCAATATATTCCTCTTGATTTAAAAGTCTTTTCGGAGGTAGATATAGGTGCATCTTCTTGTAGTAGACAATGCCGCCAGTGTGAGTTTCCAAGTATCTTAGGAAAGAAAATTCTTAATTTTTTAGTGATGACTAGATTGTTCTTTCCCCTAAACAAAGTCCAAAGACTATGGATGTGAATGCCACAAGCCAAGTTTTCACACATATGTAGTGTACCAACACGATGCACTTACAATTTCCCATGTTTTATTAGTTCTCAAATTTCCTAGATAACTTCACCCACTTGAATGATTTTATGTCGATTTATCGAAATTAGGTAAAATTTGGACGACTACAGGTAAATTGTAGGTTGCTTTGAAAGTTTTACGAAAAAGCTCTTGGAGGTTCCCATCGGGGGGGAGGGTCAATTAATATATATCAAAAACCACCGAGAGTTTTGACGATAGGTTCATATTCTTGGTAAGATTTTGCATCCTAACTATTTAATGAAATTAGGTCAAACTTTGCTCACTGTTTCATGAAATTAGGTCAAACTTTGCTAACCGATTAACTTTGAACATTGACCGATGGATCAAGACTGGCAAATCCAAACATTGCTAACCGATGAATATTCTTTTCCATTCTTAGCATATAGAAAGATTCTACTGATAGTCTTTAGCACGATGAACACTAGTATGCGCAGACCTCAAAACACACAGTACTTCATTATTACTCGGGTTCAGGGTCTTTGTGCTAAATGCACGGACTTGGATGGAATTTTCATTTTTTATGAGGTCGTTGATGTAACTTGTACTTCCACCGATCACTCGAGCACCTCGCTCTTACGAGACCTACCATTAGATCGGCCATTTGTAGTACTTCTTATCTTTATCTTGTCTCTTATCTCTTACAATACCATATATACCACCACTACATAGTGTAGGGATTAACTTATTTTGAACATTAACCGTTGGATCTCAAGATTGGCAAATCCAAACATTGCTAACCGTTGGATCTACTTTTCCATTCTTAGCATCTAGAAATATTCTACTGATAGTCTTTAGCACGATGAATACTAGTATGTGCAAACCTCAAAACACATAGTACTTCATTACTCGGTTTAAGGGTCCTTGTGCTTAATGCATAGACTTGTTGGATGCAATTTTCTTTTTTTGTGAGGTCCTTAATGTAACTTGTACTTCCACCAACCATGTTAACTCTCAAGCACCTTGCTCTTACGAGATATCATTAGATCGGCCATTCGCAGTACTTCTATCTTATCTTTATCTTGTCTCTTAATCTCTTACAATATATACCATACCACTACATATAGTGTAGTGATTAACTTTGAACATTAACAATTGGATCAAGACTGAAAAATCCAAACATTGCTAATTGTTGGATCTTCTTTTCCATTCTAGCATCTAGGTCTGTACTCATTCGCTCCATCCCAAAATATAAGGCACCTAAGGATTGGTCAAAAGTCAAACCTTACTAACTTTGACCAAATATTTTAAAAAAATATCTACATCTACAATATTGAATGGACATATTAAGAAAATATACTTTATGGTGAATCTATTGATATAAATTTAGTATTCTAAATTTTATATTTTTGCGTATAATCATGGTCAAACTTAAAAATGTTGACTTTTGACTAATCCTTAGGAGCCTTATATTTTGGCGGAGGGAGTACTATTCAACACGAATCCAGTTGCTATGAACCATTGGATCTACCAGCCCAACGGTCATGATTAGTGCTATGGATCCAATAAACTACTCCACTATAGTAGTATATAAGTAGAGAGAATACAGTCTACTATGCTATGCAATTAGTGATGATCAGATTAGTGTACAAACAACTTTGAATATTGACCGTTGGATCAAGAGTCACGAATCCAAACATTTCTAGTCGTTAGATTTTATTTTCCATTCTAGCATCTTGAAAAATTCTATTGATAGTCTTCATTACAAACCATTATATAGTGTATGAATAACTTTGAATGTTGACCGTTAGATCAAGACTCGCGAATCCCAGGTTTTCTAACTGTTGGATCTTCTTTTCTATTCTAGCATCTAGAAGATTCTATTGATAGTCTTTGGCATAATGAATGATATGCACAAACCTCAAAACATACTTCTCCATCATACTAGAATCTTCTCCTTTGTTTCTTTAGACCATGTTATCAAAAATTTCAGTGTTAGGTAGCTAATAATCTTTGACTTCTACATGATGATACATAGTACAAGGACCAAATATACACCCATACTTTATAGATGTTGATCGAATTTATAATTTTTTGTGCTTTACCAATTATAATTATATATAGTGATGATATATCATACGTCTATTATCTGAGTATCACGTGCAAGGCACGTGCAACTTACTAGTATATATAGTGGACCAACATGTTGTATTAATGATTCCTATGTTTTATGAGTTTTCAAACTTCCTAGCTAACTCCGCCACTTGAATTACTCTATGTAGATTCATCAAAATTAGGTCAAATTTGAACTACAAGTAAATTGTAGGTTGGTTTGAAAGTTTTAAGAAACAGCTTTTGGAGGCACCCATCGGACAGTCAATTAATATACTCCGTATCAGAAACCACATAGAGTTTTGACAAGAGGTTCAACTTCTTCCTAAGATTTTGCTTCTTGACAAAGTTGAACTACAAGTATGCGTAGATACTTGTCTCGAATTAAATGTCTTTTCAGAGTTAATTAATGAAAAAAGTAAGTGACGTAATAACTTAGCTAGTTACCATAACATCACACGTACCAAGACTAGTAGTATATGATTCTACTCCCTCCGTTCAGAAATATAAGGCGCTTTATCTTTGTGACATGAATGTATCTAGACTCCTTTTAGTGTATAGGTTCACTCCTAACCTCTATGAACCCATACAATAAAAGAGGTTTAGATATATTCGATTCAAAGCTAAAATGTCTTATATTTCTAAACGGAGGGAGTACAACCTAATTAATTAGGCCTTTGTGTGACACTACACACATGTTGTTACCCACTATGATGAAGGTACATGTGCAAGTTACTAGAGTAGTCCAAATTATTTAGTACCATGTGACCATCCTAAAGAAGAACGGAGGTGCACGTACTGTATGCCTTGAAGGCACCTGTTCCGCTGCGCTTCAAGCTGTTCACCACTCGTGTCGGCTCTCACTGTTCAGACGGATAAAGCCACTGACTTGTTGATTTGGTACTGTATATCGTCGATCTTCTTCCATCACTGACAGAGAATAAATTCTTCTGTCGCTTCCAGGTGCGTGCTTTCGCGGAGGTACAACCAGTAGCTCAGACGAGTACTACTCCCGCGCGGCGCTCGAGCAATTGCGACCGTCCGTTCATAATGGACGAGAAGCATTAGACAATGGATTTTCTTTTGGTGGATGGTTGATTTTTTGAGAGATTATCGACTTTTTTCTTTATTGAACTGAGAGATGTTCGATTTTGGGTCCGGTAAGGTCGACAGGGGAGAGGAAATTGGCGGTGTGGCAGGCAAGCTTATTTGAGGTGGCAGCATGTGGGTGTACAGATCGTACTGCCATACTGGTAGCCCGTTTTGTTGTTTTTTTGTGAGCATTTTGTTGTTGTACTACACAAGAGTTCGAGAGTAGTAGTATTCCAGTTTTGGTTCTTTAATTACCGGTAGAACCTTTATGTGTTTATTAGTTATAGTAGTAGTACAGTAGTGACTGCACAAGATGATGAATGTAGAAGATCAAAGGATTATTACGTTCGACAAGAGGAGATCCGAGTATACTCTAAATCGTCTCTCTGCCATGATCATTTATTTGAGAGGACAGTATAGCTCCATCCCATGCTAGGCTAGGCCTGACCTATTTATTCGATAGGCACCACGAAACACAAAGAAGAGAGAAAAACCACGCTCGGTAGGCGGTACGATTTCAATCGATTTATTCTATTTTCCTTTTTGCTCCGTCATCATCCTCTCCATCTTCTCGCTGATCCCCAGTCGCCCACCTTTAGCACACGCCAACGCTGCCATGCCGCTTTCGGAGCATCTCCATAGCCCAGTTCGATAGGCACTATAGATTTAGCAGAGAGAAAGAAGGAACACTTGGTTTGATTTCATTCCGTATTTCTCTTTGCCTCGATCTCCATCCTCACTTCACCTCCAGCGTCCGGGCGACGGCCATTACCACTCGCACACCAATACAGGCACGCGCCAACGCCGCCATGCCGCTTTAGGATCAGCTCCAGCGCCCAGTTTGATAGACTGTTTTTTGTCTCGCCCTGCCAGCTGCCGCTCGCTCTCTCCTCCAAAACCCCCAATCAAAACCAAATGCCATTGCCCCACACCTGCTCGAGCCCTTCCTCGGGATGGCCTAATGGATCTATGACAGTGACACTACTAGGGTGTTTTCGGATGGCCCCTTGAAGAAATCTCTGCTAGATGCGACGCCATCACCGCCACGAGCATAGCCTCCTGCTCCAAATGTTATCTTTACTCAGCAACACATAGTGAACCCCTGTCAAAATCTCATCCGTTTGGTCTCCCCTGTGTTCTTCACTCTCACTCAACTAAGGTACCGCGTGAGTACAATGTCTTCTACCGCGACAATCGCATGAAGCAGTTCTACAGGGGCAGCTACTATTGCGACAGGGGCAAGCAAAAGCCACCAAAGAAGTTCGGGTGGACCTTATGCGAGCTGACGCCGCTGGACAGGTCCTCCTCTGATGCTATGATGCCAGATTGTGAGGGTAAGAAGTGGGCGGGCGCCCATGGAGATTGGATCGCTACTGTTGGCCTCGCCTAGAACTAGGAGCTTGTGAATGTGTTCACTCGTTGCCGGATTCCTCTACCAGCGATCTTCAATTTTGAGACCACACCCGAGGTACTTAAGTTTATCACGGCTGGTCAGCCTACTAATCTACTGAAGATAGCCATTTGCCGACTTCCCACATCTACTGGGAACTATAAAGATTTCTCTGTTCTGGCCATCTTCGACATGGTAATTGACTTCCTTGATGGTTCTCATGGTATGTGGATGGTTCTTGAGAACCAGTTCAGCATGTTCAGCTACCGTGATGCAATTATCCACAATGGAGTTGTCTATGCTGTAACTCAGATTGACAATGTTTATGCATGGGATCCTCAGGCATGGGGTAAAATTTTCATCCTTACATTTTCAACCTTCATCATTCAAATTTTGCTCAGCTGACCTCTGAATGTGCTTTCCTTGCATGGTCCTATGCGTCTTCCGGGGCCACCTGAATTAGACGGTAATCGTGAGTACAGTCCTGATTTGTGTGGTTAGCACGATCTCCTAATGGTGGTAGCCTTATTCTGATCAATACTGTGGGCGTTAAGGCTAGGCGGTATGACACTAGTTATCCTGTGGCTGAAAATGTTGGTTATCATCACGGCCGCAATATTCACATCTATTCTACTGGGTTTGCTCCCATGTGTTCTCGATTGACACTATTACTTCGACCGAGGTAATGGCGGAGGGTTTTAGACCTTGGAGCATTTTCCATCTTCCTTGGATTGAACTAGCCAATTACCATTCCAGTTGGCGCGGCAAGACTTGGCCCTAGAGATCTAACGAGGAGCAACTGTGTATACACCTCACCGCATGCAGTTAGTCTTGGTAGATTTAATATTTGTCCTGAAATATGTCGCATCAGTATGAATGATCAAGACGATGTTGTTGGTTTGTCAACCAACATTGGCTGGAATTTCCCTCAAAAAAACATTGGCTGGAATTGGTGGCAGGCTCTGTTGTGGTTCATCCCAAGCTTGGCGAACGCGAAGGATTGGAACCGGCATAATTAACGGTTCAAGGGAGATCATATGGAATATGGATTTGCCTATCTTGAATTATTTCTTTCGCCTTATTTTTATCATATGGCCTCAGCCGTTAACTTGCTGTACTCTAACACTCATTTCCCCGCAATGTAGTGCAAGGCCTGCGATTTGATCAAACTCCTTCTGTATGCAAGCCATAGTTTAGTCAGTGCAGGTTGAATATTCTGCAACTCGTTGCGCCCGCACCCCTTTATTATTTGTTGCACTTTTGAGTTCTCAAAAAATGTGAAATAAATCCGGAAAATTGGCTATGTTGTATCTTGTGCATCTACAATATTCGGTCCCACAATAAGATCTTATGTGATCTGTGACAATGAAAAAGAAAAACCTAAGCAAACAATATCTTGTGTGCATTTGTTCATTTTGTGGTGGCCAGGCCATGTACTAGTAATATTTTTGGGATGGACATTGATAGATGAACTATATAAATATGATCTATGTTCATGATTTATTTCACATTTTCTGAAAACTTGGAAGTGCCACATGCAATAGCTTGTTGCCGGTGCAGCTAGTTGGACATACCTAGTGGCTCCAGGCGCATGGTGTATGCAGATTCTCACTGGCAGGTGGAGCCGACCTTAACAGGGCCCACATGTCAGTGAATCAGAGCCACACAAAGTCATGCACGTTGCCTGACTTGAGCGAAATCTGGTGTCCTTGCACGTCTCTCATTTTGCTGCGCAGTTGCATGTTGTACACGTGTAATTCCATGTACCTTGTACAAGAACATATATGAACACATGCAACATGCCAAAAATACCACGGACACACCCGTACTGTGCATTATAACCGGTGTATATATTTTAGGTTATGTGCTATGTGTTGTGCATGTAGGGGAACAAGATGAAAGTACATGTGTCCATGTCGCCGCTACTACCACTAGTAGTAGTTCGTCCTCCTATTTTCTGTTGAAAATGCTAGTACACTAGTATGTTGAAATCAAAGCTGTAAAAAGAAAACCCTCTGGTCAAACTGATGTGACTGAGTATTTTCAAATTACTAGCTGTGTGGCATGCTAGTCTAACTTACACTGAAGTCTAGGCGACAGTGTCCTCGATGTTGCTGTTGACTAGACAGAGCAAACAAGGAAAATCTCCTCCCTCGCTTTTTATTTGCCTCTCCATCTTCTTCCCTAGTCCCTACTCCGCCCACGATCTCCCCCACGCTCTCTCTTATAATGCTCCCCTCCTCCTACAGAAAACCCCAGCCGTACTTGGCATCCTCCTAAATCCATCCGGCTGTGCTGGCCGATTCGAAGCTCAGCGGCTAATGCAAATGGGATCAACTTAGCGCGGACGATGTCGACCTCATCGTTCACCGTCTGGAAATTTCCAGCACCGTCAGGCTAGTCGCATGCTACAAGCTGCTGTACGATCGTATTGCCAACAACGAAGGTACGAAATGGACTGTTCACCATTGGAATGAACCCGGCCTACTGATGCCTCAGCCTGCTTATTGGTTCGATGAGCACTATGACGATATGAGGGTACATCGTCTGCATGACACGGTGTACAACGTGGTGCCCCTCTACCATCCTCGACACACCTCCATCCTACCCTTCATGCACGAAAAATTCCGGGTTGGCATGAATGGCGACTGGCTCACCGCGGTGGACCAGCGCGGGGCCTGGTGCCTAGCGAACATCTACACCTACCGAGTAATCAACCTTCCATCGACGGATACTTGTGACATTGCGGTCGCCTCACATCCACAATATAACCTGTAATGCTACTAGCCAGCCAGGGTTCCCCCAGTTACATGTAGTCATTTCTGAACTCATTCACATTTCAAAAGTTTTTTTGGCGAATCCGTAGGTATAGAGAAAAGTTCAATAAGTCGTGGGATGGATCTCTTGAGCCGTTGAAGATTGTAATCTGCAGAGTGCCCACAAAAGCTAGGGGTTACACAGACTAAAAGATCCTCGCGTTGTTTGATACGTCCATTTTGCATCACTATTCTATGTCTTAATTCACTATTATTCATTGATATATTTCATATTGATAGGTGATACTTATGTTATTCCATCTGTTTTTGCATAGTTGATGACTTTTGGAGCATGGACCGCTACAGTCAGGATTCTGATGGAACATGTGTTGTTTGGAGGCAAAATTCGCGAAGATCAGAAAATCCGGAAAAATATACGGAAAATTCTATTTTTCCAGAAGACTCAAGATGCCCGAAGCTGGAGTGGAGGTGGGCCACAGGGGGCCCACACCACCCCATGGCGCGGGCAGGCCTATGTCGCGCCAGGGAGTGGTGTGGCCACCCTAGCCCACTCCAGCCTCTCCCCTCTGGCGTATATCTTCCTCCTGAAACCCTAAGACTTGAGGAGCGACCATAGAAAGATTCCGCCGCCTCTGCGGGGCGGAAAACACCGAGAGAGAAAGATCTCTCTGGGAGACAGATTTCTGCCGGGGGAATTCCTTCCCAGAGAGGGGAGATCGTCGCCATCAACACCACCGTCAAGCTGGACTTCATCGGGATCATCATCATCATCACCACCACCATCATCACCATTAGCACCCTCATCACCATCTCCATATTGCTGTAACAATTGCGTTGAATCTTGCTATAGTTCATAGGGGAAATTTCCCGGTGTTGATTACTCTTTGTAGTTGATGCTATTGAGTGAACCATTGAATTATTGTTTATGTTCAGATTGTTATACATCATTATTCCATCTCTGATCATGATCCATATGATGTCTTGTGAGTAGTTCGATCTGTTCTTGAGGACATGGGAGAAGTCTTGTTGTTAGTAGTGGAGTTGCGTTGAGAAAGATTCAATAGATTGTTATTTAAGTTGTGGTGTACTTCTTCTAGTGGTGTCATGTGAACGTCGACTACATGACACTTCACCTATATAGACCTAGGGGAATGCATTGTGTATTTGGCTACTAATCGTAGGGGTTGCCGGAGTGACAGAAACCTGAACCCCCGTTAGGAAACCATTGCACAAGGGACGTAAGGGTCTTAGAGTTTAAAGCTATGGTTAGGTTTCTACCTTAATTACTTTCTTGTACTTACGGATGTTTGCAAGGGGGTTTAATCACAAGTATGTATTAAGTCTTGGATGGGACGGTACATTAGCAGAGGTTCACCCACACAACACTTAGCAAGCTAGAGAAGATTAATCGACTATATGAAGCGAAAGCACTTGACAGTCTTCCCATGTGTCCTCGAGAACGTTTGGTCATCTATAGAAATAGCCTTGTCCTTTGCTGCATAAAGAATTGGGCCACTTGCTGCATTTATTCCTACTGTGTTTTATTTACTCGTACTTTGTTTACTTGCTTTATCGAAAACCCCTAAAAATCCGTTTGCTAAGTATTTGTAGAGAATTCCTGATCCATACCACTAGCCAGCACCTTCTGCTCCTCGTTGGTTTCGACACTCTTACTTATCGAAAATACTGTGATACACCCCCTATACTTGTGGGTCATCAAGACTATTTTCTGGCGCCGTTGCCGGGGAGTGAAGCGCTATTGGAGAGTGGAACTGGTAAAGGAAACTTCTACTGTGAGTATTTTTTACTTCTGCTAGTTGCTTTATTTTCGTTATGGATAATTCGCTGAGTTTCTTATTTGGTAATGCTACTACCACTGCTAAGGTAGTAGATAAGCCACCACCTGCTGAGAAAGATGTTTTCAAAATACCTACAAGAATTATTGATCGTGTTATGGATAACTACTATGTTGGGGATGGAACTGTCCATCCCAGTGATCATTTGCTCTTTATACATGAATTATGCGGATTGTTCAAGTGTGCAGGTATTACTACAGATCAAGTTAAGAAGAAGTTATTCTCACTATCACTGAAAGGAAGAGCTGAGGAATGGTATAAGCTGTTGAAGAATGGTCATGCTCTGGAATGGGAGGAGATAGTGCCTCTCTTTTATTCAAAGTTTTATCCTCCTAGTGAAATTCATAAAGATCGGAATCAAATATACAACTTTTTGCCTCTTGATGGAGAGAGTACTGCTCAAGCTTGGGGGAGACTGAAGTTAGTAATGCTCAAATGTCCCATTCATGAGCTCCCCAACAATATTATTATCAATAACTTTTATGCAAGGCTCCCTCTACATGACAAGGATTTATTGGATGCTTCTTGTGCTAGATCATTCACTCGCATGGAAGAAGTTAAATGGGGTCTTCTGGACCGTATTCAAGGGAATGCTAAAGCTTGGGAGAACGACAAAGGTAGAAAGTCAGGTATAAATTATGATTATGAATGCATTGAATCTTTTATGGGAACTGATGACATTCAAAATATTAAAAATTCTTATGGTCTAGACTCTCAAGCTATTGCTTCTTATTTTAAGGCTTTTGCTTCTTATATTGAAGTGCCTAAAAAGAAGTGGAATAAGTATCATGAACCTTATAAAGATATTGCTAAGAGTGTTCCTGCAAGAAATACTGCTAGTCATGTTTTACCTAAACCTTATATTGAGAAAATGCCTTTCCCAGTTAAGGTAAAGGAGCATTCTATGATAGCTAGTATGGTTAATGAAAGTATGAGTAGGGCTGCTAAACCTGATAAACAAATGATTGATGAACCTATTGTAGCAAATGTGAAAGACTTTGTTGCTAAATATGAAAAAGAGGGACACACTATCCTTTGTAAGGATACCTCTAATATTGTTTCGCATAGTAGTGTTATGAGAGCTAGTATTCCTGTGTTTTCTGTTAGAATAAGTGATCATTGCTATGATAGTCCTTGTGATAGCTATATTGTTAAGTTTATGCATGATACTGAAAGCTATTATGAGAGAGGGAGAAGTGTTCTTGTGCATCTCAATAATATCAAGTTTCCTCGTTTTATGCTGAAAGTTTTTATGTTGCACTTCTTTTGCCTTCTTATGCAAGTTGCCTTTGATTCCAATAACTTGTTTGTTTACAAAATTCCCTTGCATAGGAAGTGGGTTAGACTTAAATGTGCGTGTGTTTTTTCTTCTTAATGCTCTCTTTCACTTCAAATCATATCCCTATGAGAGCTTCTTCAAAATTATCATGCCCATCTTAATGGTTGTAAAGAAACAACTTTATGGGAGACAACCAATTTGTTTTTGCTTTTAGTTTGTTTTTGTTTCTTTGAGTCTTGGAAGTTATTACTTCGGTAATAACCGCTCCTTATCCGTTTTGTTTGGTTTTTGTGTCAAGATCAACCTCTAATGAGAGAGAAGTAAGATTTGGGGAAGTTGCTGTCCCGGAACAGATTTTTGTGCTTCACCATAAAAATTTGTGAGAGATCTCTGTATATCGGATTGAGCTGTAATTTTTTTTGCTTCTGCCCCAGGTTGTTATTTAACTTTCGTTAGTTTTGCACTTTTTGATTTGAGCAACAGAAGATTTTAGAAAAAAAATGATCTTTACCTGCTGGTCTGTTTTGACAGATTTTACCAATCTTGCATTTGCTTCTTTATTTGATTTCCTTTTTGAATTTTTTTGGGTTTTCGAAAGGAGTTTCTACAGTAACTTTTGTTTTGATGGTTTTCAGTTGAAGTTGGACTCAAAAGGTTTTATCACTTCACTTATACTAATGTTGCTAATAAGAACTGTGTGAAGTTTTGTGTGAAAGAAATTTCCAGGAAGTGGAGATAATAGTGTAGCAAGGAAGAGAAAGGTTTTATGACTCGAGTAATAAGTATATGAAGATGAAGATATCGATGATATTAAACTGACGAGTCCGGAAGGATCCACTCAATACCAAATTCAGAGACCTGCAGAGTCTGAGAAGACTTCAAGGAGGAAGAGTGGGGAAAGAATAGCAAGAGCTGGGATTCTCAACATTGAGCATAACTCGGAATTGATTCACACTCTCACCTTCGAGATTGAGGACCTTGGGAAACTGATCAAGGAGCTCATCAAGAGGATACCACCACCACCTAAGGAGTAATTCGTCATCAGGTTTGGCATCCCCTTGGTTTGTTCCAAGCTTGGGGGAGTGCCGCGGTATCATATCACTATGTTCTATCTTTTTACCTTGTTAGTAGAGTCATATCATGAATAGAGGAGTTATTTTGTAGTATGGTTTGTATTATGTAAGTGTCCCCTCTCTCGTTAGATTTGTATCCCTTGGTGTGAGTTTCCATTATGGAGTACTAATGAGAAGTACTATCATTCACTCTTTTGCATAGCTTATGATAGTTTTCAATTCGTGGTTATATGATTGATCTTATTGTTAATATTGGTAGCACTTTGGGATCATTGAGTTAATTCAGTTGGTTTTGGCAAACCTGGCTCGGTCAGTAGCAACACCCTTTTTGAGAGTTGAAAATAAAAAGATAGAAGTACTCTAGAGGAAAATAATTTCATCATCTTTCTTTCTTGATTTGCTCATAAGTCTAGTTTTCTCTAGTTAAGATATTTTGTGCTTCCAAGGAAGATTGCATGTTTGTCTTTACCATTTGTATGTTTGTTTGTTTCCTTCAACTCTTATACTTGCTACCCAGCCTTGCTAGCAAAAAACCTATACTGAGAGGGTATTCTTGTCGTGCATCCACTCCTTTAAACCAAAACCTTTGCCATTTGTGTCCACCATACCTACCTAGTAGCATTATTGCTATTCCAAGTAAATTCTTGTTTTATCTACCTCCCAGATTAAACTTGTTATGTGAAATTTAGTGATTAAAGCTCTCACGAACTTGATGGAACACTTTACTTTCTTGCATTTAATAAACTTGAACCATTGGGTCCTTCTTTGTTGCGTATATGCTTGCGCTTTATGAGTTGAAGTTAGCCGAACCATGTAACATGGGGACCGCTTTCAACACTTCATTGGTACTTGTACCTAGTTGATATCATGTTCTTTTGCTTATGGATCCCGGTGGTGTGAAATAAAAGTGGAACTTGTAAGATCATGGAGTTTATATGTGTGTTAGAGAAACGCCTGGGCCGCTAGCCTAAGCCATGCCTAATCATGGTGGAAACTTGCAGCATAACTATAGTGAGCATTCTATGAAGCATCCTCAATAAAAACCTATGCAAATAGCAAATAAAAAGATCGCTGAGATGCTCACTGTCTGCTTGCCTTGTCATTTTGATTATGGGATAGCTCCTATGTCATGTGCAAGGGGTACCCCGTTGGCGGTTCTCGATGATACGCATGTATTTACAATGACAAGAGCTTGCTCGTGACTGAAGTTGAGTAGCATGAGGATCGGTACTCATAAGTAAGGGGCATGAGATTTCAACTTATAACTTGTCAAGCATATCCTCTTAGTTGTGTCACTTTAACCTTAATCACCTAAAGATGCCTATGATAGGGGCAATGAGAGCTAAAAGCTAGTAAGTATCATAATTTTTGGGAGCTCTTTATGAGACTTGTAATCCCTGCTTCCCTCTTTGAAGGGCCCTTTCTTTTACTTTGTAGTTGAGTCAGTAAACCTATTCCCTTCTATCTCGGCAAGTATTTTGAGTTGATGTGTTTCATTCATTCATACGATGATTTATGCATTCATGTTTCTTATGTTCCTTGTTTTGCACATTGCTCTTATCTTGATGTTTACTACCTTGAAAGCTTTTGTTGAAAAACCAGCTATTTGTGAACTCCAACAAATTATCAACTATTCTTCGACCAAGAGCTAAGTTTGCCATTACCAATTATGATTCACTTTATGTATCTTTATTGTGTTTCCTTTACTCATTGCAAGTTGAGTTGTATAATAGTGAGTTGTCTTCTATTATGATCTATGTATTTGATGAATGTGATGCTTCTTGTCCGTATTCTTTTATCGACTCTTCACTCCATAAATTTGAGATCATGTTTATTGAGCTCAGTTTCACTTGGGGACAAGTGAAGTCTAAGCTTGGGGGGAGTTGATACGTCCATTTTGCATCACTACTCTATGTCTTAATTCACTATTATTCATTGATATATTTCGTATTGAGAGGTGATACTTATGTTATTTCATCTGTTTTTGCATGGTTGATGACTTTTGGAGCATGGACTGCTGCAGTCAGGATTCTGATGAAAAAGGTGCTGTTTGGAGGAAAAATTTGTGAAGATCAGAAAATCCGGGAAAATATATGGAAAATTCTATTTTTTTCCAGAAGACTCAAGATGCCAGAAGATGGAGTGGAGGTGGGCCACAAGGGGCCCACACCACCCCATGGCGCGGGCAGGCCTAGGCCGCGCCAGGGAGTGGTGTGGCCACCCTGGCCCACTCCAGCCTCTCCCCTCTGGCGTATATCTTCCTCCCGAAACCCTAAGACTCGAGGAGCGACCACAGAAAGATTCCACTGCCTCTCCGAGGCGGAAAACACCGAGAGAGAAAGATCTCTCCGGCAGACAGATTTTTGCCGGGGGAATTCCTTCCCGGAGAGGGGAGATTGTCGCCATCAACACCACCATGAAGCTGGACTTCATCGGGATCATCATCATCACCACCACCATCATCACCATCAGCACCCTCATCACCATCTCCATATTGCTGTAACAATTGCGTTGAATCTTACTATAGTTCATAGGGGAAACTTTCCCGGTGTTGATTACTCTTTGTAGTTGATGCTATTGAGTGAACCATTGAATTATTGTTTATGTTCATATTGTTATACATCATTATTCCATCTCTGATCATGATCCATATGATGTCTTGTGAGTCGTTAGTTTTGTTCTTGAGGACATGGGAGAAGTCTTGTTGTTAGTAGTGGAGTTGCGTTGAGAAAGATTCAATAGATTGTTATTTAAGTTGTGGTGTACTTCTTCTAGTGGTGTCATGTGAATATCGACTACATGACACTTCACCTATATGGGCCTAGGGGAATGCATTGTGTATTTGGCTACTAATCGTAGGGGTTGCCGGAGTGACAGAAACCTGAACCCCCATTAGGAAACCATTGCACAAGGGATGTAAGGGTCTTAGAGTTTAAAGCTGTGGTTAGGTTTCTACCTTAATTTCTTTCTTGTACTTATGGATGTTTGCAAGGGGGTTTAATCACAAGTAGTCTTGGATGGGACGGTACATTAGCATAGGTTCACCCACACAACACTTAGCAAGCTAGAGAAGATTAATCGACTATATGAAGTGAAAGCACATGACAGTCTTCCCATTTGTCCTCGAGAACGTTTGGTCATCTATAGAAATACAACCGGCTTGTCCTTTGCTGCATAAAGGATTGAGCCACTTGCTGCATTTATTCCTACTGTCTTTTATTTACTCGTACTTTGTTTACTTGCTTTACCGAAAACCCCTAAAATCCGTTTGCTAAGTATTTGTAGAGAATTCCTGATCCATACCACTAGCCAGCACCTTCTGCTCCTCGTTGGGTTCGACACTCTTACTTATCGAAAATACTGCGATACACCCCCTATACCTGTGGGTCATCATTGTTCGACGATGAAATCGCCTACCTAGAAGGCGGTAGCCAAGTTTGGAGATGTCTGGATCATTCAGGTCTTGGAAGACGACAATACTATGATGCCATTGAACATGGTGGCCTCATTTTTGTAGTCACAAGTCAAGGCTGCACCTACTACTGGGATCCCACGTTGAAAGGTAATTCTAGTTCCATGATGATACATTGCGAGTGATTCAGTGAAGTTGTTCTTTAACTACCTTGTTTATGTTTCACCTTTCGTATGACTGAATCAGCACATGCTTTATGTCATAAAAAAAATGAATGAACCATTGCTAGTAATGAATTAGTACCAGTAATATGCCTTCCAAAAATTTAGTGCATGACGGCTTCCCTGCACTACTAAGTTCGTTCATTGTCAAAATATGAAAGGTATTATTAACCAGCATCTCAATTGTGAGCGCAACAGAGTGAAGCCAGGTTTCTTTATCTGTTTGTACTTCCAGGCCCTCCTTGGATTGTAGGAATCACATAGGATTTTTGTAGGACACCAATCTTTGTGTAGGATTCAGAGGAATTGTGTAGGATTTTTGTAGGATTTGGATCCTTAGAAAAAAAATTCTATAAAATGTTGTTTGATTCAAAAGAGTATAATCCTTAGGAATTCCTTCAAAGGATTCCTCCGCACTCTATTTTGGAGGAAAATTTCCATCCACTCCAACCTCTTTGTACAATTCCTTTGGTCTTCCTATGCAATCAAACACCACTTGATCCAAAATACTACAAGCATCTAATCCTATAGGATTCAAGTGGACACGCCTCTATATAAAAAAATGGCGCTTCCTCTTTTGAAACTTACAACAACTAGGAAACTAAGATACGCAAGAAATCCAAATGTTCGGAATAGCAGAGTAAGAAATGCAATTCCTAATGTTGTTAATTTATTGAGTAATATTATTGTCAGGATTTCCCTATTCACACTATTAGCATAAACAATGAAGAATGCTGGTGTTAGAATATGTATGCTAGTCATGCACTTTTTGTCTCGAATTCGGATGTTGCGGGAAACAAGGAGCTTCCGTTTGTAATCCTAGCACCTATTCTGAATGATCGACCAGGCATGTGGTTCCTCGATTGATCAGCTGATGGTGAATGATTGATGATCATAATTACAACGTATGGCATGGGGGTTGCCCATGGCGAAGATGCTGACATCATTCATCATGCTCAAAATAGTACTAAGCTACGCCTATATCCTGCCTCTCGTGTCTACATTTTTAAAGAGGATCCTAGCTCTGGTGGACCTCTAGGGGTCATCGTTTGGAGGCAGGTTAACAACCTTTGGGACAACTCTCTATTTCTTGGTCTCAGTTATCCAATCATTGACAAGATGATGAAGAAACGCAGATTCAAGGATGTTGATGGCACATTGTTCCCATTCATGAGGAAAAACAGTGTGTACACAACATACATCAAATTTTGTGGAATACAATTCCCTTAGATTAAACGCTGCAACCTATAGCCAACTGAAGGTGATCCTATGGCAGTTATTAGCCTTCCCAAAGATGGTTGGAACTCTGTGCGATAGGAGGTAATTTGGTTTAGGCCTAGTTTAGGTTTGGTATGCTCCTTGTGCCGTCCCTAGACTGAGTTGTGGATCTTTCCGGTGTATCGTTGTGTCATCTTTTTTTGCATCGTGGTTCAACAGTTGACTGTTAGTACACTGGTTTTAGTGGCCAGCTTGAATCAGTTTATATCAGCCTTGTCATGCTTTTGTATTTAGTATTTCCTTCCACGGTATAATCCATGTAGCCGTGCTTATTTCGTAGTGTGATTTCTGTACTATAGTTTTCAGTACTATTACTGGCTTGTAGTATATACGCGACTCGTGCATTTTCTTTGAACCATCACACCTCATGCAGATTTGTGTTTTGAGAGGAATATTCCCTCTTTCCTCTTAGAGATCAGGGAAAAGTACGTCACTGCTTCTTATAGGGCCATGAAACAGGCCTTAACTGGGCCGTAATTGATCTTGACTCATTACGCCAAAGCAGGCCAAGACGCCCTAGGATGATAGCCGCAAATGTTTATGCTGATATTCTAAAAAAAGAGAGTTAATGCACACCCTTCCAAAAAAGAAAAATTGTTTACGCAGACCCCATATTGTCTCTGATACATGGCATACTTTTGGCGCTATCGTGAAATTACTTGTTTAATACAGTATGTATCCTTGCTCATTCTTCTGTATGTGAAATGAACAAATCAAGCTCTGATGTCACATGAACAAGTCAAGTTCTGATGTGCTAACATTGTACTTTATGTGCTAGTGTACAAACTGGTTTTATTATTGTGTTCGAAACTGTCAACTAAATGTGCAAATTCTGACCCTTTTTGCATGATGACAATGCCACATGTTGGCGCCAATTGCGACATGTACTAGTTTCATCGTACGGAAGCATACAACTTCAAGTGATTAGTTTAAGCTGGTGCTTACCCGAGCTGTCTGTGGCTGGGGAAGTCAAGGCCACCGTGTGTCTATCGCCAACAGTTTATATGGCATGATTACAAGATTTTGAGTACATCAAATCGATTGGGCACTTAGGCCGATTCAAAGCCACCCCAACCATCTCAAAATATATACTTTGCTGAAAAGATGATTGCGCGCTGTAAGACTTGATATGACACGATTTTATGTCAATCAGTCAAACTCCCTCTAGTACTTTCCATGTTCGATTCCGGCGCTGCCCAAGTTCCTCGCTATGTTCGCTATGTATAATAAGGCGCAATATCGGTCACTTTTATCCATTTCCAACTTCATTCTTTCGGATTTGGCGTAGGTACAGCCAAGTCAGGTGGACCATCGACCTTCAGTACAATATATTTTTACTACTAAGCCTATGAAAACGAATATTTCAACCCAACTTTAGACAAAAAACATCCCATACTCTTGTTTCAAAAGAAAAACCCTTAATTAGCCTTTCATGGTGAGCAGAGTATATATTTTTTAGGGTACCAATTTCATTTTTTTTTGAGGATGGGGAACGGACCACATTAAATTTTCACTAAGGACCTAGCGAAAAGATTGCACATTCGACCCAACACTGTCCCAAAACCTTGCAAATTTAGCCTGCCGGATCAGGTGGACTGCTGACCCACGACATATTGAGTATATTGAATTTTCAGTGAGGAGGTTATTAGAAAATAGTACTACATTCTACCCAACTGTGGCCCAAAACCTTGCTAATTTATCCTTCCGGGTTCAGGTTGGCTATGGGCTGCCAACCCTCAACACATTATTACTTGGGTTTTAAGCTTGAACCATACTGAAGCAGTTCGGTAAGGAGCCCACGATAAGAAGCCCATTGGTTCACAAGATTGGACCCAAGTTATTTTTTTATCGCCCAAAATCGTCTTAATTTAGTACTTCCGTGCCATACTGATAAATTATAGGACAAGCTTCTCCTACCCATGTAGTATTTGTACAGATCATTTAGCATTTTTTATGGCAAGTCGTCAGGGTCGCTGCCTTTTCATTTTAAGTGATTTTAACATTTCTAAATGTAATCTTTTCCAGTAGTGGGATAGATGGTTCTGGCGTAGTGGAAGCACACGCGGTTCCCATTTGTTGAACTCTTGAGTTTGATTCCCAGTTTTTTCAATATAAGTATATAATATATAGTATAATCTCTGTTGTTCTTTTACATTTTTTCTAGCATACACACGTTTCTTACACAGAGAAGGCTGACATCTGGGACCCAGCAACGTTGCCAAGGTCAAAATAGCAGATTGCATCATACACACTTTGCATTTACAGAGAAGCTAACATGTTGGACACAGCAGAGACCTTATACACATGTTGCATCGAGCAATCAATGTTTCATTTACAGAGAGGCTAATATGTGGGACCCAGCAGCACGACCTTATACAGATATTGCATGGAGCAACATTGCCAGTTCGAAATAGGGAGGCGCGAGCAAGAAAAAAGTTCAGCATGCACACGTTTCTTGTAATGAGAGGCTAAAATGGGGGACCTAGCAGCGTGAGGAAACAGTAGATTCGTTGAGCAACGCTATCTATTTCAGAATAGGGTAGCGCTAGAGAAGGAAAAAATTACATCATACCGATGATTCTTCTAATGTGAGGCTGACATAAGGGACCCACCAGCCTAAATAAACGGTTGATGCAGCGAGCAACACTATCAAGTACGGAACACGAAGGCGCGACAAAGGGTAAATAATCTATTATACACACGTTTCTAGTAATCAGAGGATGACATGTGGGGCCCAGCATCATGATTAAATGGTAGATGCATCGAACAACGCTATCAAGTTCGGAAAAGGGTAGCGCGAGCCAAGGAAAAAAATCCATCATACACATGTTTCTTCTAATAAGAGGATGACATGTGGGGCTCGGGAGGTTGGTTAAACGGTAGATGCGTCGAGCAGCGCTATCAACTCGGAACGGGGTAGCGCCAGCGAAGGAAAAAATTCCATCATACACACGTTTCTTCTAATGAGAGGATGACATGTGGGGCCCAGCATTGTGATTAAACGGTAGATGCATGGAACAACGCTATCAAGTTAAGAACAAAGGTAGCGCGAGCGAAGGAAAAAATTCCATCATGCACACGATCCTTCTAATGAGAGGCTGACATGTGGGACCTAGCAGTCTGACTAAATGGCAGGCGCCTCGAGCAACGTTATCAAGTTCAAATCAGGGAGGCGCGGCCGAAAAGTATGGTCCGCTAGAGACACTGATGTCTAGGACCCACACGCCTCAAAAGATTTCGGCGAGTCAACATCGCGCGAGGAAACGAAAATCTTGCTTCTGCCACGCGCTGGCCAATCTTCCTCCATGTTTTTAGCAGATCTGTCATAGTAGAGGACCGCGAAACCGGAAAAAAAGTTTCCCATCAGCCATGGCCGAGCCCAGAATTTCGTCGCGGAAGACACGCCTTTTGCGACGATCATCGCGCCAACTCGTTGTGAAAGGAAACTTTTCTTGTAGTGGGATGAGCAAGACGAAGACCTCTATTTCACTAAGTTGGACGAGTACGCCAAGAGGATGTCTACACAAGCCAAGGAGTCCATGGCAAAGGATGAGCAAGCTCCAAGACAAGGGCCTACCCCAAAATATGGCGACGACAAGGTCAAGATTGGTGAGAATGGGACTTTCCCTTCACCAAAGGAGGCGTAAGGAGTTGAGCACACCGAGCCTATCCCCATATGCTTGAGTGATGATGTGGTACCAATCCCATGTGAGTATGAGAGCCACTTAGCCCACTTGAGTGAAAACAAGAGTGCGATGAGTGACTCTACCTTATGTGACATTGAGTTCTTCCACTTTGAGGGCATGAGTGATACACCGACTGAGTTGAGAATGGTAGTTGATAGGTCATGTGAGACCACTTTGACTTCTAACGACTTACACTCTATCTCTAGTGTGTTATCTCATGATGTGCTAGGTTCAATGGATCAAAAAGCGCCAAGCATGGAGATGATGATGCCTCCAACCAAGAAGATGGACATGGTGGATGAAGATGATGCCATCCCCATAGATGACGAAGAAGTCTCCCACATGGAGGCTAATACTACCACAACACCCACTTCATATGAGAGGTATGAACACAGTAAAAATAAGGGTGTTGATGATGCCATGATCCCACTAGTGGACATGATGATTTGTGATGACTTGCATGCCATGTATGATGTTTGTGATATCACATATGACTCATTTGTATTTACATGTGATACTTTGCCATTGCATAATGTTGAGCATGTGAAATTATTTGATTGTGATGATGTTGCCATAGACATGCCATGCTCTAAACGTTACGTTGATGATATCATTGCTTACACTTTGTTGAACAATTGCTCTTTCCAATGTTTTGCTTGCAATGATGTTACCAATGGTACCCCTCGAACCATGCTTTGTCATGAATGTTTTACAATCTCTCCCATTGCTTGCAATAAGTTGAATAATTTCTCTTTCACTTGTTTTGCTTGCAACAATAATTCTAATATGGTTTATATTGAGATGCCCCCGATAGCTTTCTCAAATTTTTGAGATTTTGATGATTGACATGATAAGCATGTTACCCACTTGCATACTCACCATGCATATTTTTCAAACTTGATTGACACTCATGGTGATGTGCACAAGAAGAGATACGTCATGATGGATGATGTGTTTCTCTACCACGCACACACGTTCTTCCTTTTATCTATGATGTGTGTAGGTACCCAAACAATAATGTCAACTTCGGTTGAGCACGAGTTGACAAAAAGAGATCTAGAGAGCATCCCCCAAGTGAGTTCAAGATCGAACCCAGCTCTGATACCTTTTGCATGCTTTGCATCTTTCATGTTGACAAATTGCTCTTTCCTATGGTTTGATTTCAAGCATGTTGATGGTATTCTTTCACCTTGTGACAATCATGTTTCTTTCCTATTGGATATTGATGCTTTGTGTGTTGCAACAAAAATGTTGAACAATTTCTATTTCCAATGTTTTGTGTGTAACCATAATGCCATTTTGACCATGTATTGTCACGAGAGCTTCCAAGTCTCTTGTATTGGTGTTGCAACAAACATAAGGAACACTTGCTCTTTTCCATCGTTTGTTTGCAAACATGTTTTTGCTTCTGCTCATGATACACACACTCCCATTATCTTTGCTTTGGATGATATGTGTGTGGCATCGAACATATTGAACAATTGTTCTTTCCAATGGTTGGTTTGCACACACAATGATGTTGTTTTGGATATTATTCCTCATGTGTTTTTGCCAAATTCTCCTATTCTTGCATCAAAGATGTTGATCAATATTTTACTCAATTGCTTTGAGTGCCACACTAAGATGTTTTATGGAGTTTTTGAGTTCCCACATTTGGATGATTTTCAAACGAGTTCCATGCACTTTGACCTTGCATATGCATCCTGTTTGCTATACTTGAGTTATGGTAATAGTGTTGTGAATAAGAATGGACTTGCCACAAATGACATGCTCCTCTATCACACACAAACATATGTTGCTTGGTCTTTGTTGTATGAAGGTACAATTTCTTCCGCGTCAACCTCTATGGAATATAAGTTGACAAGACGGACTATAGAGAGTTACCTATGGCTGCCCTTCAACGAGCCATCTCTACATCCTAAGGTGACTTCACTCTACTTGAGGACTCATGCTATAATCTTCATTAATTGGCTACGCTTTGAGTGTTGCTTCGCTTTTGTGGTGAGATTTGTAGGCTTCATAGAAGGTGAAGGAACATTTTAGTGTTTTCAATTCAATCTTCCCGAGGATGACTATATGGTGAACCCCAGGATCAACAAGGCCTCTCGACATCTTCTACTTTGTGATAAGCATGTAGAGTCGAGGACGACTCTTTTTGAAGGGAGGGGAGATGATGTAGCCCGACCTTCGGTCGTTACCACATCATGGTCTCCAACTTATGTCAAGTCGTCATGGACTCGAAAGGTGAATCTATTCCTCTATGCGAACCCTTTTCCTACCCTCTTTAATGGTATACTACTTCATACTCCGCCACATATCAATGATAGGTTCACACCAACAAGTATGGAGGTATGGGAGGAAGCTTAGAGCACCAAGCCCGACAAGACGGAGGCTTGGAAGAGAAGACAGAAGAAGCAGCAGCTGGAGCACCGGAGTCTCCGGCCTGCATACCCCGGAGTCTCCGGCCCATCTCCAGACCTACCCCTAGATCGAGCTCGAGGACAACCAGAAGGCCTCTCTGGAGATGGACCGGAGACCGACCGGAATCTCTAGCCCAGACCGGAGTCTCCGGCCTGAGCGTATGGGCATGCACGCCGCCAGCTGGGCCTTTGGCCCATGTACCCCTTAGTCTGCCCAGACTTTCCCCTTTTATTCCTAAAGTACCCTTGAACTAGTGGCTGGCCTATATGTAGTGCCCACACCCACTCATGTAACCCTAGGCATAGATGATAGACTAAAGAAAACCCCCTTTGTGGAATCGTCACCACCTCGTTGGAGTTTGCATTGCACCTCCCTCGTTGTACAAGGCCTTGACATCGGTGTCCCTTTGCCAAGACGTCAAGACCCTCCCCAAGGTGTTCTTCTCTCTCCGCGTGGTATCGAGGGAGCACGTTGACCGATCTTTCCTTGAGAGGATTCTATCAGACCGGTGGCCACCGGCGGGAGTAATCGGCCTTGTATCGTGTGAATTTTGCGTGTGTTCAACGTGTTCTTCGCGAGGTGTGTGTCCGCTTCCGCTACCTTCTCCCTTTCCCCTCGCTTTCCCATCGATTTGACCACGATATCCGTGAAGATCGGGCCACCCACGGGGTTACCCCATAACACGACGCCAAGCTGTGGGAAGCCTAGGGGGCCCTTTGTCGGGAGTAAGAGGAGAGCTCAAAGCTCCGGGACGCCCTTGTAGAGGGGGAGAAGCTCCGGAGCAATTCGCTTCAGGAGGCCGAGGAGCTCCAAGGTGAAATCAGGGCCATTAAAGAGTCCCTTGCTGCTGCCGCACGGGCTAAGGATGGGCATGAGCGATCTGCTCATGAGGCGTCGGTGGCCCTTCGCACATCCTTCCACTCTCTTGCAGAGTAGGAGGCTACGTTCCTCCCACTCCAGGGGATCAAAGTCTTCGCCGCGCCAGAGCTTCAAGCTGGCCGTGAGGTCGAGGCGCTTCTGGAGCTTGTGCGTAGGGTCCTATGATCCCTAAGCCTGGTGGCGCAGGCCTTAGATGGCTTCATCTCCTCGAAGTGCGAGGCGATGCTGACCGTGGTGGGGAAACCCTCTTCACTAACCTCTTGCAGCTGTGGCCCGACCTTGACTACTCCCTGGTCGTGCGACAGTCATCCACTGTGCTGGATCTCCAGGCGAGGGTCGCCCCGCTCGTCAATCTGCTAGTCGAGGCATTGCCAAATGTGGTGGATGACGAGGGGGAGGTCGGAGCCGATGACTCGAGTGGATCCGCCGCGCTAGAAGAGGAAGAAGATCTCCGTCAGGCAGGCACGAAGTGTGCCGCTAGAGTAGCGTGATTCTTGTTTGTATAATGCTCGTGGAGCACCTTAAGACTTGACGTATCTCTGTTGGGACTTGTAAGGGAACCCTTCTTATAGTCAGGGGCCTTAACTACCTATTGTCACTCTTTCGGGTTTCCCAAGAATGGCGCGTGGTTCTCCCATGTGGCCCTCGAGAGGACTGCCATGGGTACCATACGTTAGGCGCTGTCCGATAGGCCCCTTGTGGAGACGCTCGTGGGTTCGTGTGCCACTTGAGGGGTAGTCTCAAGGGTTGCCCCGCTAGCCCCCCTTCCGGGAAGGTCGTGGGGCTTGTAACTATCCTCTAGGTCCCTCGAGGAGGAGGCCGTAGGCTCTATACTTATAGTTCTGCCCCGTAAGTCCCTCGACAAGGCGATCGTAGGGCGCGTACTTTCCCTATATAGTTCCTCGGCGAGGTAACCGTAGGTTCTGCATGTCGCTTGAAGTGTAGTCTCTAGGGTCTCCCCGCTAGCCGCCCTTCCAGGAGGTCGCGGGGCTTGTACCTGTCCCGTAGGTCCCTCGAGGAGGAGGCCATGGGCTCTATATGTTCAGTTCCGCCCCGTAAGTCCCTTGAAGAGGTGACCGTAGAGCGCATACTTTCCCTATATAGTTCCTTAGGGAGCTAACAGTAGGTTCCGCATGCCGCTTGAGGGGTAGACTCAAGGGTCGCCCCGCTCGCCCTCCTTCTAGGGAGGTCGCGGGGCTTGTACATGTCCCATAGGTCCCTCGAGGACGTGGCCATGGGCTCTATATGTTCAGTTCCGCCCCGTAAGTCCCTCGAGGAGGCAACCATAGGGCGCGTTCTTTCCCTGTATAGTTCCTCGAGGAGGTAACCATAGGTTCCGCATGGTGTATGCTCTCCTTTTGTGCGTTGTGTGAGGATCATCAAGCACCAGGAACTGTGGTTGAGGTGACTTATTGCCGGAGCCAGTCCGTAAGTTCATAGCTCGACACTTTAGGCCACAGTGCTGACCGAGGGTGACGACGTCAGTAGGTACCGTGGCCAGCCCCCGCTCACACGGTGTGGAAAAGGGAGAAGCACCACAAAAAAGATGAAGATGCAAATAAGCAAACTAGCAGGTAAAACAGGAATGAAACGAGTCATAGTTCGAGAATCTTAACACCACCAGGGAGGCAGGTTGTTGTTACCGCTGTCGTTGTGAGGCAATCTCATGGGTAGAACTCGTGAAGGTGCTGGATGTTCCAAGCGTTGGGGACCGGGACGCCCTCCTCCGTTTCCAAGCATGTCGCGCCTAGCCTTGCAATGTGTGCAACCCAGAAAGGGCCCTCCCACATTGGAGAGAGCTTGTGGATGCCCTCGGGAGAGAGGACGCGACGAAGGACTAGGTCCCCTACTTCCAAGGTGCACACTCGTATGTTGCGGTAGTGGTATCGACATACTGCCTGCTGGTATCTGGCTGCTCGTACGCTGACCTTGTGGCAAGTCTCCTTGATGAGGTTGAGGTCATCACAACGCAACTCCTCTTGTGCAATTTCGTTGAAGGAGAGCACGCGGGGGGAGCCATGCCTGAGCTCTGCAGGGATGACAGCTTCAACACCATATACGAGGAAGAAAGGGGTCTCACCCATCGGTTTGGTTGCAGTGGTTCGGATGGACCATAGCACTCCTGGAAGAGCCTCCGGCCATCCTCGCCTGCACTCTTTAAGCTTGCGATGGAAGCTCTTGGTCTTGAGCCCCTTCAAGACCTCCACATTTGCTCGCTCCGCTTGTCCGTTGCTGCGAGGGTGGGAAACTGACGCATATCAGATCTTGGTGTTGATGTCTTCGCAGTAGGACTGGAACAGCCGGCCGATGAACTAGCTGCCGTTGTTAGTTATGTTGCGATTGGGAACACCGAAGCGGCACACCAAGCCTTTGATGAATTTTATTGTTGACCGTGCCCGGATGGTTCCGACTGTTTCTATCTCGGCCCATTTGGCGAATTTGTCGATGGTGACGTAGAGGCATCGGTAGCCCCGGGTGCCCATGGAAAAGGTGCCAAGATATCTAGCCCACAAACCACGAACGGTCATGAGAGCGGGAAGGTCTGCAGCTGCTGAGCTGACTGATGTATTTGTTTGCCATGGAACTAGCATGCCTCGCACGACTTTACCAGCTCTACGGCTTTGGAGAGCGCGATGAGTCAGTAGAAGCCGCTGCGGAAGGTCCCCTCTAGTGTTCGTGCCGAAGTGTGGTGGTCGCATTGCCCTACATGGATGTCAGTCAGCAGTTTGCACCGTCTGTTGTTGGAGATGCATCGAAGGGTAACCCCGTTGGGGCGGCAGCACTAGAGGTCCCCGTCCACTATGCAGTACTTCTTTGCTCCACGTACTAGGCTTTCCGCTGTGTCCTCGCAGTGTAGGAGGGTGTCGTCCTGGAGATAGCTCTTGAGTTCAGTGATCTAGCTTGGCTCCTAGGCTGCGGCCGCCAGGACGAGCCTACTTCTCAAGGGCAGACTGCAGTCGGGTGCGCCTGTGGAGGGTGGGGGCGGGAGCTCCTCTAGTTGGGCAGTTTCCTTTTTAGGGTTGGCTGAGGGTTTGAATATTGTTTCCTTGAAGACCCCAGGTCAGTGGGGCTTCCGCCTGGAAGCGCGCTTAGTGATTTCGTCCGCCTCATAATTATCTGCACGAGGGATGTGAAGCAGGTCCATGCCTAGGAAGTACTTCTCCATCCTTCGCCCTTCCTCCAGGTATGCTGCCATGTGCTCGTCCCTCGGACGATAGCTTTATTTGGAAAAGTTGACCAAGAACAGGGAATCCCCCTGGATCGTGACGCACCTGATGCCGAGGGCGATGGCTGCCATGAGGCTGGCAATCATACCTTCATACTCGGCGATGTTGTTGAAGCGCTTGTCTCCATCCTTGAAGCGCAACTGCATGTCGTAGGAGAGTTTGTCGCCCGTTATGGACGTGAGGATGACAGTCGCGCCGGCACCGTCCCCGTTGAACGCCCCGTCGAAGTTCACGGTCCAACGCCTTGGGGCTAGCTTCTCAGGAAGTTGGGTTATTTCCTCCCGAGGCTCGCTTTCCCCAAGGTTAGTCCATTCTGCCGCGAACTCTGCTAGGGCCGTTGCATGGACGGGGGGTGTGGTGCCAAACGTCAGCTCGAAGGGCTGTAGTACAATGGCCCACTCAGCCGCATGGTCTATGGCATTGGGGTTGCGCAGGATTGCCTCTAGAGGGAACTTGGTGACCACCCTAATGGGGTAACCCTGGAAGTAGTGGTGTAGCTTGTGTGACGCTACCAGGAGTGCGTAGAGGAACTTCTACTGCATGGGGCACCTTTCCCATGCATCCCTGAGTACTATGCTGACGAAGTAGACCGGCCGTTGCATGAGCTCCATAGTATTTGCTGTGGCTTGGTCAATGGCCTTGTCATTTGCTCCCATCGGGGCACCTTCGACCTCGGGCATAGCCCCCGAGCCATCGGGATGGTTCGCAGCCCGAGACCTCCCCTTCTTTTCTACCACCTCTTCACGCTCGGTGACTAGGACGACACTTGTTGTTTGTGGCATAGAAGCCAGGTATATTAGTAGCGGCTCATGCACCCTAGGGGCCACCATGATCGGTGGGCTCGTGAGATACATCTTGAGGGCCTCGAATGCCTCGACAACCTCTAGAGTCCACTGGAACTTTCCGGTACACTACATGATCTTGAAGACAAGGCCTTCTTGCCAAGCTTGGAGATGAATCTTCCCAAAGCCGCCACGAAACCGGCCAAACGCTGCATCTCCTTGAGCGACATTGGTGGACGCATTTCCTCGATGACCCAGACCTTTTTGGGGTTAGCCTACATCCCCCGATGCGACACGAAGAACCCGAGGAGCTTGCCCAACTGGACGCCAAATATGCACTTGGCAGGGTTGAGCTTGATGTTTAACCTGTGTAAGTTAGCGAAGGTCTCCGTCAGGTCCTCCATCAAGGTGTCCCTCTAGCGGGTCTTAACCATGATGTCGTCGATGCAGTCCTCCATTTCTCCCCATCTACCCGCCCAGCGTGATGCGCCTGAGCCTTTAGAAGGTGGCATCGGCGTTCTCAAGGCCGAACGGCATGCAGGTGTAATAGTACACATCGCATGGGGTGATGAAGGCAGTCTTCTCCTTGTCCTCCTTGGCCATCTTGATATGATGGTAACCCGAGAAGGCATCCAGAAAACATAGAAGGTCGCAGCCCGCTGTGGAGTCGATGATTTGGTCTATCCGTGGTAGCGGGAAAGGATCCTTGGGGCATGCCTTGTTGAGGTCGGTGAAGTCGACGCACAGCCTCCCACCACAGTGGCCTTGGGGACCACGACTGGGTTTGCTTGCCAATCGGCATGCAAGACTTCCTTGATGAGGTGTGCCTTGACGAGATTTTCCATCTCAGCGATGATGAACTGCTACTTCTCCGCCGACTTCTTCCACGAGTTCTGCTTCACCGGACACGCTGTGGGACACACCGCCAGGTGGTGCTCGATCACATCACGAGGGACCCCCATCATGTCTGACGGGGACAAGGTGAACATGTTCGCGTTGGCCAGAAGGAAAGCGACGAGGGCCTCCTCCCTCTCAGGAGAGAGGCCGGCGCCAATGGTGATTATAGCCCCCGCACCACTGGGTCAAGGGGGACCTTCTTGGTCTTGGCCCTCTCTTGAGTGAATGTCGGCTTCTTCTTTCCAGCGACCCTGGCGGTGCACACAGTGTCTTCGTTGGGAGGTGCCACCGACTCGACATCTTCTTTTCCCTTGGGTAGGGAGAGTTGTGGGAGGCCAATCGCGGGCTCCCGCCAAGCTGGTGCAGCCTCCTTGCCGGCTTTCCTAAGGGAGCGCATGGCTTTGACATCGTCGCAGTGCACCGTGATGGTGGTGCTGGTGCCACCCAGCATCTTGTCCAGGTTGTAGGAATTATGCATGACTGCCATGACCTTGACCAGGGTTGGGTAGTCCAGGATGGCATTGTAAGGAAGGGACATCCAGGCGACATTGAAGTCGATGAGCTTCGTGTGTTAGTTGTCGCTCATCCTAAAGGTGACGGGGAGCTAAACCTGGTCGGGGGGCATGGTGGTGCCCGCCGTGACCCCCACGAATGGCAGGGCCGGGAGGAGGCGTGTGCTGAGCACCTGTAGCTGGCCGAATGCTTCCTTAGAGAGTACATTCAGGACCTCCCCACCATCGATGAGGGTCTTGGACACCATGACCCCGCCGATGGTGGGGGTGCAGACCATGGGTACGACGCCCACCATGTGAGTGGAGCTAGGGTGATCTGAGCCACCGAAGGACACCGGCTGCCATGACCACCGAAGAGGGGCATAGTAGCATTAGGCCTTGTCGCTACCATCCCCCGAATGAACTGCCCGAGGTGTGGTCCGTGGGAAGAGGCCTGGAGGCCGCCCAAGATGCAGGTGACCATTTCGGCTGCCGTCTAAGCGAGGAAGCCCCCGGGTGGCCTCTGTACTAGAACTCCTCCCCATGGAGCCATTCACCTGAAGGTCCTAGGAGACGCACCTCAGCCCCCTACCTGGCATGCCAGATGTTGGAGATTTGTCCCGCGAAGGAACTAGGGTCGAACGATCCCTTGGTTCATGAGGGGGCTAAGCACACAATTCCGAAGGATCTCGGCGACAGCTACGGCAGTGGAATCAACACACGACAGAGAGTTGACACTGGGATTTTTTACCCAGGTTCGGGACCCTCGTGAGGAGGTAAAGCCCCTACTCCTACTTTGTTGTATTGCTCGCTTGCCTCACAAAGTTAAAATGGAGGGTGAAAGTCTAGGGTTTTAGATCTCTAGGATCCGTTCCTTTGCAAGGTAGGAGAAGGGCTCCTTATATGGGGCGGCGTCGGGAATCTTCCCGTGGTCTACTAGCGGGAAGGGTCACCACAGTGCCGCCCCGTGAGGTGCTGGTCTACAAGACTACTTTTTGGTGGACTAGGTCTTCGATGCTAGGACTTCCTGTCCGCCCGTAAAGTGATCTCCTCTTTCACCCTTTTGTGCTGGCATGGCACGGCTCACTGCCTCTTTTGTGTCAAAGTGGTACTGTGCTTCCCTTCCCTTGCTGAGCCCTCCTGCACTGCGGGCCAGAGCCTTGTAGGTTTCACCTTTGACCAAGACTCGGTCTCTAGGACCATCGGGACAGGGGCATCCAATGTGGTGGCCATGCTTGTCATTTCCGTCGGGGAGGGGCTGTATTATACTCCCAGGGGGTCCTCCGGAGGGTGGCCCATCGCACCTCATGAGGGGAGGAACACCTCCCTCGTGAGGTTTACCCGAGCGTGTAGCAATAGCTAGAAGTAGAAGGATAGTGGTACCCCTTGTACCAGCTATCTGATAGGCATTGCTGGCCACTCCTGGCTTAGATAAGAGGAAGATCCTTTCCTTGTGGAAGAGGTATCATCCTGCTAATTAGAGAAGTGCCACGTAAAGGAACTGATATGGGATGGCCCGATCTTCTCAGTGAGCGACGTAGGTAATGGCGACGATGATGGAGATAACTTGTGAGACGCTGACGAACTACCTCTCGGCAGCTCCCATGTTGCCAATGCAACAGATCTTCGGCCCTATCGATATTTGAAACACCACACACTTGCACAGATGATCCTAGACCATGAATGGTTTGCAATCTACAGATAACACTTAATTAGAGCCAAATTGATATTATCTAGCGAAGCACAATCACAATATCGGAGGATTCAAGATGAATGCTTGTAGCAATCCAATCTAGGTTTTAATCTAAAACAAGTCTAAGGGAATAATGGGGGGTGTCGGTTGCCTATATAGGAGGCTAGCCGCACACAACTAGGCTCCACCCAAGTGGGTCCTAGTTTGATACAAACTGGTCCCAAAGGGCTCGGCCGAAACTGGCACGCATTCCACACGTGGCAGTGCACCTGGCTAGGTGCAGCCTGACCACTCCTGGACCTCCTCCTGGTGCATGCCTCTAACTACCTAGGTGAATTACGCTCTTAGTTAATGCCTGGATGAACGAAAGTGGTTAAAATAGTACGGTGGGGCCCAGGGCCACTCACGGTAGACCTTTCGGCCGTCCTAACCACTTTCAGACAACGGGACAAGAGCGAGCGGCGTAATCGGCAGGCGAAGGGATCAACTACATACACAAATGAGTATGTATGCAAGCCACATACAACAGTCCTCAGAGCCATTCCATATAAAGGAAATAGAAATATAGCAACGCCATACGGCAAGATCCAAATGTCCTAGATAGATATAATAATTTTAGGATAGCTCCTCATACATCACACATCAGAGTATCAGGCGGAAGCGGAAAACAAGATCCGAGTACGGATAAGAAGCAAATTGGCATAAGTTGCCCCATAAATAATCACATCCCGCCCACAGATCCCACGGATCCCCGTTCCCAGAATCTCTACATCAAATGATCGTTGCCAACATCATCTGTCTCTTCCACCCAGTATCCATCTTGCGGGTACACCTGTTCATCTGAATCAAACAATTTATCGTGTGAGACCCTAGGGGTACTCAGCAAGTCTTTATGCCACTAAAGGGGACACAACCTGGGGTGACGCAATTGCAGCAAAAGATAATACCTAACAATTCTATAGAGACTCGCTAGCCTTCCGCCTAACCACGGATAGACGGAAGTCCGTGAATTAAGAACAACAGTTATAACAGTATAATTAACAGATCCATCCTCCTCCTCGCTTACCAACGAGGAAGCGGACGAACAACCCCCATCATCCGTTGGCAGTTTTATTAACCATTCCATGAGTGTTGCACTATTTACTAGTCAAGTACTTAGTCAATTTAAAAGCGGTACTTTAGTTATACTTGTCTATGATCGAGAAACTGTGCTCCAAGTCGTCCATAACCGCGGACACGGCTTTCAGAAAGATTTACCCTGCAGGGGTGCACGAATAGCAACACACACTCGATCAACCTCGGAAAAACCAAATCAAAACCCAACGAGGCATTCACGACAAAGCAATCACAGGATTCAGAAACATTTCAGGGGGCCACCCCATTAAGCTACCCGCAACGAAGTTGGCCAGCTCCGAGACGGACCCAAGGTTTGTGTGGATGGCGGTAAACGACTGGGAACCCGAAAATGTGACTGGGCTTGTCGATACAGCGAAAACGTGTCACGATCCAAAACAGTACAGGTGCTCCTCACACAATCTTAAATAAAGCAGTAACATGGCATAAGTACAGGATAGTAATAAAACCCCAAACTAATTGTGGCCCCAAGAAATAAGAATGAATCAAGCTCTGGCTCAGGGGGGTCCATGAGGCCTCCCGGATGTGGATAGTGCGAATAGTCAAGGAACAGGAATCAAGTACTCGGGGTCCTACGGGACACAAGTGAGCAAGAAAAACCAAATAGCAGATATTGCTCACCGGTGCCTCTTTCATTAGTTATCCCATTACTACTCAGGTTATGTTGTTTAGGTACCTCATTTTCCATCAGAGACTCACATACCCTACTCATGCTTTTCTACGACTCGCATGGCTCAAACAACTCCTGTAGTAATGCTCATGGGACCGGAACAAGCTTGGTGTGGTTTAAAAGTAAAGGCTATGCAGTACTTGGGATTCAATTTAATGCAATCGCGACTCAATGATGCAAGAATAAGATAGAGGCAATAGGTATTGTATGTATGCAAGCATGTGGTAGTGCTTGCCTGGCAGCTCAGTTGAAGCGAGAGATGGATCTGGGTAATACTCCTGTGATTCCTGGTAATTCTCCTGCTAGGCGTCTATTCGAAGAAGAACCAAACAAACAAGGGCCAACATAAATAAAGTGCGCAAGGATATGAATTGAAGTGCAACAAGCAACCACGCATGCCATGATGAATGATGCACAATTACATGGCATTAAAGTAGCATGGCAAAGGTGAGGTGTGGATACAAGAAATAAAACATTTTATTATTCATTTGCCCAAGTTTAATTGTCATAACCAGTTCAGATTTTAAGTTACAACATGATGCATGCTTCAATTCGGAACAAGGACTGCATAAATAGAACGGGCTCGTCGCGCTGATCGATTTAGACATATTATTTGTCAAATTTGGAGTTATACAACAAAAGTTATTAATTAAATAAGGAAAAGGGCATTTTCTTGTAATTTTAGTCATCTCGAAATTTAAAGTGTTCAAAATATATTATGAAAGGGCATATTTGAATTCCTCACATTTTTCTGATTCCAAAACATATATTACATGTATTATTTGGATTTGTATTTTAAAAATTATTTGAATCTGAAAAGAATTTGAATTTAAATAAATTTGGAAAAGATTTGAATAAAAACAGACTCAGGGAATTACTTTTCTCACTCAGGCGAAATTAACCCCAGACACTGACAGGTGGGCCTTTGTGCTGACTGGACCACGCGCGGGAAAAACTTTTGTCACCGCGGGCTCGCCTAGCCACAGTGACTGCGGGGTGGGCCAACTAGCGCAGGCCCGCGTGTCAGCGGTGGGCGAGACAGAGGCTGACAGGTGGGGTTGGGGCTGGAGCGCGGGTTGCGGCTGAGAAAGGCGGAGGGGTTTTCTGCGAAAGAGCTAGCGCGGCTGACAGGTGGGGTCGTTAGGAGCACGGGTCGTAGGAATCAAAAAGGTGGGGTTTTTTTTTTGCAAATCGACCACGACCCGGTACTGTTTTTCTTCCTCTCGCGTCTGGCGGCAGGTGCGTGCGCGGCGCGGAGCGGGGATTCGATCCCGGGCCGCGGGAGTGCGCGCTGAGGGGGCTGACCGATGCGGCGGGCTAGGGGAGCTGATAGGGAGGTGGACGTGAGCTAGATAAGGGGCTGTTCGGCGTGGAAAAAGTGCAGATGCCGGCGAGCTCTGGCGCGCGGTGGGTATTCGACGGAACTTATGGCGGCGTTAGGGCGGTACGGCGAGGCGGACCATGTCAGGGAGAAAGAGATGCTCACCGCGGGCTCGGCGGTGGGCTCGGATCGGCGCGAGGAACGTCGAGGCGTCGAGGATGCAGGCGCTCTAGCGGCTAGGGTTTCGGGGAGCGGCGAGGTACTGGCGGCGCTGGGGAGCTTCTCGTCCACGTAGGCGCGGTCGGGGTGGTGCAGGGGGTTCCTCTCGGTCGCCCAGGACACCTCCACGTCGAGCTGCTCGGCTGGTTCGTCGGGGCGAGGTGGTGCTGGCGGCAAACGGCGGCAGGTGGTTGTCGTCGGGGAGGAAGAAGGAGGAGAGGAGGGGTGACTCGGCCAGATCTGGGGAGGCCAGAGAGGCGTGGGGAGGAAGGGAAAAGAAGGGAGAGAGGGAGGAGAGTAGCTGGGGCACGGCAGGATAAAGGTGGCCTCGTACCACCTTTTCTCTCCTCCTCGAGCACGTGCTCGGCCGGCTGGGCTGGAGGGGAGGCTGCAGGTGCGGCTAAGGACGGCAGGGAGGCTCGGCTGGAGGGGGACCCTCGAGTCAGGGAGAGAGAAGAGAGGGAGGGGTAGCTAGGCTAGGTTAGATGGGGCATGGCTCGGGTTAGGGTTAGCTAGGGTTAGGGAGAGGGTTAGGGTTAGCTAGGGTGTGGCTCAGCAGGTTAGAGAGAGAGGGAGGACAAGAAGGTCATGCTAGAGAGAGAGAGAGAGAGGGAGCAAGCTTAGGGTTTAGGAGAAAAAGAGAGAGAGAGGAAAGAATTAGGTTAGGTTTTTATTAAACATTTATATTTTAATTTGATTATGAGGCCAAACCAAGGAGAAGCATGAGACTTGATCTTGCTTGAGACAATGGGAAGGAGAAACAAGAAAGAAAGAGGAAGAAAAGAATTAGGTGGAAAAGAAAAGCTCATATGATCATGCTTGAAGAAAAAATAAATAAAAGAAAAAGATATGGTTGAGGTTATGGGGATGGTGGAGTGGTAGGAGGTGATCTTCCAAAGTTAGGATCCATCTTCCAAAGATAGGATCCACTAATTCCAAGAAAAACCAATGGAGGAAAAAGGTGGTGGAGGAGCTTGCATGGCCCATGCAAGAATAATAATACCATTATTTATTTTGTGACAACACTAATAATATGATGGCATTATTAATATGCATTTCCAAGAAATGGAATAAAGCCAAGCAAAAGAATTCTTAAAGGACTAGATCCACCCTATTGCCCATGAGCTAATAAAACCCCAAATAAAACAAACAAGCTCATGATCTAGTAGGATGGTGGAATTATAAAGTGGTGGAAAAGAAATGTGGTGGAATGGAAATAAAAGATATGCCCCCAATTCAACTTGGGCATTGAACAATATATCAAAAGCCAAATACAATATCAAGAGGCAAATACAATTAATAATGCATGTGAGAGGAGAGCCAAAAGAAAAAGGGTTTTATATGATGCTCAAATGCAAGGTGGCATGATGACATGAGCATGGTATAGTTATGATGCAATAATAATATATATGAAGTAGCTAATCTTACTAGGACAAGTAGCATTACAATTGTTAGACAATTGGGGTGCTACAACTCTCCCCCACAAAACAGGAATCTCGCCCCGAGATTCTAGGAAGAAGAAGACTCAAAGAGGGTAGGGTACTTGGCACGGAGCTCATCTTCACGTTCCCAGGTGGCTTCATCAACGGAATGGTGCGACCACTGCACCTTACAGAACTTGATGGACTTGTTGCGAGTCTTTCTTTCTGCGACTTCAAGAATTTTTGTGGGGTGTTCTTGATAAGAAAGGTCTTCTTGGAGATTAATGAGTTCATGGTCCACGGTCCTGCCGGGATCCTTGAAGCACTTCTTGAGTTGAGAGATGTGAAAAACATCATGGACTTTGAGTTGTTCAGGGAGCTCAAGAGCATAAGCAACTTCTCCTCTTCTTCCACGAATTTTGAAAGGGCCGATGTATCTAGGAGCCAGCTTTCCTTTGATACCAAAACGGTGCATGCCTCTCATGGGAGTGACACGAAGGTAAACGAGATCACCCGGGACATACTCCATGTCCGTGTGCTTCCTGTCATAATTGATCTTCTGGCGACTTTGAGCAATTTTCAGATTTTCAAGAATGATGTGAACTTTCTCCTCCGCTTGAGTTACAATGTCGGGGCCAAACAATATTCTTTCACCTGCGCCCGACCAACCAATCGGAGTTCTGCATTTGCGACCATAGAGAGCCTCAAATGGTGCCATCTTTAGACTTTTCTGGAAACTGTTGTTGTAAGAGAATTCAGCATAAGGAAGACATTCTTCCCACTTCATGCCGAAAGAGATAACGCAAGCACGGAGCATATCTTCTAGAATCTAATTGATCCTTTCAACTTGTCCTTGCGACTGAGGGTGGTAAGCTGTGCTGAAGTTTAGGTTTGTTCCCAAAGCATTTTGGAAACTTCCCCAGAACTTGGAAGTGAAGATGCTTCCACGGTCTGAACTGATTTCAAGAGGAACTCCATACAGAGAGACAATTCTGTTGATATAGAGTTCAGCCAACTGAATTGCAGAAATTGTTTCCTTGGCTGGAAAGAAGTGAGATACTTTGGAAAGCCTGTCAATGACAACAAAGATTGCATTGTTGCCTTTCTGCGACCTTGGAAAACCAGTGATGAAGTCCATCTCTACTTTCTCCCATTTCCATTCCGGAGGCTTCAATGGCTGTAGAAGACCGGAAGGTTTCTGATGGACAGCTTTAACTCTGCGACAGACATCACACTCTGAGACATACTTGGCACAATATCGTTTCAAACCAGGCCACCAATATTGTGTTTTCAAGTCCATGTACATCTTAGTGCTGCCAGGGTGGATAGAAAGAACAGAATCATGTGCCTCCTTGCGAACTTGCTCTCTTAAACCTGGGTAGTTCGGAACAAACATCCGGTGTTCAAAGAAAAGAGTGCCTTGGTCATCTACGTGAAAAGACTCATACTTCGGAAGTTGAATGTTGGAGATGATATTTTTAGTGTAAGGATCCCCAAGCTGAATGGAACGGACCTTTTCTTCCAAGAGAGGTGTTGCTAGAAGGTTCAGAAGATAACCTTGATCCACAATTTCAAGGTTGAGGTTGCGGAATTCCTCGCACAAGAGAGGCTGTTGTTCTTCCACCATGAGATTGTTGACATAAGCTTTTCGGCTAAGAGCATCTGCCATGACATTGGCTTTACCCAGGGTGTAGTTGATGGTCAAATCGAAATCATTGATTGTTTCAATCCACCTCCTCTGACGAAGGTTGAGATCAGGCTGTGTGAATATATACTTCAGACTCTTGTGATCAGAAAAGATCTCACAACGGTTGCCAAGCAAGTAATGCCTCCATACTTTCAAAGCAAAGACAACTGCTGTGAGTTCGAGGTCATGTGTAGGATAATTGATCTCATGCGTCTTCAACTGACGAGATGCGTAAGCAACAACTTGCTTTTCTTGCATAAGGACCGCACCCAATCCTTGCAATGAAGCATCACAGAAAATCTGGAAAGGCTTTGATGTATCTGGAGGAACCAAGACTGGTGTGGAAGTGAGCTTATCTTTGAGTGTTTCAAAGCTTGCTTGACATGCAGGAGTCCAAAGGTATTTCTTGCCTTTCTTGAGTAGATCGGTAAGAGGCTTCACAATCTTTGAGAAATTTTGAACGAATCGCCGACAGTAACTGGCCAAGCCAAGGAAACTCCGGACTTCTTTGACATTTATGGGTGGAAGCCAGTCCATAATTGTCTTAATAGTTTCTGGGTTGACGGCAATGCCCTTGGCAGAGATGACGTGACCAAGGTAGGTGACTTGAGGCAGCCAGAATTCACACTTGGAGAACTTTGCATACATGCGGTTCTCACGAAGCTTGTTTAGGAGACAACGAAGGTGTTCTTCATGTTCCTCTTTTGACTTAGAATAGACTAGAATGTCATCCAGGTAGACCACAACGAACTTATCAAGATACTCCATGAAAACTGAGTTCATAAGCCTCGAGAAGGTGGCAGGTGCATTGGTGAGACCGAAAGACATGACCGTGTACTCATACAGGCCATAGCGGGTGGTGAAAGCTGTTTTGGGAACATCTTCCTTGTGGATCTTGATTTGATGATAACCACTTCTCAAATCAAGCTTAGAGAATACCACAGCTCTAGCTAGTTGATCAAAGAGATCATTAATCCGCGGAAGGGGATATTTATTCTTGATGGTTTTAGCATTGAGTGCCAGATAGTCAACACAAAGTCTATCAGTCTTGTCTCGCTTCTTCACAAAGATGGTTGGACTACCCCAAGAAGAAGTACTGTGCTGAATGAAATCCAACTTCTCTTGTTCATCCAACTGACGCTTAAGTTCAGCCAACTCAGCAGGACCCATTTTATAAGGCCGCTTGGAGATAGGAGCGGTGCCAGGTTCAAGTTCAATGACAAACTCAACCTCACGATCCGGAGGCATACCTGGTAACTCTTCAGGAAAGACATCTGGAAACTCACAAACTACAGGAACACTCTGAATACCTTCCATAGCATCATCATTCAGAGCCGCCAAAGAATAAAGCTGAATTGCAGGAGTCAGACTTGGAGAATAGACTATATGGCCTTCAGGAATTTTCAGAGAAACCGAACGTTCAGCACAATCAATCACAGCTGCATTTGCTGTCAACCAATCCATGCCCAAGATAACATCAATATCAGAATTGCCCAGAATAATTAAGGAAGCCGGAAACGAAGAACCACCAATCTCAATTTGATTGCCATGGCTGATATGAGCAGCCCTCATGTTTGACCCAGGAGATTGTACCACAAGACGGTGTAATAAAGGAACCATAGCCAGATCTTGCTCATGAGCAAACTTGTGGGAAACAAAAGAATGTGAAGCACCAGAATCAAACAAAACTCGTGCAGGAACTGAGTTAACAGAAAGCATACCCATCACAACTCCAGGAGCATGCTCGGCTTGAGCGGCGTTGACACAGTTGGCACGAGCAACCGTAGACCCCGGCTTAGTGTTGATGTTGAGAGCCCGAGGTGGAGGTGCACGAATCATAGGAGCACTTGCCGCAGGTCTTGGAGGTGGTGGTGGAAGAGCTTTGTTGTTCACTGGACAATTCCAGTGCTGATGCCCAGTGTTTCCACAAGTATAGCAAGCACCAGGTGGACGTGGAGCAACATAGCCAGGGACTCCGCCAGGCGCTCGAGGGTAGTTGTGGTTGTAGCCCCTGGGAGCCGCAGTGAAATTGTTTGGTGGCCTTGGTGCGTAGCTTGAAGGTCTTGGTGGAGCAGGGAGCGACGGTGGGGTGTTAGGAACCTAGACACGACGCTTAGAAGGAGCTGTCATAGCAGAAGAGCTTGCTGTATCACGGTTGTGTATCTTTGACTCCTCAAACACTTGCCTACTTGCTTCTTCCTGCAGAGCTGTGTGCCGAAGTTCCAAGAAAGATACTGGCCTTGCATGAGTGATTGCATATTTGATGGAAGCATTGAGGCCTTGCCGAAACCTCTTTTGCTTCTTCTTGTCATCAGAGATCTCATTGCCACCATAATGAGACAGGTTCATGAAGTTTCTGATGTAGGTGTTGACATTGTCAGTGCCCTGCTTGAGGTTGAGAAACACTTCCTTCATCCTTTCCATGACAATTTCTGACAGATATTGCTCTTTGAAAGCAGCAGTGAACCGCTCCCAAGTAGGCTGAAAACCAGAAAGATCTGCCTTGAGATAATTTTCCCACCAGAGAGCTGCATCTCCCTTCAGAAGGTGAGTAGCACAATTGACCCATTCTTGCTCAAGAACATCTGCAGTCATCAGCAATCTTGAAACTTCACGAAGCCAATCATCCGCATCAAGTGGCTGATCAGACACTTCAAATTGGCGTGGGTTGAACTTGAGAAAACTCTTGATGTCTCCTCGCTTGGGAGGTGGAGGTAGCGGAGCAAACTCATTCCTCCTCACACTTTCCTCGAAGCGCTGCTGGTTCTGCTGCATAGTGCCCAAAGCATTTGCAATACTTGCCAAAGCGGCCCCAAGTTCAGGTGGTATATCCTCCTCAGAACGGCGTGGTGGTGCCATCCTGTGATTGATATAAAACACAAGTCAGTACTATAATGGAGAATGATAATAATCCAAAATAGTACCAAAATGGAATTAATCAAGATTAAAGAATGCAATTCACTGAGATGATATTAAAATATCAACAAAGTTCAAGGCAACTAGAAGATATTAAGCATAACACACACGACTGAACAAGGAGTGTGGTACACAACTAACAAAGAAAAAATTTCCGCAAATTTCGGCCTTAAAATACCACTATATGCGCAAAACCACTTAACGAATCAAGATTAGTAACTCTACTAGTTCAATATACAAAAGCAAATGACAAAAGTAGTGGTATGGTCGCGACTCCATCCCGCACTCAAATCATTACTCCGCACATGAGTCAGTAAAACACATATCTTAACACCTTCTTCTTAAGATGAACCTAAAGATTGTTAACTACGGAAAAGAACACCCCAACAAGATAACATCGGATAACAAAGAGTAAGATAGATCGCATCGGTATACAACGAATCATAATAGATCGCGTCGGTTTACAAAGGACTGTCGGTATGGAATGTACCAACAGTTGATAACCAAAGGCAGATGGTGATAACATTTGGATGCAACAGATAGACAAGGAATTCACACACACACACACAAACACAGACACAACCTATGGTACTACGGAACCCAGAACACGTGAATCCTAGTTTGAATTTTAGAAGAGGATTGAAAACGTTACACTTCCTTACCAGAAAAAGGGTGGGTGGGTGGGTAAGAAGAAAAATGGAAGCAGTCCTAATCTCACGTTTGTTTTTCCCTAGTATACATAACTACCAAAATATTTGCTAGACTGACAACGAACATTTTGGCTGAGACCCTGAAGGGCGGGATGGCTCTGATACCAATTGTAACTACCTCGGTGAATTACGCTCTTAGTTAATGCCTGGATGAACGAAAGTGGTTAAAATAGTATGGTGGGGCCCAGGGCCACTCACGGTAGACCTTTCGGCCGTCCTAACCACTTTCAGACAACGGGACAAGAACGAGCGGCGTAATCGGCAGGCGAAGGGATCAACTACATACACAAATGAGTATGTATGCAAGCCACATACAACAGTCCTCAGAGCCATTCCATCTAAAGGAAATAGAAATATAGCAACGCCATACGGCAAGATCCAAATGTCCTAGATAGATATAATAATTTTAGGATAGCTCCTCATACATCACACATAAGAGTATCAGGCGGAAGCGGAAAACAAGATCCGAGTACGGATAAGAAGAAAATTGGCATAAGTTGCCCCATAAATAGTCACATCCCGCCCACAGATCCCACGGATCCCCGTTCCCGGAATCTCTACACCGAATGATCGTTGCCAACATCATCTATCTCTTCCACCCAGTATCCATCTTGCGGGACACCTGTTCATCTGAATCAAACAATTTATCGTGTGAGACCCTAGGGGTACTCAGCAAGTCTTTATGCCACTAAAGGGGACACAACCTGGGGTGACGCAATTGCAGCAAAAGATAATACCTAACAATTCTATAGAGACTCGCTAACCTTCCGCCTAACCACGGATAGACGAAAGTCCGTGAATTAAGAACAACAGTTATAACAGTATAATTAACAGATCCATCCTCCTCCTCGCTTACCAACGAGGAAGCGGATGAACAACCCCCATCATCCGTTGGCAGTTTTATTAACCATTCCATGAGTGTTGCACTATTTACTATTCAAGTACTTAGTCAATTTAAAAGCGGTACTTTAGTTATACTTGTCTATGATCGAGAAACTGTGCTCCAAGTCGTCCATAACCGCGGACACGGCTTTCAGAAAGATTTACCCTGCAGGGGTGCACGAATAGCAACACACACTCGATCAACCTCGGAAAAACCAAATCAAAACCCAACGAGGCATTCACGACAAAGCAATCACAGGATTCAGAAACATTTCAGGGGGCCACCCCATTAAGCTACCCGCAACGAAGTTGGCCGGCTCCGAGATGGACCCAAGGTTTGTGTGGACGGCGGTAAACGACTGGGAACCCGAAAATGTGACTGGGCTTGTTGATACAGCGAAAACATGTCACGATCCAAAACAGTACAGGTGCTCCTCACACAATCTTAAATAAAGCAGTAACATGGCATAAGTACAGGATAGTAATAAAACCCCAAACTAATTGTGGCCCCAAGAAATAAGAATGAATCAAGCTCTAGCTCAGGGGGGTCCATGAGGCCTCCCGGATGTGGATAGTGCGAATAGTCAAGGAACAGGAATCAAGTACTCGGGGTCCTACGGGACACAAGTGAGCAGGAAAAACCAAATAGCAGATATTGCTCACCGGTGCCTCTTTCATTAGTTATCCCATTACTACTCAGGTTATGTTGTTTAGGTACCTCATTTTCCATCAGAGACTCACATACCCTACTCATGCTTTTCTACGACTCGCATGGCTCAAACAACTCCTGTAGTAATGCTCATGGGACCGGAACAAGCTTGGTGTGGTTTAAAAGTAAAGGCTATGCAGTACTTGGGATTCAATTTAATGCAATCGCGACTCAATGATGCAAGAATAAGATAGAGGCAATAGGTACTGTATGTATGCAAGCATGTGGTAGTGCTTGCCTGGCAGCTCAGTTGAAGCGAGAGATGGATCTGGGTAATACTCCTGTGATTCCTGGTAATTCTCCTACTGGGCGTCTATTCGAAGAAGAACCAAACAAACAAGGGCCAACATAAATAAAGTGCGCAAGGATATGAATTGAAGTGCAACAAGCAACCACGCATGCCATGATGAATGATGCACAATTACATGGCATTAAAGTAGCATGGAAAAGGTGAGGTGTGGATACAAGAAATAAAACATTTTATTATTCATTTGCCCAAGTTTTATTGTCATAACCAGTTCAGATTTTAAGTGACAACATGATGCATGCTTCCATTCAGAACAAGGACTGCATAAATAGAACGGACTCGTCGCGCTGATCGATTTAGACATATTATTTGTCAAATTTGGAGTTATACAACAAAAGTTATTAATTAAATAAGGAAAAGGGCATTTTCTTGTAATTTTAGTCATCTCGAAATTTAATGAGTTCAAAATATATTTTGAAGGGCATATTTGAATTCCTCACATTTTTCTGATTCCAAAACATATATTACATGTATTATTTGGATTTGTATTTTAAAAATTATTTGAATCTGAAAAGAATTTGAATTTAAATAAATTTGGAAAAGATTTGAATAAAAACAGACTCAGGGAATTACTTTTCTCACTCAGGCGAAATTAACCCCAGACACTGACAGGTGGGCCTTTGTGCTGACTGGACCACGCGCGGGAAAAACTTTTGTCACCGCGGGCTCGCCTAGCCACAGTGACTGCGGGGTGGGCCAACTGGTGCAGGCCCACGTGTCAGCGGTGGGCGAGACAGAGGCTGACAGGTGGGGCTGGGGCTGGAGCGCGGGTTGCGGCTGAGAAAGACAGAGGGGTTTTCTGCGAAAGAGCTAGCGGGGCCGACAGGTGGGGTCGTTAGTAGCGTGGGTCGTAGGAATCAAAAAGGTTGGGGGTTTTTTTGCAAATCGACCACGACCCGGTACTGTTTTTCTTCCTCTCGCGTCTGGCGGCAGGTGCGTGCGCGGCGCGGAGCGGGGATTCGATCCCGGGCCGCGGGAGTGCGCGCTGAGGGGGCTGACCGATGCGGCGGGCTAGGGGAGCTGACAGGGAGGTGGACGCGAGCTAGATAAGGGGCTGTTCGGCGCGGAAAAAGTGCAGATGCCGGCGAGCTCTGGCGCGCGGTGGGTGTTCGACGGAACGTACGGCGGCGTTAGGGCGGTACGGCGAGGCGGACCATGTCAGGGAGAAAGAGATTCTCACCGCGGGCTCGGATCGGCGCGAGGAACGGCGAGGTGTCGAGGATGCAGGCGCTCCGGCGGCTAGGGTTTCGGGGAGCTGCGAGGTACTGGTGGCGCTGGGGAGCTTCTCGTCCACGTAGGCGCGGTCGGGGTGGTGCAGGGGGTTCCTCTCGGTCGCCCAGGACACCTCCACGTCGAGCTGCTCGGCTGGATCGTCGGGGCGAGGTGGTGCTGGCGGCGAACGGCGGCAGGTGGTTGTCGTCGGGGAGGAAGAAGGAGGAGAGGAGGGGCGACTCGGCCAGATCTGGGGAGGCTAGAGAGGCGTGGGGAGGAAGGGAAAAGAAAGGAGAGAGGGAGGAGAGCAGCTGGGGCACGGCAGGATAAAGGTGGCCTCGTGCCACCTTTTCTCTCCTCCTCGAGCACGTGCTCGGCCGGCTGGGCTGGAGGGGAGGCTACAGGTGCGGCTAAGGACAGCAGGGAGGCTCGGCTGGAGGGGGACCCTCGGGTCAGGGAGAGAGAATAGAGGGAGGGGTAGCTAGGTTAGGTTATATGGGGCATGGCTCGGGTTAGGGTTAGCTAGGGTTAGGGAGAGGGTTAGGGTTAGCTAGGGTGTGGCTCAGCAGGTTAGAGAGAGAGGGAGGACAAGAAGGTCATGCTAGAGAGAGAGAGGGAGCAAGCTTAGGGTTTAGGAGAAAAAGAGAGAGAGAGAGGAAAGAATTAGGTTAGGTTTTTATTAAGCATTTATATTTTAATTTGATTATGAGGCCAAACCAAGGAGAAGCATGAGACTTGATCTTGCTTGAGACAATGGGAAGGAGAACCAAGAAAGAAAGAGGAAGAAAAGAATTAGGTGGAAAAGAAAAGCTCATATGATCATGCTTGAAGAAAAAATAAAAATAAAAAGATATGGTTGAGGTTATGGGGATGGTGGAGTGGTAGGAGGTGATCTTCCAAAGTTAGGATCCATCTTCCAAAGATAGGATCCACTAATTCCAAGAAAAACCAATGGAGGAAAAAGGTGGTGGAGGAGCTTGAATGGCCCATGCAAGAATAATAATACCATTATTTATTTTGTGACAACACTAATAATATGATGGCATTATTAATATGCATTTCCAAGAAATGGAATAAAGCCAAGCAAAAGAATTCTTAAAGGACTAGATCCACCCTATTGCCCATGAGCTAATAAAACCCCAAATAAAACAAACAAGCTCATGATCTAGTAGGATGGTGGAATTATAAAGTGGTGGAAAAGAAATGTGGTGGAATGGAAATAAAAGATATGCCCCCAATTCAACTTGGGCATTGAACAATATATCAAAAGCCAAATACAATATCAAGAGGAAAATACAATTAATAATGCATGTGAGAGGAGAGCCAAAAGAAAAAGGGTTTTATATGATGCTCAAATGCAAGGTGGCATGATGACATGAGCATGGTATAGTTATGATGCAATAATAATATATATGAAGTAGCTAATCTTACTAGGACAAGTAGCATTACAATTGTTAGACAATTGGGGTGCTACAATGCCTCCCTCTCCTCCCATGGCGCCAGACCACAGAGGTCCTCTCCCCTCCAGCTCTCTCCCTCTACCCCTGGCAGAGAAATAGACAGTTTCCTGCCGCAGTAGGGAATTGATACATTGCAAATGTATCTATAATTTTTGATGTTCCATGCTTGGTTTTATCCACTTTCTTGTGTTTTGTTCCAACTTTGGAGTACTTTTCTTATGATTTCTTGGACTAACCTATTAACAAGAGCCACAGTGCCAGCTGCCTGTTTTCTGCTGTTTTTGATTCTAGGAAAGTCAGAAAATGAATATTCTCGAAATTGGACGGGACAAAAGCCAAAGTGCCTATTTTTCCAGAAGACTCAAGGAGCCAGAATACGAGACGGAGAAGAGCCAGGGGGTGGCCACACCACCTGGTGGCACGGGCCAGGCCAGGCCGCGCCAGGGGGTGGTGTGGGCCCCCCAGGCACCCCCTCGGTCTCCCTCTTCGCCTATAAGAAGCCTTCTGACCTAAAAACTTCGGGGGGTTCGACGTTTTTCCAGAAGGAGTTCCGCTCCGCCGCCACCACCAGATTCCATGAAATAGCACCAGAAACTCCGTTCTGGCACCCTGTCGGGACGGGGAATTGGAGGAGATCATCGCCATCATCATCACCATCGCTTCTCCATCGACCATCCATGTTTCCCCCATCTATGAGTGAGTAATCCCCCGCTGTAGGCTATGGGGATGGTAGGGATTGAATGAGATCGTTCATGTAATGGCATCAGATTGTTAGGGCATAGTGCCTAGTATCTCTATTAGTGCTTTATGACTTTGTTGCAACTTTGTTGTGCTTAATGCTTGTCACTAGGGCCCGAGTGCCATGATTTCAGATCTGAGCTTATTATTGATTCATCATGATAGTATTGTTTTGGGTCTTATCTACAAGTTGTTTACACACGTTGTTGTCCGGAACCTATGGTCCCGAAGTGACAGAAATCAAGGTGCCGGAAGGGAAAGGCTTTGTGTGAGGATCACATGTGTTCACAGAGTGTTAATGCTTTGCTCCGGTGCTTTATTCAAAGGAGCACCTTAATTACCAGTAGTTCCCTAGAGGCCCCGCTACAAACGGGCTGGCAGGACAAAAGATGTTGTGCAAGTTCTCATTGCGAGCACGTATGACTATATATGGAACACATGCCTAGGATTGTCTAGTACTTGGGTGCTTTATCTTATTTATCTGCAATTGCCCTATGTTCTGATTGCTATGTGAATTGTCTTGTCCATGCAACGCCCGTCCATCCATCCCTATGCCTACCGCACTTGAATCCCACTGTTTACTGCTTTTGTTACTACTGTCTTTGTTTTACTACTGCTGTTATTTTACTATTCCTACTACAAAACTGTTGCTACTAATAAACTGCTATGAGCGAGATTGTTTCCAGGTGCAGCTGAATTGACAACTTAGTTGTTAAGACTGATAAGTATTCTTTGGCTCCCATGTGTTGAATCAATAAATTGGGTTTCACTTCCCTCGAAAATACTACGATACACCCCCTATACTTGTGGGTCATCAGGAATCAGCCAAAATCCTGCCCGACAGAGAATGCTTCCTTCTTTCTTTTGCTGCAGCCTTGATTCTTCTTCCTCAACTCCTTGTCCTTCCTCATAACTGATCAAACATAGGTGCAAAGATTTAGGTAGTATAAAATTCTTAGTAAACAATATTCCAGAATCAACTAGGAAGGAAATCACATGTTGCTTTAACAACTTGGCTCTAGCCCTTGTAATAGGTCCAATTTTGATTTCATTAGTGTCTTGAATCTTTGCATCATTATCTTCAGTGAATAATGGAAGAATGGTAGAGATGTCCTCATCATCCTCCCCACTTCAAAAGGTGTCGACCTCAACGCATCAAGATCTTCCTCTTCATATGGTGTCAAATCAGTCATATTGAAAGAATTACTGACACCAAACTCCTCAATAGGGAAATATATCTTATATGCATTGTCATTTATCTTGGAAAGAACCTTGTAAGGACCAGCACCCCGAGGAAGTAGCTTTGACTTACGCTTCTCAGGAAATCTATCCTTGCGAAAATGAACCCACACCATGTCTCCTGGCGGAAATAGCACCTCCTTTCTCTTCTTATTGATACGGCTAGCATTATCCTTGCCCTTCTTCTCAATAGCTTCTTTTGTATTCATGTGGATATTCATCACAAAATCTTCCCTCTTGGTTGCCTCCATGTTCTCTCTTTCTTGAATAGGAAGATGCAACAAATCAAGTGGTGTGATGGGTTTGAAACCATAGACCACCTCAAAAGGACACAACTGCGTGGTAGAGTGTACAACCCTGTTATATGCAAACTCGACATGTGCCAATCAATCCTCCCAAACACGCAGTTTCTTCTTGATCATAGATCGCAGCAACTCTGTTTGTCCACCTATGTTTGTCCATTAGTTTGGGGATGACAAGTAGTGCTGAATAATAACTTTTTCCCTAGTTTTCCCCAAAGAGTCTTCCAAAAATAGCTCATGAACTTCACATCACGATCAGAAATAATTGTCCTTGGTACTCCATGTAATCTCACAATGTCCCTGAAAAACAGATTAGCAACATGCGACGCATCGTCGCTCTTGTGGGAGGCAATAAAATGTGCCATCTTAGAAAAACGATCCACTACCACAAATATAGAATCATGTCCTCTCCTAGTTCTAGGCAATCCTAATACAAAATCCATGCTAATGTCTTCCCATGGAGTAGTAGGTGCAGGTAGAGGAGTATACAAACCATGAGGCTTAAACTTCGACTTGGATGTGTTGCAAGCAATGCAACGCTTGACAAATCTGTCCACATCACGCCTCATCTTAGGCCAATAAAAATGATCAGCGAGCATGAGGAGTGTTTTCTCACGCCCAAAGTGGCCCATCAATCCACCAACATGTGGTTCCTGCAATAAGAGCAAATGCAGAGACGATTCTGGAACACACAGTTTGTTAGTTCGAAACAAGTACCCATCATGAATATCATATTTTTCCTAAGCTTTCCCATTAACACACAACTTATGTGGGGCAGCAAAATCATGATCAGTAGCATATAAATCACACAAACTCTCCAAACCAGGAACTCTCACATCCAATTGTGTTAACAACATATTTTTCCTAGAGAGAGCATCAGCTACAATATTGTGTTTTCCCTTGTTATGTTTAATGATGTATGGAAAAGACTCAATAAATTCAACCCACTTTGCTAGGCGCCTATGCAAGTTTGATTGTGCTTTCAAATATTTCAAAGCTTCATGATCATAGTGTATAATAAACTCTTTTGGCCATAAATAATGTTGCCAAACCTCAAGCACACGCACAAGAGCATATAATTCTTTTTCATAAACAGGATAGTTCAAACGAGCACCACTAAGCTTCTCAGAAAAATAAGCTATAGGACATCGCTCTTGCATCAACACACCACCAATACCAATGCCACTAGCATTACACTCAATCTCAAATTGCTTATTAAAATCAGGTAGTGCAAGCAATGGTGCAGAAGTAAGAAATCTCTTCAACTCATCAAAAGCATTATCTTGGGCTGGTCCCCAAACAAATTCGACCCCTTTCTTAGTTAGTTCATTGAAAGGTGCAGCAATGGTACAAAAATCCTTCACAAATCGTCTATAGAACCAACAAGTCCATGAAAACTTCTAACTTGACTAACATTCATAGGACTAGGCCAATTTTGTATTGCTACAATTTTAGAATTATCTACCTCAACTCCATTCTTATAAACAACATATCCTAGAAATATGACCTTGTCTTTGCAGAAAGTGCACTTCTCAATATTACCATACAATTTAGCATCACGTAGCACATGGAAAACTTGTCTAATATGATCAATATGTTCAGATTTAGTGTGGCTGTAAATTAATATGTCATCAAAATACACAACCACAAATTTGCCTATAAAATCTCTCAAAACATGGTCCATTAATCTCATGAAAGTACTAGGTGCATTAGTGAGACCAAAAGGAATGACTAACCACTCATATGAACCAAATTTTGTTTTAAAGGCAGTTTTCCACTCATCCCCTTCCTTCATCCTAATATGATGATAACCACTATGAAAATGAATTTTAGAGAAAACAACAGCACCACTCAAGTCATCTAACATATCCTCTAAATGGGGAATAGGATGACGATATCGAATAGTGATGTTATTAATAGCTCGACAATCTACACACATGCGCCACGTACCATCTTTCTTAGGCACTAAAATAATAGGAACAACACAAGGACTAAGGCTCACATGAATATATCCTTTATCAAGAAGTGCTTGTACTTGTTTCTGAATCTCTTTAGTCTCTTCAGGGTTGGTGCGGTAACATGCTCGATTAGGCAACGATGCTCCTAGAATCAGGTCAATTTGATGCTCAATACCTCACAATGGTGGCAAACCTTCGGGTACCTCCTCCAGAAACACATCATTGAATTCCTGCAAAACAGTAGAAACACCAATAGAGAGAGTGGTCATGTCGTTAGAAACCAAAATTTCACCCTTTTAGACTAGCACCAGTGGTACAGCAGAGGGATCATCTCCAAATTCTCTCAAATCTTCATTTGTCACCATCAGCATGAAGGAATCAACTCCACCATCAGAACATGCAGACAGAACTGGCGTGGCAGGCAAATTGTCTTGGGAGTGTGCCGCGGTAGAAATCTACGTGTTTCTATGATGCAGTAGAGAACTTGGCACTTCCTGTGTTGCGACAGAGATCTGGGGAGACAGTGAAGCAAAAATCTTTGCCACGGTAGAGAAACTGCAGAAATCTTTGCCGCGGTAGAGAACTGAGCGGGGCACTCTGCCGTGGCAGCGAAGTGGCTGGAAAGCTGTGTCACGGCAGCAAAACATGATGTGAAGAGTGCCGCGGCAGAGGAGGTGTGATCGTGCACTGTCAATGCAGGTTCTTGTCGTTGTGTCTTTGCATTATCATGCTAAGATTGATTTCAGTCTTCTGACGGGACTCATTAACAATTGCTTGTGGAGACATGGGTCTCAGTATCACATCATTGCCTTGCCAATTCAACTGATATGTATTTTCCTTCCCATTGTGACGAACATCATGATCATATTGCCATGGACAGTCCAACAAAAGATGGAAAACTATCATAGGGACCACATCACATTCGACAACATCTTTATAGGCCCAATCTGAAACTCCGCACGTACCAGATGGCTAACTTTCATCTCACCAGCATCACTCAACCATTGAATAAAATATGGGCTAGGGTGTGGATAGTACTTCCATTTCAGTTTTGTACAAAGCTCTTTACTAGCCAAATTTCTGCAACTCCCTCCATCAATAATGACTTTGCATGCTCCACCTTCAGTCACATCAGCCCGTGTTTGAAAGAAATTGCATCTTTGATTAGCTGAACTTGGGTTAACTTGCAAGACCCGAGGGGAACACACAAACACAGGATTTGGAGAAGCATCATAATAATAATCATCCTCAGGGACGTCATCAGGCTCTTCTTCTAACGGATCAGCATCATCCCCAGTCTCGTACCCACCAGAAGCATCAACTATCATAGTCTTCTTATTGGGGCAATCATGCTTGAAGTGTCCCTAGCCACCACATGTGTGACAACTCATATCTTATTTCTGGTTGTAGAAGTAGTGGAACCCGAACCACTCATAGGAGGTGTGGGCTTATCGTTGGACACACCAGGTTTCACAGTAGTACTCACACGGTCACCAACATCACTAGCCTCACGAACACCACAAGAATTCTGACCACTAGAGGGAGAACGTGATGGAAAACGTCCTTGAGCCGACGGAGAACGTGCTGCCATTCTGGCCTCCTCGGCCACAGTAGCTCTAGCCTCTCTAGACTGATGCAAGAGCTCAGACATATCTGCATGGGGATGGTGCCAAACAATGCGTCAAATCTGGAAAGATAATCTAGCAAGGAAACGCTGCATTTTTTGGTCTTCTAGCTCTCGAACTTTAGCATGCTGCATAATCATCTCCATCTCATAGACGTATTCATCCACTATCTTCAGACCTTGCTTCAAATTTGTCAACTTATCATAGAGTGAACGAATATAATTTGCTGGTACAAAACGATGTCGCATCTCCTCCTTCATAGCACGCCATGTAACAATAGTAGGGGCCTTGTCCTCCGCACGATAAGTACAAACATGATCCCACCATATCAATGTGAGGCCTTCAAACTCAGAAGATGGTAACTTCACTTTCTTATTATCAGTATACTCATGCAAACGCCATAATTTTTCCACTTTCAGTTCCCAGTTGAGATACTGTTCAACATCAGTGCCATGAAACTAAGGAATAGAGAATTTAGGCCTAGCTAGGCCATCATTAGGGCGTGGAGTAGCCCCTGCACCCGGGACCACTGGAACACGCTGAGCCACAACAGGAACAAACCCACGGCAATGGTACCTAGGAGCATAGACGCCACAACCAAGAGAAAATGGATTTGCGATCTCACCATTATCACCAACACTAGCATCATCAAACAAATGTTCATTGCGCTGCACTTCAGTGCGCTGCAACAAAGCTCGGATTGCCTCCATCGACTAAGTCAGTGTAGCAACCGAGTTCTGAAGAGTTGTCACTTGTATTTGGATGGCGTTGACTGTTCTGTCTGTCCCTTGGAGCTTGTTTTGGACAGCCTGAACTTCTCCATCAAGAGCATCGGCTGTCATCTAAATAGAACACTGGAAGTTATCACGTAACCCTTCAAAATAACTCCACAAAGCTTGAGTGTTAACATCCTTTTTCTACATCACATCAAACTCATCACTAGCAGACATGATTAGTACGTTAGTGCACAAAAACAAAATATGTGTATGGTGCAGCTCTCAAAATCACTAAGCAACTCAAAGAAAGGAACTCTTACCACTCCAAAGTAAATTATAAGTGCTTACCAATAGATGATCAAAACACGTGCACATATGTGATGATGCGAATACCGAGGGAAAGACTATCACACGGCAACCAGGTTGTATGGTGGATCTCTAGGTGAGGATACCTACACGCCAAAGTACCAAATCCTAGTGCTGGACGTATGACAAAGACCCACGAGAAACACACACAGTGGAGATAAAAAGGGGCAAAGCAACTATAAACAAGAGCACACAAGATGTATGTCGGAGTAAATCTCGTGTTGCAATGCACAAGGTGAGATGCTAGCAAAAAGCTTAGTGTATACAGGCATAAGATTGCTCAATCTACAGGTGCAAACCAAAGGAAAAACACTGCCAATATGTGCAATAGATAGCAAAACTCAAGCCTGATAGTAATCTTTTTCCCTCGTTTTTTTATATTTCTTTTCTATTTTTTTTGATATTGTTCTCTCTCTCTATATATTTTTTGATTATTTTGTTGTAGGGCACAAACACCAAAGCAAAACTGAGCATGGAAGAACAATTTAGATAACCAACGACCTAATGAGCAACCCGTAGAGCAACAAAATATGCCAGTCTCGTAGGATAGGTCTAGACACAAAGAATGGCTGACTATGGCTCACAAAGACAAAAAAACAAGGTACGCTATGTGGACACAAAAAGAAACAAGAGAAATGGACTCAAACATCCCACGGTAGAGAATCTGCCAAAACTGTGTCGCGGCAGAAATATCGGTAATTCTGTGCCGCGGTAGAAATTCTGCTGGAACACATGTTGCGGCAGGACTGTGCGGCGTGGTAGGACATGCAGCGGGCGGTTACCGCGGCAGCAACGGCAGAGGGCGGCTGGCGCGGGCAGGCAGCGTGCACGGGCAAGCCTTGGCATGTGCGGCAGGGGCTATGGTGGCGCGCAACAGCCCTTGGAGCGTCGTGCAGCATGTTGACTACAACCAGGACAGATCGGATCCCACCCCACTTGATGATATACGGCCAAAACCGATCCAAAAAACCAACAAGAACTCCAACTAGACTAAAACTAGTACTCAACTCGGATTGGAAACCTAACAAATCTACTAAAGACCTAAAAACCCTAACAAATCTACTACTAAAAAACGAGAAAAAGTAACACAAACGAAGAACACGACCAACACAAGAACTACAATACTGAGGCGATCTAGATCTCAGGCAGAACAATGACTCTTTTTGTGGGCCTTTTTGTGGTATAGGAATAAAAAACGAATCTAAAATATGGATGGATTATGGATTGCTCACCGAGTAAATGCTGGAAATCTGATACCAAGATGATATGGGATGGCCCGATCTTCTCAGAGAGCGACGTAGGTAATGGCGATGATGATGGAGATAACTTGTGAGACACTCACGGCTGCTCCCCTGTTTCCAATGCAACAAATCTTTGGCCCTATAGATATTCACAACACCACACACTTGTGCACGTGATCCCGGACCACGAACAGTTTGCAATCTACCAATTCCTAGTGGAACGACAGATAACACTTAATTAGAGTCAAATTGATATTGTCTAGCAAAACACAATCACAATGTCGGAGGATTCAAATGTCGGAGGATTCAAGATGAATGCTTGTAGCAATCCAATCTAGGGTTTAATCTAAAACAAGTCTAAGGGAATAAGGGGGGTGGCGGCTGCCTATATGGGAGGCCAGCCGCACACAACTAGGCTTGACCCAAGTGGGTCCTAGTCTGATACAAGCCGTCCCTAAAGGGCTCGACCAAAACTGGCACACGGGCCACACGTGGGGGTGCACCTGGCTAGGTGCAGCCCGACCTCTCCTAGACCTCCTCCGGGTGCATGCCTCCCTCTCCTCCCCTGGCGCCAGACCATAGAGGGCCTCTCCCCTCCAGTGCTCTCCTTCTACCCCCGGTAGAGAAACAGACAGTTTCCTGCCGCGGCAGGGAATCGGCCAAAATCTTGCCGCGGTAGAGAATCCTTCCTTCTTTCTTGTGCTGCAGCCTTGATTCTTCTTCCTAAACTCCTTGGCCTTCCTCATACCTGATCAAACATAGATGCAAAGATTTAGGTAGTATAAAATTCTCAGTAATCAATATTCCATAATCAACTAAGAAGGAATTCACTTGTTGCTTTAACAACTTGGCTCTAGCCCTTGTAATAGGTCCAATTCTGATTTCATTAGTGTCTTGAATCTTTGCATCACTATCTTAAGTGAATAATGGAAGAATGGTAGAGATGTCCTCGGCAGGAACAAGGATCCGGCGTACCCTGAGTTCGAGAGGGGGCTGAATCATGCGTTCCATGCTGCTCAACAACGGCGGGGACAGCGGCGTAAGCACACAATAGAGAGGTTGGCACGAGTTTTTTTACCAAGGTTCGGGACCATCATGAGGAGTTAAAGCCCCTACTCTTGCTTGGTTGTATTGCTCGCTGTGCTTCACGAGGGTACAATGGAGAACTAATGTCTAGGGTTACAAGTTCTAGGACTCGACCCCTTCCAAGGTTGGAGAAGGCCTCCTTTTATAGGGCGGCTGGGCGTCTTCCCCGTAAACATTGGGCGGGAAGGGTCACCACATCGACGCCATTTGAGAACCCGGTCTACCAGTCTCCTATTGGTGGACTTGGTCCTCCATGCTTTGGTCCTCTGTCGGTCCGTCATAAAGTTGGCCTGCCTAACGCCATCCTTCGCTTCCTGACATTGCCCTTGTCCCCTTACACCAAAGTGGCAATGGCTAGCTTGTCTGGATCCTCTAATGCCCTTGGCATCCTTGCACCGGTTGGTACATGGTCCCTCCTTGCTTTACCGAGGTGACCGAGTCTCCCCTACAGGTCATTGTCTTCTTCTCTAGTAGTGAGGGGTGGTCATAGACATGCCCCCCAGCTTGCCCCTCTTGAGGCCTCCTTGGAGCCCCGACCTCCCCCGTGAGACCCTATGTCAGACTTGCTTCCATAGGACAAGGAGGTGGCCCTGTAGGTGGGGCCATCACCCGCAGGATCGGGGTACCCCGGGTACCAGGACTCTGACAGTAGCCCCCAGGCGCTCGCCATGCACGCTTCCTCTCATACGCGTGAAGGGGCATGGACCCCAACCGGTCGGAGGCCACACCCTGGGGGTGGTTATGTAGCATCCGGCTCCTTGGGTGCATCTTCGTTGTGCACTCAACCTTCGGGCCATTGAGGAGAGGAAAGATTCCCCCACTTGGGACCCGCTCTCCACGACGTGACGGTTCGCTGCGGGCATCTAAGGCCCGTGCCACGCGTTTTTATTAATGATGGCATCTTCTGCCTTGTTAAATTGGGGTCCGGGTGTGGTGCTTGTTTATCGACTCCGTTCCCCTTTGACTCACTGATATTTCCTCTTTGCCTTGGAGCGCTAGAAAACCCCCTTCTCCCATGGCACCCGAGAAGCTCTCTTCGGGCAAGAAGAGAAAACCGCCGGTGATGGACGAGGTGCAGGCTACACCCATGAAGCGTGGTCGTGGGAGGCCTTGTGGCAGCGGCCGTGGGCAGAGTGGTGGTCTCGGCGCCGGCATGATTGACGCCTCTACCTCAGGGACTGTTACAGTCATCGGTGGGGAGGCGCCGGAGGATGGAGGTCATGGATGGCCTCACAGCCATGGCTGGGGATGTCGAGGCGGTCCCATAGGGTGGTGAGGTTCTAGTGCGGAGTCCCCGACGCTCCTTGCTCCCCCGCATGTGGCTGATGTAATCAAGCTCGTGGATGGCCCCAAGCCGAGCGGATCCTCCTCTGGGATGCGGACTGGTCCGACCGAGTGAAGCTCCCTCAGAACTTTGCTTGGGGTTGCGGGCGACATCCCTGGAGGTGTGCTGCTGAAGCACTCCAGAGGCGACGATCCGTGGAGCGTGAACGTTGAGATCCCCTAACCGGTCCAGATGTACCTCACCGTCGGGTGGGCCCAGTTTGTCCGTGACCACTGCATCCAGCAAGGCTCCATGATTTTGTTCCGCTATTCTAGTGGAGGGGGCTTTGCCGTGATGCTGCTCGACCCTCTGTTATGCCGCGTCGAGTTCCTGCACCACCTTTTAGGCAGGATGACCAAGGTTCTTCCACAGTCGAGGCCATCCGTTGCTGCTGCCCTGGCGCATCGTCCTTCCCATCTTTGTTCTATAAAGTGAATTCGTGTTGAACTCGTTTGTACGACTGCTCCATTTTCAGTCCGGTTTCCTAGCGGCTCCGTCTGGAGTCCTCGGGTTGGATTTGCTTCCAGGCGTCGTCCTGCTTAATATCTTCCCGCCTTTGCACGTGAGTCGGGAGTACCGCTTGCCTTTACTGGTGAGGCGCTTTCTCCATAGAGGTCTCTTGGTGCCTATTCGTTGTCGCATAGGAGGGCCTTGCAAGGGGTGTGTTATGTAGCCCGACCTTCGGTCATTACCACTTCATGGTGTCCAACTTATACCAAGTCGTCCTGGACTCCAAAGGTGAATCCGTCCCTCTATGCTAGCCCACTTTCTGCCCCATTGGATGGTATACTACTTCATACTCCATCCCATATCCATGATAGGTTCACACAAACAAGTACAGAGGCACAGGAGGAAGACTGGAACACCAAGCCCGACAAGATGGAGGCTTGGAAGAGAAGACAGAAGAAGCAGCAGCTAGAGCATTGGAGTCTCTGGCCTGCGCACACTAGAGTCTCCGGCCACACCAGAGTCTCCAGCCTGAAGACACCAAAGTCTCCGGCCTGCATACCCCGGAGTCTCTGGCCCATCTCCGGACCAACCCCTAGATGGAGCTCGAGGACAGCCAGAAGGCCCCTCCGAAGATGGAACGGAGACCGACCGGAATCTCCGGCCTAGATCGGAGTCTCCAGACCCCCACACCTGAGTCTCCGGCCTGAGCGTATGGGCCTACTTGCTACCAGCTGGTCCTTTAGCCCATGTACCCCTTAGTCCGCCCAGACTTTCCCCTTTTATTCCTAATCTACCCTTGAACTAGTGGCTGGCCTATATATAGTGCCCCCACTCCCTCATGTAACCCGAGGCATAGATGATAGACTAAAGACAACCCCCTTTGTGGAATCTCCAGTTTTGCCTCATCCCCTTCTACCAAAGGGGGTCGACTATTGTCACCACCTTGTTGGAGTTTGCATCGTGCCTCCCTCGTTGTACAAGGCCTTGGCATTGGTGTCCCTTTTCCCAGACGTCAACACCCTCTCCAAGGTGTTATTCCCTCTCCGCTTGGGATCGAGGGAGCACGTTGACCGATCTTTCCTTGGGAGGATTCTATCGGACCGGTGGCCACCGGCGAGAGCAATCGGCCTTGTATCGTGTGATTTTTGCGTGTGTTCATCATGTTCTTCACGAGATGTGCGTCCGCTTCCACTACCTTCTCCCTTTCTCCTCGCTTTCCCATCGATTTGACCATGAGATCTATGAAGATCGGGCCACCACGGGGTTATCCCATAATATTGGTATCAGCAGCTTTTGGTTGCCACGGATTTCTCCTCGATTTGGTCTTTCTCCCCATAAATTCGAAAATTCCACCAAAAACAACCCCAATTCGTGTTTTCGATCGATGTGTGATTGGAGTGCATTTTGGTAGGTTTTGATCCGTGAATTACTTGCTAAACTTGTTGATCTACCTTCCCCTGCCTTCCCATGGCCTAATTCTTTGATTTCCCCCACCAATTTGAGGTTTTGGTTCGAGTTTTTCCGCCCAAAACTCATCCTATTCGTGTTCTTGACGCGCGGGAATCGCCCAGACCAGAGTCTTCGGCTTCGGACAGGAGTTTCCGGTGTGAGTCACTCCATACCGGAGTCTCCGGACTCCTAGACCGGAGTTTCCGCCCCACCTACTGACAGAAAAATCTACTTCACAGTTTTGAGCATAAGTTTTGCATACAAACATGGATTTTGGTGTTCTTTAGCTTGTTTTGAAGAGGAGAAGGAGCTCTACATCATCATTTCCGTGATTAATGCTACCTACTCCATCCAAATTCCGTGAGCAAGGCGGAGTCCACTAATAAAGGGTGAAGATCGGCAACAAAAGGTATAAACAATCCGCGTCTTCTCCCTACTTGCATTCCTTTGTGAGCTACACTATCTTTGCGAACAACAAACACCTATTGGGACTAGTTCCTCCTATGATTTCTTGGGATATGCATATTTGATACCTTGTAGAATTCCGAGCAAAAGTTGTGACCGTGCTAAAGCATATAGTTATCTTGTATAGTTGTTGGCACAAGGAAGGGGCAAGTGAAAAAGAAAAGAAAAGTGAAAAAAATAGAAAAAGAAAAAGAAGAAAAAGAAAGAAACAAACAAGTGCCTCACAGAGTAGGAAGCGAAATCTCGATGTACATCAAATAGGTGGTACTTATTGTGCATATCTCGTAGCCCACCAATTTATTGCAATCGAACTAGCGTCTCTCCTTGCACTTGTGCGACACGAGCTTATAGTCTTCGCTAGGTAATCATTTGGTTCTTAGCTCACTTTCTCTGTCGTACAAGTCCCATTTATCGCACCATGTGTGTTTTCTTGTACATAATTCCTATCTCGTGGATTGACTTGTTTTGTTTTGTGATCGTCGTGGTTCTTTACTTGTCTTTACAATATCTTGATTTCAGATTGTTCCTAGACACGCCACCTTCCATACCTATCCACCATAAGCTTTGTGTGTGTGTGTGTTTTTAGTGGTTAGTTGGTTTTGGTGTTCCGCATGAACTTCACTTTGCTTGGTTTTTATTGCTCTCAAGTGTTGCCACGTGCACGATACTATCTTCCAAGGTAAAGTAAGGTTTGACGTTGCATCCCTAACCCTACCACTTCCATATACACCACTTGGTCTTGTGAAACATGTCTAGGGACTCCGGAACCAAGGATGATTTCTATGAAGAATCCATGATGAGCCACCATGCATATGCCTCCACAAGCATGGATGACATGATGGAGCACTACACTGAGAATGGCTCCACATGCTTGGGTGATATGGAGTTCTACAACAACAATAACTCCCCAAGCATGGAAGACTTCGAGAACAACAACGACAGCTCCTCAAGTCACATCGACCAAGACGGAGCCTCCACCTCTAGAGCACAAAGGTCCACCCTCCAATGGACAACTTCAAGCGCGATATGTACAATGACTTTGCCAAAACCATGAGCATGATGGACAAGACTAATGATGTTGTGCGCTACAATGCCTCACCAAGAAGAGTGCCAATGACAAGAATCATCGTCGCAAGTGTCATGTGGATGACCAAGTGCGCCATCTACATCAACCTTTAGCAAGGGACGCCAATGACCTCCGTCGACACCATCATAAGGCACCTCCAACTACTCGTGCCACCACAAAAATGGCACCAAGAGCAAGCTCTCCTCCATGCCATCAAGCTTCAACGCCCAAACTTCACGTCCTAGATGGCGCATGCAACTTCATGGATGAGGAAGAAAAATACCGCTACTTCACCAAGTTGGACGAGTACGTCAAGAGGATGGATACACAAGCCAAGGTGGCCACGGCGAAGGATGATCAAGCTCCAAGTAAAGAGCCTACCCTACAAGAATACGGCGACAAGGTCGAGAATGATGAGCATGGGATTTTCCCTTCACCAAAGGAGGCACATGGAGTTGCGCACACCGAGCCTATCCCCATATGCTTGAGTGATGATGTGGTACCAATCCCATGTGAGTATGAGAGCCACTTAGCCCACTAGAGTGAAAACAAGAGTGAGATGAGTGACTCCACCATATGTGAGATTGAGTGCTTCCACTTTGAGGGCATGAGTGATAAACCGAGTGAGTTGAGAGTGGTAGTTGATAGGTGATGTGAGACCACTTTGATTTCTAACAACTTACCCTCTACCTCTAGTGTGTTTTCTCATGGTGTGCTGGGGTCCATGGATCAAGAAGCGCCAAACTTGGAGATGATGATGCCTCAAACCAAGAACATGTACATGGTGGATGAAGATTATGCCATCCCCAAGCATGATGAAGAAGTCACCCACATGGAGACAAATACTACCAAAACACCGACTTCATATGAGAGGTATGAACATGGTAAGAATACACGTGTTGATGATGCCATAATCCCACTAGTGGACATGATGACTTGTGATGATTGGCATGTGATGGATAATGTTTGTGATATCACATATGCTTCATTGATATTTCTATGTGATACTTTGCCTTTGCATAATGTTAAGCATGTGAAATTATTTGATTGTGATGATATTGCCATAGACATGCCATGCTATAAACGTTACATTGATGATATCATTGCTTGCACTTTGTTGAACAATTGCTCTTTCCAATGTTTTGATTGCAATGATGTTACCAATGGTACCCCTCGAACCATGCTTTTTCATGAGTGTTTTACAATTTCTCCCGTTGCTTGCAATAAGTTGAATAATTGCTCTTTCACTTGTTTAGATAGCAACAATAATGATAATATGTTTTCTATTGAGATGGCCCCCATAGCTTTCTCAAATTATGGAGATTTTTATAAATTCCATGATAAGAGTGTTCCCCACACGCATACTCACCATGCATCTATGTTACACTTGATTGACACTAATGGTGATGTGCACAAGAAGAGATATGTCATGATGGATGGTGTTTTTCTCTACCATGCACACACATTCTTCCTTTTATCTATGATGTGTGTAGGTACCCGAATGACCATGTCAACCTTGGTTGAGCATGAATTGCCAATAGAGCTCTAGAGAGCAAGTGAGTTCAAGATCGAACCAAGCTCTGATACCTTTTGCATGCTTTGCATATTTCATGTTGACAAATTGCACTTTCGTATGGTTTGATTGCAAGCATGTTATTGGTATTCTTTCACCTTGTGACAATCATGTTTTGTTGCTATTGGATATTGATGCTTTCCGTGTTGCAACAAAAATGTTGAACAATTTCTCTTTCCAATGTTTTGTGTGTAACCATATTTCCATTATGAGCATGTATTGACACGAGAGCTTCCAAGTCTCTTGTATTGTTGTTGCAACAAACATAAGGACAAATTGCTCTTTCATTTTGTTTGTTTGCAAACATGTTTCTTATGTTTCCTCTTGCGATACTCCAATGCCCATAATGTTTGATTATGATGATTTGTGTGTGGCATCCAACATGGTGACCAATTGTTCTTTCCAATGGTTGGTTGTCACACATAATGATGTTGTTTTGGATATTCTTCCTGTTGTGGTTTTGCCAAATTCTCCTAGCTTTGCATCAAATATGTTTATCAATACTTTAGTCAATTGGTTTGAGTGCCACTCTGAGATGTTATATGGAGTTTTTGAGTTCCCACATTTGGATGATGTTCAAACGATTTCCATGCACTTTGACCTTGCATATGCATATTGTTTGCTATACTTGAGTTGTGCTAATAGTGTTGTGAATAAGAATGGACATGCCAAAAATGACATGCTCCTCTATCACACACAAACATATGTTTCTTGGTCTTTGTTGTGTGAAGGTACAATTGCTTCCGCGTCAACCTCTATGGAACATAAGTTGACAAGACGAACCATAGAGAGTTACCTATGGCTGCCCTTCAATGAGCCATCTCTACATCCTAAGGTAAATTCACTCTAATTGAGTACTCATGCTATAATCTTCATGAATTGGCTATGCTTTGAGTGATGATTTGCTTTTGTGGCGAGCTTTGTAGGCTTCATTGAAGGTGAAGGAACATTTAGGTGTTGTGAATTCAATCTTCTCGAGGACGACTATATGGTGAACCCCAGGATCACGAAGGTCTATTGACATCTTCTACTTTGTGATAACCGTGTAGAGTCGAGGATGACTCTTTTTGAAGGGCGGGGAGATGATGTAGCCCGACCTTCGGTCGTTACCACACCATGGTCTCCAACTTATGCCAAGTCGTCATGGACTCCAAAGGTGAATCCGTACCTCTATGCGAGCCCACTTCCTGCCCCATTGAATGGTATGACTTCATACTCCGTCCCATATCCATGATAGGTTCACACGAACAAGTACGGAGGCATGGGAGGAAGACTAGAGCACCAATCCCGACAAGATGGAGGCTTGGAAGTGAAGACAGAAGAAGTAGCAGTCGGAGCACCGGAGTCTCCGGCCTGCGGACACTGGAGTCTCCAGCCTAAAGACACTAGAGTCTTCAGCCCATCTTTGGACCGACCGCCAGATCGAGCTCGAGGACAGCCAGACGGCCCCTCCGGAGACGGACCGGAGACCTATCAGAATCTCCGGCCCAGATTGGAGTCTCCCGACCCCCACACCAGAGTCTCTAGCCTAGGCGTATGGGCCTGCGTGCCGCCAGCTGGGCCTTTGGCCCATGTACCCCTTAGTACTCCCAGACTTTCCCCTTTTATTCCTAAAGTACCGTTGAACTAGTGGCTGGCCTATGTATAGTGCCCCTACCCCCTCATGTAACCCGAGGCATAGATGATAGACTAAAGACAACCCCCTTTATGGAATCTCTCGTTTTGCCTCATCCCCTTATACCAAAGGGAATCGACTATCATCACCACCTCGTTGGAGTTTGGATCGCGCCTCCCTCGTTGTACAAGGCCTTGGCATCGGTTTCCCTTTGCCAAGAAGTTAAGACCCTCTCCAAGGTGTTCTTCCTTCTCCGCTTGGGATCGAGGGAGCACGTTGACCGATCTTTCCTTGCAAGGATTCTATCGGACCGGTGGCCACCGACGAGAGCAATCAGCCTTGTATCGTGTGAGTTTTGCATGTGTTCATCGTGTTCATCGCGAGGTGTGCGTCCTCTTCCGCTGCCTTCTCCCTTTCCCCTCATTTTCCCATCGATTTGACCACGAGATCCGTGAAGATCGGGCCACCCACAGGGTGACCCCATAATAGTGTCTCTACATGAATAACTCGGCGGTGGGGGTGCTCCCCCTTCGAGATGACCCGTAGTGCCCCCTGGTGTTGGGGGTGCAGCGGGAGGTGACCTGCTGCTCCGGCTGGTCCTTCGAAACCGTCTCGTGAAGCCTTCCCCCTGATGCTTGCTCAACCTGTTAGCCACTTAGAGGGGTCCGTAAGAATAGCACCTAGTTGGGCCGCTAGGGTGTGGCGCCCTCCCGAGCTATCCTTGATCCTCACGAGGGAAGGACTACAGGGTAGCCACCTACTTTGTTAGCCTTCTTTCTGAAGAGGATTGTCGGTCCGGAGAGGGTTTTTGCCACTGGAGGGGATATCCTCATGAGCCACCCCGTAAGCCTCCCAAGGGAAAAACCGTGGGGCAAGTGCTTATCCTGTTAGCCCCCTCTGAGGAGGAGACCGTAGGTCTAGCATGAGGTTTGGCCACTGCAGGGGGGATATCCTCACGAGCCTCCCCGTAAGCCTCCCGTAGGAAAACCCATGGGGCAAGTTCTTATCCTATTAGCCCCCTCCAAGGAGGAGACCGCAGGTCTAGCATGAGGTTTGGCCGCTCGAGGGGGATAGCCTCACGAGCTGCCCCGTAGTAAAAGCCGTGGGTCAAGTACTTATCCTATTAGCCCCCACCGAGGAGGAGACCGTAGGTCTAGCACGAGGTTTGGCCGCTGGAGGGGAATATCCTCACGAGCTGCCCCGTAAGCCTCCCAAGGGAAAAGCTGTTGAGGACAAACCTCTAGGGTGGCCCGATCTTTCACGAATCCCTTCCAAATCGAGGATGGAGTGTGGGGGAGGAGGGGAGGATGAACACGACGAACTCATGCACGAAGAACACGATGAACACACACACACAAAACCATGACACACTCTAATAGCTCACGCTGGCGGTGACCGGTCCGGCGCAATCCCTAGGATTAGTGTCGGTTGGAGGACTCTCTCTCGAACCGGCACGACGATTAGGGAGATTCGATGAGGTCTTGACATCTAGGAAAAGGGACTCTGATGCCTAGGCCTTGTACAACACAGAGGCACGATGCAAACTCCAATGAGGTTTGTGATATTTGGTGCTCCTTTGTCAAAGGAGCATGAGGCAGGAACTAGATAGATCCACAAGGGGTTTCCACTAATTCCAAATATCATGCCTAGGGTTTAGAATAGAGGTGGAGGACTATATATAGGCCAGCCACTAGTTCAAGGGTAGTTTAGGCAATAAAAGGTAAAGTTTGGATGGATTAAAGGGTACATGAGCTGAAGGCCCAAAAGGCTTTTCACATGCCTGATCCACTTACACCGGAGACTCCGGGGGTCCGGAGACTCCGGGGTGAAGTACATAATCCGGGGTGGCATACAGAGAGTTTGCTCCAGGGGTGCGAAGTCGATGCCAGAGTCCTTGGGCGGAGACTCCGGGGTAGATAGGCCAGAGACTCTGGGTGCACGGAGACTCCGGTGTTGACAATGCTCTCCGGTGAAGACTTTGCGGGGCCAAACAGAGGGTTCCTGGTGGGGGCCCGGAGACTGGTCCAGAGTCTAGTCCGGAGACTCTGGGCTTGGTCCAGAGACTCTAGGGCTTCAGCTCTAGTAGCTTCTTCTTCATGTCCTGCTCCTTGTTCTTCATCCGTGGATGCTTCATAGCTGATAATGCACAACGTAGTGGCATGAAGTAACAAACCATCCAAGGATGTATCAAAGTCACACGAGGAGAGGAGCGAGTTAACCTTAGCTTGTAGTAGTTTAGCTCGGGCTGGAGTCATTTGTCCACATGGGGAACCGGGGGGTGTAGATGTAGGAGCGTTTATAGGACGGGCTGCATCAGCTCCCCCCCTTGGGAAAGAGTCGTCCTCGACTCTTCATGGTTATCATCTTGAACATCTCCATGGTAGGGTGAAATGTGCTTGACATTGAATGTATTGCTTGCAAGGTACTTGGATGTCGGAATATCAATGATGTAGGCGTTGTTGTTGATTCTCTTTAAGACCTTGAAGGGACCATCTCCTCAAGGCTTGAGCTTGGAGTCGTGTTCTTTGGGAAGCGGTCCTTGCTTAGGTGTATCCACACGAGGTCACCTTCTTCAAAGATCATCTCCTTCTTGTCCTTGTTTAACCTTGAATATTGGTGAAGGACTTGTTGCTCGATTGTAGCTCTTGTTTCCTTGTGAAGCTTCTTCATAGCTTCTACGCGCTTGTCGACGTTCATGTTGGTGCGCTCATGAAGAGGTAGCGGTAGGATGTTGAGCACGGTCAGGGGATCGAAACCATAGACGATCATGAAGGGGCTCATCTTGGTTGTTGAGTGCTTGGCACAGTTGTAGGTGAACTTGGCGTGGGGAATGCATTCCTCCCAATCCTTGAGGTTTTTCTTGATCAACACACAAAGAAGGGTCCCGAGGCTTCGGTTGACAACTCCGGTTTGGCCATCGGTTTGAGGATGTGATGCCAATGAAAAGAGGAGCTTGACGCCGAGCTTGGCCATGAGTGTCTTCCATAAGTAGCTCATGAATTTGACGTCGCAGTCGGAGACGATTTTTCTTGGCACACTGTGAAGACGGACTATTTCCTTGAAAAACAAATTTGCAACATGTGAAGCATCATCGGTCTTATGTCACGGAATGAAATGTGCCATTTTTGAAAAGCGATCCACAACGACAAATATAGAACCATGACCATGCTTAGACCTAGGTAATCCTAACAAAAAATCCATACTAATGTCGGACCAAGGTGCATAAGGAATAGGCAATGGCATGTAAAGACCATAAGGGTTAGCTTGTGACTTAGCTTGAACAGATGGTGTGCATCATTGAACGTAGTGTTCCACGTCGCGCTTCATCTTGGGACAATAGTAATGAGTGGAGAGCATGTCCAATGCCTTGTCATGACCAAAGTGACCCATGAGGCCTCCACCATGAGATTCTTGGAGAAGCAAAAGTTGGAGACACGACTTTAGAATGCAAAGTTTCTTTTGTTGAAATAGAAAGCCCTTATGCAAATAGAAATCATCAACTCCTTTATCAGTGGAGCACTTTGCATAAATTGGTTCAAAGAATGGGTCTGAAGAATACAAAGTTTTGATTTCCAGTCAAGTAAGAAGGTTTGTGTGCTTGCGAGACAATGCGTCCGCAACTACATTATCTTTGATCTTCTTATACTTGACAATGTAAGGAAAAGACTCCATAAACTCGACCCACTTAGTGTGTCGCTTACTCAAGTTGGCTTGGCCTTTGAGATATTTCAACGACTCATGGTCGGAATGTATGATAAATTCTTTAGGCCATAGGTAGCATTGCCAAACTTGAAGAACATGAACTAAGGAAAAAGCTCTTTGTCATAAATCAGATAATTAAGGCGAGCACCATCAAGTTTCTCGCTATGGTAGGCTATAGGATGTCCATTTTGCATAAGGACTCCTCCAATGCCAATATCACTAGCATCACATTCTATCTCAAAAGTTTTAGTGAAATCCGGTAACGCAAGGAGATGTTCTTCGGTGAGCATCTTTTTAAGTTCATCAAAAGCTTTTTGTTGAGCTTTGCCCCACACGAAGGTGACATTCTTTTTGGTCAATTCGTTGAGAGGGAAAGCAATGGTGGAAAAGTATTTCACAAAACGACGATAGAAACCAACTAACCCATGAAAACTTTGGAGTTCACTCACATTTGTTGGGATGGGCCAATCTCGTATGTCCTTTACCTTGGAAACATCAACTTCAATACCCTTCGAAGAAACGACAAATCCAAGAAATATCAACTTTTCTTTAGCAAAAGTGCACTTGGGAAGATTAGCATATAGCTTTTCTTGTCGAAGGATTTGCAAAACTTCCATGACATGCGTAATATGGTCCTCAAGCAACTTGCTATAAACAAGTATATCATCGAAATAGACAACGACACTCTTGCCGATGAGAGAATGCAAAATATGATACATAAGGCGCAGGAAGGTGGATGGGGCATTAGATATGCCAAAGGACAGAACCAACCATTCATAGAGACCAAGTTTGGTCTTGAAGGCAGTTTTCCACTCATCACCATCCGCCATGCGTATTTGATGGTAGCCACTACGAAGGTCAATTTTCAAGAAAACCGTGGCTCCACACAACTCATCAAGCATGTAATAAAGACGTGGTATAGGATGTCGATAATGCTTGGTGATAGAATTGATTGGACGGCAGTCCATGCATAATAGTAACATATTATCCAATTTTGGGACAAGAATCACAGGTACAGCACATGGACTAGTGCTAACTTGGATCAAACATTTGGAGACGAGTTGGTTGATTTGACGTTCAATCTTCTTCGTCTCCTCCGGGTTCAAGCGGTATGCGACGCGGTTTGGAAGTGGTGCGCCGGGGATGAGATCAATGCGATGCTCAATTTCCCGAAGAGGAGGTAGTCTATGTGGGAGCTCTTCGGTAAATACATCCTTGAATTCCTGCAAAAAACATCAAAGATAGATGAACATTGGTTTGGTCATTAGTTTCTTGTGCTAGTCCCTTGCAAATGAGGACATAGTGCAAGATGGATGGGTTGTTCCGCACATCTCTCATCTCACGTTTGGTGGTAAGGAGAACACTCTTAGTTTTATCACTCGAGTTTTGCTTGTGGCTCTCACTCACTATGAGATGGTTCTCTCGCTCACCGCTCTTCTCACAAGGAGGTGTTGTGGTTTGCGCCCTTGCTAAAGCCTTTGCATTGTCTGCAATTATTTGGCTAGGAGTCATCGGTTGCAAAACACATGTTTTGTTGAGCCATTTAAAGGTGTACACATTGGTGCGACCATCATGTAGAGTAGCCTTGTCAAATTGCCATTGTCGACCAAGCAACATGTGGCAAACTATCATTGGGACTACATCACACTCGACCGTTTCTTTGTAAGGACCAATGGCGAAGGTGACCGATATGGTATGCTTGATCTTCACGGACCATTGGTCTCTTAGCCATTGCACATGATAGGGGTGCTTGTGCAGATGGAGAGTGAAGTTGAGCTTCTCACACACCTCGATGCTAGCAAGGTTGTGGCAACTCCCTCCATCGATGATCACTTTGATAGATTTGCCATTGATGCGATCTCGTGTTTGGAAGATATTTGAGCGTTGGTCTTCATGCTCTTGAGTTTGAGTGGTCAAGATCCTTGTGAAGACAAGCGATGGACTTGGGTCATGTTCACATATGAGGATTTCTTGATCATCTTCCACTTGTTGCCTTGCCATTGCTTCCTTGACTCACGCTCAAATTCATCTTCACTCAAGTACTCTTCGTCGCCATTGTCATGGATGAACAAAACTTTCTTGTTTCCACACTCGGCCGACTTGTGTCCTTTTCCTCCACACTTGTAGCATTCACTGTTGAAAGGTGTATCACTCTTTTCTTGTTTGCCACTTGGGGGTAGTTTTCCTTGAGGGCTTGAAGGGAGGCTTGGAGGTACTTGAGGAGCTTCCATTTTAGGTTTTTGGCATAGCGATTAAGCTTGCTTGTAGGTGAAATATGTCTTGGGCTTGTTGTACTTGATGTGCTCTTGCACTTGACGTTCAGCCTTTGTTGCGATGTGCACAAGATCAACCATGTTGTTGTATGTTTGGAACTCGACAATGCGCTTGATTGGGTGGTTCAAGCCAATAAGGAAACGTGCCATAGTTTGCTCTGTGTGCTCTTCAATGTTGGTGCAGATCAAGTTGAGTTTCATTTCCTTGAAGTACTCTTCCACGGTCTTTGTCCCCTGAGGAAGCGATTGGAGGTTATTGAAGAGGTCGCGCATGTAGTGCGCGGGGACAAAACGGGATCTCATGTGAGCCTTCATGTCATGCCAAGTTGTGATTGGAGGCTCTTGTCTTGCGTCACGAGCAACTTGAACTTGTTCCCACCAAAGGTTGGTGTAAGCATCAAACTCAAGCGAAGCCATGGAGACCATTTTCTCGTTGCTATAATTTTGTATGCGGAAGATCTTGTCGACTTTGAGTGCCCGTGAGAGATATTCTTCAGGGTCATTTGATCCGGTGAACTTGGGCATCGTGAACTTGAGCTTGCCAAATGTTTCTTCCTCATTGCGATCACGATGGCAATGGTTGCCATGTTGATGACAGTATTCATCTTCCATGCAATCATTGCGACGAGCTTGTTGAGCTTGTTGATGATCTTGTGGTTGCGCAGGTGGAACTTGGTTCTCGCGATTTTGTTGCAGAACTTGCTCTTGCTCTTGGCGTGGTTGTTGACAAAGAGGAGGCTCGTTCCTCGGTCGTTGTTGATAATTAGGCACATGGGCCTCACGGCGAACATCATGGTATTGAGCGTGTTGACATGGTGTGCGTCGCTCAACTTGTACCACTTGGCGCTCCATGTTTTGATTTGGTGGAGGAGGCACCTCGTGATGACCATGGTGTCGGTGCGGACATTCATGATGGTGATGACGAGGAGGATCTTGGAGAGCTTCACGTCGATGATGAGCTTGATTCTCCAAATTGCAGTCATCACTTGTTGTGTCAAGTATGTGTCGTGGGCGTTGGTGGTGGACTTGCCGTTCCACTCATGGTTCGTCTTGTGGTTGCACTTGTTGGATCATTAATGCCCTTGCATGATGACGGTGTTCTTCGCGCCTTTCTTGGGGCCTTGAGGAGAAATCACCATCATAGCTTGATGTTTCGGCATGCCGTTGGGAAGGTACATAGTTTGAAGAACATCCATCTTCAACCACGGGGGCATCATTGCGTCTTGAATCACTTGGATGAAGATCTTATTGAATAGGAGCATGACAATGCGAAGAACTTGAAGAGCTTGATGTGTGTGAACATGGTCTTGCCATTCCGTCAATGAGGACACAAAGCTTGTCATTTGTTTCGGCGACGGAGCATTGGAGCGCTTCATTTTGATGGCCAAAGTTGTGATGCATTGCTTGCATTTGCCTTTCAAGACCATCGAAGCGGTTGTCAATGTTCTTGAACTCGGCTTGTGTCTCACCAAATTGTTCGTCTTGACGTGTCTCGATATCTTGGCAACGATCACGAAACTCTTGTCAGAAGATGAAGTGGCTTCCACGCATCATGTACGGTCCATGTTATTCTTCTTGTGAATGTGGTTCGCTCAACTCACCATGCATATCCATCATGCAAAACACAAAGGGTTGTCTATGGAGAGCAATATGTGGTGGGTAAAACCTTCAACCTCACCTTGGGGATTGCACCAAACTAGAAACCACAAGTGAGAGCTATAAGTGTTCAAAGTGGAATTGCAAAGAAAACTCACACTAAAGAAAGAACTAACTCTCGAAAGCTTGATGGTGGTAGGTTAGGATTGTGGAATGCCAAAGAGCCAATCAAAAGAAAAGGGCTAGTCAAAAGTGGGTAAACTCCAACAAAACTCAAGTCAAAGGCGAAGGTCAACAACTCAGAAGGGTGACGGAAACCTACGACTATAAACACACACGTGGACATTGTTGGGATTGACACGACTATGAAAATGAGAAAACAAAATGTCCTAACGAAGACTACGCTTGTTGTCGTGCCAATCCAAGGAGAGACCATGGCTTGTTTGCAAAGAGCCTTGGGAGCTCTTTCTTTCTATCTTGCTAACAAGCTTTGAGACTCTCTTGCTATGGGAGACTTTTTTCTTCTTCTGTGTATTTTTTCTTTTTTGCTCTCCCTTGATGCTACCAAGTCACTCTTGCTATTGCTTTTGCACTCACACTATCCAAGGACAAATGCACAATGCTCAAGCAAACACAAGATGAGCCACTCTCGTGGGATAGGTACACACAAAGGAAGATAGGGGTGAACAAGGTGACGCAAGTTATACCTTCGTTGGTGATGATGTACTTGACATTGGTAGTGCGGAATGATGGTCGTGGGCCGTGGTGTCAATGAGCGTGGTAGTTGTCGATGTAGACACTTGTTGTTAGTTGCTGACATGCACACGGGGCATCAAAAACAAAGGAAATTAGCCAAAACAGAAAAGAGGCAAAATCTGTCAAAATCTGGCGTTAGAGCCGGAGACTCCGGGGGTTGAGGCCGGAGACTCCGGGGTCGGGGACTCTCCTCCACTTGCTCTAGTTTTTGAGCGGAAACCACGGCATTTGGGCCTCAAATCCGCAAAAAAATTGGCCAAATTGGGCTAGGAAACACAGGACATAGCTGGACCAACACCTAAGACAAGGTTTGGTCGGATCAAATCCACAAATACACTACAAATCAAGAGATCGACCCAAAGGCAAATTTGGGGCTCTTTTTATGGATTTTCGCGTTTTTTGTGGATAGAAGAAAATTTTGTGGGGGAATTCGTGAGCAACGAAGCTCTTGATACCAATAGGTTGAGGGCAAACCAATAGGGTGGCCCGATCTTTCACAAATCCCTTTCAAATCAACGATGGAGTGCGGGGGAAGGAGGGTCGGATGAACATGACGAACTCACGCACGAAGGACACAATGAACACACTCATGCAAAACCACGATACCTTGTCCGCGTGGCAGTCGAGGAATCCAACACACGTAGCTCCGTAAATCATTTTCTCAAAAAATAGCAATAAACCTTCAGCAAAATCAGTGACCGGTGTGAAACCTAGAAACAAGAGGGGATGGCGAATAAAAACAGCTTCTTACAAAACCTCCGAAAAACCGGGGATGGACTTCAAGGAAGGAAATAGCAAAGGCAATCAAAAACACGGGGTTCATCCTCACCAATCAGTAATGATGGATTGCAGACGGAGGTAATGTCTGGGCCAAGGGCACCATAGGTCGCGCGATGGCATGACTACCCGAGCTTGGCGGGGGTAGTCCCCATTCTCAACAGCGTCTGGCTGGAAGACGAGGGTGCACCGAGGGTGGGCGCCATAGTCCCCTAGAGCCCTCGGATCCCCGTCCTTGATTGTGTTTAACTGGGAGACGTGGGCATACAAGGGTGGGTGTCATAGCTCTCTGGAGCCCCCGGGTCCCCATCCTCGACAGTGTTTGGCTGGAAGATGAGGGCATACCGAGGGTGCGTGCTGTAGCCCTCCGGATCTCCCGGTTCCCTGTCCTTGACATTGTTTGGCTAGAAGATGAGGCCATACCAAGGGTGGGTGCCATAGCTCTCTGGAGCCCCTGAGTCCCCATCGTCGATAGTGTTTGGCTGGAAGATGAGGGCATACCGAGGGTGCGTGCCATAGCCCTCCAGAGCCCCGCGTCCCCGTCCTCGACAGTGTTTTGCTGGAAGACGAGGACATACCGAGGGTGGGTGCCATAGCCCTCCAGAGCCCCCGGGTCTCCTTCCTCGATAGTGTTGGGTGGAAGATGTGGGCATACCGAAGGTGGGCTACCGAGACTCTGGGAAACCCCCATATCCATTGCGACGAAGCAACCGCCCCGGACACAACGTCAAAGTCCGTGCGACCCAACCCGGTGTTTTCCTCCCGACCCCCGACTAAACGAGATCCTGACCAGATGCCTTGTCCGTTGGCGTTCTAATGCTTCTTTAGGCCTTCATGCTCCATTCGAATCGAGTTTCGCTTGAAAAACTGGCTGTTGTCGTGCCCTTGATGGTGTGGAAAACACAGCAAGGTTGCTCCCTGTCTTCTTCCTTTGAGTCCTCCCCGCTAGGGTGCTTCTGCTCGACTCCTTTCTGGCGGGTGCCAGTGGCTCAATTTCTAGAGTTGATGGGCGTTGTGGCCCCGGCCCCACCGTCGCCCTCGTCGCGGGCATGCGTGCGCCTGACCGGGGGCCAGGGGCACGGGCAAGGGCGCCACCAGGGCTCTCAACTGGTGTGGGCGTACTCCTCTAGATCTCTAAGCGGGTTTGCGAGCGAAGAGTGGTGAGTCAGCCAAGGCCCGACGAACCATTGTATGAGGCCTACTCCTCGACCCCGGCGCATCTTCCCGAGAGAGTAGTCCGTCCCAGCACAGCTATCTGCTACCCCTGCCCAGATGTTAGCGAGGCAGCCCGCTGAGATCTCACTAAGGCAGGGTACTCTTCCCCATCCTTGTGGTAGGGCACTTTAGTGGTCAACCCCTAACCAGTCGGCGGCGTCGTGGCCCCTGGGGGTGCCAATGGGCTGCCTGGTCGTGTAGCCGCCCTAGTCTCCGTCATCCTTGCTCCCCAAACGAAACCACAGCCGTGGGAAAGCATGGGTGGCGGCACCGAGGATTTCAGAGAGGTACGAGGTCCACCTTTCTTGGTCTAGCTCAGTTGGCGGGCAGAGGAGTTCCGCTCGGGGCACGAGATCGGAAATCTCCAGTGCATACTGGCCGAACCAGTCGTGTAGGGTTACGTCATGGTGGGCCACTATGTCCCCACCGGGGGAAGCCAAAGCCTCCTTGGAGGATGAAAGGGGGAACCCGGTTCATCCCTCACCCATGCAGTGGGAACCGTAACTGGGTGCAGTGCGGCAAGGTCCATCCTTCCTCGGACCGCGGCATCGCGCCCGGTGTGCTGCCGTCCTGGCCTTGACTCGGTACGGGCCATCATGCCAACGGAGTTGGCGAAGGTTATCAGAGCACGCCTCAGCCCCCTACCTAGCGTGCCAAATGTCAGAGAAGCATCCTCTAAAGGAACAAGGGTTTGACATACCCTGAGTTGGAGAGGGGGCTTCATCACGCTTTCCGAGCTGCTCAACGACGGCGATGACGGTGGTGCATGCACATGACAAAGAGGTTGACATGAATTTTTTACCAAGGTTCATGACCCTCGTGAGGAGGTAAAGACCCTACGATTGCTTGGTTCTATTGCTCGCTGTGCTTCGTGAGGGTACTATGGAGAACTAATGTCTAGGTTTACAAGTTCTGGGACTTGACCCCTTCCAAGGTTGGAGAAGGCCTCCTTTTATAGGGCGGTTGGGCCTCTTCCCCACAAACATTGGGCAGGAAGGGTCACCACACTGATGTCCTTGGATAACTCGGTCTACCAATCTACTTTTGGTGGACTTGGTCCTCCTTTCTTAGGTCCTCCTCCAGTCCATCATAAAGTTGGTCTCCCTAATGCCATCCTTTGCTTCCTGACGTCGCCCTTGTCCCCTTAGCAACAAAGTGGCAAGGGTCAGCTGGCCTGGCTCCTCTTACGCCCTTGGCGTCCTTGCAATGGTTGGTGTATGGTCTCCCCTATAGTTCCTTGTCTTCTTCTCTCATACTAAGGCATGGTCGCAGACACACCCCCGGCTTGCCCCTCCCGAGGCCTCCTTGGAGCCCTAGAGGGCCGGACCTCACGAGGTGGCATCGGAAGCGCAAGGAAACCCTCCATAGGTGCTAGTCCCGACCTCCCCTGCGAGAACTTCTGCCGGACTTGCTGCCGTAGGAAAAGGAAGCTGCCCCTAGGTGGGCATGTCGCTGATGTCTACGCACTTCTATTCTTGTAGACAGTTGTTGGGCCTCCAAGTGCAGAGGTTTGTAGAACAGCAGCAAGTTTTCCCTTAAGTGGATCATCCAAGGTTTATCGAACTCAGGGAGGAAGTGGTCAAAGGTATTCCCTCTCAAGCAATCCTGCAATCAAGATACAAGAAGTCTCTTGTGTCCCCAACACACCCAATACACTTGTCAGGTGTATAGGTGCACTAGTTCGGCGAAGAGATAGTGAAATAAAAGTGGTATGGATAATTATAAGTGGTAACGGTGATAGATAATAGCTTGATGGCGTGGAAGAGACTAAAGGCAAACTGAAATAAAGATGGAAGCAAGCAAACATGTAACAGATCTAATAGAAAACGGTGTTTCAATGCTTAGCAACAAGGCCTAGGGATCATCCTTTCACTAGTGAACACTCTCATATAAATATATTATTCTTTATGATACTACTCTTAACTACTCTCCGGTTGGACACTCTAATCGATGGTAGGGCTATAACAACACACCTCAAAGTAAGCCTTTCCCATCTAGTAAACCCCACACTGTCACCTTGAGCACTAGATGGTTCAAACAAACACCACAATTTCATAAAGTCATCCAACTCCAAATATAACTCATAATAAGTATTTGTAATCTCTAGCCTAAGTGCCACCATGGTGTGCACGCTGTCACTTTCACACACATGGGGAGAGCAGAGATCTATTAAAGCACTTGAGTAACAAGGTAGATCTACTTGATTACAAAGCTCATGATCACAATATGATCATGCATAAAGAGAGAGATGAACACATAGCTACCGGTAGAACCCTTAGCCTCGAGAGAGAACTACTCCCTCCTCATCATGGGAATCAGCAATGGTGATGGAGATGGTGGTGGAGATCGATGGAGATGGCTCCGAGGGCACTTCCCCATCCCGGCAGGGTGCCGGAACAGAGGCTTTCTGTCCCCCGAATCTCCCCTTCGGTGGCGGCGGCGCTGCGAAACTTTTCGTAGATTTCTGATTGATGATTTAGGGTTTTCGCATCGGGAGAGATTTATAGGCGAAAGAGGCAAGGTCGATGGAGTGCCACGGGGCCCACACCACCTGGTGGCGCGGGTAAGGCTAGCCTGCGTCTGGGGGGTGTGGCCAGGCCCTATCCCTCCTCCGTCTCGTATTCTGGCTCTGTGAGTCTTCCGGTAAAATAGGAACTTTGGCTTTTGTCCCGTCCAATTCCGAGAATATTGATTTTCTGACTTTCCTGGAACCAAAAACAGTAGAAAACAGGCAACTGGCACTGTGGCTCTTGTTAATAGGTTAGTCCAAGAAATCATATGAAAAGTACTCCAAAGTTGGAACAAAACACAAGAAAGTGGATAAAACCAAGCATGGAACATCAAAAATTATAGATACATTTGCAATGTATCAGTCGCCCATAGGATTGGGGACTCCGACACTCCCCGTACTCATCACATTCTTTGCTTGACAATTTTTATCTTCCCTTTGACCCTGACCCAACACATCTCCATGGCGTTAATGCTTAGTTAAGAACTCAAGGGGTCTTCAACGAGGAGTGTATCCGGTGCCTCGGGGCATCGGAAATCCTCTAGAGATCATCTCACTGTAGATCAGCACAAACTCTTGGCCCTGAGGCTCCACGTAGCCAACGAGTGCCATGAGAACAGAGCCACCGTGCTCCGTGACCTAGGTGTAGGCATCGTGGAAGGGTAGATGTCCATTAATATTTTCTTCCTAAAGATAGGTCTTGTTCCCCCTTTCTCCGATCTTTCCTGGAGGTGATGGCGGTGTACCACTTATGGCTGGTTTAGATCCATCCCAACTCCATGTTGGCTCTGGTGGCCTTCGCCCACATGTGCAAAGGATTCGTCGGGGTGATGCCTATGGTGGCACTGTCCCGCCACTACTTCGCCCCTTGGGTTGACAAAAAACCAAGGATAGTAGGCGGTATCACCATTCGCCTATGAAACAGCCACTCGAAGAGGTACCTCCCAACGAAGTTCAAATATAAATGGGGAGAGTGGCTTGGCTGTTGAAATTTTGTCCCGCGATGGAACAAGGGTCCATTAATCCCTTGGTTAATGAGGGGGCTGAACACGCGATTCCGAAGGAACACTGCGACGGCGATGACGGTGGAGCAAGCACATGACAAAGAGATGTCACCGGGATTTTTTACCCAGGTTCCGGACGCACGTGAGGAGGTAAAGCCCCTACTCCTGCTTTGTTGTATTGCTCACGTACTTCGCAAGGGTACAATGGAGGATGAAGGTATAGGGTTTTAGATCTCAAGGATCCATCCCCCTCAAGGTAGGATAAGGACTCCTTTTATAGGCGGTGTTGGGCCTTTCCCCTCGTTCTATGGATGGGAAGGGTCACCATAGTGTCGTTCCCCGAGGTCCGGGTCTACAAGGCTGCTTTTCGCTGCACCGAGTATTGGACACCACACGCATCTCCATCCACTGATAAACTGAACTTCTTTTACGTTGTTCTGTCCTGGCTCGGTGCTGCCCACTGCCTCTCTTTGACCAAAAGGGCAGGCTGGCATGCATGCCTACAAGAAAGGGTGGGTGGACCAAATCTTCCTTTTTCGAGGCAAATAGTGAGTGTGCAGCGACCGCGCCCCTTGTCGCTACCCGACCTGCCCGCTGACTGCTTAGTGGTTTTAGCGAAAGGCCCTGGATATGCTTCAAGGCATACACGGGGGGTTCTGCAGACGCTTTCCCTCGGGAGGGTGTCCCCTCATGAGGGGGACCCTCTCGAGAGCTAACCCGACCCTGCCCGTCACAGGAGGTAACGAAGTCTCCTGAGAACACGTCATATTGAGGCGCTAGTGGGTCGTCAACCATCGGGATGTGGCACCCCAGTTGCCAAGGCCCTGACAGTAGCCCCCGGGCATTTATCCTGCAGATGTCCCTTGAAGGGCTCAAAGGGGCAAGCAGCCTAGGATGGTTGGTGGGCCCGTTGCATGCCCGCGAAATCATGATTCTCCCATGCCTTTGTTTTTATCGCATATTCGAAGTGCCCGCTAGCTCTTAACCGCCATACTTGAGTGCGTCGCGTGGGAGTTGTTCCCATGATGAGATGGTGTGTGGGATCCTTGCAGTTATACCCCATGCTCTGGGAAGAGATACGCCCTTTCAAGCGACTCTCTATATACCGGAGCCTGGACGCACGGGTTCCTCACTCTCCGCTCTTGTTCCCCTTCTATTCTGCTACGGGCTTGCATGAAAACCTTGTTCCTGTGTATGGCGTCCTCTTCCACCCCATCGCCATGGTAGACAAGGCAGCCAAGGTCGGGGGCAAGGGCTCTCTCGCCCTTGTCTCGCCTCCGGCGGAGGTGGCTCCTCCAACAAAGCATGGTCATGGTCGCCCGCACTGGAGCGGCCAAGGACAACACGAGGGTCACGAAACCAGCCCCAGTGTCGCCTCGCCCTCGGCAGCAAAGGCATTGGCTAGCAAAGGTCTGGCAAGGCGCGACCGTGGACGCCCTCGCAGGAGAGGCTGTGGCTATCGCGGGGGACGTGGTGGGAGATCGGACGCCGAGCCCGAGCCTCCGATGGTGGTCGTCGTGCAACCCCCACCTGTGGTGATCAAGATAGAGGATGACCACGAGCCGGCTCAGGTGATTGACTTCGTCTTCATCCTTGGGAACTCTGATTGGTTTGTCAAGGTGGGGCTCCCTTCCCGCTTCACCCTTGGAGTTATGGCGGATCTTCTAGGGGAGGTGGAGTTGTAGCACTCCGGTGGGCACCAAAGGTGGTGGGTAAGTGTGGAGACCCTTCCGCCTAACAAGATGTACCTCTATGACGGTTGGAATCAGTTCCTCGTTGCTCACCGCATCCAGCACAATTCCGTGATGCGGTTCCGCTACGTCGGTGGGAGGGACTTCTCCATGCCATGACCAACGCCTCAGCCCTGGGGAATCGGGTATTTTGCTAGTGTAAGTGTAGCGTCCTTCCTTATGTTGCTCCCATGTTGGCCTTGTAAGGAAGACTTGTTATGAATTCTTGTAAGCGGATCCTCGCGCTACTTATTTCTCCCTTTGCATGTTCTTGTTGTGATGCTTGGATGTTTGGTGTTCATGGTGTGGGGCCGATCTAGCACAGCAGACAGCAACTGGTAGACCCGGCGCGTTTCTCGTTGAAGTTTTCTACAAGTCAGTGCCTAGAGGCGAGGCTTCGCGAGGTCAGGCGATCTCCAGGGGTGGCGACGGGGGGCGACGTCCTTGCCAAGTGTCCCTAGCCGGTGGTCTGTGGGGAGCCTTCGTATGCTTCTAGGCCCGACTGTTCGGGCGGCGCCACCCTCTAGAGATTCACCTGTGGCGTTCCTTTGGGCCTCGCCGGTCCCTTCTGGGTCTTCTCGAGGAAGTAGCCATAGGGAAGGGACACACTCTATAAGGGAGGCCCTGTAACGAGCTTACATGGCTGGCACATTAGGCCCCGCAATTCCCTGATCCCCTAATGGGTGAGTGCCTCACGAGGCACTCCACGAACCTCTCGAGGAAAAAGTCATCTAGCATAGGGTGAGGTTTTTTTGGTTTCATATGGGTCGGAAATCGTTGGTGAGGTGACCCATAGCCACAGGGTAGGCCGTGAGCTTAGAGCCCAATGCTCGAGGTTCTGACGAGCTTTAACCGCGGAGGGATGTGCCTCATGAGACGTCGCTAGAAAGAAAGTGACGAGCTCGCGACTCGAAGGGACCGTGCCTCATGAGTTGTCGCAAGGGAGAACTGCGTCAGGAACCGTGGTGAGGTAACTCACGGTCAAGGAACGGGCCACGGAGTTCAGAGCTCGACACTTTAGGTCCTAAAAAACTCGGGTCATAAAGGGGCAATGCGTCATGAGCCATCACGAGGGTAAATAGGCTCAGGAACTGTGGGTGAGGTAACTCTCGGCCGAGGAGCGGGCCCCAAGTTCAGACCTCGACACTTTAGATCCTGACGAGCTCGGTCCTTGGAGGGGTGGTGCCTTACGAGCCGTCACGAAGATAAAACTGGGTCAGGAACCATGGGTGAGGTAACTCACAGCCGAGGAACGGGTCATGAGTTCAAATCTTGGCACTTTAGGTCCTGACGAGCTTGGGTCGCAGAGGGGTAGTGCCTCACGAGCCATCGCGAAGATAAAACTGGTTCAGGAAGTGTGGGTGAGGTAACTCATGGCCGAGGATGTCAGAGCCCTGGCATCCGGGGTGCCACGTCTCCACGCTGGACGGGCCCTGTAGCTTAAGGGCCTCCGCATTCATGAGGTTGGATGCCCTCCAGAGGAAGGGCGCCCCTCTGGGAGTGGACCCGAATGGGCCTCACGGGGTTATCTCCCTGAGGAGGCTACAACAACCTCGTAAAGTGAACCGAGCGTCGGATACCCCTACGTGTCCTGGGAATATTGGTAACTACACCGCATGGAGCTCCGACTACAGTCCCAACAACAAGTACAACCAGTATCAACCGCCTCAGGAAAGAGGACCGGTCCACCCTCCTTTCGCAGGGTTAGGGCAGGTGATCCGGTGGCAGGAGGCTCTCTCAGTTGTCGTTTCGGCGCAAGGAGGGGAAAGCAGAGAGCGCCAGGAAAAGACAAAGGACATCAACGAAGGATGCTTTACATGAGGACAGAGTGCAGCATAGCGAGCTGGACCAAGTCCACCAAAAAGTAGTCTCCTAGACCGAGCTCACAAGCGACGACACTGTGGTGACCCTCTCCGTCTATGGACCGGGGGGAGAGGGCTGACACCGCCCTATATAAGGAGCCTTACTCATACCTTGTGAAGGGGGATATCCTAGAGATCTATAACCCTAGACATTCATCCACCATTGTAACCTCGCGAGGCAAGCGAGCAATACAACCAAGCAGGAGTAGGGGCTTTACCTCTTCAAGAGGGTCCTGAACCTGGGTAAATAAAACATGTGTCAACTCTCTATCGTGCATCCGCTTTGCCACCGTAGCCATCACCAGACTTCTTCGGACTCATGAGTTCAGCCCCCTTCTTGAGCCAAGGGATCATTGTACCATAGTTCCATCGCGGGACAAATCTACGACATTTGGCGCGCCAGGTAGGGGGGTGAGGCGCGCTTTCGTGATCTTCGGCAACCTTGACAGCATGTCGGCGGGTAAAGAGACTCGCACCAAGTGGGCCCTCCGTCGTGCTGGGCGCAAGGCCTAGACGGTGCCGACCCAATAGCACGCCGCCTCCGAGTAGGTCCCGTGGATGGAGGACGAGGCCGGCTCCTCCTACAACCTGATGCAAGAGCCGACCCCTCTTCCCATGGCATCACATCGCTTCCCTTCACCGCGTCTTCCTGCTATCACCCCAAGCCGCTCACCATGGAGGTCGCCAAGTGCATGGCGTGGGAGCTACTGGACCAACCACCGACCGAGCAAAGCCAAGACAAGTGGCACGACCGCATCACCGAACTCCTCAACGCCGCTACCCTCTCCCCGGAGGGCCCGGGGGCTCCAGTGGCAGCCTGGGTGCCGGGGGCTAGGAGCTCGGCTCCACCCGGCCACCGCGGGAGAGCAGCCAAGATGGACGACGCCTCGCCGCCACCCACAAATAGGTGCCAGATCATCTCCTCTCTTGTCGCTGCAGTGCCCCCACATGAGCGTGAGGACTGCCTTGCCGAGGAAATCACCACTGCAGGGTAGCAGAACCGTGTGGCCCTCGTCGACGACAGGGTCGTCTAGATCAACGGCTGCATCGCCTTCTCCAAGAACCTCTGCCACGTGGTCTGGCCACACAAGTTCTGCCCAGAGACACCGGCGTGCTACGGCGGCCCACGAATTTGTGCGAGTTCCTCTAGCTATACACCATGGGCCTCGAGGCAGCGGGTGGAGACGACTGTGTCATGGCGAACTGGCTCCCTTGTGACTGAAGGAAGTGGCTAGCACCTTCCTGACGAACCTCCTCGAGGATTCGATTGACTAGTGGGCAGAGCTTAGCTCCCTCTTCATCTCCAACTTCAATGGGACCTACGAGCGTTAATGACTGCAAGTGCAGAGATCATTTGTAGCTAGTTTCAAAATAAAGATATTGATCCCACAGGGAGCAGGAGTCTGAAGTCTAATAACTCTTGAATTAAATACTACAATAGAAATGCTAAATAAAGTTCTAAGTAAAAAGATAAAATGCGAGTATTGTGTAGAAAGGTGTTTTTTGGTTTTTGGTATAAGAGAACAATAAGTAAAGTAAAACAACTAAACACAGAAAGTAAGTATCGCATATCTAAAAGAGATTGGAACTACAATAGGGAAAAATGTGTTCTTAGGGAGTAGCGGATACACCTCTAGCATTATAAAGAATTAAGGTAAAGATTATTATCATGAACATTCTCAACTATGTATGTGTGGGAGGAACTCCGTATTTGGACAAATAGACAGGAACCATTGCTCACATCATCCTCATAACCACAGTAGTCAGCAATCGACATCAATCGAATTACTGCGCTATTAAGGGAGTTAATCCCATAGGATGTATCCCATGGCATGGATAGTGTTCCGTGAGTTTCCTCGGTTCCCAATTTCATACGTAAGGGGTGCCAACAACTTTATAGTCACTATAAGTGCTAACACACCTCCATCTACCAACAAGTAGTTCCCTCCATCAAGTCCCCACCAGAGGCAAATATTGAGAGGTCGACATCTCCCAACATCAAGATGAAGACAATCTAGAACATGGTCACAGTGATGATATCATAATAAACTTTATCTTATTTCAATCTCATGCTAGGGTTTCTCCATCTCCCCAAGGACTAAGGATCTACTCAGACATGGAGGCAATCAACATCATGGCAATAATAGTGGAATCTATCATAGATGAATAGTACTTCTATAAATCCACAACGATCTACACAAGATGTAGATGTGATGGATGGAGATGGTGGTGATGCAGCGGTTAATGATGAAGATCGATGCCTTAGCCTCCCAGATCTGGGCAGGGCAAAGATGGATCCCTGTTGGACAAGTTCTCCCTCCAGATGCCTTCTGGATGTGAGGTTTCGCTAACTTCTCGTTGTTCTGTATGACGTCTCCCTGATCAAGTTGCACGGGGTGAAACTATTTGAGGAGGTGGTGGAGGCGCCAACTATATGGCGGGAACTATACGGCCAAAAAATTATTCCCACCGTATAGTTGGTCAGCAAACCCTCTGGGTGCCTCGATCGCTTCGGGTTTTCTTCTAGTGTTATTGATATTTCCCAAATAAGCGGTTTATGTTGTTTTTGACTCCTTTTCTCCCCAACACAACTGCTCCATGAATTGTGTCCATTGTATCCATCATTTGTCCTGATCCTGGTGAAAATAGACATAAAATATGTGCACGAACGCTGTAAAATGCCAAGATCCTACAACTACAATGCAAAATAATAATATAAAAAATGATGCAATTGTGCACTCATCAACTTCCCCAAGCTTAGAATCTTCCTCGTCCCAAGCAAGTTTAGCTTAATGGATGTGATCCTCATATTCATGAAGCTGATTTGATAAAATAAATGAGGCAGTTGCAGCATGTGTTTATTATATGTGATACATAGGAATAAGTTCATGAATAATACCTTACTCGAACCATATGAATAATATTAGTAGGATTCCACACCTTAGCATTTAACAGTTCACAAAATATCACACTCAATATGATGTAAAAGTATTCAGTTCAACCGAATGAGTTAGCGATGTAGTCCCAAGTGTTTTGAATTAACATATTCACTTGGGATTTAAAATCTCAAAACATCTCTTTGTCTTACTACAATATAGTGGTGTATGCCTAATTGCTCTTTGCACATTCGCTCTTTTTCTTCTCTCTTTTCTTCTTCTTTTATGTATATATATGCTCACACTTTTGTTTAAGTCTTTTGCAAAGGAGCTAGCCATACATTCCACTCCATGTAGGAATTCAAAGTTTAACGATCTCCATTACCAAATTCTAATTGTATATTAATATATCTTTATAGCTTGAATATTCTACATCGTCTTGTTCTCACTCTAATTTGATAGCACTTTTAATTTTACTTTGTTCAAGGTTTATTTTTCAACTTAACTGATTAGATATTTTTTCTTTCTTTGCAAATCCAACCATGTACTTACAACATATTGACCAAATTATCTTTGTATGTTCCATTAATACCAATGGTGTGGAAGACTCCTATTGCTATCATCAAGTGTAAGTAAAATTATACTTAAGCAATTCATATATCTAATAGGACAAGCACAAACTCAATATTGCTCCGTATATGATAATAAACTCGGAATTTCATAAAAGGGATCGACTATTCCTAAATGGAATTCTAATGATGCAAACTTCATTTCTAGTTTGAACTAATGCAAAACTAAAATAGTAATGTAAAACTTATAAGATAGATTACAAGGTCCTAGAGATCTCCCCAAGCTTGGAATCAAGCCAGGCGGGATCAAATAATCCCTTGCGATTATTTGATACCGTGATTAATTTAGATCACTTTAGAGCCATGGCATGTAACACCGCAGTGCGTACCTTGTTGTTGGTATCCTCCAGAGCGGTGATGCGGCTGTAGCACCTGCACAAATAATATTGCAAAGTGTCCACTTTATCTGCGAGTTTAGTCACCAATGGCAGAAGATCATCCTTCTTCTGTATCTCCTTGAGACGGTGATGGACTTCGACACGATGGAGTAGTTCCTGCTTCTGATATATTTCTAGTGCTCGCACGTGGTCCTTGGTCCTGGGAGCAACTTCTTCTTCCTCATCCATAATTAATGGATCGGGGAAGTGGAAACCATTCCTCCATTATTCTTGAGGGTTCACCGTCATACGAGCACCAATGGTAGGCTTCAAAAGTGGCATTGTCTCTCCCTTTCTAGCACCTACACCAATATTAGGTAATTCCTTACGCTTGTGCGGCATGGGGTCCATGGCAATGAACTTGACCGTCTCCACACGCCATTTTCCATGCGGCTTGTGACCTTCTCTCTCTTTTTGAGCTCTCTTCATTGTCGCCCAATTGATCTGCGGGGGATCATAGACATCACGAAAAATGTAGATGTCACTCCAATCTTGATCGGGATCGTTGTTGTAGAAGCTTGGCTCGACATACTCCGTGTACCCCAGGCTAAACCTCTCCACCTCCTCACTGTCGTCCTCCATGGACGGGATGCGAGAGCGGTCCCTGGAAGGAGAAATGAGGCCCAGAGGTTTTCCATGGCCTGGGATGGGATAGCGCATGGCTTTATTGATTCCTAGTGATTATGATTAGATAAACACAATGGCAGTATATAAGAGGGTCAGAGGTCGGTAAAACTAGCGAGAAACACCAAATTCACGCCCAAGAAAAGAATCTTAACGGAATAGGGAAAGAAATCACGGATTTGGAGAAGTCCTTCCGCATACCAACCAACTATACGGGTACAACCCGTATAGCTCCGACCATATAGTTGGTTCCGAGACGATATTTCCAAATATCTCGAGTCCAGGTCGATTAAGTCACCACATCGGAACGACAAAACCGTTAATTTTTTAATATCGAAAATAAATCAAAAATGTCTGAGAGTTTAACGACCAACTATACGGCAGGAGTTTCTCCGGCCATATAGTTGCGACCGTATAGTTCCAGACATCGAAAATAATTTTGCGAAGAAGGTACAAAAGGTTTGACGACCAACTATAGTTGGTAAAAACCTTCAGAAACTTCAGAAAAACAAGAGGAATTCAAAGGAAAAAATTCAGAAGTAAAATTTGTGAAAAGATATCACTTATTTGAGTAAGAACACTTAAATTGCACTTACTATTTACTTATTCGGGGATGACAAGCTCCTCCAACAACAAAGACTTCTTCTCTTTTGGAGGAATTGACCTTAGTTCATTTAATAATTCTCGTAAATGAAAATCACCAGGAGTAAAGTTCCTCTCAATAATCTACTGGGCAAACATGGACACTTCATCCAACATCTTTATTTCTTACCTCTGCATAATCTGCAACTCAAATTCTTGAAGTAAAAGGATCCAACGGATCAGTCTTGGCTTATGATTTTTCCTCTCAAGGTGTTCTTTTAAACCATCTCGATCTGTGTGAACTCTTACTTTTGCATCAACTATATAAGAACGAAATTTATCGCAAGAGAAAAATACAGCAAAATGTTCCCTTTCTTCCTTAAGATAATTCTTTTGAGAACTATTAAGAGTTCTACTAGTATGATGTATAATATTAAATCTACGACCTATATGTTGTCCCAGAGTCACTCCTACAACATCATCACTAGCTTCACATATTAAATCAAAACTCATATCTCAGATAGGTGGTTTACTGATAGGAGCATGTGATAAAGCATATTTAAGTTTCTCAAAGGCTACAAGACATTTATCATCAAAATTAAATCTTACTCCCTTTTGTAGAAGGTTATTTAAAGGTTTAGATATTCCAGAGAAATTCCTAATGAATCTTCTATAAAAACCCACATGACCAAGGAAACTTCTTATACATTTTATATCCGTAGGTTGTGGCATTGTCTCTATGGCCTCAACCTTTGCTCTATCCCTTCAATTCCCTTACCTGAGACCTTATGTCCAAGGACTATACCTTCTTTGACCATAAAATGGCACTTATCCTAGTTTAGAACAAGATTGGTTCCTTCGCAACACTTCAAAACTCTTTTGAGATTATCCAAGCAACTAGTAAGCGAAGTTCTGTATACAGAAAAGTCATCTATAAATACTTCCATTATCAGTTCTATAAAATCCACAAAAATAGCAGTCATGCATCTTTGAAAAGTAGCTGGAGCATTACATAAACCAAAAGGCATAAGACAGTAAGCATGTAAACCATAAGGACTAATGAAAGTTGTTTTAAGTTGGTCATCAGGTAGAACAACTATTTGAGAAAAACTAGAGTATCCCTCTAAGTAGCAAAAATGAGTGTGGTTTGCTAACCTCTCTGAAGTTTGATCTATGAATGGTAAAGGATAGTGATCTTTCCTAGTTTCTCTATTAAATTTCCTAAAATCTATACACATCCTATGTTCAACAATAGTTCTAGTAGGTATCAGTTCATTGTTTTCATTTGGAACAACAGTAAAACCTCCCTTCTTAGGGACACAATGAATAGGACTTTCCTATTCACTTTCTTTTAAAGGATAGACTACACCTGCCTCTAGTAGGTGTACTATTTCTTTTCTTACCACTTCCTTCATTTCGGGCTTCAGTCGTCTATTAAGTTTCGCAATTGTTTTAGCACCTTCCTCCATGAATATTTGATGGATGGTTATCATGGGACTAATGCCCTTCAAATCATACATTGATTACCCAAAGGCCTTGCGGTGCCCCTTAAGTATTTTCATGAGTTCTTATTCTCCTGAAAGTTTAGAACTAATAATAAAAGGAAATTTATTCGTATCATCTAAAAATTTGTATTTAAGATTATCTGGTAGAGTCTTCAATTCTTGGGGTGGTAATTCCTCGTCCCCTCTCTTTTCTGGCTCTTCGAAACCCTCATTAGTTGGAGGCCCTATAATGGGAAGTGAATCGAATTCGCCTTCTAGTTCTTCCAGGGATTTGTCCTCCATAACTATTTCTTCATAATTTGAGTCTTCATTTATTTCTTCCTCTTGATCACTAAAGAAGAGAGCTACCATTTCCTCAATAGTTTTCTCCTTCTCTTCTTCTTGTATTTGTAGATGTCTGTCTTTAAATTTGGAAAAGTGGAATTCTTTTTCTGCTTAACCAAGCTTAAGAGACACAATCTCCTTTTTGAAATCAACTTTGGCACCTACATCACTCAAAAAGTTTCTTCCAAATACAATTGGGCAAAGAGTGTCAACTGGCATATCAACAACTGCAAATTCAATATGAATGTTTTTATTGCTAATTGTGACAGTTGCATCTTTAGCTACTCCCATTGGAATTCAAAGTGTTTTCTTAGCTAACATGATTTTCATATCAGTATTTTCAATTATAGCCGGTTCTATTTCTTCTTTTATTTCTCAATAAAATTCATAAGATATAACATTAACTTCGGTGCCAACATCACATAATCCATAATGCGAGGTTTCCTTAAATATGCAGGGAAGAATAGGCTTACCCACATCTTTTACCATTGTTGATACGGGGTGGCCCTATCTTCTCAGCAAGCACTTGTCGATGATGATGGTTGATGATAGATAACTAGCATGTAGCTATGAACTCTCCCGCTCAAACCCTGATGCCAATGCAACAGCTCTCCAACCCTGTAGGATATTCACAACACCACGCTCTTGCGCACGTAGCCATCAACCACGAACGATAGTTTGCAATCTACTAATTCCTAGTGGAACAACAGATCACAATCAATTGTAGTTGGTAAAATCAATCACAAGTAATTCCAGAGATTCTATGAAAGAAACAACTCTAAAATATTTTAACATGGTCTAACGCTAATTGTGGTGCGCCCCATCTATTTAAGAGTCTCGGGGCGGTGGCTAAGGTGGGAACGGAGTTGGTCCCACCCAACTAAAGGTACAAACCGACCCCAAAAGAGGTTCGGCCTAGGACTCTGCCGTGGCAGACTTTAGTGCGGTTTGGGTGCCACGACAGCCTGCCGTGGCAGCCGATCATGCTGCTTCTGTGCCGCGCTAGCCTTCCATGGCAGAAAATGGTGTCGTTTCTCTGCCGCGGCAGAGGTCTTCCACCATGTGTTTATCTTAAGCCTTGTGTCCTCCTTGTGCTTCCTTCCTCTCCTCCCTCGTGCATTCTTCATTGATCAACACGCCATGTTCCCTTAGCTCCTCGCTCCGTGCTACGCCTTCTTCTCCCAAGCACCTGATCATACAATAATTCAAAGACTTAGTTAGTATAAAATTCTTATTAACTAAAACATCATGTTCATTGAGAAACAAGTTCACCTGTTGTTCTAGTAGCTTAGTACGAGCTCTTGTAATTGGTCCAATCCTTATCTCATTGGATTGATCTTTCTTTGCAGCAGCTAGAACATCATCAGTAGTAATTGGGGTAGGTGTAATTGTAGGGATGACCACCGGGTATTATCCCTCCGGGGACGGTGATACCATTATCTATTATATCGAGTGATTTGCTGCGAAGGTTCTTGTGTGCATCAAGGATTATCGAGCTGTGGTTTGAGGCATGTTGTTTATCAATACATTGCTTGCTGGATTGATTCCTCTTCTTTAGGTGACGTCCATCGGCGTTATTGGAACGATTACCATCTGGGTTGAATCGTTGTGAAAGACCGGGACAAAACTCTAGGATCATCGGCTTGATCGCCCGTATACATGAGCACAGGCGGCATGGCTATATGATCCTCACGAAATTCTCTCATATCCTCCTTGGTGGCTAATATTAGAAGATTAGGCACTCTCTCACTTTTCGTTATATCCCTTGATTTAGGCTTTATTACATCATGAACAGCTGTCACATTATCTCGCCGATCTACAGAGTCATCCTTCAACTTTACTTCAATCTTCTGACGAGAATCATTCACAATGTCTTGTGGTGTCATCGGCTGCATAGTAATTTTATTTCCTTGGAATTCCAAGTGATACGTGTTGGCACGGCCATTGTTTCACACATGGCGATCATAAGGCCACGGCCGACCCAACAATAGATGGCAAACAGTCATAGGAACCACATCAAAGTCAATAGTATCCTTGTATGGCCCTATTTGAAAATTCACACGTACCATATGATTTACCTTCATCTCACCATTGTCGCTTAACCATTGTATGTAGTATGGCTTGGGATGAGGTAAGTAAGTAAAATTCAGCTTGGCACATAACTCCTTACTTGCAAGATTTCTGCAGCTACCTCCATCAATAATTATCTTGCAAGCTTTGTTAGGACCAACTAGAGCTTTTGTTGGGAACAAGTTGCAACGCTGAGAATCATCAATAGGTTGCACACTAAGTATGCGTGGAGATACCACAATAGTTGGTGCATGCTCAGGAAAGGCATTAGTATCTTCCTCGCCATCATAATCAGCATCGCCATCAACCTCATCTCCACTCTCATACTCGCCTTGTTCATTGACAAACATTACCTTCGGTTGGGAAAATCTCTCTTGTAATGTGCTCGACCTCCAAAAGTATGGCACTCCACATCGTGAGTACGCGCAGTTGACATATTGGAACCCGAGCTAGCAGCAGGAGCAGCGGGCTTCCGAGCATTGGAACCAAAATAAGACGTAGGTGCAAGTTTAGCCGGTGGTGGAGGATGGCTAGTAGCCGTTGCAGGTGGCGCCATAGGGGGCGGTGTAGATCTGGCTGCAAAATGGTTGGTAGATGGAAACCGTGCACATGAGTTAGCCTCCTCAGCTAGCTGTGATTCGGCATCTCTAGCATCGTGCAATAATTCGTTCATATTTTCGTACTTGTGATGACAAACAATGCTCTTGATTTGAAGCTTTAAATTGTTGAGAAAACGTTGCATAGTCATCTCAAGGGATTCACGAACTCTAGCACGTTGCATAAGCATCTCCATCTCCATGTAGTATTCATCAACTGACATGGTACCCTGCCTCAATTGTGTCAACTTGTCAAAAACTGATCCCAAGTAGTTGAAGGGTACAAAACGACCCTTCATAATGCGCTTCATATCATTCCAATCCGTGACAGGAAGTTCATTGTCCTCCCTTCTATTATGCACAATAGCATCCCACCAGCGCAAAGCATATCCATCAAATTCTGACGCTGCAAACTTGACCTTCTCGTCTTCTGGATAATCAAAAAATGCCAGAGCTTCTCAATCTTCAACTCCCAAGTAAGATAATATTCAGGATCAAGTGAGCCATTAAAAGAGGGAACTGAAAACTTGGGCTTGCCCAAACCAACAGCTTGGTTCAGAACACGTTGAGCACGTCCCAAAGGAGCAAAACCATGGGCATAAGCAGGAGCAGCAGTAGGTGAAGGGGATTGGCACGTCCCCTGCCATGATGTGGGGCAGCATTAGCCGCGCTACCTTCATCATTGTATTCAAACACATCATCGGGTTGGTATTCCTGCCATTGCTGAATTGCCTCTATAAGGGCATCAATGGAATGCTGCAAAGTTGCGACATTGGTATTGATTGCTATCTCTTGAATTTGAATATTAGTGACTGTGCCAGTATTCTGATCCACTGCCATTTGCACGTCCTGAATATTCATGTCAATGGCCTCTGTGGAGGCTGTAAACACACATGTCAAGCGAGATTTCAACGCCTCATATTTGTGCCAATTAACAAGTTCCTCGTCCTTCTTTTTCTATGACACAACATCATCATCACTCAAAGACATGATTAGTAGGTTAGTGCAAAAATCAAAATCTATTTGGTAGAAACACTCACAACTCACTCACAACTGACAAGAAAGCAGATCTTACCATTCCAAAGTGAATAGAGATGCTTTACCAAACAAAATCAAAGACTTATTGTAGTGACCTCGGATCGAGTAAGGATCCTTAGTCCCTGTGATTAACATGCTAGTCCCTGGATCATTAGCTAGCACTCACAGTCGATGAAATATCATGTAAAACACAAGTCTTTATTACATGAATCGAATAATCCAGAGTTTACATTATTACAACAGAAGCAAAATATATACAACTTGGAGTCCCATCAATGCCACAGGCAGGTTGAGTGAAGACTCGTGATCCTAGCGCACCTTTCAGCGATCTCCAAATTCTGCACATAAAACGTGTAGCCACAAGTTGGGTCAATACTTTGAATGTATTGGCAAATTACACCAAGGAAAGAACAAGACTAACTCTACATGCAAGGCTAAGAGTAGGCTCTAGGGTTCATTTTGCGTAAAGCCAATTTTATCAAGGTAATGAGAAAAGAGGAAGAAAGTTTTCCCTACTTTGTAAACTTTGATAAATAGTATAGGGTCGAATAGAACACGTGGATATTACTCACCAAGTGCCCAATCAACCTAGCACTTGGATATTACACACCAGGTGACACTTGGATATTACGCACCAAGTTACTTGGATATGACACACCAAGTTCCCAAATTCCCACCTATTAGCGATATTACGCACGCCATAGGGTTTGAAAAACTTTTGTTTGAAAAGAGAGAGGAAGATCTTTCAGAGGCTCCATCCTTCAGATGCTCAAAGTGTTCTTTTCCGTGAACTCGGCTGATCGATCAGATTGCAATACTCTCGAGAGGTTGGGCACTTTCCCCAAAATCCACGATCAATTCCTTTTACAGACAAGACCATGGCGAAGCCTTCCCTTAGTAGCCCCTCTACCAGCTGGATCCAACCGTGCCAAGAACCTCCAAATGTTGGTACCCCGGTGAGGTTTCCCACTAAGTACTAAGCCAAGACAGAGCCCATATGTATTGTGGTTGCACGGGAAGCTTCTGAATTTTGAAACATGGCAGACTTCTTTGATTCCTGGGCGGCCGTCCTCCACCAAAATCTCACTCGTTGTCCCGACAACCATTCCGCCCAGAAGAAAACTTAGTTTTATTTTGAAGGGGTTTTGGAGAAGAAAAGTTCGCTCGAGAGATCTACCATACTTAGAAAATTCTTGAGTCTTTCGAACCCTCCCAACGGTATTTGATATATATATAACATAGCAAGCAATACTTAGCAAAATAGGGGGAACCTATTAGGACGGAAAATCCTCAGTATAAAGCTACTCATGGCATACTACAAAACCGCACTTGCAAAAATAGTAATAAGAAAGCTACTAAAAACCTACACATGCATACTACAAGATTTTGAAGAGTAAAACATGCATAGTCAAAAACTGGGACATAACATGAACAAGTGGTGTAACTTGCCTTATGTTTGTGTTATGGGTGATGATTGAATTCTTCTGTAGCAATCGCACTCTCCGAACAATCTAACGCCAGGACAAAACAATTCCAATCAACGCAATTACAAACATAACAACCACAACAATGATGAACACAAGCATGCATGATGATTTAATATTAGTTCTTTGAATGGTATTAGATCATATGATGCATGTAGGAGATCATTTAATTCAATAGGGTACTTGTTATTAAATCTTGATGACCAAAAAACAAGGCTTTAGTAGTTCTGTTGCAACTTCTATCCTAATTGTCTAATTAAATTTGGTTATTAGTTTTACTGGATAGAGGACATTAATACGGATCAGGAGGAATTGGATTCATCTTAATCGGAGTTATAGATCTTTTTCTAGGATTTATTTAGTGTTTAATGGAGTTTAATAAATCTGAACAGATCATACTGACAACAAACAAAACTAAGTACATATCTGAAAACTACACAAGATTATGAACTCAGGGACATATTACTCGTATTTTTCGGATATGTAGATTATTTACTATGAATTTAATGATTTAAAAGACCAATAATACTAATTATTTATTCGCCAGTAACCTATACAGTCAACTTGTAATTTTATTCCAGAATCATGTTCTATACAATTTTGTGAATCCAGGGGTATATCATTTGTATTTTTCTGAGTTGTATTTTATTTTCTGTGAATTAATTGCTCCAAAAAGTGTATTAAACCATTTAAATAATCACGACAAATACTTACAGTAAATGTCTAATACAATCATATATTAATACTCTACACGATTTTGTGATTCTAACGGTATATCATTTGCGATGTTTGGACATAGTATGAATTTTCTATAGATTTTACAAGTTAGATCTATAATCTGCAATTTTTAAATTCGAACGAAATATTCCAGAGAATATTCCGCTGACTGGACAGGTTGACCGGGACTAGATGCTGACCTGACGACGACGTGGCGGTGACAAGGCAACTGATCGGGACGATTGAATCTCGACCGTCGGGATGAGATCCGGTGGCTAGAAGAGAAGTTGGCTCAAAATAGACCCGATTTTGCCTAACAAAGGACTAGAAGTAGATCTGTGTTAGAGAGATAAATCCGTAGGTAAAATCGAAAAACATTGAACATGAAAGTTGTGGATGATGATTATATCTACCTTTTCACCAAAGGAATTTGGATTCCAAGAAACGAGCGCGAGTAGATCTTGGAATTACGCCATCAGATCTGAAATATTGCGTTGTGAAATTCTCCGGCTGTGGTGGATGAAAAGAGGTGAGGTTTGTCGGAATTGAAATATTTCGACGAGATCTACAACTTTCGTGTTGAAGCCAAAGGCAGCCGACGAAGTTTAGATGGGTTTAGAAGCGAAATACGATTCGGTGGGGTGTAGATTCGGGATTTCGGGAAGGAGAAGTGTTATAGCTGTGGTTCCGATGGATTACTTAGGCTTTTATGATGATGAGAAGATAGATCTTAGAGTAGGGAACAAGTAGAAACAAACGGAAGTCAATTCGGAGTTGTAGATAAAAAGTTATAAGTGTTTGAATAGAGATAGGTTTAGAAAACAGATTTTTGCACGCTTTTTAAAGCGGAGGTGGGATCGATCCGTAGGATGGCTGGTTCGGTTGGCTGAGGTGGGCCGGCCGGCGGCCCATTTCGTTTTTTTTTTCTTTTTCTTTTTCTATTTTGGTATTTTCTTTATATCTTTTGCATACGAACTCCAAATGATATGATTCTTGTTTCTAATTTTTTCTAAAATTCCGTAGATTATTATAAGATCATATTTGTAACATTTTCACTAGTTTGGAGATGATTTATTTATAAATGTCCATATATTCCTTATAGGAACATTTGGGCAAATTAACTATCGGATCTAGATACTAGGATTTGGATTCAATTTTTGGGAACTTTGCATGGATACAAAGGAATGCTTATGAATGCTTCATGATTTTCATTTTTGCAAAAATTCACACAAATCCTAAAACTAAAACTTAATTTACGCATTTTTGCCTATATGGCTACTTAGGTATTATCAAAAGGATATAGGGTTTTATGCATTTGGCCTTATATGCCTACTATGCAATATTTCTAAATAGCTTCTTAGGGTTTTATTTTAACCACTCAACCAAAACATACAATGCCACAAATGTCTAAAACAACAAGTTCAATCATGTAACATGAAGGAACACATTCTTAACATCCAATGAAAATGAAGATGTCATGTTATATTCTCTCTTGTCAAGGAAGTGGTGAAAAGCATCAGAATGGTTTCATAAATCGAAGTAGAGATTTTAAGGGTCAAATAGGGAAATTAGAATATCACTCCACCATAATTGGGAAAGTCATTTTATTCCCTCTCTTTAATCATCTAAGCATGGTTGGATATTTAAAGAATCAAATAGTTGAAAAGAAAATGAAAACATGTTGGATAGTCATGTTAATCCAATCTCATACAAGTTTCTGAATTCAAGGAAGGAAAATCATAACAGAAAGTTTCTTTTCTTTGAGAAATTTCAACAAACTCAAACAATTCAACCAAGTTATTTTATTAACTTTACATTCCAAAATTAGGAGAATTTTGGGATGTGACACTTATGCACTGATGTGATGAAGTGAATATCAAGGGTATAGAGAATGATCACAGTGCACACATGTTATTTATGGTGGAGCTCTACGTATGGTATCCATAATACACCGCAAACAAGTCCTAGTGCTGATCGTACAAAACCCAAGAAACACACACGTGGACAAAAACGTGGCAATGCAACTATGAAGGGTGTTGCACTACTCTCAAGAGACACTAGCAAACCTCAAAGTAAACAGACACAAGATTGCTCAATCTACCGGTGCACAAAGATATCACTAGGCCTCTTGCTCAAATCTCTTTTTCTTTTCTTTTTCTTTTGTTTAGCTTCTTTCTCTTTTTGCTTTTCTTTTGCTATATGCTTTTTCTCTTTTTATGTTTTTGAATATATATCACACATGGCCAATTTACAAAGCACAGCACCAAAACCCTATGAGCAGCCTATAAGAGCGGAAACTAGTGTAAATGGGCAAGTTCCTACACGTATGAAATTGAATGGATGTGGCTAAAGTTCTGGAAAAGTGCAAATTTTCACACTTTGTAAGTATGGCTGTCGTGCAGAAAAACTGATCAAAATCGTGACGTGGTAGAAGAATTCGTACCGCGGCAGAGGAATAGGGCAAAAAACGTATTGCCTTAGAGCGGCGACAGGGCGTAGGCGTGCGACAGAGAAACCGCAAAAATCATGCCGCGACAGAGCTAGCACGCGGCAGAGAACACGCCGGAAAGCGTGCCGTGGCAGGAGTCCGAACCGGGGCAGACAAGAACTCGCAGCAGGGAAACAGGCTGTTTCCATGCCACGACTGAGTCGGTAGAATTTTTTTGTCAATTCCAACTTGTCCTAGAGTAAGAACCAAGGACTCCCAGCGTGGATCGGATCTGTCTTGGTGTTCGCAAAAACAAGGATGGATTCGATTAGAAGGAGAAAATTACGAAGAACAAAACTAGATCTAGATAGAAAGAGGAACATGACCAACAACTATTACTCGAATACAATGTAATCTTGGCTATGGCAACTCTTTTTGTGGGGCTTTTTCTATATAGGACAAAAATCACGAACTAATCTATGGATGGATTGTGGATTGCTCACCGAGTAAACAAGGAAATCTGATACCAAGATGATATGGCGTGGCTCGATCTTCTTAGCAAGAACTTGTCGATGATGATGGTTGATGATAGATAACTAGCATGGAGCTATGAACTCTCCCGCTCGAACCCTGATGCCAATGCAATAGCTCTCGAACCATGTAGGATATTCACAACACCATGTTTTTGCGCACGTAGCCGTCAACCATGAAGGGTAGTTTGCAATCTACTAATTCCTAGTGGAACAACAGATCACACTCAATTGCAGTTGGTAAAATTGATCACAAGTAATTCCAGAGGTTCTATGAAAGAAACAACTCCAAAATATTTTAACATGGTCAAACCCTAATTGTGGTGTGCCCAATCTATTTAAGAGTCTAGGGGGTGGCGGCTAACGTGGGATCCAAGTTGGTCTCACCCAACTAAAGGTACAAACCCACCCCAAAAGAGGTTCGTCCTAGGACTCTGTCGTGGCAGACTTTGGTGCGGCTTGGGTGCCGCGGCAGCCGATCGTGCTGCTTCTGTGTCGCGGCAGCCTACCGCGGCAGAGAATGGTGGCGTTTCTCTCCCGTGGCAGAGTTCTTCCACCATGTGTTGATCTTCAGCCTTGTGTGATCCTTGCGCTTCCTCCCTCTCCTCCCTCGTGCATTCTTCATTGATCAACACACCATGTTCCATTAGCTCCTCGCTCCGTGCTACACCTTCTTTTCCCAAGTACCTGATCATACAATATTCAAAGACTTAGTTAGTATAAAATTCTCAATAACTAAAACATTAGGTTCATTAAGAAACAAGTTCACCTGTTGTTCTAGTAGCTTAGCATGAGATCTTGTAATTGGTCCAATCCTTATCTCATTAGATTGATCTTTCTTTGCAGCAGCTGGAACATCATCAGTAGTAATTGGGGTAGGTGTAATTGTAGGGATGTCCTCATCATTTCTTTTACCTTCAATTAATACGAAAGTCTCTTTATCAAGTTCAACTATGTTACAATTTCCATACATAGTCATAATTGCTTCTTTGGTTACCTCTTCATCTTTGGTTTCCTCCAGATGTTCCTCAACTCCTGGCATACTTTCCTCTTCCTTCTTCTTCTTCTCTACAGTTTTAGGGAAATATATCTCATCTATTGGTTCTAGGGAGGCCACTATTGCTTTAACTTCTCTTTTATTCTTAGGTGGTGGATCATGTCAAGGAGTAACCCCGTGGGTGGACTGATCTTCATGGATCTTGTGGTCAAATCGATGGGAAAGCGAGTGGATAGGGAGAAGGTAGCAAAAGCGTACGCACACCTCGCGAAGAACACGATGAACACACGCAAAACTCACACGATACAAGGACGATTGCTCCCACCGTTGGCCACCGGTCCGATAGGATCCTCGCAAGGAAAGATTGGTCAACGTGTTCCCTCGATCCCAAGCGGAGAGAGAAGAACACCTTGGAGATGGTCTTGACATCTTGGCAAAGGGACATCGATGCGAAGGCCATATACAATGAGGGAGGCGCGATGGAAATTCCAACGAGGTGGTGACAATAGTCGATCCCCTTTGGTAGATGGGGATGAGGAAAAACTAGAGATTCCACAAAGGGGATTGTCTTTAGTCTATCGTCTATGCCTAGGGTTACATGAGGGGGTGGGGGCACTATATATAGGCCAACCACTAGTTCAAGGGTACTTTAGGAATAAAAGGGGAAAGTCTGGGCGACTAAGGGGTACATGGGCCAAAGGCCTAGCTAGCGGCCTGTAGGCCCATATGCTCAGGCCGGAGACTCCGGTGTGGGGGTCCGGAGACTCCGGTGTGGGGGTCCGGAGACTCCGGTCTTGGCCAAAGATTCCGGTTGGTCTCCAGTCCGTCTCTAGAGTGGCCTTCTGTCTGTCCTCGAGCTCGATCTGGGGGTCAGTTCGGAGATGGGCCATAGACTCCGGGGTACGCAGGCAGGAGACTCTGGTGTCTTCAGGCCGGAGACTCCGGTGTGCACAGGCCAGAGACTCCGGTGCCTCCAGCTGCTACTTCTTCTGTCTTCTCTTCCAAGCCTCTGTCTTGTCGGGCTTGGTGCTCCAGGCATTCTCCCATGCCTCCGTACTTGTTGGTGTGAACCTATCATCGATATGGGACGGAGTATGAAGTAGTATATCATTCAATAGGGTAGGAAGTGGGCTCGCATAGAGGAACAGATTCACCTTTGGAGTCCATGACGAATGGGAATAAGTTGGAGACCATGATGTGGTAGTGACTGAAGGTCGGGCTACATCATCTCCCTCCCTTCAAAAAGAGTCGTCCTCGAATCTACACGCTTATCACAAAGTAGAAGATGTCGAGAGACCTTCTTGATCCTAGGGTTCACCATATAGTCGTCCTCGGGAAGATTGAATTGAAAACACTTCAATGTTCTTTCACCTTCTATGAAGCCTACAAAGCTCACCACAAAAGCGAAGCAACACTCAAAGTGTAGCCAGTTCATGAAGATTATAGCATGAGTCCTCAAGTAGAGTGAAGTCACCTTATGATGAAGAGATAGCTCGTTGAAGGGCAGCCATAGGTATGTCAACTTATATTCCATAGAGGTTGACGCGGAAGCAATTGTACCTTCACACAACAAAGACCAAGAAACATATGTTTGTGTGTGATAGAGGAGCATATCATTGGCACAACTCAAGTATAGCAAACTAATTGCATATGCAAGGTCAAAGTGCATGGAAATTGCGTGAACATCATCCAAATGTGGGAACTCAAATACTCCATATAACATCATAGTGTGGCACTCAAAGCAATTTACTAAGATATAGATCAACATCTTTGATGCAAGAGTAGGACAATTCGGCAAAAACACATGCGGAAGAATATCCAAAACAACATCATTATGTGTGCAAACCAACCATTGGAAATATAAATTGTTTGATATGTTGGATGCCACACACAAATCATGGGCATATGAGTATCGCAAGCGGAAGCGGAAGAAAAAACAACATGTTTGCAAACAAACCATATGAAAGAGCAATAGTCCTTATGTCTTATGTTTGTTGCAACAACAATACGAGCGACTTGGAAGCTCTCATGACAATATATGCTCTTAATGGCATTATGGTTGCACACAAAAAATCGGCAAGAGAAATTGTTCAACATTTTTGTTGCACCACACAAAGCATCAGTATCCAATACCAAGGAAACATGATTGTCACAAGGTGAAAGAATACCATCAACATGCTTGCGAGCAAACCATAGGAAAGAGCAATTTTTCAACATGAAAGATGCAAAGCATGCAAAAGGTATCAGAGTTGGATTTGATCTTGAACTCATGTGGGGGATGCTCTCTAGAGCTCTTTTTGTCAACTCGTACTCAACCGAGGTGGACATTATCTTGCGCGTACCTACACACATCAAGCACAAAAGGAAGAATGTGTGTGCATGGTAGAGAAACACATCATCCATCATGACGTATCTCTTCTTGTGCACATCACCATTAGTGTGAAGCAAGTGTAACATAGATGCATGGTGAGTATGCAAGTGGGGAACATGCTTATCATGGCATTTACCAAGATCTCCAAAATTTGAGAAAGCTATGGGGGCCATCTCAATAGAAAACATATTATTATTATTGTTGCAAGCGAAACAAGTGAAAGAGTAATTATTCAACTTACTGCAAGCAATTGGAGAAATTGTAAAACACTCATGACAAAGCATGGTCCTAGGGGTACCGTTGTCATCATCATTGCAAGAAAAACATTGGAAAGAGCAATTGTTCAACAAAGTGCAAGCAATGATATCATCAACGTAACGTTTAGAGCATGGCATGTCTCTGGCAACATCATCACAATCAAATAATTTCACATGCTCAACATTATGCAAAGGAAAAGTATCACATGGAAATATCAATGAATCATATGTGATATCAGAAACATCATCCATAGCATGACAATCATCACAAGTCATCATGTCCACTAGTGGGATCATGGCATCATCAACACCCGTATTCTTACCTTGTTCATACCTCCCATATGATGTGGGTGTTGTGGTAGCATTGGCCTTCATGTGGGCGACTTCTTCATCCAATATGGGGATCGCATCATCTTCATCCACCATCTACATGTTATTGGTTGGAGGCATCATCATCTCCAATCTTGGTGCTTCTTGATCCATGGAACCTACAAAATCATGAGAAAACACACTAGAGGTAGAGGGTAAGTTGATAGAAATCAAAGTGGTCTCACATGACCTCTCAACTACCACTCTCAACTGACTCGGTGTATCGCTCATGCCCTCCAAATGGAAGCACTCAATCTCACGTATGGTGGAGTCACTCATCTCACTCTTGTTTTCACTCAAGTGGGCTAAGTGGCTCTCATACTCACATGGGATTGGTACCAGATTATCACTCAAGCATATGGGAGTAGGCTCGGTTCTCTCAACTCCATGCGCCTCCTTTGGTGAAGGGAAAATCCCATGCTCACCAATCTTGACCATGTCGTCGCCATATTGTGGGGTAGGCCCTTGTGTTGGAGCTTGCTCATCCTTTTCCATGGTCTCCTTGGCTTGTGTAGACATCCTCTTGGCATACTCGTCCAACTTGGCGAAGTATAGGTCTTTTTCTTCCTCATCCATGAAGTTGCATGCGTCATCTATGACGTCAAGTTTGGGCGTTGAAGCTTGATGGCGTGGAGGAGAGCTTGCTCTTGGTGCCATTTTGGTGGTGGCACGAGTAGTTGAAGGTGCCTTATGATGGTGTCGACGGAGGTCATTGGCATTCCTTTCCAAAGGTTGATGTAGATGGCTCACTTAGTCATCCACATAATGCTCGCGACAATGCTCCTTGTTCTTGGCACTCTTCTCGGTGAGGCGTTGTAGTGAGCTCAAAGCATCATTAGTCTTGGCCATCGTGCTCATGGTTTTGGCGAAGTTGTTGTCCATGCTGGGCTTGAAGTTGTCCATTTGATGGTGGACATTGGTGCTCTTGAGGTGGAGGCTCCCTCTTGGTCGATGCGACTTGAGGAGCTTATCGTTGTCGTTCGTGAAGTCGTCCATGCTTGGGGAGTTTTGCGGCGAGGTCTACATTGCCACCACCTATGGTGCCACCTGCAGTGGTTGTTAGCCACCCTTCACTATGGGCCTAGCCTGCTCCCACGTATTCTTATGGTTCCACTACTAGGAAGCTCGCTGCTCCTGCTGCTAGCTCGGATTCCAATAGGTCAACTGCGCAAACGCGCGATGTAGAGTGCCATACTTGTAAAGGTCAAGGACACTACAAGAGAGATTGTCCCAACCGCAAGGTGATGTTTGTCAATGAACAAGGAGAGTATGAGAGTGGAGATGATGTTGATACTCATGGCGATGATGGATATGACAGCGAGGACGGTATGGATGCCTTCCCTGAGCATGCGCCTACGATAGTGGTCTGTCCATGTACCCTTAGTGTGCAGCGTATTGTTGACTCTCAGCCCTCCAACTTGTTCCAAACAAAAGCACTCATTGGCCCTAACAAAGCTTGCAAAGTAATCATTGATGGAGGTAGCTGCCGAAATCTTGCAAGTAAGGGGTTATGTGCCAAGCTAAATTTGACTTTTTTACCTCATCCCAAGCCATACTACATACAATGGTTGAGTGACAATGGTGATATGAAGGTAAACCATATGGTACGTCTGAATTTTGAGATAGGACCATACAAAGATTCTATTGATTTTGATGTGGTTCCTATGACTGTTTGTCATGTGTTATTGGGTCGGACTTGGCTTTATGATCTCCATGTGCAACACAATGGCCGTGCCAATACATATCACTTGGAGTTCAAGGGCAAGAAGATTAATTTGCATCCAATGACACCACAGCAGATTGTGAATGAGTCTCATCAGAAGAGAGAAGTGAAATTGAAGGAAGCATCTGTAGATGGCCGAGAGATTGTTGCAATTGTACATGATGTAATAGAGCCCAAAAAGAGTGATATAATGAAAAGTGAGAGAGTGCCTGGTCTAGTGATATTAGCCACCAAGGAAGATATGAGAGAGTTTCATGAGGATCCTACAGCCATGCCACTTGTGCTTATGTATAAGGGCGAGGTATTGGTTTCTAACGACATGAACCCTATTTCTCTTGGTGTATCTACTATTTTGCAGGATTTTTGTGATGTGTTTCCAGAAGATGTACCCACAGGATTTCCTCCATTGCGTGGCATTGAGCATCAAATCAACTTGATCCCTGGTGCCACATTACCAAACCGTGCACCCTACAGGACCAACCCCGAAGAAACAAAGGAGATACATAAACAAGTACAAGCGTTGTTGGATAAATGGTACATTCGTGTTTCTCTTAGCCCTTGTGTTTTTCCTGTTATTTTAGTGCCTAAGAAAGATGGTACATGGCGCATGTGTGTAGATTGTCGAGCTACTAATAACATCACTATTCGATATCGTCGATTAGAGGATATGCTAGATGAATTGAGTGGTGCTGCTATTTTCTCCAAAATTGATTTGCGTAGTGGTTATCATCAAATTAGGATGAAAGAAGGGGATGGATGGAAAACTGCTTTCAAAACAAAATTTGGTTTGTATGAGTGGTTAGTTATGCCGTTTGGTCTTACTAGTGCACCTAGTGCTTTCATGAGATTGATGAATCATGTTTTGAGAGAATTTATTGGTCGTTTTGTGGTTGTTTATTTTGATGATATACTTATCTATAGCCACAACAAAACTGAACATTGTAATCATATCCGACAAGTTTTCCAAGTGTTGTGTGATAATAAATTGTATGCTAATCTTGAGAGGTGCACATTTGCAAAATATAAGGTCATATTTCTAGGATTTGTTGTCTCTAAGTATGGGATCAGAATTGGCCTATTCCCATGAACGTGAGTCAAGTGCGTAGTTTCCATGGCTTAGATGGTTTCTATAGGCGCTTTGTGAAGGATTTTAGCACTAATGATGCACCATTGGATGATTTGACTAAGAAAGGTGTACCATTTGTGTGGAGCAGAACCCAAGATATTTCATTTGATACATTGAAGCGCTTGCTAACTTCTGCACCATTACTTGCATTACCTGATTTTTCAAAGCAATTTGAAGTTGAATGTGATGCTAGTGGTATAGGTATTGGTGGCGTTTTGATGCAACAGGGTAGCCCTATAGCATATTTTTCTGAGAAACTTAGTGGTGCTAGATTGAACTATCCTATTTATGATAAAGAATTGTATGCACTTGTTAGAGTACTTGATGTTTGGCAACATTATTTGTGGCCAAAGGAATTTATCATACATTCTGATCATGAAGCATTGAAGTATTTGAAAGCTCAATCAAACTTGCATAGAAGATTAGCTAAATGGGTTGAGTTTATTGAATCTTTTCCTTACATCATTAAGTATAAGAAGGGAAAAGAGAATGTTGTTGCTGATGCTTTGTCTAGGAAGAACATTATATTAACCAATCTTGATGTTAAAATTCCTGGATTAGAAGCTATTTGTGCACTTTATGCAACTGACCATGATTTTGCTGAACCATATCGTTTGTGTACTCTTAGAAACACATGCGATAAGTATCATATACATGATGTATATTTGTTTCGAGCTAACAAACTATGTATTGCAGAATCATCGTTGCGTTTGTTCTTAGTGTAGGAATCACATGCTGGTGGTTTGATGGGTCACTTTGGGCGTGAGAAGATGTTGCTCATGCTTGCTTATCATTTTTATTGGCCCAAGATGAGGCGTGATGTCTACATATTTGTGAACCGATGTATTACATGCCACAAGTCGAAATCTAAGATGAAGCCTCACGGTTTGTATACACCTCTCTCTGCACCTACTACTCGATGGGAAGACATTAATATGGATTTTTTGCTAGGTCTACCTAAAACTCAGAGAGGTCATGGTTCTATATTTGTGGTAGTGGATAGGTTCTCTAAGATGGCTCATTTTATTACCTGCCACAAAAGCGACGATGTGTCGCATGTTCCTAACCTGTCTTTCAGGGACATCGTGAGATTACATGGAGTACCTAAGACAATTGTTTCTGACCGTGATGTGAAGTTCATGAGCTACATAAGACGATTGTTCCTGACAGAACCCTTAGCCGAACCAAATTTTGGGTCGGTTTTGTACTCTAGTTGGGTGGGACCAACTCGGTCAGCCCCTTAGCCACCGCACCCCCAGACTCATAAATAGATGGGGCGCACTAGTTTTAGGGTTGAGACCACGTTAAAATAATTTGGAGTTGTTTCTTTCATAGAACCTCTAGAATTACCTTGTGATCAATTTTACCAACTATAATTGAGTGTGATCTGTTGTTCCATTAGGAATTAGTAGATTGCAAACTACCATTCGTGGTCGACGGATACACGCGCAAGAGTGTGGTGTAGTGAATATCCTACAAGGTTCGAGATCTATTGCATTGGCATCACGGTTCGAGCGGGAGAGATCATAGCTACACACTAGTTATCTATCATCTACCATCATCATCGACAAGTGCTTGTTGAGAAGATCGGGCCACCCCATATCAGTTATTGTTGTTGTAAAACTCCATATCACCCAAGCATGTGGAGCCATTGTTGGTGTAGTGCTCCATCATGTCATCCATGCTTGTGGAGGCATATACTCCGGGGGTCTAAGGCCAGAGACTCCGGGGGTTCGGAGACTCCGGGCGTTGAGGCCGGAGACTCCGGGTCGGGGACTCTGTTCCTCTTGCTCGTATTCTTGAGTGGAAATCCATGCCTTGGGGCCTCAAATCCGCGAAAATTTGACCAAATTGGGCTGGGAAAATGCAGGATAGAGCTGGACCAACACCTAAGACAAGGTTTGGTTGGATCAAAAATACAAATAACACTCCAAATCAAGAGATTGATCCAAAGGCTAATTTGGGGCTCTTTTTTTGGGATTTTCGAATTTTTTGTGGATAGAAGAAAAAATTATGGGGGAATTCATGAGCAATGAAGCTCTTGATACCAATATGTTGAGGGCAAACCTCTAGGGCGGCCCGGTCTTTCATGAATCCCTTTCAAATCGAGGATGGAGTGCAGGGAGAAGAGGGGAGGATGAACACGATGAACTCACGCACGAAGAACGTGATGAACACACATCCGCAAAAACATGATACACACCTATAGCTCACGCTGGCGGTGACTGGTCTAGCGCAATCCCTACAACCGGCGTCGGGCAGAGGACTCGCTCTAGAACCGGCACGACGAGAAGGGAGACTTGGTGAGATCTTGACGTCTAGGCAAAGGGACTTTGATGCCTAGGCCTTGTATAATTCAAAGGCACGATGCAAACACCAACAAGGTTTGGGATATTTGGTGCTGCTTTGTCAAATGATCATGAGGAAAGAACTAGATAGATCCATATGGGGTTTCCACTAATTCCAAATATTACAATAGAGGTGGGGGCTATATATAGGCCAACCACTAGTACAAGGGTAGTTTAGGCAATAAAGGGTAAAGTCTAGACGGACTAAGGGGTGCATGGGCCGCAGGCCCTAAAGGCTTTCACATGCATGTCCCACTTACACCGGAGACTCCGGGGTCAAGGGGTCGGAGACGGCGGGGTGGTCGGAGACTCCGGGTTGGCGCTCAGACTGCAGAGTAGTCTCCAGGGCGGCAAACAAAGACTTCTAGAGAGGGGCCTGGAGTCGTGGCCAGAGTCCGGGGGTGGAGACTCCGGGTATCTGGGCTGGAGACTCCGATGTGCATGGAGACTCTGGGGGCGACGATGCTCTCCGGTGAGGACTCCATGGGGGTGTACTGAGCGATCTTGGTGGGGGTCCGGAGACAGGTCTGGAATCCTGGCCGGATACTCCGGGCTTTAGGGTCGGAGAATCCGGGGCTTCAACTCGAGCAGCTCCTTATTCTCATCCCACTCCTTGCGTTTCATCCGATGGAGGTTCGTATCTGATAACACACAGTGTAGTTCCATGAAGTAGCAAGCCATTCATAGATGTGTCAAAGTCACACGAGGAAAGGAGCAAGTTCACCTTATCTTGTAGGATTTTAGCTCGCGCACGAGTCATTGGTACACTTGGGGGACTTGGTGGTGGAGATGTAGTGATGTCCGTAGGATGGGCTGCATTAGAACTAGTCTCAATAGGTGTTGGTTGAACACAAAGATAGTGTAGCTCACAAAGGAAAGCAAGTGGGGAGAAGTCGCGAAATTTTTATACCTTTCGTCGCCGATCTTTACCCTTTATTGGTGGATTCCGCCTTACTCACGAAATTTGGACGGATTAGATAACATGAACCACGGAACTGCAATAGGGAAAACGGCGTTCTTAGGGAGTAGAGGATACACCTCTAGCATTATAAAGAATTAATGTAAAGATTATTATCATGAACATTCTCAACTATGTATGTGTGGGAGGAACTCTGTATTTGGAAAAATAGGCAGCAACCAGTGCTCACCTCATCCTCATAACCACAACAGTCAACAATCGACATCAATCGAATTACTGCGCTATTAAGGGACTTAATCTCGTAGGACGTATCCCATGGCATAGATATTGTTCCATGAGTTTCCTCGGTTCCCAAGTTGATACGTAAGGGGTGCCAACAGCTTTATAGTCACTGTAAGTGCTAACACACCTCTGTCTACCAACAAGTAGTTCCCTCCATCAAGTCCCCACAAGAGGCAAATATTGATAGGTCGACTTCTCCCAACATCAAGATGAAGACAATCTAACACATGGTCATAGCGATGAATATCATAATAAACTTTATCTTATTCAATCTCATACTAGGGTTTCTCCATCTCCCCAAGAACTAAGGATCTAATCTGACATGGAGGCAATCAACATCATGGCAATAACAATGGAATCTATCATAGATGAATAGTACTTGTATAAATCCACGACGAGTATGGGAATTACAACAAGATCTAGACAAGATGTAGATGGGATGGATGAAGATGGTGGTGATGCAGCGGTTGATGATGAAGATCGATGCCTTAGCCTCACGGATCTGCGTAGGGCAAAAATGGATCCTCGATGGACGAGTTCCCCCTCCAGATGCCTTCAGGAGGTGAGGTTTTGGCGATTTCTGGTTGTTCGGTATGTCGTCTCCCTGATCTAGTTGCACGGGGTGAAACTATTTGAGGAGGCGGTGGCGGCGCCAACTATATGGCAAGGACTATACGACCAGAAAATTATTCCCGCCGTATAGTTGGCCGTCAAACCCTTTGGATGCCTTGATCGCTTTGAGTTTTCTTCTAGTGTTATTAATATTTCCCAAATAAGCAATTTATGTTGTTTTTGACTCCTTTTCTCCCCAATACAACTGCTTAAAGAATTGTGTCCATTGTATCTATCATTTGTCCTAATCCTGGTGAAAATAGACATAAAATGTGCGCACCAACGCCGTAAAATACTAAGATCCTACAACTACACTGCAAAATAGTAATATAAACAATGATGCAATTATGCACCCATCAAGCGCCTGCTCACCTACTACGACCTCCGCTAGATACGCCAACATCCTGGAGAGACCCTCTTCAAGTTCCTTCAGAGGTTCAGTCGGGTCCACAACAAAATCCCCAAGATCTCAGACTCCAACATCATCACGGCCTTCTCCGAAGGTGTGAATGACGTAAAGATGCTGGAAAAGATTGGAATTCGGGGAGAGGGTCTCATCACCATCGCCGAGCTTTTCCTCATGGCCAAGAAGTGTGCCAAGGCCAAGGCAGGGCGGATGTTCGGCCTTGCAGAGGAAGAAACCACCCCTAAGACATCTGGCATGAGTAAGGTCAAGGACAAGGAGCCCAAGCACAAGACCGCCATAGTCCTGGTGGCAGAGCTAGATCGTAAGAGACCTCGAGAGGGGGTCGGCGAGCGCGAACAGGACGACAACATGTACTGCCACTTCCACAAGAAATCGGGTCACCCAACCGACAACTGCTATGAGCTCCAGAAGCTCCGTGACATGTGCAACAGCCAAGGGGAAGGCAAGAACAGGAGGCGGTCAAGGCAGGGGTAATCGCTGGAACAACAATGCTGGCGAGCATGACGCCCACCAGCTGGACACTAGGCCAATGTCGCGCAACAACAACAATCGCACCCACAAGAGCAAGTGTGTGCTGAAGACCCCGGGGGCTACCAGCTGCTGCAGGGCGCGATAGCCTACATCCTCGACGGCTCCCAAGCTCCAACGTCCAACCAGAACTTCAAGCTCCTCACTCGCGAGGTCGCGGCGGCCAAACCGTGGCCCCCCTCGTTAAGGCTCAAGTGGTACCAGTGTCCCATCACCTTCGATGCCAGCGACCACCCCGTCTCCACTATTCCGGTGGGCACACTTCCCCTGATCTACACCCCCACCATCAACAACATCGCGGTTGCAAAGACCCTCATGGACGGAGGCGTAGGCTTGAATGTGATCTCCACATAGACCTTCACCCAACTACAAGTGCCTTACGATAAGCTGATGCCGACCATGCCATTCTCCAGGGTGACGAGCAGGTCCACTGTGCCCATCAGGCAGGTGTGCCTCTCCGTCATGTTCGGGACATGTGACAACTGCCGCACTGAGCTCATCTAATTTGAAGTGGCACACATCAACCTTCCGTACAACGTCATCCTCGGCTACCCTACGCTGGCTAAGTTCATGGCCGCCACTCACCATGCCTACAACATGCTCAAGATGTCTGGTGGGAGCAGAGGGGTCATCACGGTCTGCTCTAACAAAGTGGATGCCCTGTGCTCCCTGGAACATGCCTACAAGACTGCCACTACCGCATATCTTGAGGACGTCGGACGCTCCACTAGAAGAAAGCAAATGATGGCCTAGGAGAACGCCAAGGCAAAAAGGACGGCAGCAACGCTATTACCACCTCGCGACGAGATGGGCCCGACTAGTACCCGCGACCTCATGAGGGGAATGAGCATGCCGTTGCCCGCCCTCTTGAGGGTGGGAGTGCCTCTAGAGGACGGCGGCGGCGCGGGGGCTCCGGACTTCCCCTTAGACTGTACCCAGTGCACGTACAACACCTACCACCCCCACGGCGGCAGCTAACCGGCTCTAAGGGCCGGCAACCCAGGTTACCGGGAGGTGGACAAACCTCTCGAAGCGACGCATCTAGGCCCACGTCTTTTTAAAGGTGAACCTCAAAAACCCTCATCCCTTACAGTTTTTTCTCCTCGTCGAGTCCCGTGCATACCACAGTGGCATTTGTAATAAGCCTACACTACTAGTACTTCCTTGGATCTTGTGCCGGGGGTACGGTTGGCTATTTGGTTTTTTCCTTCGAAAAAGCATTTCTCAAAAAAACCACACCGCCCGATTTCCCTCACACACTCTGCACGAGCGGGCCTGGAGACGGTACCCTTCACCAGACCGCCTTGGCTTCCTATCAGTAGTAGGGCCTAAATTGTAGAGCTCTAAACTCACGGGACGAACTCGCCCTAGAGTCACCTCACCACATGGCTCCTGGTACCTAAGAACCTCGTGCGGCGTGTGTACGGGCTTCTGATGGTGGGCTCTTTTCCTACGGCCCTCTCCCTGATAGGGGCGGCCTGATATTCTCAGTAAGTGGATGGCGATGATGATGGTGGATGATAGATAACTAGCCTATAGCTATGAACTCTCCCGGTCGAGCCCTGATGCCGATGCAACAACTCTCGAACCCTGTGGGATATTCACAACACCACGCTCTTGCGCACGCAGCCCTCGACCACGAACGGTAGTTTGCAATCTACTAATTCTCGATGGAACAACAGATCACACTCAATTGAAGTAGTATAATTCGATCACAAGGTAATTCTAGAGGTTCTAGATAGAAACAACTCCAAAATAGTTTTAATGTGGTATTCCCTAATCTAGAGGGCGTTCACAGGCTTAGATGGCCGCCGGAATGTCCGAAAAACGTGAAACAAAAACGTGTCTGATACAGTTAGATCCGTCCGGATCTGATGGGAACTTTTAGGGCCGGATTATCTGGTCTAAGTGGACCGGATTATCCGGGGCCGTACAGAACATTGCACACGAAGTCCTTAGCAGAATCTCCAAAGTAGGGCCGAATTATCCGGGGTCTTTAGATGTGGAAGTACTCATTGGAATGATCTTGGAATTATCTATCCAACAAGTGCTTATTTGGTTGATTTGGTGTTTGTATGAGGATTCCATGTCTGTTGCAATTTCAAGACTTATGTCTGTCTAAATTGAACGTTCCTTCTCTTTGATGATCTCCCTTGCTTGTATTGTGCCCGCCTCCCGCTCCTTCCTCGCGCATCCTTGGATGATCATCACGTCGGACTCCTTGTCTTCCTCCCCCTCCTTCCCACTAGAGCTAGTTCGAAGTATATTAAATCTAGTCAAACAATAAAACCATAATTTAGGTAGTATAAAGTTCTTATAAATCAAAGTATCTTGTCCAACTAGGAATGCAGTCACCTGATAGTCATTATTGATTTAACGCAATATTTCCTTCCAGTTCAAGCAGTCAGAATCATTGTAATCTCTGTATATATCCTCATCATCATCCCTTTCTTCATGAAAACCCGTCCACGGCTTTGGGTAAGCTGAATGTGGAAGAAACAAAAAGAACAACGTGTACGCAAAGCATATGTATATATACATGTTGTATTATTGTTGTTCACATGAAAATTCTGTCTAGTATACATCAAGGAACTTAAATTGCAGGTATAAGTGAAGTACAAAGAATTATTATCATGGTAAAAAACAACTAAATAGATAGTCTTGTTCTTCAGTATTAAATTTAGTTTTCTCAAAGAAGATCTATGATCAAAGTTGTGAACAAGATTAAAGAAATTCAATATGTGTGAAAACCAAATTGATTCATGCCATGCTTCAACTGTGCTACTTTGATTATTATGAACATGATCATGTTGTCCAGTATGTAAGATGCAACTCAATTTGCAAATATCAGTAAAGTCTAAAGTAGTAGCATAACTAGACAAAGACTTTTGGGACAGACACAATGGATATGAAAACTTGGGTTCTACTCTAGCAAGATTACAACGATCCAACATAGGTAAAATTACTTGTGTTGGCTGTAATATGTCAACTAGATCTGAATTTAGTTTCATACTATCACAAATTTTAGCATATGTCCCACGGCAAAAAGACATCGATACACAACATGTATGGCTGAAAACAATATGTTTCAGTTCAGCGATTATATCACAAGTTATGCATATGTGATCCACAAGAAAATTTCCATCCATGCTATATTCACCAATTAGATAGAAAGTGAAACAAGGAGAATATGTTCTAGAATTTAGACATGAAATTTCAGAAATCTTATCCATAGAACAACTCATACTCATAGGTTCATTTAGCATGATAGAATACACAATATCAACATGTGGTATTTGAGCAAGTATTTCTTTATGTGTGAGCAGGACCACATGATCAAAATTTGAATTTGGGAAACTATCACATGGTGTTGAAACAGTAGTGCAAGGCGAATCACAAGGAGGCATCAACAAAGGAATACACTCACAATATGTTGCGCTTGTTGACTGTAGATCCAAATCAGTACCTATATCAATAGTGTTCTCTTCACATCTAGTAGACACTGGGACATCCTCCAAAAGTGACAATGCACAATCCGACGATGCATGTTGTAAAATAGATGGCTCCCTTTCTTCAAAAGCAACCTGCATAGCAGAAGAAACAATACCAAGAGTAGAGATGATTACATTAGTAGGTTTGGCCAATGGTGGAGGGTGGCTAGCATCCGCTGCAGGTGGCACCATAGGAGGCGGTGTAGATCTGTCCGCAAAACGGCTGGTTGATGGAAAAAGTGCATGTGACTTAGCCTCCTCAGCAAGCTGTGACTCGGCCTCTCTAGCATGTTGCAACAGTTTGTTCATAGTCTCGTACTTGTGATGATGAACAATGCTCTTGATTCAAAGCTTCAAATTTTTGAGAAAACGCTACATACTCATCTCAAGGGATTCACGAACTCTAGCATGTTGCATAAGCATCTCTATCTCCATGTAGTACTCATCAACTAACATGTTACCTTGCCGTAACTGTGTGAGCTTGTCAATAACTGATCGCAAGTACCTTGTCTGAATCGCCGCTGTAAGGGCCTCAATCGAACATTGCAAGGTGGCCACATTTACATTGATTGCCATCACTTGAGTTTGAATATTAGTGACTGTGCCAGTATTCTGATCCACTGCCTCTTGTATGTCCTTGATATTCCCATCAATAGACTCGCGCCAATCAACAAGCTCCTCATCCTTCTTTTGCTGTGACACAACATCACCATCACTAGTAGACATGATTAGTAGGATAATGCAAAAAATCGAAATCTGTTTGGTGGAAAACTCTCGCAACTCACTCACAACTGACAAGAAAGCAGATCTTACCGTTCCAAAGTGAATAGAGATGATTTACCAAACAAAATCAAAGACTTATGCACATATGTGATGAAGTGAATATAAAGGGTATGGAGAACGATCGCAGGACACACAGGTTATTTGTGGTGGAGCTATAGGTATGGTATCCTAACTACACCAAAGCAAATCCTAGTGCTGATCGTATGACAAAAATCCAAGGAAACACACACGTGGAGATAAACGTGGCAAAGCAACTTATGAACAGGAATATTGCAATGCACAAGAGAGACGCTAGTAATAGCTCAAATAGAACAGGCACAAGATTGCTCAATCTACTAGTGCTATTATGAAAACAGTCCTCCAATCAACTTTGATATCTCCTTTTTTCACTTTTGTAACGCTTTTCTTTTCTTTTTTTCGCAACTTTCTTTTCTTTTGATTTTTTAACTATCTTGACACAATGCAATACAGGATGCAACAATTCTGAGCAATTAGGGGCCGGATATTCTGGTTTTTTTGGGGGCCGGATAATCCGGTCTACCTGGACAAAATTTTGCACTTCAAAACCCTAATGAGCAGCCTGTTCAGAGCAAAGCAACTAGTCTCGTAGGTACGTTCCTAGGCACCGATGTTGTAGATAGGCTATAGCTAAGGTTTCAAAACACCAAAAGTATGCTATGTGGACTCGAAAAAGTATATGCAAGCTAGCGGAAACAATAAAGAACAACTCAAAAACATGGAACAAACGAGAATAACAAGGAAAACCTAGACACTACGACTCGTACTGGAAGAGATCGGATCAAGGACACGACAACGACCAGCAACTAAGACTCAACTCCGATGCAATCTAGGCTATGGAAAAGACTAACCCTAATCTTTTTGTATGGCTTTTTCTATATTGGACGAAAAACAAACTAATCTATTGATGGATTTGTGGATGCTTACCGAGGCAACGTTGGAAATCTGATACCAAGATTATATGGCTCTGATACCAAGATGATATGGGGTGACCCCATATCATCATCGCCATCTGCTTACTGAGAAGATCGGGCCACCCCATATCACTCCCGGTAAGGTCTATGGGGCAGCTTGTCAGGGCCTAAAGTGCCGAGCTCTAAACTCTACGACCCATTTCTCGATCGGGAGTTACCTCACCCATGGTCCCTGGCCTTGTTTTTATCCTCACGACGGATCATGAGGCCATGTCCTCTGTAGCCCGAGCTTGTTAGGGCCTAAAGTGTCGAGCTCTGAACTCTACAACACGTTCCTCGGTAGGGAGTTACCTCACCCATAGTTCCCGACCTCATTTTTATCCTCGCAACGGCTCATGTGGCCCTGTCCTCCGCAGCGCGAGCTCGTCAGGGCCTAAAGTGTCGAGCTCTAAACTCTACAGCATGTTCCTCGGCCGGGAGTTTCCTCACCCACGGTCCCTAATCTTGTTTTTATCCTCGCGACGGCTCATGAGGCCCTGTCCTATGTAGCCCGAGTTTGTCTGGGCCTAAAGTGTTGAGCTCTGAACTCTACAGCATGTTCCTCGGTCGGGAGTAACCTCACACATGGTCCTTGACCTCATTTTTATCCTTGCGACGGCTCATGAGGCCCTGTCCTCTGCATCCCGAGCTCGCTAGGGCCTAAAGTGTTGAGCTCTGAACTCTACGGCCCATTCCTTGGCTGAGAGTTACCTCACTCATAGACCATGACCTTGTTTTTATCCTTGCAACGGCTCATGAGGCCCTGTCCGCCGCAACCCAAGATCGTCATAACCGGGAGATCTGAACTCTACGGCCCGTCGCTCGGCTAGGAGTTACCTCACCTACGGTTCCTGGCCCTATCTTTACCCTCACGATGACTAGTGAGGCCCTACCCCTAGGCAGCCCAAAACTTGCCAGACTTAAACTCCGCGTCTCACTCATCGGCTTTGGGTCACCTCACTCTATAAAACCCGACACGGGGGCTGAGTGATGGAACAACTAACCCGTAGTTTCTCCTCGAGGGACCCATGGGATACCCCTGGAGACACCCTCTTCAGCAGTAAGGCTTGGAAGGTCCAAAAGGCATGAGCCCTGAAAACCTACGACCAGAGACGGACTCGGTATGTCACTCGCGGTTCGCCCCTACTAGAGGCACACGGAAAGGTCACACGGATCTCGTGAAGCCGCACCCCCTCTCAAGAGGGTGACCTCCAAAAATTAACAGGGACCCCTCCTCGAGGGTATGCGCATAAGTTACTCCTCTGGAGAACCTCTCGGACTCGTTACAGTCGGTAAGCCACTATGGGCCATCAGCCAGATGCGCTTAGATTCCCACCAACCTGACCGAGCGCAACCTCCACTATGATGGGCTAGTCCTACATCTAAAGGGAGCTCCCGCTAGCAGCCTGGTCGAAGCACCGCCCTGGAGTTCACCTCCGCAGGCATCCTACCTCCGGTCATGCCTCATGAGGACTCCACCCCTGGACGTCCAGCCCTGCAGCAAGCGCGCTCAGCGCTCCTAGGAAGTTGTCCCTGCAAGAAAGGAAACACAAGTTGCCCTCGCGGACCTCAGCAAGAGATCACCACGCAGTAAACGCACCAAGGAAAAAACAACCAGCATAAAAATCCACATGCAGACTCGGAAAACAAGTTTTTCCCTGCAAACTCCACGCGAGAGCAGAGTACTAGATGGTGTCACCTCTTGTGAGGAGGTTTGATATGGGCACGAAGGAGGAGGTGAAGCCTAATTTCAGGACTCCACCAAGCTAATTGATGCGGGCGCATCCCATTGATGATTGGCATTCCAGGACGACCTATGATATGTAATGATCAGTCTAAGATTGTGTCAAATATTGTTGCTATGTTATTGAGTCGGAGTCTAGGTTAGGTTCGAGTCCGTTTGTGTGTTTGGTTTGGGTCTATCCAATCGACTAGTTGCAGGCCTCCTATATAAAGGAGCCAGCCACCTAGGGTTTAGGGAAGTTCAGTTGTTTAGTCTAAAAACTATATTCTGCTCCACCATGTATCATACCTCCGGGGACGACGATATCGTTTATCAGATTATTGTTGCGGAGGTTCTTGTGTTCATCAAGGATTGTCGTGCTCAGGTTTGAGGCGTGGTGATCTTCATCACATTACTTGCTAGATTGATTCCTTTTCTTCAGGTTGCGTTCATCACACGATTGGGAGATTACCTACGGATCAAGCTGATGATCCTTGAGTTTTGTCCCGATCCTTGAGATTACCTACGGAAAGGTGGCGAGATTACCTACCTAGTAGACTCACTGTGAAAGATCGGGACAAAACTCAAGGATCATCGGCTTCATCCGTAGGTAATCTCCCAATCACGCAATGAACGCAACCTGAAGAAGAGGAATCAATCCAGCAAGTAACGTGATGAAGATCACCACGCCTCAAACAATAGCTCGACAATCCTTGATGAACACAAGAACCTCCACAACAATAATCTGATACGGTATTGCCATCCCTAGAGGGATGATACACGATGGAGCACAATATAGTTTTTAGACTAAACAACTGAACTCCCCTAAACCCTAGGTGGCTGGCTCCTTTATATAGGAGGCATGCAACTAGTCGGTTGGATAGACCCAAACCAAACACACAAACGGACTCGAACCTAACCTGGACTCGGACTCAATAACATAACAACAATATTTGACACAACCTTAGACTTATCATTAAATATCGTAGGTCGTCCTGGCATGCCAATCATCAATGGGATGCGCCCGCATCACCCAGCTTGGTGGAGTCCTGAAATTAGGCTTCACCTCCTCCGTCGTGCCCATATCATCATCCCCCCTTCAAGAAGCGTTGTCCCCAACGCTTGCGGGTCGGGTCAGAAAGGTGGCGTGATATGAACAATGGCTTCACGCGTCTTGGCCATCTTTAAGTCTTGCTTGCCTTCCACTCTGCATCCTCCCTCTCGGCTTGCTTGACTTGAAACATCCCTTGGCGCCTGCACCTCCTTGCATCTCCATACAAGCTTGGACCTAGGTGCCACCGTCTTCTTCTTCTCACATCTTGTTGGAACCCATGGTTGCTGAACATGGACCTTCTTTGCACGACCTGACATACGATGAGTAATGCCTAGACCACACAACTGACGAACATGTCCATCCTTGCCTCTATGCATCCACACAACTGTCCCAACAAAACGCCTCACACGTGTGCTAACAAAACTGCTCTTGTTACCCTGCTACACCACATGCACTGGGACATCAGGAGCACAACTATCATCCGTATGAACACCTGTGTCAACACAAACAACCTTGTGAACACATGTTGCAACATCCTTCCTCTCAGAAATAAGAGGATGCACTTCAACTGGCTTGTCACTAACAAGCTCCACTGTCTTGTCATCTACAGGCATAGCTGAAGCAATACCAACATTGTCGCACTGTGCATCATGCTCTCCATCATGCACCTTAGCTAGCCTAGAATTTTTCTTAGCCTTGCGCAAATTCTCCTTATGTACCACCAACTCTATATTAGACTATCATCCTGCATAGGCTTCAAATTCTGATGTTTGCCACCATGCACAGAAGAATATGTATTTGCTCTTCTAGCATGTGTAACATTGTGATCATACTGCCATGGACGACCAAGTAACAGCCCACATACCTCCAATGGCAACACATCACACTCAATCTCATCAACATAATCACCGACTGTAAATGGCACACGAACTTTATGAGTTACCTTCACCATACCGCAACTATTTAACCACTGTAGATGCTTAGGTTCAGCAATACGCCATGTGGACAACCCCAATGCTGCCACCATTGCCTTGCTAATGCCATTAGTTTATCTTCCTCCATCAACAATCAACTTGCATGCTTTGCCTTTGATCATACACTGCGCCTGAAATAAGCTCCAATAGTGGCCCTTGTCAACTGTTATGCAAGCATCGCCTTGTACCTTGTTGAGTTGCAAATTTAGCCCACTCAATGGTACACATCTTCCACTATAGTTTCAGCGCACACAACAAACTTGGCAACAACAGGCTGCTTTGCTTCAGAAAGTTTTGTCACTGCCACACTAACCGTTTTCACTGGAACAACTGCCAACTTCTCATGAGTAGTCACAGCCGTCGCGACCTTCGGTATAAGAACTATACTCTTAGCAACATCCACTATCTCATTCACAACCTTGGGGGCTGCTCGTTTTCCTCCATGTACTGTAATACGAAATCATTACAGAGAAAACTTTTGTAGTCCTTCCAAGTATGAGAAAAACCATCTATATTAATCGTCTCGAACCACCAACCATCTAACTCCTTGTCCACACGCTGGTGAGTAAGAACAGACTCATCATACCCACTAAACTTGCCATTGTATTTGCGACATCGATGGAAACCCCGTTCCATGTGTCTTTCCCAATCTTGGTACTCCTCAACTGTCGCAAGTCTATGTAGGCACCAGCTAAGCTCGGATGCATCACGTGCCACTCCATTGAGGAGATCGAGATAGTCATTGAAAACAGCACTAGACTTTTTACCACGTGTACACCTCAAGCTCAAAGTATCTCCTAAAAAAGAATCCATCATGTATTCCTGAAAACAGATGTGTCTGACTGTGTATCCATGCCAGATATTCCGGCAGTTTTGGGTTAGAATATTCCGGTCTACATAAATATGAAGCGATCCTTCGTTTTTTCCTAGAATCTTCCTTGGCGCCTCGATCGGAATGACCTGGACTCCCTGTTACGGAAAACCCTATCGGTGTATGGAAAAACTTCCAATAGAAGTAAAACTCACGTACACCACGCTAGGAAGCTATCCATCCGCTCTTTTTTTCACGTACATACAAAATCCTGGGATCGATTCCAACTGAGCGATGCCTTTTTTTTTCTCACGTGCAGAGCTGTTCGTACTTGGTAACGATCCAAATTAGCGATCGGTTATCTGTTTTTTTTCAACACTCCATCAATACTAAAACCGATCGGATCTGTAGTGATTTTTTTACTAGGACCGATCGGACCAAACAGACGTAAACGGTCCGGATTCGATCTGGCGAGACACGTGCGGTCGTGATGTGCGCGCGGTTGACCTCCTTCTGCCCTTTTTTTAAGCTGAACACGATCGGATCAAACAGAAACCGCTCCGGCCTCTGCTCGTGATGGAAACAAATCGGAAAAGCAACGATTGATCCCTCCGCGATTCTGATCCACGTGATGACCTGGAGATCGATTGTGCAGCTCTTGTCTTCCGGGCGGAGGCAGCACGCGCACTCGCCGATCTTCACGTGCACCAGCAGACTAAAACAATCTCTTTCTTTTCTTCCTTCCAATCTCTCCTCCACTACCGATCTATAAACTGCTTGTAGAAAAATAGTTTACAGATGATCCAAAAACACGTTGTGATCAACGAGAGTGCTGATACCACATGATACGGATCTGGCCGGTGATCCTATAGTTTTGTCCTAATCTTTCACAGCGAGTCAATGATATATTGTAAATATATCTATAATTTTTGATGTTCCATGCTTGTTTTATCTACTTTCTTATGTTTTGTCCATACTTTGGACTACTTTTCATATGATTTCTTGGACTAACCTATTAACAAGAGCCACGGTGCCAGTTGCCTGTTTTCTGCTGTTTTTGGTTCCAGGAAAGTCAGAAAATGAATATTCTCGGAATTGGACGGGACAAAAGCCAAAGTTCCTATTTTACCGGAAGACTCACGGAGCCAGAATACGAGACGGAGGAGGGCCAGGGCCTGGCCACACCCCCCTCAGGCACCGGTCCGCCAAGGCCGCGCCAGGGCATGGTATGGGCCCCTCCGGCACCCCCCTCGGTCTCCCCTCTCGTCTATAAGAGCGTCCCGATGCATAAACCCTAAATCATCAACCAGAAATCCACGAAAAGTTCCGCTGCGCCGCCGCCACCGAAGGTGAGATTCGGGGACAAAAAGTCTCTGTTCCGGTACCCTGCCGGGACGGGGAAGTGCCCCCGGAGCCATATCCATCGATCTTCACCACTATCTCCATCACCATTGCTGATTCCCATGATGAGGAGGGAGTAGTTCTCTCTCGAGGCTAAGGGTTCTACCGGTAGCTATGTGTTCATCTCTCTCTCTATGCATGATATTATTGAGATCATGAGTTTGCAATCTATAGATCTACCTTGCTACTCAAGTGCTTTAATAGATCTCTGCTCTCTCCATGTGTGTGAAGTTGACAGTGTGCACACCATAGTGTCACTTAGGCTAGAGATTACAAATACTTGTTATGATTTATATTTGGAATTGGATGTTTTTATGAAATTGTGGTGTTTCTTTGAACCATGACAGTGTGGGGTTATCTAGATGGGGAAAGCGGACTTTGAGGTGTGATGTTATAGCCCTACCACGATTAGAGTGGCCAACCGGAGAATAGTTAAGAGTAGTATCATAAAGAGAAGATATTTATATGAGAGTGTTCACTGGTGAAAGTATGATCCCTAGGCCTTGTTTACAAGCACTGATACACCGTTTGCTATTATATCTATTACAAGTTTGCTTGCTTCCATCTTCATTTCAGTTTGCCTTTAGTCTTTTCCCACGTCAACCCACGCCAGCAAGCTATTTTCTGGCACCATCACCACTTATAATTATCCATACCACTTGTATTTCCCTATCTCTTCGCCGAACTAGTGCACCTATACACCTGACAAGTGTATTGGTTGTGTTGGAGACACAAGAGACTTCTTGTATCTTGATTGCAGGATTGCTTGAGAGGGGATACCTTTGACCACTTCCTCCCTGAGTTCGATAAACTTTGGGTGATCCACTTAAGGGAAAACTTGCTGCTGTTCTACAAACTTCTGCACTTGGAGGCCCAATAACTGTCTACAAGAATAGAAGTGCGTAGACATCAAGCTATTTTCTGGCGCCGTTGCCGGGGAGGTAATGTAAAAGGTACTCACATCCTCCGGTGTGAGTCCTCAAAGTTATTTCCTTTAGATTCTGCAATTTTGTCTTTTTGTTTCTTGTTTTCACTAGTTAGGCTTAATGGAAAACAACAACAAAATTAGAGAGCTTTATAGTATTTATCTTGAGTTAGGACATGAAGTGTTTGAAGAGAAAATTGAAAAACCTATAGAAATTTATTTGCATGCTAATACAATGTTGTTTGTATGAATTCTTTGGACACCATTATTGCTAATGCTATCGAAAATTCTAAGCTGGGGGAAGCTAGTTTTTATGAAAATGATCTTTTTAGTTCACCAGCTTTGGAAGATAGCTATTATATTGCTTATGATGATACCAAACCTCCAATATATGATGATTACAATGATGAATATGATATTTTTAGTCCACCTACTATTAAGGAGAAAATTAATGATTATAATATTCCTCCTATATTTGATGATTATGGTGATGAGAATAATAATCATAGCTATTTTGTTGAATTTGCTCCCACTACAATTAATAAGAATGACTATGTTTATGCGGGGAGTATTAATTCTTATATGCATGTGGCTCATGATAAGAATGTTTTATGTGATAATTATATTGTTAATCTTATTCATGATGCTACTGAAAGTTATTATGAGAGAGGCAAACATGGTTTTATGCATCTCAATAATATTAAGTTCCCCTCTTTATGTTGAAAGTCTTGAAGTTGTACTTGTTTTGTGTTACTATGCTTGTTGCTTTGTGCTTTCATGACTTGTTTCTTTATAAGACTCCTATGCATAGGAAGTGGGTTAGACTTAAGTGTGCTTTGAATTTGCTTCTTGATGCTCTCTTTTACTTCAATTCATATTTCCTATGTGAGCATCTTCTCAAACTACAATGCCTAACTTAAAGTCGTTAAAGAAAAGTACTTATTGGGAGATAACCCAAAAGTTTTAGATGAGTTTTGGAAGTTATTACCTCTGTAATAACCGCTCCTTATCCTTTTTTTTCCTTTTTGTGCCAAGAGTAAGCTCTAATGAGAGTGAAGTAATCATTGGGAAAGTTGCTGTCCCGAAACAGATTTCTGGGCTTCACCGTAAAAAATCGTGTAAAATATCTGTATGTCCTTTTGAGGCGTGATTGTTTTTGCTTCTACCCCAGGTTGTTATCTAACTTTCATTATCTCAACACTTTTGGATTTGAGCAACAGAAGATCTTCGAAAAAAATTCGTCTTTACCTGTTAGTCTGTTTTGATAGATTTCCCCCTTTATTTGCATTTGCTTCTTGTTGGTTCCTTTTTGAGTTCTTTTGGGGAATTGAGCTTTTTGAGGGAAGTGCTACAGTAGCTTGTGTTTTAATGGAAGTTTTATTGGTGTTGGAACTGAACCTAAAGACCTATTATCTTGAGTGCACTAATGTTGCTAATAAAGATTGTGTGAAGTATTGTATGAAGGAAAAATTTCAGGTGTATGGAAGGAACGAGTAGTGAGATGAATAATGGGGATGCCACGTGTGTCACCCCAAGAAATATCCAAGAAGTACAAGGGTCAAAGCTTGGGGATGCCCAAGGCATCCCCTTCTTCATCAATAAAAATCCTAGGTTTCTTCCAAACGCTTCATTTTTATTGTTTCATGCACAGTTGTGTTGTTCTTGGAGCGTCTTGTTTTTCGTTTTCGTTTTGGTTTTTTGTTTGCTTGGTTTGCTTAATAATGTGGTTGGACCCCCTCTTTCATACATTGGTTTTCAAATAGTTTGGTTTGGATTGGAAAAGAGTAGGAAAGTTCATGCTTAAGTGGTAAAGAGAGCTTGTTTTTGATTGTGGCCTATGTTTTGTCATGCCATGCTTGATATTGTTTTGGATTTATGCTTAGTATTCTTTGCTGTAGCATGACATGTTATAAACAATTTAGATTGCTTCATGTGCCTTGGAAGGATCATGCGTTGTTTTAGCATATTAAAGCATAGCATTGTGGTATTCTCCTTTGATGCTTTATTTGGGTTGACTTGGCACATGCTCATACCATGTTATGACTATCCCAAGTCACCATAGGCTTTATGATCCTTAAGTTTTCAACTTGTAGTATCACTTTATGCTTTGATCAATGATGTTTTGTCGCTCTGCATGATTATGGCCATTATTGCTCTCTTGGTTTGTCGCTCCCAGTCTTTTGCTAGCCTCCACAACCAAGTATGAGTTCCACTCATGCATCCAACTCCCTAAACCAAGTTATTCCAAAGAGTCCACCATACCTACCTACTAGCATATGCTATTCCAAGTATATTCATGTTTTTTTTACCTTCCAAATTAAACTTGTTATGAGAAACCTAGTGATTAAAGCTCTCATGAACTTGATGGCACACTTCACTTTTTCTTGTCCTTAATAAACTTGAACCATTGTGTCGTCTATGTTGTATATGCTTGCACTTATTTGTTGGGGATTAGCAGAACCATGCTGTCATGGGGAACGCTTTCAACATTGCACGGGTACTTTGTACCTAGTTGATATCATGCTCTTTTGTATATGGATGTCGTCGGTGTGAAATGAAAGGGGAGCTTGTAAGTCCATGGAGTTATGTATATGTGTTAGAGAAACGCCTGGGCCGCTGGTCTAATCCATGCTGACATGGTGGAAACATGCAGCGTAACCATAATGAGCTGTCTATGAAGCATTCTTCTTATAAAAAAAGAGTCCTATATTGAGAAAAAAGAGAAAAAGAGAAAAAAAGAGATTATGAAAAGAGGAAAGAGAGAAAAAAGCACCATATTCCCATGGTAAATAAGAAGATTGCTGAGATGCTCGTTGTCTACTTGCCTTATCATTTTGATATGGGGATTCTTCCGTATCATCGGGCAAGGGGTACCCCGTTGGCGGTTCTCTATGATACACATGTACTTACGATGACAAGAACTTACCGGTGACTAAACTTGAGTAGCATGAGGAGCGTCTCTCGTATTCAAGGGACATGAGATTTCCAACTTATACTTTGTCAAGCATATACTCCATAGTTTGTTCACTTTAACCTTAATCACTTGAAGATGCTTATGATAGGGGCAATGAGAGCTGAAAGCTATTAGGTACCATAATTTTTTGAAGCTCTTTATGAAACTTGAATCTTTGCTTCCTTCTATGAAGGCCTTTCTTCCACCATTATATTAAGTCTCCACCTTCTATCTCTATGCACCTACTTTGAGAGCATAGTGGCCATTCTTAGTTCTATGTGCATTGTCCCAAGACTAGTTGATTGATGCATAACTTGATATTGCTTGTTTTGAACTATTTGTATCTAGTCACTCTTATAAACTTTGAAGGTGTCCTATGCATTTATATTTGTTACTCTATGAGGGACAAGATGAATGCTATTATGCTATATTTCTTTATGTGAAACAAACAAACGTCTTGCAAAGTATTGTTATTCATGAATCTTTTGTTTGTGCCTTTTCATGTTGCATCATAGTTTCTTTGTCTTATTGCTAGAACTTTGTCTTTCATGTTATGATTGAAGTACTATGATCCCAGCTTTGAATGTTTTACAAATACTTTGATCAAGTTTATGATGGTGCATGTCACCTCAAAAATTATTCTTTCTTTTTATCACTTACCTACTCGAGGACGAGCAGGAGTTAAGCTTGGGGATGTTGATACATTACAAATGTATCTATAATTTTTGATGTTCCATGCTTGGTTTTACCTACTTTCTTATGTTTTGTCCACACTTTGGAGTAGTTTTCATATGATTTCTTGGACTAACCTATTAACAAGAGCCACAGTGCCAGTTACCTGTTTTCTGCTGTTTTTGCTTCCAGGAAAGTCATCAGAAAATGAATATTCTCAGAATTGGACAGGACAAAAGCCAAAGTTCCTATTTTACCGGAAGAATCACGGAGACGAGACGGAGGAGGGCCAGGGCCTGGCCACAACCCCCTAGGCGCGGGTCCCCCCAGGTCGCGCCAGGGCATGGTGTGGGCCCCTCCGGCACCCCCTCGGTCTCCCCTCTCGTCTATAAGAGCCTCCCGATGCATAAACCCTAAATCATCAACCAGAAATCCACGAAAAGTTCCGCTGCGCCGCCGCCACCGAAGGGGAGATTCAGGGGACAGAAGGTCTCTGTTCCGGCACCCTGTTGGGATGGGGAAGTGCCCCCGAAGCCATCTCCATCGATCTCCACCGCCATCTCCATCACCATTGTTGATTCCCATGATGAGGAGGGAGTAGTTCTCTCTCGAGGCTAAGGGTTCTACTGGTAGCTATGTGTTCATCTCTCTCTCGATGCATGATCTTATTGAGATCATGAGCTTGTAATCTATAGATCTAACTTGCTACTCAAGTGCTTTAATAGATCTCTGCTCTCCCCATGTGTGTGAAGTTGACAGTGTGCACACCATGGTGGCACTTAGGCTAGAGATTACAAATACTTGTTATGAGTTATATTTGGAGTTGGATGTTTTTATGAAATTGTGGTGTTTGTTTGAACCATCTAGTGCTCAAGGTGATAGTGTGGGGCTATCTAGATGGGGAAAGCGGACTTTGAGGTGTGCTGTTATAGCCCTACCATCGATTAGAGTGTCCAACCGGAGAGTAGTTAAGAGTAGTATCATAAAGAGAAGATATTTATATGAGAGTGTTCACTAGTGAAAGTATGATCCCTAGGCCTTGTTTCTAAGCACTGATACACTGTTTGCTATTAAATCTATTACGTGTTTGCCTGCTTCCATCTTTATTTCAGTTTGCCTTTAGTCTTTTCCCACGTGAACCACACGCCAGCAAGCTATTTTCTGGACCGTTACCACTTATAATTATCCATACCACTTGTATTTCACTATCTCTTCGCCGAACTAGTTCACCTATACACCTGACAAGTGTATTGGGTGTGTCGGGGACACAAGAGACTTCTTATATCTTGATTGCAGGATTGCTTGAGAGGGGATACCTTTGACCACTTCCTCCCCGAGTTCGATAAACCTTGGGTGATCCACTTAAGGGAAAACTTGCTGTTGTTCTACAAACATCTGCACTTGGAGGCCCAACAACTATCTACAAGAATAGAAGTGCGTAGACATCAGTCAACCAGGTAGGTAATCTTCCAATAACGCGATGAAATTCACCCGTAGAAGAGGAATCAATCCAGCAAGTAACATGATGAAGATCACCACGCCTCAAATCACAGCTCGACAATCCTTGATGAACACAAGAACCTCCACAACAATAATCTGATATGGCCGTCCCCGGAGGGATGATACATGGTGGAGCACAATATAGTTTTTGGCTTAAACAACTATACTCCCCTAAACCATAGGTGGCTGGCTCGTTTATATAGGAGGCATGCAACTAGTGGGTTGGATAAACCCAAACAGAACACACAAACGGACTCGAACCTAACCTGGACTCGGACTCAATAACATAGCAACAATATTTGACACAACCTTAGACTTATTATTACATATCGTAGGTCGTCCTGGCGTGCCAATCATCAATGGGATGCGCCTGCATCACCTAGCTTGGTGGAGTCTTGAAATTAGTATCCACCTCCTCCTTCGTGCCCATATCAAGGTTCACCCGGAAAGTACTAATTACAAGGAAAAGGTGGGGGTGACAACTGCTCCGACATAGCACCTACGGAGACCGAGCCTAACGCCCCTCGGTAGCACCACAATGATTGTGCCTATGAGTAGGACAGAGATGAGGAGGGAAGTTGACGCGGCATAGGTGAAGATCGAACGCGGAGATGGAGAACTTCCCCTCGCCATGGTACTTGAATCGAAGCGTGAAGCCACGCTGAATACAGTGCTCGGAGAGCAAGCGACGCCAACCGCCGATGAGGAACTTCTCACTACCAGAGAAGGTCGAGATGTTCGCCTCCCACTTCTCATGCCCCCTGGAATGGTGCAGATACGCCACACCCGGGAGATCACGCGTGGCCCCACGCACGAACTGTAGAGGGAGCTCCACCCTCACGAGCCAGTCTGGACCATCAAGGATGACAATGAAGTCAATAACTTATAGCTCAGATTCGACACATTTTTAATGGTTTTTATTGATGTTTCTCGCGGATTTGATCGTTTGCTAGCTTTACCTAACGTTAATACTTCGGTAGTGAAGAAAACTTGGTTTTTAATGTGTGTTTTAGGTTCTGTACGTCAATAAAGGGTTCTAACTAGAGAAACACAATATTCAGGCAAAAATAAGCAAGCCTCTCTTTGGCAGAAATCGAGGGAAGCGTACAGAGGCTTTAACGAGCAACTATACGACGGGGATATTTTTCCGGCCGTATAGTTCCCGCCATATAGCTGTCACCGCCTCTGTCTCATCAAGAGGAACAAGTTCCATGAAGGGACCGAGGAAGAAAACACAACACAGCAGCTGCCACACCATCCATAAGGGAGAAAGAAGAGATCCGGAGAAGAAGGAGGAGACGTTCTTCATCTTGCTCCACGATCTTCGACCTCCTAGCCAACACACCCCCATAGCCATAACTTGTACTTGAGAGAGAGAGATCTTCACCTTGCAAGACTAGGGTTTGAGATTGTTTCTTCCCATCTTAAATTGTGTTGGATTACTTTTATATTCTTATTGTGGATCTCCATGGTAATATCAAGAAGAACTCCCTTTATTTAATTATATTTCTCTCATGTGTGAGTAAATTCCTTGGGCGTGCGAGATGTAAGGGATTGGTGTGATGTGATGTGCCTTCATATATTTTCCATTAGTTTTTGATTGATTTTAATTACTATATTATGTGTGCTTGACTATCTGTGGGATGCCTAATGCTTGTTGTCCAATTAAGGGCCCAGACAACATGATACTTTGTTCTACATGGATAGGATCTTGTTTGCTAGTAGACCGACGACCCCCGAGTGACACAGGGATATCAATGGAAAACTAGTAGACTCGAGGATAACGAGGAACCATTGTGCTTCTTGCATTAGTCCGACCCAAGGATCTTAATCGCTAAGCAACCTGAAGGGTCTTAATCGTGTAGTGTTTGACCATGGTTTTGGTAACACACTAGTAGGATTATTGAATTTGGGATGAAATCTACCAAGAGGAGTTCTGGCAAATTATGGGTTGCTCGCCTACACATATACTTATAAGATTACAATTGTTACATTTATCACTCGTCCATCTGGCATAGTCACTATCACCATGAACTGTATCTCCCCAGGCCTTTTTCGTCATCTGCTGAAAACAACAAACAACCGAATCGTTCTTTACTTTTGTGCTTTTTATTTCCGAAGTTTAAATTTTAGTTTTATTTAAATGCATCCAGTTTAATCCAAATCTCATTCTCCATTTTACACTTGAAGTCAATTCACTCAATGACCTGTGACAACTTTGGGTGTGACAGAGACTTCACCGTAAACACTTACCTTCGGGATCCCTATGGGATCGATATCTATACTTCAAAACTAGCCACAAATAATATGTGCACTTGCAGACATCAAGCTATTTTCTGGCCTCGTTTGTTGGGGAGCTAAGCGCTAAGTGTTTGTCTCTTGACATTTTAGGTGTTACTACTACAAAAATGTTCTCCCTAGGAGACAAAGGGTCTACACGCTCTGGTAGGACCTATTTTCCAGATTATATTGATCGCGTGCCTGCTCAGAGACGCAAGGAAATTATTGAAAAACTTTTAAGATCTAATAAAGTTGAAGTTGAAAATTTGAGTGATATAATGGAAATCATGTCTATTTACAGGATAACTCCCAAGAAACCTAAGAAAACTCTCATATAATATAGTGCTCCATGTTCTAAATTTCTTAAGCAACCAATAAAATTCCCTAACCCTGGAGTTAGAGAATATCGATATGATGGCAGAATTATTAAAAATTTGCTGAAAAAGCTTTCAGTGGAAGGGAAGATGAAGACTCAGGAAGACATCTTAGAGAGTTCGACTACGTGGTAACATCACTTGGACCAAAAGGCTTGCCAAGTGATTTCTCTCGTCTAAAATTATTTTGTTGGTCTCTTAAAGGTAAGGCTCTTGACTGGCTATATTCTCTCCCTCGCCATTACATTAAATGTTGGGAAAACTACATTGTCAAATTCATAAACAGGTTTAATCCTTTTAAAAAGGTAACTTAACTAAGAAATAATGTAGGCAACTTTAGTCAGAACATGGGAGAAAACTACCCAAAAACCTAGGATAGATTCTTTGTAATGATCAATAGTGTTCCTAATCATGGCTATTCTGAATCAAATCTTTGCCATTTATTTTACCACGGTCTTAATACTCAATGTAGAGAGTTGCTTGAATTCTCAGCGGGAGGATCGATAAATACTTTGACTATTACAGAATGTTTAGAATTGATGTCTAGTAGGGCTAAGAATGATTCTTTATATGATCCTGATTTTGGCACTAAGCTAGAAAAAGGGATACTTCGGATAACTCCTGATCTTATGCTTGAAGTACGCAAAACAATGAAAGAAAAAGGTATACCTTCTGAACTTGTTAAGGAAAACAAAGTAGACTTGTTACACGTTTTAACTAAAGAAGATGAAACTAGGAAAGTTTTTCAAGAATTAAAACATCGACAAGCAAAATCTCATAACAACCTGCATAAGAACTTTCAAAAACATAAAAAGATTTGGGCGGAACTCACAAAAAATTATGATGAGACCAGCCAAGAAATAAAATTATTTCACAAGTATCTTATGATATGGGGTGGCCCGATCTTCTCAGCAAGCACTTGTCGATGATGATAATGGTGGGTAGATAAATAGCATGTGGCTATGAACTCTCCCGCTCGAACCCTGATGCCAATGCAACAGCTCTCGAACCCTGAGGGATATTCACAACACCACGCTCTTGCGCACGCATCCGTCGACCACGAATGGTAGGTTGCAATCTACCAATTACTAGTGGAACAACAGATCACACTCAATTGCAGTAGTATAATTCGATCATAGGGTAATTCCGGAGGTTCTTTGAAAGAAACAACTCAAAAATAGTTTAAGCGTGGTCTAAACCCTAACTAGGGGTCATCCCAGGGCTTATAAGGGCGACTGGGGTGGCCAGAAACCGAAATGAAATGCAAACGACTCTAACTGATACAAGCCAACTCGGACCAGATTCGGTCGGAGGCCAGACAGTCTGGTGGATATCTTCCGGACAGTCCGGTCAGGCCGGTCACTCTGGGTCGAGTGTGCCAGACAGTTCGATCTAGCCGGAAACTTTGAAGTTTCCGGGTAGTGTCCGAACTGGGGTACTTATTGTCTGCGCAAATCTTCTCTCGGGTAGGCTGGACACTCCGGGTGGAGTCAGCCGGACACTCCGGTTGTGGCAGCATCTTTGGCCTTCATCTTGATGATCTTCTCTTGTGCCTTCTTCCCGCTCCTCCCTCACGTATCCTTGGGCGATCATCATACTGGGCTCCTCTTGTAGCCCTTCTCCTCCTCGTGCCATGCTTGTTTCTCCAACGAACATGATCATACATAAATGCATAGACTTACGTAGTAAAAATTTCTCATCAACTAGAGTACTAGATTCATTTAGGAGCAAATTCACCTGTTGTTCGAGTAGCTTAGCACGAGCTCTTGTAATGGGTCCAATTCTAATCTCATTGGACTGATCCTTCCTTGCAACAGTTGGAGCATCTTCCAGAGGTGTAATTGTAGGGATGACCTCATCATCTCCCCCCTGCAAAAGGCGTCGACTTCGATGCTCCAAGATCTTCTCCATCATATGGCGATAAATCAGCAACATTGAAGTTGTTGCTAACTCCACCAAACTCCACAATAGGTATATCAATCGAGTAGGCATTATCATTAATCTTGGCTAACACCTTGTAAGGACCAGTACCACGTGGCTTCAATTTGGACTTCCGAAGTTGTGGAAACCTATCCTTCCGTAGATGCACCCATACCATGTCACCAGGTGTAGCACCCGGCTAAAACCACTACTAGAAAATCGCTGTGTTTTTGTGCATTGCATCATCATGACCGCATGCTCATGTCATCATGCCACATTGCATCTGAGCATCGTCATCATCATGCTTGATTTGTTTCAAAACTATTTTCGAAAAACCTATTTTGGTTTTGTAAATACCCCGTCTTCAATTTCAAATTAAAACCCGGGCTTGTCCGGAATATTTCGTTTCTTCTACAAACGGCTTCTAAAAGCCTTGTTTGAAATAAATAAAATTTTGATATTATTTTTAGGAGGCAGCCTGCTAGGCCCGAAAGCCCAGCCGGCCACCTCCAATAAAATTCGAACCCTAACCCCAGCTAACGTTTCTACCTAACCATCCACTCCCACCCCGCCGCACCACAAGCTCCACCCCTGGCCCTGCACACCGACCGAACCACCCCGACACAACCTCGCAGACACGCTGCAGACCTGGTCGCACGCGATCCTGCACCCGGCCGCATGATACATCCATTTTGCATCACTATTCTATGTCTTAATTCACTATTATTCATTGATATATTTCGTATTGAGAGGTGATACTTCTGTTATTTCATCTATTTTTGCATGGTTGATGACTTTTGGAGCATGGACCGCTGCAGTCAGGACCTCTGCGGGGCGGAAAACACCGAGAGAGAAAGATCTCTCAGGCAGACAGATTTCTACCAGGGGAATTCCTTCCCGGAGAGGGGAGATCGTCGCCATCAACACCACCATCAAGCTCGACTTCATCGGGATCATCATCATCATCACCACCATCATCACCATCAGCACCCTCATCACCATCTCCATATTGCTGTAACAATTGGTTGAATCTTGCATAGTTCATAGGGGAAACTTTCCCGGTGTTGATTACTCTTTGTAGTTGATGCTATTGAGTGAACCATTGAATTATTGTTTATGTTCAGATTGTTATACATCATTATTCCATCTCTGATCATGATCCATATGATGTCTTGTGAGTAGTTCGTTTTGTTCTTGAGGACATGGGAGAAGTCTTGTTGTTAGTAGTGGAGTTGCGTTGAGAAAGATTCAATAGATTGTTATTTAAGTTGTGGTGTACTTCTTCTAGTGGTGTCATGTGAACATCGACTACATGACACTTCACCTATATGGGCCTAGGGGAATGCATTGTGTATTTGGCTACTAATCGTAGGGGTTGCTGGAGTGACAGAAACCTGAACCTCCGTTAGGAAACCATTGCACAAGGGACGTAAGGGTCTTAGAGTTTAAAGCTCTGGTTAGGTTTCTACCTTAATTACTTTCTTGTACTTACGGATGTTTGCAAGGGGTATAATCACAAGTATGTATTAGTCTGGGATGGGGTGGTACATTAGCACAGGATCACCCACACAACACTTAGAAAGCTAAAGAAAATTAATCGACTATATGAAGAGAAAGCACTTAACAGTCTTCCCATGTGTCCTCGAGAATGTTTGGTCATCTATAGAAATATAACCGGCTTGTCCTTTGTTGCATAAAGGATTGGGCCACTTGCTGCATTTATTCCTACTATCTTTTGTTTACTCGTACTTTGTTTACTTGCTTTATATAAAATCCCTATAAATCCGTTTGCTAAGTATTTGCAGAGAATTACTTATCCATACCACTAGCCAGCACCTTCTGCTCCTCGTTGGGTTTGACACTCTTACTTATCGAAAATACTATGATACACCCCCTATACTTGTGGGTCAACACCCCACCTCGCGCGCGACCCGCCCCAGCCCGCACGTCGCCACCCGACAAGCCCTAGGCCCCACACTGTGCTGCCCAGGACCAACCACGCTCGCTCGCACACCTCGAACCCGACCTCGGATCGCACGTCGCTGCCCCTGGAACCCGATCCCAACGCGCGCCTCGATCTCCTTGTCTGTTCCTCACGACCGGCCCCACCCGCGCACCTCACACGCTCGCCCACGATCCCCACCTCTCACGCCTCTCTCCCTGCCCCTCACGCGAGTTCCCATCTCCCCCAATCGCCACCGCCTCCCTGCAGCAATGGCAGCGCGGCGCCGCTGCTCCGAGGCCACCCTATGCGCTCTACCGTCCGCCGCCCATGCTGGATTGGCCCCGCTAACCCTCTCTCCATGGCCATCTCGCCACCACGGTCCTCTCCTCGCCCAAGCTCGTGCGGCCGCTCACCGTCGTGGCCCCACCCTCCTCGTCGGGCCCGGTGCCATCGCCAGGTCTTGCTCCGACCACCGTCTCACGAGCGACCGCCGCCGCGCCCGCATCTGCTGCTAAGCTCCACCATCTGTGCGACTCCGTTGCCCGCCCTCTTCCTGGAGCTCCGCCCCACCTCGTGACCGTCCTCCTCTGCGAGCCGCGCCGTCCTCTTCCCTTGAGCCGCCCGCCAGCAAGCCCGGCCGCCGTGCTCCTCGTCCTCCTCTGTTGCCCCGGGATGGATGCACCGACCCCACGCGACCGCGTCGACGCAGACGCGTTGCCAAGCTCCACGGGCTCCCACCGCTCTCCGCCCATCCACGTCTTGCATTGCCCCTACTCCACTTCAGGTGGGAGGTGAGTTCGCATGTGCTGCCACTCGAGCTCCACTGAGCACCTCATGTGTTTGTGTTGACCTTTGGTTGCCTCGGATGTGCCCCTGATGTTGTGCTATTGTTGCTGCTTCTACATGGTTGTGACCTCTGGATGAGAAGATGGTGTTGGTGTTGCTAGATGAAGAAGTCCGTGATGCCACCGAGTTCTACTTCCGTGCGTGTACCAACCAAGACCGTCTCCAGTGAGCTCGTGTGCGGCGATACCGTCATGGACGCCAAGTCCTTCATCACGGATCCGAAGACCGATCCTGACGAGCCTGAACCTAAACCCCATTGACCCCCTCGGCGAACCCCAAGATCGCTGAACCACCATGTGTGACCCCTACCTAACCCGACCCTATTTTATAAATTGGTATATATACTTGTTGCATATTAAATTGTATATGTCGCATACATATTGTGTGGTTTGAGGGCATTATGCCGATTCACCCCATAATTAAATATGGAGTATATATACGGGCTATATTTGTCTTATCTCAACTCCATTTAATTTTGTGTAGCAAACTCATGCTATGTTTTGCCTTGATAAGACAACATTTAAATTGTGGGGTAGCTAAACAACATGAACCTTCCAATTAATTGTCGGGACCCCGGTTCCGCTTAATGTTGACTAGTTGCATCGCATCTTTGGCATGCCATGCATCATACATGCATCATGCCCGATCTTCTGTCGTAGTATTAAATATTGCATCTGGTGTTTCTTCTAGTGTTTGCTTCTTCGCGGATTAGGCCGATGAGTTCATGCGAGTATCGACAAGTTCTCTGGATATGAACCTCCGGCAGTGTTTCCCAGGCGAGCATCTCCCCCTTTCTACTTATTTTTCTTTTATAGTCTTTATTTCCTCCTGTCGATCTATTGTTATCCGTGTTGCGATGCTTTAGTTTCTGTGCACCATTTATACTCCATGCAACCCTAAATTGCCATGGACACATCCTATTGCCCGTTGTTTGATAGATAGTCAGCCTTGCGAGTCGTAGTTGCTTGCTTATGTGTTGCTTCGCGTTGTCGTCGTTCCACCGTTGACGGCAAGTTGGCACATGATAATGGTGGAGATGCTTAATGGTGGAGATGATCATGACTTTAAATACAATTATTAAATTACTGGGATAACTAATGAAAGCGGCACCGGTGGGCAATATATGCTATTTGGTTTTTCATGTCCACTTGTGTCCCGTAGGCCCCGAGTACTTGATACCTGTTCCTTGACTATTCGTAGTATCCACATACGGGAGATTCTATGAATCCCCCTTAGCCAGAGCTTGATTCATTTCTTATTTCTTGGGGCCACAAACTAGTTTGGGGCTTTATTACTATCCTGTACTTATGCCATGCTTTACTGCTTTATTTAAGATTGTGCGTGGAGCACCTGTACTGTTTTGGATCGTACCATGTTTTCGCGGTATCGACAAGCCCATTCACACTTTCGGGTTCCTAGTCGTTTACAGCCGTCGTCACAAACCCGGGTCCGTTCCGGTGCCAGCCAACTTCGTTGCGGGTTGCTTAGTGGTGTGGCCCCCTGAAATATTTTATGAATCCTGTGATTGCTTTGTCGTGAAAGCCTCGTCGGGTTTTGATTTGGTTTTTTCCGAGGTTGATCGTGTGTGTGTTGCTATTTGTGCACCCCTGCAGGGTAAATATTTCTGAAAGCCGTGTCCGCGGTTATGGACGACTTGGAGCACAGTATCTCGATCATAGACAAGCATAACTAAAGTAGTGTTATAAATTTGACTTAATATGTGACTAGTAATCATCTTCACTACAATGGAATGGATAAAAAAGTGCAAACAACTGTTGGAACTAGGGTGTATCGAGTAGTGTTATACCTGCCTAGTAAGTATCGCAACTCCAATGGAATGAAATAAAAGTGCCAACAACTGCTGGGTTTGGGATGTCACATGCTAATTATATCTGACTAGTAAGTACTGCAACTACATCTGAATGATTAACTAAAACTGCCCACTACTTATGCTATCAGGATGACTCATGCTATCTATATCTGACTAGTAAGTGCTTCAACTATAATGGAATGAATTAAACTGCCAACTATGTGAGTTCCTCGGTTTGACTTCCTCGTTTGGTCTCGAGGGGGAATACCAGGATGGGTTGGATTAGTGTTAGTATAAGGTTGGTTCCAAATAGGTATTTCTTATCTCTCTCTAATAGCCGACAGTTGTATCGAGTCTCTATAGGTTGTTTAATGTATGCTTCGTTGCCGCTTCAGTCCACCATACATATGTAGGCGAGAGCCGCCGAATTCTAGCCTCGCTGTGTACTGGCCTGAGTACTAACGCTCCTCTTTTTCCTTCGCCCTTAGTTGGCACCCCCTTTTGTTTTAGCAGGTTTGCGATCCACATCGTTAGCAGGGTTACCCTTCCGGCTGGGCCTGGGCAGGGTTATGGACGCCATTGGTTATTCTTCAGGGCTCTTAGCCCCATTTGCATATTACCCATACTCGGATGTTGTATCGTTTTCGAGGTGATTCGGATCTTTGTACTGTATATCTGTATTCTTGACTCAATGAGTCGTTGTTGTACATATATATATATGTGTTATGGGTTCCATCTTGAACTATTGTCTAATGGTATTACTTCGTTCTCCACCTGCACGCAAGTGCCTGGTGGGCGTCCTTGAATCGTTTCTATGCGGGTTTGGCGGGAAGCGCTAAAACTTGCATAGGGATGATTCGAGGGTGTTACAGAGTGGTATTAGAGCTCAGCAGTTGCGATACCCCACTGGTACAGCCTGTAGGATAACCTAGCTAACGGCCGATATAGAGTGTCAAAACTATTTTTACAAAATCAGTTGGATAGATCTGAGTAGGTCTATTTTTTTACTCCTTACCCCTATGCTATTCTCCTCTTACCTCTGCGTGATTTGATTCTACTCGCTTATCTTTTCTTTGAGTCCAGGATTTCCTGTGGTTGGGTTTCTGTCGTACCTTCAGGGTTTCGCTTCCTCCCTTTATGACGATGGTTCTACAATCATCAATCTGCTTCTCGGCTGTTGTACCTTCATCCAAACTTTTGTCCTTGAACTCTTTATCCGTATGTGCCCCTTGACAGATATTTGTATCGTTGAAAAGCATATGAGAAGGATGAGCATTGGTGAAGTTGGAGTATACCTTGAGCATGTGTTGTTCATGCCAATGGAACCATCACAAAACCTGATCATTGTGTCTTTTCGTATGATGTTTCTTTGTATCTTCTGGTGGTCCCCAATGCAACGACATCATCTACGCCAGATCCGATGAAGATCCTGCATCACCCTTGTTGTTCCGAACATCGCTTGTGAAGATCTTCAGTCTAAATCCCGAGAGTTGGATGCACGATTCTACGATTCATTTACAGAAGGATGCTTTTAGTACGGGATGGACTGATCACCCTACCCTCCTCTCACTGTGCACTTTTGTACATCAAATCAGAGGATCAAGCAATTTCGCTCCATCCACGGAAGTTAAAGGTGGCCTTATCTCTTGACACCTTTACCTTCGTCCTTTGTTCCCGGAGTGTTTTCTCGACGACCATGGACAACGACCCCTTGTTGGTGGTGTCTCCGATTTCAAGATGGACCAACAATCTTGTTAGTGGTGTTGCGGGGATCTACCCGAAGTGAGAAGATTCTGATTGTTGGCCTTCTTCCCGGTACCATGAGGCGGATCTCGAGGGCGAGATCCATTGTTAGTGGTGTCGAATTGTAGCACCCCGCTAAAACCACTACTAGAAAATCGTTGTGTTTTTGTGCATTGCATCATCATGACCACATGGTCATGTCATCATGCCACATTGCATTTGAGCATCGTCATCATCATGCTTGATTAGTTTCGAAACTATTTTCAAAAAACCTATTTCGGTTTTCTAAATACCCCCGTCTTCAATTTCAAATTAAAACCCGGGCTTGTCCGGAATATTTCGTTTCATCTACAAACGGCTTCTAAAAGCCTTGTTTGAAATAAATAAAATTTTGATATTATTTTTAGGAGGCAGCCTGCCAGGCCCGAAAGCCCAACCGGCCACCTCCAATAAAATTCTAACCCTAAACCTAGCTAACGTTTTCGCCTAACCAGCCACTCCCACCCCACCGCACCACAAGCTCCACCCCTGGCCCTGCACACCGACCGAACCACCCCGACCCAACCTCGCAGACACGCTGCAGTCCTGCTTGTACGCGATCCTGTACCCGAACCCACCTCGCGCACGACCCGCCCTAGCCCACACGTCGCCACCCGACAAGCCCCAGGCCCCACCCTGTGCTGCCTAGGAGTGACCACGCTCGCTCGCACGCCCCAAACCCGATCCCGCATCGCACGTCGCCGCCCCTGGAACCCGATCCCAACACGCGCCTCGATCTCCTTGTCCGTTCCTCACGACCAGCCCCACCCGCGCACCTCACGCACTCGAGCACGATCCCCACCTCTCATGCCTCTCTCCCTGCCCCTCACACGAGTTCCCATCTCCCCCAATCGCCGCCGCCTCCTTGCATCAAAGGAAGCGCGGCGCCGCTGCTCCGAGGCCACCCTATGTGCTCCGCCGTCCGCCGCCCTTGCTGGACCGGCCCCATGAACCCTGCCACCATGGTCCTCTACTTCCCCAGGCTCGCGCGGCCGCTCGCCTTTATGGCCCCACCCACCTCGCCGGGCCCGGTGCCGTCGACAGGTCATGCTCCGACCACCGTTTCACCAGCGACCGCCGCCGTGCCTGCATCCGCTGCCAAGCTCCGCCATCTGTGCGACGCTGTCGCCCGCCCTCTTCCTGGAACTCCGCCCCACCTCATGACCGTCCTCCCCTGCGAGGCACGCCGTCCTCTTCCCTTGAGCCGCCCGCCAGCAAGCCCGGCCGCCGTGCTCCTCATCCTCCTCTATCGCCCCGGGATGGATGCACCGACCCCACGCAACCGCGTCAACGCAGACGCGTTGCCAAGCTCCACGGGCACCCGCCGCTGTCCGCCCATCCACGTCTCGCGTTGCCCCTGCTCCACTTCAGGTGGGAGGTGAGTTCGCATGTGCTGCCACTCGATCTCTAGTGAGCACCTCATGTGTTTGTGTTGACCTTCGGTTTCCTCGGATGTGCCCCTGATGTCGTGATATTGTCGCTGGTTCTACATGGTTGTGACCTCTAGATGAGAAGATGGTGTTGGTGTTGCTAGATGAACAAGTCCGTGATGCCACTGAGTTCTACTTTCGTGCGTGTAGCCACCCAAGGCCGTTTCTAGTGAGCTCGTGTGCGGCGATACCATCAAGGTCTCCGTCAAAGACGTCAAGTCCTTCATCACGGATCCGAAGACTGATCCCAGCGAGCCTGAACCTAAACCCCATCGACCCCCTAGGCGAACCCCAAGATCGCCGAACCGCCATGTGTGACCCCTACCTAACCCGACCCTATTTTATAAATTGCTATATATACTTGTTGTGTATTAAATTGTTCATGTCGCATACATATTGTGTGGTTTGGGGGCATTATGCCAATTCACCCCATAATTAAATATGGAGTATATATGCGGGCTACATTTGTCTTATCTCAACTCCATTTAATTTTGTGTAGCGAACTGATGCTATGTTTTGCCTTGATAAGACAACATTTAAATTGCAGGGTAGCTAAACAACATGAACCTTCTAATTAATTGTCAGGACCCCGGTTCCTCTTAATGTTGACTAGTTGCATCACATCTTTGCCATGCCATGCATCATACATGCATCAGGCCCGATCTTCTGTCGTAGTATTAAATATTGCATCCGGTGTTTCTTCTAGTGTTTCCTTCTTCGCGGATTAGGTCGATGAGTTAATGCGAGTATCGACAAGTTCTTCGGATATGAACCTCCGACAGTGTTTCCTAGGCGAGCATCTCCCCCTTTCTACCTATTTTTCTTTTATAGTCTTTATTTCCTCCTGTTGATCTATTGCTATCCGTGTTGCGATGCTTTAGTTTCTGTGCACCATTTATAATGCTTGCAGCCCTAAATTGCCATGGACACATCCTATTGCCCGTTGTTTCATAGATAGTCGGCCTTGCGAGTCGTAGTTGCTTGCTTATGTGTTGCTTCGCGTTGTCATCGTTCCACCGTTGACGGCAAGTTGGCACATGATAATGGTGGAGATGCTTAATGGTGGAGATGATCATGACTTTAAATACAATTATTAAATTGCTGGGATAACTAATGAAAGCGGCACCGGTGGGCAATATATGCTATTTGGTTTTTCATGTCCACTTGTGTCCCGTAGGCCCCAAGTACTTGATACCTGTTCCTTGATTATTCGCACTGTCCACATATAGGAGACTCTATGAATCCCCCTTAGCCAGAGCTTGATTCATTTCTTATTTCTTGGGGCCACAAACTAGTTTGGGGCTTTATTACTATCCTGTACTTATGCCATGCGTTACTGCTTTATTTAACATTGTGCATGGAGCACCTGTACTGTTTTGGATCGTGCCACGTTTTTGTGGTATCGATAAGCCCAGTGACACTTTCGGGTTCCCAGTCATTTACAGCCGTCGTCACAAACCCTGGGTCCATTCCGGAGCTGGCCAACTTCGTTGCGGGTAGCTTAGTGGTGTGGCCCCTTGAAATATTTTATGAATCCTGTGATTGCTTTGTCGTGAAAGCCTCGTCGGGTTTTGATTTGGTTTTTTCGAGGTTGATCGTGTGTGTGTTGCTATTTGTGTACCCCTGCAGGGTAAATCTTTCTGAAAGCCGTGTCCGCGGTTATGGACGACTTGGAGCACAGTATCTCGATCATAGAAAAGCATAACTAAAGTAATGTTATATATTTGACTTAATATGTGACTAGTAATCAGCTTCACTACAATGGAATGGATAATAAAAGTGCCAACAACTACTAGAACTGGGGTGTATCGAGTCGTGTTATACATTCCTAGTAAGTATCGCAACTCCAATGGAATGAAATAAAAGTGCCAACAACTGCTGGGTTGGGATGTCACATGCTAATTGTATCTGACTAGTAAGTACTGCAACTACATCTGAATGATTAACTAAAACTGCCCAGTACTTATGCTATCAGGATGACTCATGCCATCTATAGCTGACTAGTAAGTGCTTCAACTATAATGGAATGAATTAAACTGACAACTGTGTGAGTTCCTCGGTTTGACTTCCTCGTTTGGTCTCGAGGGGGAATACCAGGATGGGTATGATTAGTGTTAGTATAAGGTTGGTTCCGAATAGGTTGTTTAGTGCATGCTTCGTTGCCGCTTCAGTCCACCATACATATGTAGGCGAGAGCCGCCGAATTCTAGCCTCGTCGTGTACTGGCCTCAGTACTGACGCTCCTCTTTTTTCCTTCACCCTTTGTCAGCACCCCCTTTTGTTTTAGCAGGTTTGCGATCGACGTCGTTAGCAGGGTTACCCTTCCGGCTTGGCATGGGCAGTGTTATGGATGCCATTGGTTATTCTTCAGGGCTCTTAGCCCCATTTGCATCTTATCTGTACTCGGATGTTGTATCGTTTTCGAGGTGATTTGGATCTTTGTACTGTATATCTGTATTCTTGACTCAATGAGTCGTTGTTGTATATATATGTGTTATGGGTTCCATCGTGAACTATTGTGTAATGGTATTACTTCATTCTCCACCCCCACGCAAGTGTCTGGTGGGCGTCCTTGAATCGTTTCTATGCGGGTTTGGCGGGAAGCGCTGAAACTTGCATAGGGCCGATCCTTGCTTGATTCCTTGCAGCAGTAATGTTCTTGCCTTTATTCTCAATTGCCTCTCGAGTCTTCTCATGAATCTTCTTCACGTATTCAACACGTTTTGATGCCTCCATATCAACTCTCTCATGTAATGGCAGAGGTAACAAATCAAGCGGCATCAATGGCTTGAAGTAATACATGACCTCAAAAGGACAAAGTTGAGTAGTTGAATGCATAGCCCTGTTGTATGTAAACTCAACATGTGGCAAACACTTCCCACTCCCGTAGATTATTTTTAATCATGGTCCTCAGCAGTTGTGACAATGTTTGATTCACCACCTCTATTTGACCATCTGTTTGGGGATGACATGTAGTACTGAATAGTAGCTTCCTTCCTAGCTTCCCCCATAAGGTCTTCCAAAAGTAGCTCATGAACTTCACATCACGGTCAGAAACAATCGTTTTAGGTACTCCATGTAATCTCACGATATCCCTAAAAACAGGTTAGCAACATGCGACACATCATTGCTTTTGTGGCAGGCAATAAAATGTGGCATCTTAGAGAACCTATCCACTACCACAAATATAGAATAATGACCTCTCTGTGTTTTAGGTAGGCCTAGAACAAAATCCATAATAATGTCTTCCCATGGTGTTGTAGGTGCAGATAGAGGTGTATACAAACCATGAGGCTGCATCTTGGATTTGGACTTGTGACATGTAATACAACGGCTCACAAATCTGTAAACATCACGCCTCATCTTGAGCCAATAAAAATGATCAGTGAGCATGAGCAATGTCTTCTCATGAACAAAGTGACCCATCAAACCACCAGCATGTGATTCCTGCACCAAGAACAAACGCAATGATGATTCTAGAATCCATAGTTTTTCAGCTATAAACAAATATCCATCATGAATAGGATACTTACCCCATGGGTTTTTAAGAGCACACAAACGATATGGTTCAGCAAAATCATGGTCAGTTGCATAAAGTGCACAAATACTCTATAATCCAGGAATTTTAACATCAAGATTGGTTAATAGCATGTTCTTCCTAGACAAAGCATCAACAACTACATTTTCCTTTCCCTTCTTATACTTAATGATCTAAGGAAAAGATTCAATAAACTCAACCCATTTAGCTAATCTTCTATGCAACTTCGATTGAGCTTTCAAATACTTCAATGATTCATGATCAGAATGCATGATAAATTCTTTTGGCCACAAATAATGTTGCCAAACTTCAAGAACTCGAACAAGTGCATACAATTCTTTATCATAAATAGGATAGTTCAGTCTAGCACTACTAAGTTTCTCAGAAAAATATGCTATAGGGTGACCCTCTTGCATCAAAACGCCACCAATACATATACCACTAGCATCACATTCAACTTCAAATTGCTTTGAAAATCAGGTAATGCAAGTAATGGAGCAGAAGTAAGCAAACATTTCAATGTATAATATGCAATATCTTGGGCTGCGCCCCACACAAATGGCACACCTTTCTTAGTCAAATCATTCAATGGTGCAGCAATAGTGCTAAAATCCTTCACAAAGCGCCTATAGAATCCAGCTAATCCATGGAAACTACGCACTTGAATCACATTCATGGGAATAGGTCAATTCTAAATTGATTCAATTTTAGATTGATCTACCTCTACCCCATGCTTAGATACAACATATCCTAGAAATATAACCTTATCTTTTGCAAATGTACACTTCTTAAGATTTGCATACAGTTTATTATCATGTAACACTTGCAAAACTTGTCGGATATGATGACAATGTTCAGTTTCGTTGTGGCTATAGATAGGTATATCATCAAAATAAACAACAGCAAAACAACCAATAAATTGTCTCAAAACATGATTCATCAATCTCATGAAAGTACTACAAACCAATTTTTTTTTGAAAGCAGTTTTCCATTCATCCCCTTCTTTCATCATAATTTGATGATAACCACTACGCAAATCAATTATAGAGAAAAAAGCAGCACCACTCAATTCATCTAGCATATCCTCTCAGCGTGGAATAGGATGACGATATCGAATAGTGATGTTATTAATAGCTCTACAATCTACGCACATGCGCCATGTACCATCTTTCTTAGGCACTAAAATAATAGAAACAACACAAGGGCTAAGAGAAAAACAAATGTACCCTTTATCCAGCAACGCCTGTACTTGTTTCTGTATCTCCTTTGTTTCTTCGGGGTTGGTCTTGCAGGGTGCCCGGTTTGGTAATGTGGCGCTAGGGATCAAGTCGATTTGATGCTCAATACCATGCAATGGAGGCAATCCTGCCAATACATTTTCTGGAAACACATCGCCAAAATCCTGCAAAACAGTAGATACACCAAGAGAAAGAGGGGTCATATCGTTAGAAACCAATACCTCGCCCTTATACATGAGCACAAGTGGCATGGCTGTAGGATCCTCACGAAACTCTCTAATATCTTCCTGGGTGGCTAATATTACTAGACTAGGCACTCTCTCACTTTTCGTTATATCACTATTTTTGGGCTCTATTACATCATGTACAACTGCAACACTCTCTCGTCTATCTACATGTGCTTCCTTCAAGTTTACTTGTATGTTTTGACGAGACTCATTCACCATCTGCTGTGTTGTCGATGGTTGCAAATTAATCTTCTTGCCCTTGAACTCCAAGTGATATGTATTGGCACGGCCATTGTGTTGCACATGGCGATCATAAATCCAAGGTCGACCCAATAATAGATGGCAAACAGTCATAGGAACCACATCAATGTCAATAGAATCATTGTATGACCCTATCTCCAAATTCACACGTACCATATGGTTTACCTTCATCTCACCATTGTGACTCAACCATTGTATGTATTATGGTTTGGGATGATGTAACTAAGTCAAATTCAGCTTGGCGCATAATTCCTTACTTGCATGATTTCTGCAGCTACCTCCATCAATAATTACCTTGCAAGCTTTGTTAGGGCCAACGAGTCCTTTCGTTTGGAACAAGTTGCGGCGCTGAGAGTCAACAATAGGCTGCACACTAAGGGTACGTGGAGAGACCACTATCGTAGGCACATTCTCAAGGAAGGCATCCATATCCTCCTCGTTGTCATATCCATTGTCGCCATGAGTATCAACATCATCCCCACTCTCATACTCTCCTTGTTCATTGACAAACATCACCTTGCAGTTGGGACAATCTCTCTTGTAGTGTCCTCGACCTCCACAAGTATGGCACTCTACATCGCGAGTACACGCAGTTGACATATAGGAAACTGAGCTAGCAGCAGGAGCAACCGGAGCATCGGGCTTCCTAGCATTGGAACCATAAGAAGACGTGGGAGCAGGCTTGGCCGATGGTGAAGGGTGGCTAGCAGCCGCTGCAGGTGGCGCCGTAGATGATGGCGGTGTAGACCTTGCCGCAAAACGACCACTAGACGGAAACCTCGCACGTGACTTAGCCTCTTCAGCTAACTGTGATTCGGCCTCTCTAGCATGGTGCAATAGCTCATTTATAGTCTTATACTTGTGATGACGAAATATGCTCTTGACTGGTAACTTCAAATTGTTGAGGAATCGATGCATAGTCATCTCAAGGGATTCACGAACTCTAGCACGCCACATAATGTAACTACCTCGGTGAATTACGCTCTTAGTTAATGCCTGGATGAACGAAAGTGGTTAAAATAGTACGGTGGGGCCCAGGGCCACTCACGGTAGACCTTTCGGCCGTCATAACCACTTTCGGACAACGGGACAAGAACGAGCGGCGTAATCGGCATGCGAAGGGATAAACTACATACACAAATGAGTATGTATGCAAGCCACATACAAGAGTCCTCAGAGCCATTCCATCTAAAAGAAATAGAAATATTGCAACGCCATATGGCAAGATCCAAATGTCCTAGATAGATATAATAATTTAGGATAGCTCCTCATACATCACACATCAGAGTATCAGGCGGAAGCGGAAACAAGATCTGAGTACGGATAAGAAGAAAATTGGCATAAGATGCCCCATAAATAAACACATCCCGCCCACAGATCACACGGATCCCCGTTCCCGGAATCTCTACACCGAACGATCGTTGCCAACATCATCTGTCTCTTCCACCCAGTATCCATCTTGCAGGTACACCTGTTCATCTGAATCAAACAATTTATCGTGTGAGACCCTAGGGGTACTCATCAAGTCTTTATGCCACTAAAGGGGACACAACCTGGGGTGACGCAATTGCAGCAAAAGATAATACCTAACAATTCTATAGATACTCGCTAACCTCCCGCCTAACCAATGATAGACGGAAGTCCATGAATTAAGAACAACAGTTATAACAGTATAATTAACAGATCCATCCTCCTCCTCGCTTACCAACGAGGAAGCAGACGAACAACCCCCGTCATCCGTTGGCAGTTTTATTAACCATTCCATGAGTATTGCACTACTTACTAGTCAAGTACTTAGTCAATTTAAAAGCAGTACTTTAGTTATACTTGTCTATGATCGAGAAACTATGCTCCAAGTCGTCCATAACCGCGGACACGGCTTTCAGAAAGATTTACCCTGCAGGGGTGCACGAATAGCAACACACACTCGATCAACCTCGGAAAAACCAAATCAAAACCCAACGAGGCATTCATGACAAAGCAATCACAGGATCCAGAAATATTTCAGGGGGCCACCCCATTAAGCTACCCGCAACAAAGTTGGCCGGCTCCGAGACGGACCCAAGGTTTGTGTGGACGGCGGTAAATGACTGGGAACCCGAAAATGTGACTGGGCTTGTCGATACAGCGAAAACGTGTCACGATCCAAAACAGTACAGGTGCTCCTCGCACAATCTTAAATAAAGCAGTAACATGGCATAAGTACAGGATAGTAATAAAGCCCCAAACTAATTGTGGCCCCAAGAAATAAGAATGAATCAAGCTCTGGCTCAGGGGGGTCCATAAGGCCTCCCGGATGTGGATAGTGCGAATAAACAAGGAACAGGAATCAAGTACTCGGGGTCCTACGGGACACAAGTGAGCATGAAAAACCAAATAGCAGATATTGCTCACCGGTGCCTCTTTCATTAGTTATCCCATTACTACTCAGGTTATGTTGTTTAGGTACCTCGTTATTCATTAGACACTCACATACCCTACTCATGCTTTTCTACGACTCGCATGGCTCAAACAACTCCTGTAGTAATGGCTCATGGGACCGAAACAAGCTTGGTGTGGTTTAAAAGTAAAGGCCATGTAGTACTTGGGATTCAATTTAATGCAGTCGCGACTCAATGATGCAAGAATAAGATAGAGGCAATAGGTACTGTATGTATGCAAGCATGTGGTAGTGCTTTCCTGGCAGCTCAGTTGAAGCGAGAGATGGATCTGGGTAATATTCCTGTGAATCCTGGTAATTCTCCTGCTGGGCGTCTATTCCAAGAAGAACCAAACAAACAAGGGCCAACATAAATAAAGTGCACAAGCATATGACTTGAAATGCAACAAGCAACCAAGCATGCCATGATGAATGATGCACAATTACATGGCATTAAAGTAGCATGGCAAAGGTGAGGGGTGGATACAAGAAATAAAGCACTTTATTATTTATTTGACCAAGTTTTATGGTCATAAACAGTTCAGATTTTTAATGACAACATGATGCATGTTTCAATTCAGAACAAGGACTGCATAGATAGAACGGGCTCATCGTGCTGATCGATTTAGACATATTATTTGTCAAATTTGGAGTTATAAAACAAAAGTTATTAATTAATTAAGGAAAAGGGCATTTTAATGTAATTTTAATCATCTCGAAAGTTAAATTGTTCAAAACATATTTTGAAGGGCGTATTTGAATTCCTCACATTTTTCTGATTCCAAAACAGATATTATATGCATTATTTGGATTTGTATTTTTAAAATTATTTGAATCTGATTTGAATTTGATTTAAATCAATTTGGAAAATGTTTAAATAAAAACAGACAGCCGGAATTACTTTTCTTACCCAGTCAGACCCAGCCACAGCCACTGACGGGTGGGCCTTGCGCTGACTGGGCCACGCGCGTGGAAAACCTTTTGTTACCGCGGGTCGGGTTAGCCACTGAGACTGCGGGGTGGGCCAACTGGCGCAGGCCCACGTGACAGCGGTGAGGGAGACAGGGGCTGACAGGTGGGGCTGGGGTTGGAGCGCGGGTTGCGGCCGGGAAAAGCCGAGGGGTTTTCTGCAATTCTACCAGAGCGGCTGACAGGTGGGGTCTCTAGGAGCGCGGGTTGCAGGAATCAAAAAGGTGGGGGGCTTTTTGTAAGATGACCACGGCCCGGGTTACTGTTTTTCTTCTTCATCGTCTGGCGAGGAAATCCGGCGCACGGCGCGAGCGGGGATCGATCCCGGGACGCGGGCGTGCGCGCGGAGGGTTCTAATCGGTGCGGCTGGCTCGGGTAGTTGTCAGGAGGGTGGCGGGGGCCTAGATAGGGTGTTGCGCGGCGCGGGAAGGCTTGCAGATGCCGGCGAGCGGCACGCACTGAGAGCGCTCGACAAAAGCAACGGCGGTGCTACTCGTCGACGGTGAGGCGGGGCATGTCAGTGAGGTCGAGGAACTCACCGCGGTTTGCCTGGTGTGGTCGGATCGGGGAGACGCGCGGCGGTTCGTCGACGACGCAGACGCTCCAGCGGGCTAGGGTTTCGGAGGACGGCGAGGATCTGGCGGTGCTAGGGCTTTCTCCTTCGCGCTGGCATGGACAGGGCGTCGTAGAGGAACCTCCTCGAGCTCCCAGGCCACCTCCAGGTCAAGCTGCATGGCTGGATTGTCGGGCACGCGGTGGTGCTGGCGGCGTCCGGCGTCGGGTGCTATTGGTCGGAGAGGAAGAAGGAGAAGAAGGGGTCGGCTCGGGCAGATCTGGGAGAGACCAGAGAGGCGTGGGAAGGAAGGAAAAGTGAGAGGAAGAGAGAGGAGAGGGATCTGGGGCACGGCAGAGATAAGGTGGACTCGGTGCCACCTTTCTCTCCCTTTTCCTCGAGCACGTGGGGCAGGCTGGGGCTGGACGGCGGCATGAGGGACTGCAGGTGGACCAGGGCGGCGTGGTGGCTGCAGGGTGGGACCAGCATGGCGGTAGAAGAAGAGAGAGAGGGGAGGGTTAGCTCGGCTAGGTTTAGACATGGGCTCGGGTTAGGGCATGGCTAGGGTTAGATGGAGGTTAGGGTTCGCTGACAGGTGGGACCAAGGAGAGAGAGAGAGGGTCAGGTGTTCAACATGGTAGAGAGAGAGGAGAACAATGTTAGGGTTTAGAGTAAATTAGGTTTATAAGAATAATAAAAGAGGCACTAGGTTCAGATGGTGTTAAGCATTTAGGTTTTAGTTTTTGTTTACAAGGGCAAACCAAGAAGAAACATGGGGCTTGAGCTTGCTTGAGGTAATGTGGAAAAGAAACAAGAAAGAAAGAGGAAGAAATAATTAGGTGGAAAAAGTCACATATGATCATGCATGTTGAAAAATAAAATAAAAGGAGAGAATGTGGGTAGGGATATGAGAATGGTGGGGTGGTAGGAGATGGTGATACTCCTCAAAAAGAAGAATCAATAAACAAAAGAAACCAATGAAATATAAGGTAGTGAGGAAGGTTGCATGGCCCTTGCAAAATAATAATGCCATGGTTTATTTTGTGAAAACAATAATAAAATGATGGCATTATTCTTATGCATTTCCAAGAAATGGAATAAAGCCAAGCAAAAATAAAATTAAGGACTAGATCCACCCTTTTGCCCATGAGCTAGAGAAATCCAAAATAAAGACAAACAAGCTCATGGTCTAGTAGGATGGTGGAAGAGAAAGGTGGTGGAATTGAAATAAAAGATATGCCCCCAACTCAACTTGGGCATTGAACAATATATCAATAACCAAATACAATATCAAGAGGCAACTACAATTAATAATGCATATGATAGAAGAACCAAAAGAAAAAGGAATTTATATGATGCTCAAATGCAAGGTGGCATGATGACATGAGCACGATATCATTATGATGCAACAATAATATATATGAAGTAGCCAATATCTTACTAGGACAAGTAGCATTACAATTGTTAGACAATTGGGATGCTACACATAAGCATCTCCATCTCCATGTAGTGCTCATCAACTGACATGGTTCCTTGCCTCAATTGTGTCAACTTATCAAAAACTGATCGTAAGTAGTTGGTGGGTACAAAACGAGCCTTCATAATTTGCTTCATCTCGCGCCAATCCATCATAGGAAGTTCATTATACTCCCTTCTATTCTGGACAATAGCATCCCACCAGCGCAAAGCATATCCATCAAATTCTGACGCTCCAAGCTTGACCTTCTTGTCTTCTGGATAGTCAAACAAACGCCGGAGCTTCTCAATTTTCAACTCCCATGTGAGGTAATCTTTAGGATCAAGTGAACCATCAAACTTGGGAATTGAGAATTTTGGCTTACCCAAACTATCATCAGCAGCTTGGTTCTAAACGCGTTGAGCACGCCCAATAGGAGCAAACCCACGGCCATAAGCAGGTGCAGTAGCAGGCGCAGGTGCAGGGGGATTGGCACGTCCCCTACCAAGATGTGGGCTAGCATAAGCCGCACTACCCTCATCATAGTCATCAAAAGCATCATCATGTTGGTGTTCCTGCCGTTGTTGTAATGCTACTGTCAAGGCCTCAATGGAACGTTGCAAAGTTGCGACATTGCCATTGATTGCTGTCACTTGTGTTTGAATAGTAGTGAGTACGCCAACATTCTGGTCCAATGTCATCTGTATGTCCTGGATATTCTTGTCAATGGCATCTATGGAGTGAGTAAACACTCGCGTCAAGTGGGATTTCAACACCTCAAATTCATGCCAATTAACAAGTTCCTCATCCTTCTTTTTCTGCGACACAACATCATCATCACTAGAAGACATGATTTGTAGGTTAGTGCAAAAATCAAAATCTATTTTGTGGAAAACTCTCACAACTCACTCACTACTAACAAGAAAGGAGATCTTACTGTTCCAAACTGAATAGAGATGCTATACCAAAACGAAATAAAAGACTGTTGCACTGATGTGATGAAGTGAATATTGAGGGTATAGAGAACGATCACAGGGCACACAAGTTATTTAAGGTGGAGCTATAGGTATGGTATCCTAACAACACTGCAAACAAGTCCTAGTGCTGATCGTATAAAAACCCAAGAAACACACACGATGGAGATAAACATGGAAAAGCAACTTATGAAAAGGAATATTGCAATGCACAAGAGAGCCGTTAGTAAAATCTCAAAGTAAACAGGCACAAGATTGCTCAATATACAAGTGCGACGATCAACTAGCCTCCAATAATGCACACTTTGATATCTCTTTTTGTCACGCTTGTAGCTCTTTTCTCTTTTTTTATACTATTCTCTTTTGTTTTCTCTATTTTTTTTGATTTTTCCAACTATCTAACTCAATGCAAAACGAATGCGGTGAACTTTGAAAAAACTGGGCCGGACTGTCCGGGTAATTCCTAGCGGAGACTCTGGTAGAGCCAGATAGTCCCGTGTGTTTCTGCCGGATAGTCCGGTTTTGCCAGCCGAATTTTTCTACACTTCAAAACCCTAATGAGCAGCCTGTCGGAGCAAAGCAACTAGTCTCGTGGGTACGTTCCTAGGCCCGGATGCTATAGATAGGCATTGTCTATGGTATGCAACAAAGGTATGATATGTGGACTCGGACAAACGATGATAACTTGCAGAAAACGGTGATGGTGGACACGACGGAAAACAAGATCAAACCCTAAACCAAGACAAAAACAAAAACTAGACTCATACGAGGAACACCTGCAGATCGGATCTACAAGAAGATACAATCAGCAACTAAAACTCGAAAACGATGCAATCTAGTCTATGGCAACTCTTTTTGTAAGGCTTTTTTTGTATAGGACTAAAAACACGAATTATCTAACGATGGATTTGTGGATGCTCACCGAGTAAACGAGGAGATCTGATACCAAGATGATATGGGGTGGCCCAATCTTCTTAGCAAGCACTTGTCGATGAGGATAATGGTGGATAGATAAATAGCCTGTAGCTATGAACTCTCCCGCTCGAACCCTGATGCCAACGCAATAGATCTCAAACCCTATGGGATATTCACAACATCACGCTCTTGCGCACGCAGCCGTCGACCATGAACGGTAGTTTGCAATCTACTAATTCCTAGTGGAACAATAGATCACACTCAATTGAAGTAGTATAATTCGATCACAGGGTAATTCCAGAGGTTCTATGAAAGAAACAACTCCAAAATAGTTTAGACATGGTCTAAACCCTAACTAGGGGTTGTCCTAGGGCTTATAAGGGCGGCTGGGGCGGCCAGTACCGAAACTAAACGCAAACGACTCAAACTGATACAAGACAACTCAGACTAGATTCGGTCGGCGGCCAGACAGTCCGTTGGATATCAGCCGGACAGTTCGGTCAGGCCGGACACTCCAGGTGCAGTGTGCCGGACAGTCTAGTCTGGCTGGAAACTTTGATGTTTCTGGGCGGTGTCCGAGTAGTGTCTGAACTGGGGTACTGATTGTCCGTGCAAAATCTTCCCTCGGGCAGGCCGGACACTCCGGGTGGAGTCAGCTGGACACTCTGGTTGTGGCAGCTCCTTTGGCCTTCGTCTTGATGATCTTCTCTTGTGCCTTCCTCCTACTCCTCCCTCGCGCATCCTCGGGCGAGCATCATGCTGGGCTCCGCTTGCAGCCCTTCTCCTCCTCGCGGCATGCTTGTTTCTCCAACGAACCTGATCACACATAAATGCAAAGACTTAGGTAGTATAAAATTCTCATCAACTAAAGTACCAGATTTGTTTAGGAGCAAATTCACCTATTGTTCGAGTAGCTTAGCATGTGCTCCTGTAATGGGTCCAATTCTAATCTCATTGGACTGATCCTTCCTTGCAATAGTTGGAGCATCTTCAGTAGGTGTAATTGTAGGGATGTCCTCATCATCTTAGTATGATTGAAACCTAGTGTGAACAAATAGCATCTGGTTATAAATTTTTCCTTCAAGATGATATAGATATTCCTGTTTCTACTAATGTTGTTACAAGAAGAGGTGCAGTTGTTATAGGACCATTAGGACCACTAGAATATGAAGCTAAAAAAGAGCGAAAGGAAAAATCCTTGTTCGAAGCAAGCCAAGAAGATGATACACTGGTGGATCCTCAAGATAAAATTGTTCAGTAAACACAAGATCAAACCAAGGAGGGCCAAGATGATGCATAGGATGACCGTTATGATTCTAATGTAGAGATGGTTGATCCAGGAGAACAAAAAGAAGTGAGCAACGAAGATGAAGTTGTTGTAGTAGACAAAAAGAAAAGCGATAAGCAACAACAAAAGAAAGGAACAAAAGAGCCTGACCCCCCACAAAAGGTAAAATAAAAGAACAAGAAAAGTGAGAAAAAGCTTCCTTATCCAGATCGAAAAAAGAAAGCACCAGATCAGTTAATCTATGATTCTTTTACAAAAGCACTTGGTGCGCTTTGTCTAGAAATTCCTTTTGTAGATGAAATTAAAGTTCCTACCTATTCTATATTTCTTCCTGATATTCTCAGTAGATAGAAAGAAATAACTGAAACCGTTGCATTGGTGACTAGTTATCCTGCTAATGGGAAACTATTGTCTATGTTAGGAAAGACTAATATTCACAATGCCTTGTGTGATTTAGGTGCAGGAGTTAGTGTAATGCCATACTCCCTCTATAAAAGGTTAGGATTAGGGGAGTATTCCTCAACTACTATCACTTTACAAATGTTTGACAAGTCAACTAAATAACCCATTGGTATGATTGAGGATGTTCTACTTAGAATAGATGAGTATGTTATTCCCACTGATTTTATTATTCTTGAAATGCCAGAGGATGAAAAATTATCTATAATACTTGGAAGACCTTTCCTTAGTACTGCAGGAGCATCAGTTGACTGTGCTGAAGGAAAAATAATCTTCAATGTTTATGATGCTGAAATCATCCGGTATTTTCCAAAGAAGCTAGAACCAGGAGAAAGATATATTCCACCAGCAAAACGAGTTCATGCGGTAAGTGCCTTTGATAAGGGGCAACCCAAGGTAAGAATTCAAGAACAGAGAAGGGGTTGAGTTATTCAACAATTCTTAATAAAATGCTTAATGGGAGTCAACCCATCATGTCAATAAAATAAAATAAAGAATAAAAATTTCATCAGATTCCTACAACTTTTTCATACACATTCTTGCGGAAGAGCGTTCGTGAAGATGCAGCTGTCAACAAGTAGTAGAAACATTGATTAAATGAATGTAGAATAAGTATGAAAATAAAAGTTTGAGTTATTATCTACAAAGGTTAAAATTATGCTCATTACATGCTGATGTTGGTCAACAGTTTCTACTGTCATTTTCTATCAAAAATAAGGTATTTTGTTGAGTTTCAGGATAAGAAGGTCTTCTCAAAGAAAAAAATTTGTTTTGATGACTACTGATGGTTTAATAACCAACTATATGGCAGGAATAAAAATTCCAGCCGTACAGTTCCGGTCGTATAGATATCTTTTCCATCAACAATTTTCTTGCGTGGGCATAGAGAATTTAACGACCAACTATTCGGCAGGAATAAAATTTCTGGACGTATAGCTCCGGTCATATAGATATTGATGCCTTCGTACACTTTCTTCTCAAAAGGAACTGACTATTTAGAGACCAATTATATGGCGGGAATAAAAATTTCGATCGTATAGTTTTGGTCGTATAGATATCGATGCCTGTTTTTGAGAATTTAAATCGAGGATACAGACGGTTTAACGACCAACTATATGGTGGGATCATTATGATCCATTCGTATAGTTGTGTCCGTATAGCTGTGTTCTGCATAAAGAAACCCTAGTTGGCGGCCCCACCGCAACTGTATGGGCAGAACAACATATCCTGCCAGTATAGTTTCGGCCGTATAGTTCGGCGTGACCACAAAATCGGGCCGGGACATCTAGGTTTCTTCTCCTTCCTCATTATTTCTCTCATATTCTCTCTCCAAACCTCTCAAAACCACCCTAGCACTCTTGATTCTTCGTGGATTTCTTTTTTTTGAGTGGGGGCATCAATAGATCGGTATGTTTCTCTCCCTATCCATGCTTTATTTTTAGATTTCCATGGTTGAAACTCTCACATTTATCTAGTGGAGGAACTCAAGCTTATTTAGCTTTTGCTATTGATTTATCTCGTTATGATTGAATTTTTCCATGTAGAATCATTCGTATATCATGTAGAAGCTATATGCCTAAGGTTTTATGGTGAAAATTTTCAGTTCATCAAGATGAACAAAATCGGTAACCTTTTCCGCAAGGGCAAGCGCCAACATGGTGAGAGCTCGGGGTCCCAAGCTAAGATTAATCCCAAGTTGGCCGTAGTCTCATCGAGGAGGGTGTTGCCCACACGCTGGGCCGACCATAGCTTTCTCACCGCGATGGGGTTGAAGGCGGACTTCGACCTCATGTGTAACAAGGTCGGGGTAACAGTGCTTGGCTATGCCGACCACAAATTTCTTACCTATGAGTTCCTCGCTTCCTTCTACGACGACCATAGGGAGAAAGGTAATGTGTGCACGGTAAGCTTCACCGTGAACCGGCAGCCCTATGAAATAACTTTTGAACAATTTTGTGATGCTTTCGGCTTCCCTCATGTTGGGGAGTCAACTGTTACTAACCTCTATAGCGTCACAAGTGGAGAAACTTGGGAGGCTATTTCTGTTAATGGTGGCACAAATTCTACCAGAAGAATATGTCCACCATTCAGAACCCAACAATTCGCTAATATGCCTTTTTCCTTGCCAACACACTATTGGGAAGAGGTGATACCGGTTCCATGGCCAATGCGGACATGGCAATGATCACCAAGGCTCTCTTTCCCACTGTATCGCAAAGCCCCAATCCTATAGCTCTACTCATCCAACACTTTCGCCACCAAAGCAACAAGATGAAAGGTGATATTCGCATTGGTGGATTGGTAACCCATCTTGCCCATGCATTAAATATTATATTACCTATTATGCAATATGTTGATGGATCCAAACTTATGGACATCAAGTATTTGACTGCTTGTGGCTTCCTTGGTGTTTACCAAGCTAACTAGAGGCTCCGAGCATATCAATTTGGTTTCTTGGTGATGCACATGGTGAGAAGGTTCCGTTGCCCTGTCCCCAAGCATTCTCGATTGTGTAGTAGGACACTTGGATCCTCACCAAGGACTAATTGATGCAGATCATAGCTGAACTCCAGCCTGACTAAGAGGAAGATGAAGAAGGAGAGCAGCATGATGAGGATGAGAAGGAGCATGAGGATGAGCAAGGACACAACACTGCTTGGGAGGGACAGCAGCATCACCAAGGGGGAGCTTGGGACCCGTGGCCCAACCAGCCGCAGTAGGGGTACAACTACGTCCCCTATCAAGAGTTCCAGTAGCTCAACCAGCGTGTTGGGGAGATTGACAACACTCTTCAAGGAGTATGAACATCCACCGAATGATGACAACAACTAAGCCTGGCAATAGCCTAAGCTTGGGGGAGGTTTTAAAACCTACAAACCTTGCATTCATATTTTTTATTTCTTATTTTGATTTATTTTGCTTCTTCAAAGTTGCATGTTTACTTTCAGTTTGCATTCCTAAAACAAAAATACAAAAAAATAGTTGTAACTTTTATTGCAAGTTCATTTCTTTGTTTCTCTCAGAGATTGCTCAATTTCAGGTGACTTGGCAATATGGAAACACAGAGGGGGTTCGACTAAATACGAGAATGAAGCAAGAAAGAGGAGGTATCACATTCATTTCATCATATTTTCTGCAACCTTAAATTGATACTACAATTATTTACTCGGTTGCACTGGAGTCACTCCCCACTTAGCTTCTTACCTTTGCTAGTGTCTCCATTTTAGCTTTGAAACAATGAGCAATGAACTTGGTTATTTCCTACATTTTTACAACAAGAAAAATCATCCAAAAGATGACTTGAGTCCATGTTTAGCCCAAAGAATTTGATTTTAGAACTATTCCATCTTGTTTGAGCTTAATATAAATAGACTCGACAATACCCTTGAATGAAATTGGTTGATAAAATGGATGCTCCGAAGTAGTAGAGACTATGCCACTACTTTTTCTAATAATTATCGTAAGATATTGCTTTACGGGTGTCATTACAACACTGTCGTGCTCCATAGGGAACTATTAACTCCGCTGGCAACCGAACGATCTAAATGTGGGAAACCACTTGATTTCGGCTATTGAGTTATGTAAACGTCTGTAGCAGCAATGCTATGAAGGGTAAAATTTTAGTCTCCTCGTTGTTTCACGTTCCAAGTGAAGTTGTAGTACTCCTCTGACCCATTATTTCTCAACATATTCATTGGCATGGTCACGAATGCACATCACAGTCTCGATTAACATGCTAACAGCAATGGCATGATTTCTCTATGAAAGAGCTAAAGTTTTTGAAATGCAAAGGAAGGAAAAAGGTGCTTTGAGAGTCTTGATATTTTAACATGGGAATAGATGAGTTGTTCTTAAATTGAATATTTCGGTGCCAACTTGAGAACTCTTAATTGATTAAAGAAACAAGAGCAGAAAGTTTTTATCTCTCAACAAAGAGAGATACCAAAAGAATTTGTCTCACTTTCCTATCTAAACTTTTGACACTTGTTTGGGCATATGATTTATTTGATAGCATGATATACATAGTTAGGAAGTGGACTCAGTGCAATCTTGTGCAAACTTGTATGATCATGTTTAAGATTGCCGGGATTGTGAAGGAAAGAATTTGACACTGATTCAAGCCTATAAGTTCTTTTATTTCATTCTCGAATCTCTGCTATCCTTCTTTATTTCCTTGTCACTCGAGGGAGAGCAACATCTAAGCTTGGGGGAGTTGATAGCTGTGAAATTCGACACATTTTTTATGGTTTTTATTGATGGTTTCTCTCGGATTTGATGGTTTTCTAGCTTTACCTAACGCTAATACTTCGGTAGCAAAGAAAACTTGGTTTTTGTGGCATCCCGCTAAAACCACTACCAGAAAATCGCTTGTTGTTTCTACTTTGTGCATCATCATGACATCATCATGCATGTTTGATCATAAAAGTACTTTGCAAAGACCCTATTTTTTTTCTAATTAGCCCTCCTTTAATTTCAAATCATAAAACCAGGTCTTCCTAGATATTTTATTTGTCTAAAAACTATTTATAAAAATATTTTAAAAGTGAAATAAAAATAAAAGTATTTTTTTAGGTGGAGGCAGCCGGCCAGGCCAAAGGCCCAGCCAGCCAGCCTACAACCCCACCTAATCTAGCCAGCCCCACCAACCCAGCCGCCTACCCCTTCCGTCGCCACCCTGGCACCCCTCCACCTCACCCCGCCCACTCCTAGCCTGCCACATCACCCTGCTAGCCCACCCACACCACACACTCCTGCCCACATCCCCACACCAACCCCCACAGGCACACACGCAAACACACGCACACCACGCACTCCCGCGTCGCTCTCCCTGGCCCCATCCCCGTGCGCAGCCTCGCCCCGTGGTCAACCACCCCGCTCCCCGACAAGACCGGCCCCACCACGCGTCCCTCTCTCTCATCCCTTCCCACCTACTGCGAACCCCACGGTCTCCCTCCTCCTCGGCTCCCCTCGCCCGCGGCGCCTCCTTCCTCGGCCGCCACCGCGGCACCGCCGGGCACCCGGCCGCTGCAAGATCCCTTGCTCGCCGCCCTCCCTGACGCCCTTCCTCCTCGGCCCTACTTCGGGTGCCGCCGCGGCGGGCCTGCAACATCGCCAAGCTTGTCTCCCCGGCGGCCCCACCGCCATGGCTATCACCCGCCCCTGCGCTGGTGCCCCCGAGCACCTCCGTTCACCGCTGCCTCTCTCCTCTGCGGGCCATCGTCACCACAACCGCCCTTCCTCGCCTTCCTGGCGCCACCCCGCTACCTTCCGTCGATCCCTTGCGGAAGCAGTCGCCGCCGCGCGACCCTCCTCTGCCCTGCAAGCTTGTCCGCGGTCACCCTCGGGCCTGTGTTCCGGCCAGGCCGAGCCTCCTCCGTGCTCCGCCGCCCGGTGCTCTCCTACCGGCCATGTACGACCCCAGCGGCTCCACTTCGCCTCCTCGGCGCTCTTCCCTACGACCCAGTCGTCCACCTCTGGCCGTGCATTGGCACCCATGGCACCGCTCTTGTTCTAGCTCCAGGCCCTAACACCGTCCGTGACCTCGACCTCCTCTCGGTGTTGGCGCCCTCGCGTCTGCCCCTTCCTGCCGGTGGAGTTGGAGACAGAGGCCGCGTGCCCGTGTGTTGGTGTTGGTCGTTGTCCTGCTCTAAGTGCTCCTTCTCGTCTGTGCGTCCATGTGTTTATGCCGGTGTGTTCGTATTGTTGCTAGCCATCGGAGCGCGCTTGGAGTACCGCGAAGGATCCCCGCCGTTCAAGGCCAAGCAACAAGATCTACATTGAAGCTATGTATCCCTGAGGTGAAGATACGACAAGATCTTCTCATCGACCCGGTACCTCAAAAGGGTGAACATGCTACCACACAGAGATCCTATCTAACCGAAGACACTCAAAGCACCATTGACAAGAACTTCTACACGGTTCCGAGACCCTGATCCCGGAGTTCGAAGACCGTTCCCACCGAACCCGAACCCGAACCCTTGGCACGCCAAGATCTCCTTCACAACATCCAAAGGCCGTTGCCCGAAGACCGATCTCGGAGTCTGAAGACCGAACCCTGGCGCTCTCACTTCCGATCCGAACCCCAGATCCTAGAACCCCATGTGTGACCCCTTTTCCGAGCCCTATTTTATAAATTGACATCTATATAAATTGTTGTATATCAATTATACATGCTTGCATACATATTTCGCGGGTCTGGGTTGTATAGTCGAATCACATCATAATTAAATATGGAGTCTATATGAGGGCTTTTCTAGTCTTATATTGGCTCCATTTAAATTTGTGTAGCGAACCGTTGCCCTGTTTCGCCTTGTTAATCCAACATTTAAATTGCGGGGTTTCTAAATAACTTGAACCGTCTAAATAATTGTCGGGACCCCGGTTCCGCTTAATAATGCCTAATTGCACCGCATCTGCATCATATCATAATCATGTCGGATCTTCTGCCGTAGTATTAAATATTGGATCCAGTGTTTTTTCTAGTGTTTGCTTCTTTGCGGATTAGGCCGGTGAGTTGATGCGAGTATCGGCAAGTTCTTTGGATAATGTCTCGTCAGCAGTGTTTTCCCAGGCGAGCATCTCTTCCCCTTCTACCTATTTTGCATTTATAGTCTCTGTTTCCTCCTGGTGATCTATTGCTATCCGTGTCGCGGTGCTTTAGTTTCCGTACACCAGTTATATCCCGTGCAGCCTCTATATTGCCTTGGACACCTCCTATTCCCTATGTTTGGTAGATAGCTAGCCTTGCGAGTCATAGTTGCTTGCTCAGGTGCGATCTCATGTTGTCAAGTGCCACAGTTGTTGGAATGCTGGCAAATGTTGATGGTGGAGTTGATCATGGCTTTAATTACAACTTGAAATTAAATTGTTAGATATAACTAATGCAGGGGCATCGGTGGGCAATAGATGTTATTTGGTTCTTCCACGCTCACTTGTGTCCCGTAGGCCCTGAGTACTTGATACCTGTTCCTTGACTATACACACTATCCACATACGAGAGAGTCTATGAATCCCCCTTAGCCAGAGCTTGATTCATTTCTTATTTCTTGGGGCCACAAAGTAGTTTGGGGCTTTATTACTATCCTATACCTATGCCATGCTTTACTGTCTTATTTACGATTGTGCGTGGAGCACCTGTACTGTTTTGGACCGTGACACGTTTTCGCTGTATCGACAAGCCCAGTCACACTTTCGTGTTCCCAGTCATTTACAGCCGTCCACACAAACCTTGGGTCCGTCTCGGAGCCGGCCAACTTCCTTGCGGGTAGCTTAATGGGGTGGCGCCCTGAAATATTTTATGAATCCTGTGATTTCTTTGTCGTGAAAGCCTCGTTGGGTTTTGATTTGGTTTTTCCGAGGTTGATCATGTGTGTGTTGCTATTTGTGCACCCCTGCAGGGTAAATCTTTCTGAAAGCCGTGTCCACGGTTATGGACGACTTGGAGCACAGTATCTCGATCATAGACAAGAATAACTAAAGTAGTGCTATAAACTTGACTTAATATATGACTAGTAATCAGATTCAACTATCACGGAATGGATATTAAAATGCCAACAACTGGTGGATCTGGGGTTGTTTGGTGACATGTTGTACCTGCCTAGTAAGTATTGCAACTCCAACGGAATGTGATAAAAGTGCCAAGACCTACTGGGTTTTGGGATTCCTCAGGACAATTTTATCTGACTAGTAAATGTTCCAACTACAACGGAATGTTAACTAAAACTTCCCACTACTTATGCTTCAAGATGACTCATGCTATCTATATCTGATTAGTAAGAGCTTCAACTATAATGGAATTAATAAAACTGCCAACTGTGTGAGTTCCTCGGTCTGACTTCCTCGTTTGGTCTTGAGGGGGAATACCAGGGTGGGTATGATTGGTGTTAGTATAAGGTTGGTTCCGAATAGGCCTTTCGTATCCCTCTCTAATAGCCGCTAGATTTACTGAGTCTCTATAGGTTGTTTAGTGCTGCTGTGCTGCCGCTTCAGTCCACCATACCTATGTAGGCGAGGACCGCTAAATTCTAGCCTCGCCGTGTACTGGCCTGAGTACTAACGCTCCTCTTTTTCCTTTGCCCTTTGTCGGCACCCCTTTTGTTTTAGCAGGTTCGAGATCGACGTCGTTAGCAGGGTTACCCTCTCGACTGGGCCTGGGCAGGGTTATGGACGCCATTGGTTATTCTTCAGGGCTCTTAGCCCCATTTGGATCTTGTTCGTACTCAGACGCTGTATCGTTTTCAAGGTGATTTGGATCTTTGTAGTGTATATCTTTCTTCTTGACTCTTGGAGTCGTGATGTATATATATTTGTTATGTGGGTCCCATCGAGGACTGTTGTGTAATGGTATTACTTCGTTTTCCACTCGCACGAAAGTGCCTTGTGGGCGTCCTTGAATCGTTTCTATGCGGGTTTGGCAGAAAGGGCTGAAACTTGCATTGGGCCGATTCGAGGGTGTTACAGTTTTTAATGTGTGTTTTAGGTTCTGAACGTCCAGAGAGAGTTTTAACTAGAGAAACACAATATTCAGGTGAGAACAAGCAAGTCTCTCTTTGGAAGAAATCGAGGGAAGCATACAGAGGCTTTAACGAGCAACTATACAGCGGGAATATTTTCCGGCCGTATAGTTCCCACCATATAGATGTCGTCACCTCTGTCTCGTCAAAAGGAACAACTTCCGTGAAGGGACTGAGGATGAAAACACAACACAGAAGCCGCACACCATCTAGAAGGGAGAAGAAGAGATCCAAAGAAGAAGGAGGAGACGTTCTTCATCTATCTCCACGATATTCGACCTCCTAGCCAACACACCCCCATAGCCATTACTTGTACTTGATAGAGGGAGAGATATTCACCTTGCAAGACTAGGGTTTGAGAATGTTTTTTCCAATCTTAAATTGTGTTGGATTACTTTTCTATTCTTTTTGTGGATCTCCACGGTAATATCAAGAAGAACTCCTTTTATTTAATTATATTGATGATGCTTTCTTCTCTCATGTGTGAGTAAGTTCCTTTGGCATGGGAGATGTATGGGATTGATGAGATGTTATGTGCCTTCATATATTTTCCATTAGTTTGAGATTGATTTTAATTACTATATTATGTGTGCTTGACTATATGTAGGATGCCTAATGCTTGTTGTCCAATTAAGGGCCCAGAAAACATGTTACTTTGTTATACATGGATAGGATATTGTTCTCTAGCAAACCGGCGACCCCCAAGTGACACGGGTATATTAATGGAAAACTAGTAGACTCGAGGATAACGAGGAACCACCGTGCTTATTGCATTAGTCTGATCCAAGGAGCTTAATCGCTAAGCGACCTAAAGGGTCTTAATCATCTAGTGTCTAACCATTGTCGTGGAAATGGCCACGGCAGTCGCTGCCACTGGCAGCGATTGAGTGTTTCGTGAGGAAGGGTTGGCGGCCATCTGCGGTGCGAGATGGGGGCGGATGCACATGGGTTTACCCAGGTTTGGCCCCCCGGAGGGTAAAGACCTACTCCTGCTATATTAGATTATGAGAGAGCGAGTTACAGGGGTGGCGAGCTCGGCGGCTAGGCAGCGAGTCGCTTGAGGGGGTGTATGATGGAACATAAGTTTCCAGGATACCCTAGGGAGGTTTATATATGAAGTACCTCGCTAGGGTTTACAAGCTGTCCCCGAACAAGATAAGGATCCGGAGACCTTTGACCTAATCCGACTGGGCTTCTGCTACGCTTCTGGGCCTCCAGTCGCCAGTCGATGGGCCTTTCCTTTCTTCATAGTTCAGTCGCTGTCTTCCAGACACACTCGCAGGCCTTTTCGGCCCACTCGGAACGTTCTGCTGGGCATACCCCCTTTGGCATATCCCCATCAGTAGTCCCCGAGGCCATCGTTGATGCAGGCGCGGGCATCCTTTTTGCGTTCGAAGTAGGCGAGCACAATTTGGGCATCCAGTCAAGTCGGCGATGGACTCTATTAGAACCAAGGAGAATTTCCCCATAGCTCCATTCGTCACTTCAATGAACATCACTACTGCCTAGTCGTCGTTTTGGCGAGAGGAAAGACTAGCGGGTGGCGAGTAGACCAAAGGAGTTGGACCGTCAAATCTGGTCAAACTATCCGTTGGAATTTCCAACGGTAACTACGGCGCAATTACCGTGAGTAATGGCTACCCCGATTTTGGCGGGTGAAGTTTCCCATATAAGGGGAGTGATGGATCAGCTTCGCAATCCTTCTTCGCATTCTTCATTCTTCCTCATTTGTTCTTCCTTCCTGCTTCCTCCCGACTTACTCTCCCCTCGTCGCGCGATTCCACATCTCACTCGATGGCGCCTCCCAAGGGCTCATGGGGGAAATCCAAATGCACCACGGCCCAACTTAGATCCTTCGAGGATGTCGGGGTGCTCCGCAAGGGGAATTCGAGGGTTCCCCCTCCTCCGAGACCGAGCCGAAACCGCGACACGGCGAGTTCATCTGCTTCACCAGTCATCTTGAGAGGGGCTTAGGGTTCCCTACCTCGCTCTTGTTCCGCCGCTTCTGCGCGTACTACGCGATCAAGCCCTTAGATCTTGGTCCACACAGCATTGAGCAGCTGGCGATCTTCGTCACCTTCTCCGAATGCTACCTTGGCTGCAGGCCATATTTCCCGCTATGGCTGGAACTCTTCCACGGCCGCATCGGGCGCGAGGCGTCCAGCGGCTTGATGCTGGGCGCAGGCGGGGTCACCTTCCAATTGAAGCCGAAGGCCAACTTCGTCAAGCTCCTCCTGCCGAAGAAGGCCGCCAGTGAGTGGAAGAAGAGCTGGTTCTACAACAAGGAAGCCACTCCCTCCGGCAAGGTATCTCTTCCCGAGTTCGTCGCCGAGAGGAGCGAGCCCCGTCGGTTGGTGCCGAAAACCTTCCTGAAGATCAGCGGATGGCCGTCGCAGAAATGATGGATCAGATCCAGAAGCTGAAGGACCAGGGGTTGATTCCGATCAACCTATACAATTGCTGGCTCGGGCGGCGCCTGGTTCCGCTGGATGTACGAATACAGCGGGAAGCATGACCCATCTCGAACCAGCAAGGAGTCATGGGAGGCCGAGGACTACAAGGCCGCCCTGAAGAAGATTACCGACGCAGAGTTCACTGGCGCGGCGGTCGGGGTCGCCCCGTACACTCCCATGAAGAATGAAGCCCCCACAGTAAGTTCTCTTTCCAATCGCTACGTCCGTACCTCAATTTTAGTCTTCTCGCTTGGTGTTTTTTGACTCGTGGTGGTTCTTAGCTTTTTCAGGTATTGGAGGGTTGGCTCCCTCCGCTTGACGAAGAGGTTCCCCAGGAACTGGAGGAAGATTCCGAGGGGGATCCTTCGGACAGCGACGGGGAAGAAGATTCCGAGGGGGATCCTTCGGACAGCGACGGGGAAGTCCCTCCCCCAGCGCCTGTGGCTCGCAAGACCTGGATGCAGAGACAGCGAGAGGTCAAAGCGAGCCGTAGCATGGACGAGCTCGAAGAAGGCGACGAGGTCACCCAGGAGCAAACGTCACGGCGCACTGTTACGCCATCGAAGCCCCCACGCCGGCCCAAGTCGCCAGCAAAAAGGCCTGCGTCACCGGCCAGGTCGTCAGTGGTGTTCGAGTCGGATGATGACTCCGACGACGAAGGATCTCCCGAAGTCTTGCACAAGGCCCCAAGGGACGCAGTCCCGACGAAGGGGTTAGGGGGCAAGGACACGGAGGTGGTGGTAGAGGTTCCCCTAGCAGCGATTGTCCCGTCGACCTCGGGGGTTCCAAGCCAAGAAGCAGCTAAGGCGACAGCGCCCAAGTTGCCACAATCATCGAAGGCGGTGGCGTCGGGAGATCCCGGCGACTGCAGCTTCATCCTCAAGGAAGCCCTCGGTTTCGTGGGCTTCGGACGTCTTCGAGAGGGGGCTTAGCCGCAAGCTGGGTCCCGAGTTGGACAAGCCTGCCCATATTAGTACGGGGCTTCGCGTCCTTCTAGTCGCCAAGTAAGTTGTGCTTCCTCGTCCTAGTTTGCCTTGCTTCTTTTGTGTTGTTGTTGTGCTGATTGAAGGGGCTCGTGCAGGTCGGGGGCTAAGAAGATTGGTCACCCTTCGGTGGCTAAGATTCCACCGGCCGCCGACATGGGAGAGGGCGACCTGCCCAAGAAGAGGAAGGCCTCCGAAGATGTGGCGACCGCCACGGTCGCGAAGAAGAAAAAGGGGGGCGTTGACGATGCTGCGACTAGGGGGAGGGCCGCGGTGTCAGCTGCTGCGCTAGTCGTCAAAGAGGTTGCGGCGACGCGATCGGAGCCAACCTTGGCTGCGTCCGAGCCAGAGGCACCGGTCCCGGCAACCAGCGCCCCCGCCAGGGCGTCGGTGACGTTCCCTCATTTTATGGCGAAGGGGTTTCCAGGTGTGGCGGACACGCAGTCTCCGCAGAGCCCGGAAATCGTGGATGCGGACATTGGGTCCCGCCGCGGGCGCTCCTCCTTCACGATCCCGTCAACTGACGCTGGGGAACTTCACAAGATGCTCGGCGTTGCTATTCAGGTATGTCCAGTAAACGAATTCATAGTCGCTGAATTTTAGTGGCTGGGAATTGGTTTTTCTTTCTCTTCATTCACCAGTCCCCGAGTTCCTAGTCGCTGAATTTCAGCGGTTGGGAACTGGGTTTTGCTCCTTTCCAGTCCCTGAATTCCTAGACGCTGAATTTCAGCGGCTGGGAATTGCTTATCTTTTTCTTCATTTTCCAGTCCCCGAGTTCCTAGTTGCTGAATTTCAGCGTCTGGGAACTGGGTTTTGTGTTGTCAAATGCTTAGGTGAGTTCTTTGTTTGCAGGGTTTACAAAGGGAGTCGACTGATCGGCAGGCTGCGAGAGAGCGCTTGGAGCGTGACTTGCGCGAAGCGCATGAGATGAACCGGCGGCTTCAGGAAACTATTGGTGAGTGTCTGCATCGTCTTTTTTCTCCTCTCTCGGGTTCGAGCTGGTCGTGTATAGAATTCTGATGTATTCTCATGCAGATGCTTTCCCGGCCAAGATCTCCAAGTCCCGTGAAGGATATGTTCCGGTCGCCGAGCTGGACGCGGCGAATGGGCGAGTAGCCTCTTTGGTCAAGGATTTGGAGGAGGCGAGAGCGGCCTCGATTTCTTCGGAAGAGCGAGCAAAGGCTGCCGTTGCCGCAGCTGAGGAAGAACGCAAAGCCACGGATTCCATCATCGTGGGGTTGCACAACGAGCAGACTGCCTTGGAGAAGCACGTCAAGGAGAACTGCCGCAAACTCCTTGGTGAGTCTTTGTCTTTGCTTGACCATTACGTCTGGTCCCTGCTTTGGGGATTTCATAGTTTCACTAACGCCGCACTTTGCAGCTATGGTAGGCCAAAGCGACCTGGTTGTGCAGATGTACAACGCCTCGCAGTGCGTGACTGCCGTGGTGAATGCAGCCACGGCCTCGGCGTTGTGCGTCCAAGCGGCTCTCCAGGGCATGTCTCCCACCGAGGTTATCCCTAGGGGGTTGACGGAGGTATGGCGCTATCTAGAGGAGGTACCCGTCGTTGTGGAGTGGATGACGCGTTCGGCGTTCAGACGCGGGGCCGCCACAGCGTTGAGCTTGGGTCTCGCCCATTTCCCCGATGACTTCGATCTTGACGATGTGATGAGTGGCTATCCCTCGGCGACCGGCACGGTGGAGATGTCGGAGGTGCTAAAGCTGACCGCGAAGGCCACTCCTTACGCCGATCCTGTCTTGGCGATGGGAGATCTGCTGCCATATCAGGAGACGGTGTTGGCGCCTGGCAACCCCGAGCCGGAGTATCGCAACATGAAGTCGGAGCAACCCTTTCGGTCGTCTTGTCGAAGTCGCTGACCACGTACCCGACGAACCCGTGGCAGCCTTTTGTGCGCGTCAAGGGGGGTGGAGCTGCTTCATCATCAGGTCATGTAGAGTAGACAATGTAATTTGCCAAGTTGTGATAAATGCCAAGTGGCGAATGTTATAAGATATTTTTGTAATATATGCCACGGGGGGGGGGGAGCGGGGGGTCGATCGACTCGTGTTTTGATGAGTAATGTATGTTGTGTTTTTTCCTATGCATTGTTTTGATTGAGCGAGTCCCCGGGCGCGTCCGCCTTTTAATGGGGTATAACTCGATTGTATACTTTTCTGTGTTTGTTTTGTATACGCGTTTGTTTTATCCCTCGCGTCTTCTGAGTGGCGAGTCCCCGAGCGCGATTAGGGCTGACTTGTGAGCGAGTCCCCGAGCGTGGTGCCCGACCGTATTGGTCGTGATCCTGTTGCAGGTTGTGAATGCGTTGTTTGTAACGCATCTCCTCCCCTGGCCCGGAGAGCCAGTCGCTTGGTGAGCCCTAGGCAGCTCTCTTACTTGGTGTGTTCCCGAGCCGCGTGGGGGTCCCGTTTTGCGGAGTCCCCATGCGTGGTTCTTAACCGTTCGAGTCGCTTTGCGGGAGGGTGGGAGGGATAGAGCATTGTGGGAAGCGTGTATCGGATGTCTTGGCCCGGCGGGCCAGTCGGGCTAGGAGACTCCAATGGCGGCTCCGGGTTGGCGTTTTTCGTGGACGAACCAAGGCCCGAATACTTCCGGTGCCCTTGTGCCGCATTACTTTGCTGTGCCGGTCGCTCGACCAGAGGTTGACTTCCATAGGTAGCATATTGTTGGCATGTACGAGTGCTAGTGGCACAAGAATATGGCGAGTGGGCACAATTTGTGCGATCCGAATGAATTTCATTATATATTCCGATGGAGTACAGTGTGGGGTTCTAAGTATAGAACTTTCTGAGGAGGTTTACATTCCATGGCCTCCCGACCTCTATTTGGCCATCACCCCGTATGTCGATGAGGTAGTAGGTGTCGTTGCCAAGGACTCGGCCTATGGCGAATGGCCCCTCCCATGGGGGGGAGAGCTTGTGCATGCCCTTCTTGTCTTGGGCCAGTCGTAGGACCAGGTCGCCTTCCTGGAAGGTGCGAGTTCGCACTCGGCGACTGTGATAGCGGCGAACCCCTTGCTGGGATATGGTGGTGCGAGAGCGTGCCAGGTTGCGTGCCTCATCGAGTTGATCGATGCTATCTTGGCGGGCGATCTCGTTGGCCGCCTCGACGTAGTTGGCGACTCGAGGGGAGTCGTGCTCCAGGTCTCTTGGCATTACGGCCTCGGCGCCATACACCATGAAGAAAGGCGTGAACCCGGTTGATCGGTTGACGAAGGTACGGATCCCCCATATCACAGAGGGGAGCTCGTCGACCTAGCATCCTGGGATGCGCTCGAGGGGCACCTGCAGTCCCGGCTTGAGCCCGTGGAGGACGCTCTGGTTGGCGCGCTCTGCTTGGCCATTTGATTCCGGGTGGGCGACTGATGCGAGGTCGAGTCGGATGCCGTGCTCCTCACAGAATTCCGCCATGGCCCCCTTGGCGAAGTTGGTGCCATTGTCTGTTATGATGCTGTGCGGGTAGCCGTACCGGTAGATGAGTTCACGGAGGAACTTGGTGGCGGTCTTGCCATCGCACTTTTTGATCGTCTTGGCCTCGACCCATTTGGTGAACTTGTCGACTGCGACCATGAGGTGAGTGAACCCAGACGAGGCCTTCTTGAATGGGCCTACCATGTCCATGCCCCATATGGCAAATGGCCACGTGATGGGGATTGTCTTGAGTGCCGAGCCAGGAAGGTGCATCTGGTTGGCGTACTGCTGGCTCCCGACGCATTGTTGGACGATGTTGGTGGCATCGGCGTGTGCGGTGAGCCAATAGAAACCGTGCCACATGGCCTTGGCGACTAGGGACTTGGCGCCAGCGTGATGGCCGCACTCGTCGGCATGAATGTCCTAGAGGATCTTGCGGCCTTCTTCTGGCTGTACACAACACTGGAACACGCCGGTCACGCTGCGCTTGTGGAGCTCGCCGTTGATGATGACAAAGGATTTGCAGCGGCACACGATCATTCGCGCCTCTGTCTCGTTGCTCGGTAGGAGTTTGTGTTCCAGGAAGGCGACGTATGGCGCTGTCCAGTCGCTAGGTTCCACAACCATGGCGACTAAGGCCAGTTCTGGTTGTAGTGGGATCCCGATGTCGATCTCCTTCGGTGGGCTGACTGAGGGTTTGTGGATGATGTCGAGGAAGACGCCTACTGGTGGTGCCTGTCGGGTCGATCCGATGCAGGAAAGGGCGTCTGCCTCCTCGTTTTTACGTCGGTCGATCCACTCGACGGAATAGCCGTCAAAGTGTCCTCCCAACTGGTCGAAGGCTTGGTGGTACGCGATCAATGTTGGGGACACAGCGTCGCACGTCCCGGCCACTTGGCCGGCGACTAGGTCGGAGTCGCCATAGCATCGTAGGCGGTTGATGTTCATCTCCTTGGCAGCTCTCATGCCGTGGAGGAGGGCCTCGTATTCCGCCATGTTGTTGGTGCAAGGCTTGAAGTTGAGGTGGAGCGCGTAGCGGAGCTTGTCTCCTTTGGGGGAGGTCAGTATGACCCTAGCCCCCGCGCCATCTATGCTCTTGGAGCCATCGAAGTGGAGCGACCAGTAGTGGAGGTATGGGAGCTTCTCTCGCTGCTGTGCTTCTTCCCAGTCTGCGAGGAAATCAGCCAGGGCTTGTGACTTGATCGCTTTTCAGGGCTCATAATTGATGTTGTGGACGCCGATCTCGACGGCCCACTTGGCGACTCGCCCAGTTGCCTCGCGATTGCATATGATGTCCTGCAGGGGCGCGGAGGAGACCACCGTGATTGGGTGCTCCTGGAAGTAGTGTGGGAGCCGCCGCTGTGCTCGGAATACTGCGTACACTAGTTTTTGGTATTGCGAGTAGCGCTGTCGTGAGTCCGTTAGGACTTTGCTGATGTAGTATACGGGGCGCTGCTTTCCCTCTTCCGGTCGTTCGATGACCATCACGGTGCTGACGACTCGATTGGAGGCCGCGACGTAAACGAGCATTGGCTCTTTGTCGAGTGGCGTGGCGAGTAGTGGTGCCGCAAGTAGCACTTCTTTGAGCGCTTTGAGTGCGTCGTCAGCCTCCGCGTCTCATTGGAACGTTGGGTTCTTGCACATCAGGTGGTAGAGGGGCATTGCCTTCTCGCCTAGTCGGGGGATGAAGCGACTGAGGGCCACGACTCGCCCTGCCAACTTTTGGACGTCGTGCAGGCACTCGGGTTTCCCGAGTTGCGCGATGGTGTCAATCTTGGTGGGGTTGGCTTCAATGCCTCGCTTGGAGACTACGTATCCCAGAAGCTGTCCGGTGGGTACGCCGAAGGTGCATTTTCCAGGATTCAGCTTGATGTTGTACCTCCGCAAGTTTGCGAAGGTTTCAGCTAGATCGGCGAGCAGATCGTCCTGGCGGGTGGATTTTACCACCACGTCATCGATGTAGACGTGAATGTTGTGGCCAATCTGGCTCGTTAGACACTCCTGCATGCACCTCTGGTATGTGGCACCTGCGTTCTTGAGGCCGAACGTCATGGCCGTGTAGCAGAATGCGCCGAATGGCGTGATGAACGCCGTCTTCTCCTCGTCTTCGACCGCCATCTTGATCTGGTTATAACCAGAGTAAGCATCGAGAAAACACAGCGACTTTGATCCTGCGGTCGAGTCGATGATCTGATCGATGCGCGGTAGGACGAACTCCTCCTTCGGGCAGGCGCTGTTGAGGTTGGTGTAGTCAATGCACATTCTCCATGTGTTGTTATTTTTGAGAACCGGGACTAGGTTTGCCAGCCACTTGGATTACTTGATTGGCCGGATGAAGCCTGTGGCTAGCAGGCACTGAACTTCCTCGGCGATTTCTCGGCGGCGCTCTTCATTGAAGGGCTGTAGGAACTGCTTTACTGGTCACACTTTGGGGTCGGCATTAAGTTTGTGCTCAGCGAGTTCCCTCGGGACACCTGGCATGTCAGATGGCTTCCATGCGAAGATGTCGCGGTTCTCACGGAGGAACCCGATGAGCGCACTTTCCTATGCGGGGCTCATGTGCGCCCCGATGGTGACCGTTTGGCTGGAGTCGCCTGGGACGAGCTCGACGGTGCGGGGGGGGGGGGGGGGGGGGGGGGGGGGGGAATTGCCTTGAACATGGAGTTCGCGGCGATTTGTTTCTTCGGGATGGTGGGGTCGTTCTTGTTGATGTTGCCCACGTATTTCGCGAGCTCCTCCAAGTGGTCGGTCGCCATGGCGATGACGGCATCGGCGAGCTCGGCGCCTTTTTCCTCGCATTCCACGGCCATATCGGGGTCGCCGTGGATGGTGATGATGCCGCTTGGACCGGGGAGCTTCATCGTGTTTAGGCGTAATGTGGGGTCGCCATGAACTTTGCGAATGCCTGGCGGCCCAGGACGCAGTGGTAGGGGCTGCGGAAGTTCACCAGCTCGAAGACGATCCTTTCCGTGTGGTAGTTTGCTAGAGTGCCGAAGGTGACCGACAACGTCACTTTCTCGATCGGGTACGCCTTCCGACCGGGGACGATGCCGTGGAAGGTCGTCAGTGTTGGCTCGATGGCTGTTTCAGGGAGCTGGACCCTTTTGAATGTGTCGAGGTACAAGATATTGATGGAGCTCCCGCCATCCATCAGCGTCTTGGGCAGCCAGTAGTCGGCCACCTTGGGCCTGACTACCAGGGCGACCCGCCCTGGGTACTCGATTCTTGGCGCGTGGTCCTGGCGACTCCAGGTGATGCTCTGCTCGGACCAGTTTAGGAAGCGAGGGATGTCGACTTGCGTCACCGTATTGACGGCGACCGCGCGGGCGAGCACCTTCTTCTCGCGCTTGGTGCTGAGTCCGATGAAGGTATGTAGCGACCCAATGGCGGCTCCGAAGCCGCCGCCGTTCCCGTTGTCCTGAGGTGGGTTGTTGTTGGGGTCTTCCCTTGCATGTCTCGCCTTCTCGATCTCTTTGAGAGAGTGGCAATCGGTGGTGGTGTGGGTGGCGGGTTTTCCCTCCCTGCTATGGTAGATGCAGGGCTGATTGAGCAGGGCGGCGGGGTCGAATTTCGGCCTCGTCGCGTTGTTGGCGCGGTAGTTTCCTCCATCGCGGCGATAGTTCTTGGTGTCGCGTTGGCCATAGCCGGCGTTGGCGACGAAGTCAACTCGCCCGTCTGTGCGGCGCTTGCCGGTGATGCGGGTGTTGCTGTAGCGCATGTCGCACAGGCGCCCACTGTCGTGGATGCTAGTGCGACGTCTTCCTCCCGACTCGTCGTCGGAGTCCTGGTTGGGGTCTTCCTCCGTGTAGCGCTTGGTGATCTCGAGGAGGTCGGGGATGTTATCAAGCGTCTGGTAGACCCTCTTGATCTTGGCGACCAGGGGTTCGTACCAGCACGCATTCTTGAAGCAGTGTATCGCCGTGTCTGGGTGGATACCGGAGGCGTTTATCCAAAGTTCTTGCCACCTTTGGATCCACCGGTGGGTCGACTCGCGTTGTCCCTGGATGCATCGCTCCAGGTCTTCTATGGTGGTGGTGCGGGTGTAGGAGCCCTCGAAGTGCCTGGCGAAGGCATCCCGCGTTTCTTCCCATGAGGTATGTGTCCAACCAGACAGCGGGGTCGTACGTTGGGTCGTACTTCTCGATCTCCTTAGGGGCCTTGAAGTTGGCGGGGTATTTTTCCCCGCGAATCATTGGTCCAAAGCATTGCGGCCCGACTCGGCTGAGCGAGCCTCTTGGCTCCGGTTTGCCACGGTTGGTGAGGGTGTGTCGTAGGTCGTAGGGCTGGCGCGACCGCCACCTCTGATTGTTGATGATGTTCGTTCGGGCGTCAAGGGGTTGCCCGTTGGCGGCGACCGTGTTGTTCGCCGGTCGCGGCTCGTTAGTTGACAACACAGGATTGGCGGCTCGTGGTTGGTTTACTAGGGGATGGGGTGGTGGGAAAACTAATGCGTTGGCCACGGTGGGGTGGCCGCTTGATGCCGCCCTGCTTGCTGCTCGACGGCCCTAACGAGTAGGGCCTTGGCGTACTGGATCTGCAGCGCGCCGTCGCCTTGGACATCGAGGTTGGCGATCGCGGCGTCAGCCGCGACGACATTGTCTATCAGGGTGGAGTATAGTGGTAGCCTGTTGGCGTCATGGGCTTGAGGCGAGATGATGATCCGTGGTTGGTCCGGTGGGGGGGCGCGACCCATGAGTGGTGGAGGAGCCCCAGTCGCCGGCGCTCCAGGTGGTGGTCTTGCGGGGTTGCTCCCGCCTGGCGGCGCGTTCTCATGGTATTCGCGCTCGGCAGCGCGCGTGGGGTTGCCCTCGTCATTGAAATTCAGGACACGGCCCTGAACGTCGGGGTTCATGCGGGTCCGCGTGTGGCGCTGGTGGTAGAGTGATAGCTCCCGCGCCGTCTCTCGCTCGAGGCGGTATTTCTCGCGCTCGGCGAGTTCGTTGCGTTGCGCCTCCGCGAGCCACAGGCGGGCTTCCTCCACCTCCGTGGTCGTCGCGGTCGGCGGGATCGGCATGGAGAATGGATTTGGCGGGGCGGCCGTGCTACCCACCATGTAGATCGCGTTAAAGCGATTGGATCTGGCGTGAAAATCCTCAGGGGATTCCGAACCGGAATCAGAGTCGAAGATCCCTAGGATGGAAGGATCCTCGAAATCCTCAGGGTTGGAAACTAGCGTGATGGAGTCCTCCCGTGACGCGGCGGTGATGGATCCGCCGACCGATGCAGGGGTCGCCGAGTCGGCGTCGTCGTTCAGGGCGTCGTCGTTGGTGGTGAGGTTTGTCTCGACCACGTCGCTGGCGCCGAGTCGTACTTGGTGACGAGGCTCCTGATGGAGCGGACCTGCTCCTCCGAAAGCAGGTCGCGGTGTGGCGGCGATCCGCCAATAATCACCGTCGCGGCTGGGTCGACCGTGCCGGTGAAACCGACGAAGAGGTCGATGGAGCCGACCGGCATCACCGCAGCGTGGGTGACCGGGCGTGATGCCGAGATGTAACTACTGGGCAGGATTTGTAAGATCCCGCCGATGGCGATCATGCGACCGGTGGCGATCGGCCGATCGATCGGCGAGTAGGGTCTCGCCGCATAAATCAGGCCAGTCCCGCTATGCCCCACGGTGGGCGCCACTGTCGTATGATGGGGATATGCCAAAGGGAATCAATGCTGTCGGGAGGGAGCGTGTTGATCCACTGCCGGGTCGCACCCTCCATCATCAGGGGGAGGTAGCGAGCGGCGAGCAGGTCGGTGTGGCCTGCGATCCCCATTGCCATGAGGTATGTGTCCAACCAGACAACGGGGTCGTACGTTGGGTCATACTTCTCGATCTCCTTAGGGGCCTTGATGTTGGCGGGGTATTTTTCCCCCCGAAGCTTTGGTCCAAAGCATTGAGGCCCGACTCGGCTGAGCGAGCCTCTTGGCTCCGGTTCGCCGCAGTTGGTGAGGGTGTGTCGTAGGTCGTAGGGCTGGCGCGACCGCCATGTCTGATTGTTGATGATGTTCTTTCGGGCGTCGAGGGGTTGCCCGTTGGCGGCGACCGTGTTGTTCGCCGGTCGCGGCTCGTTAGTTGACAGCGCAGGATTTGCGGCTCGTGGTTTGTTTGCCAGGGGCTGGGGTGGTGGGCAAACTAATGCGTTGGCCACGGTGGGATGGCCGCTTGATGCTGCCTTGCTTGCTGAAGAGCGGGCATACATTCGCCCCCGCGGGTCGACTCCCGCGGCTTGTTGCTCGATGACCCTAACGAGTAGGGCCTTGGCGTACTGGATCTGCAGCGCGTCGTCGCCTTGGACATCGAGGTTGGCGATCGCGGCGTTAGCCGTGATGACATTGTCCATTGGGGTGGAGTATAGCGGTTGCCCGTTGGCGTCACGGGCTTGAGGCGAGATGATGATCCGCGGTTGGTCCGGTGGGGCCGCGCGGCCCATGGGTGGTGGAGGAGCCCCAGTCACCGGCGCTCTAGGTGGTCTTGCGGGGTTGCTCTAGCCTGGCGGCACATTCTCGCAGTATTCGCGCTCGGCGGCGCGCGTGGGGTTGCCCTCGTCGTTTAAATTCAGGACACGGCCCTGAACGTCGGGATTCAGGCGGGTCCTGATGCGGCGCTAGTGGTAGAGTGACAGCTCCCGTGCCGTCTCACGCTCGAGGCGGTATTTCTCGCGCTCGGCGAGTTTGTTGCGTTGCGCCTCCGCGAGCCGCAGGCGGGCTTCCTCCACCTTTGTGGCCCTCGCGGTCGGCGGGATCGTCGTGGAGAACGGATCTGGCGGGGCGGTTGTGCTACCCGCCATGTAGATCATGTTAAAGTGATTGGATCTGGCGCGAAAATCCTCGGGGGATTCCGAGCCGGAATCGGAGTCGAAGATCCCCAGGATGGAAGGATCCTCGAAATCCTCGGGGTTGGAGACTCGCGTGATGGAGTCCTCCTGTGACGCGGGGGTGATGGATCCACCGACCGATGCAGGGGTCGCAAAGTCGGCGTCGTCGTTTGTGGCGACGATAGTCTTGACCATGTCGCTGGCGGCCGAGTCGTACTTGGTGACGAGGCTCCTGATGGAGCGGACCTGCTCCTCCGAAAGCAGGTCGCGGTGTGACGGCGATCCGCCAACGATCACCGTCGCGGCTGGGTCGACCGCGCCGGTGTAGCCAATGAAGAGGTTGATGGAGCCGACCGGCATCACCGCAGCGTGGGTGACCAGGCGTGACGCCGGGATGTAACTGCTGGGAAGGATCTGTAAGATGCCGTCGATGGCGATCATGTGACCGGTGGTGATCGGCCGATCGATCAGCGAGTAGGGTCTCGCCGCAGAACTCAGGCCAGTCCCGCTATTCCCCACGGTGGGCGCCACTGTCGTGGAAATGGCCACGGCAGTCGCTGCCGCTGGCAGCGATTGAGTGTTTCGTGAGGAAGATTTGGTGGCCATCTGCGGTGCTAGATGGGGGCGGATGCACATGGGTTTACCCAGGTTCGGCCCCCCGGAGGGTAAAGACCTACTCCTGCTAGATTAGATTATGAGAGAGCAAGTTACAGGGGTGGCGAGCTCGGCGGCTAGGCAGTGAGTCGCTTGAGGGGGTGTATGATGGAACGTAAGGTTCTAGGATACCCTAGGGAGGTTTATATATGAAGTACCTCGCTAGGGTTTACAAGCTATCCCCGAACAAGATAAGGATCCAGAGACCTTTGGCCTAATCCGACTAGGCTTCTGCTACGCTTCTGGGCCTCCAGTCGCCAGTCGATGGGCCTTTCCTTTCTTCATAGTTCAGTCGCTGTCTTCCAGACGCACTCGCAGGCCTTTTTGGCCCACTCAGAACGTTCTGCTGGGCATACCCCCTTTGGCATATCCCCATCAACCATGGTTTTGGTAACAGACTAGTAGTATTATTGAAGTTGGGATGAAATCTACCAAGAGGAGTTCTAGCTAATTATGGGTTGCTCGCCTACACATATACTTATAAGATTACAATCGTTACATTTATCACTCGTCCATCTGGCACAGTCACTATCACCATAAACTATATCTCCCTGCGACTTTTCCATCATCTGCAGAAAACAACAAACAACCGAATCATTTTTTACTTTTATGCTTTTTATTTCTGAAGTTTAAATTTTAGTTTTATTTAAATACATCTAGTTTAATCCAAATCTCATTCTCATTTTTACACTTGCAGTCATCAATAACCCTTACCTTTGGGCTCCCCGTGGGATCGATATCTATACTTCGAAACTAGCTACAGATGATATGTGCACTTGCAGACATCAATAACCCTCCTCGGTTTAGGGTCATATTTAATCTTCATTACCATGGGAGCGGGGGACCCCGGCGGGAGGGACGGAATAGCAGGGGGACCATGTTGGCCTAGACCGCCTTGCCGTTGGTGAGGGCCACGTGGATCTACTGCCCTACGGCTGCGATTTCCTCGATGAGGCGGTCCTCGCGCTCGCGCGGTGGCTCCGCAGCCGCGGGAGGTGAGATGATCTAGCATCTATTCGTGGGTGGTGGAGTGGCATTGTCTAGCATGGTCACATCCCCATGTCGGTGAGGCGGGAGTGAGCCCCCAGCCCCTGGCTCCCTGCCTTCTGGCCATGCCCTCGGACCCTCAGGGGAGAGGGTGGCAGCGTTAAGGAGTTCAGCGATCTGGTTGCACCACCTCTCCTAGCCCTGCTCAACCAGTGGGTGGTCTAGGAGCTCACACACCATGCGCTTGGCAGCCTCCGTGGTGAGCTCCTCAGGGTGGCCGCGGGACGACGCGGTGTGGGAGAGCGACGTGACACCATGCAAGGAGGGGAGCAGGCTCCCGCGACGGGCGATAGGAGGAGCCCCCCTTGTCCTCCGTCACCGGACTTGCTTGGAGGAGGCGCATTGCAGAGCCGGCTCCGTCTGGGCCTTGCTTGGAGCGTGACGGAAGGCTTACTTGTCGCACGTCTCGTTGCCAAGGTCGTCGAAGGTCTTGAAAGAGTGCCCCAACCCCCTACTTGGCGCGCCAAATGTCGGATATTTGTCCTATGAAGGAACTAGGGTCCAACGATCACTTGGTTCGTGAGGGGGATGAACACGCGATTCCGAAGGAACTCAGTGACGATGACAGAGGTAGAGCAACCACACGATAGAGAGATGACACTGAGGTTTTTTTACCTAGTTTTGGGACCCCGGTGAGGAGGTAATGCCCCTACTCCTGCTTTGTTGTATTTCTTGTGCACTTCGCAAGGGTAGAATGGAGGATGAAGGTCTAGGGTTTTAGATCTCAAGGATCCATCCTCCTGAAGGTAGGAGAAGGGATCCTTTTATAGGGTGGCGTCGGGCCTCTTCCGCTGGTCTATGGATGGGAAGGGTCACCACAGTGCCATTCCCCGTGGTCTGGGTTTACAAGGCTACTTTTTGGTGGACTGAGTCTTGGACACCGGGTGCTTCTCCATCCTCTGGTAAAATGATCTTCTATTACGTCATTTTGTCTTGGCTCGGTGCTGTTCAATGCCTCTCTTGCACCAAAAGGGCAGGCTACCATGCCTGCCATGCTATGGTCACCAGTCCTCCTGCTGCAAGAAAGGGTGTGTGGACCAGATCTTCCTTTTCCGAGGCAAATAGTGAGTGCGCAGTGACCGCGCCCACTGACTGCTTAGCGGATTTACCGAAAGGCCCTGGATACCCTTCAAGGCATACACACGGGAGGGGGGCCGGCAGACGCTTTCCTTCAGGAGGGTGTACCCTCATGAGGCGGACCCTCTCGAGGGCTAACCCAGACCTGCACGTCATAGGAGGTAACAAAGTTTCCTGAGAGCATGTCATCTTGAGGCGCTAGGGGGTCGCCAACCGTCGGGACATGGAACCCTGATTGCCAGGGCCCTGACAGCGCGGAGCACGTTGTAGTGCACGTGGATCGCCACTTCCCATGGATGTACAACCCTCGGGAGGTGGTAATGCCCCTCCCTGGATGGGGGCTGAGCGACCATGATGCAGATCTAAAGCGAATGACCAACAGGTTTCAGGTCCTTGCAGACAAGGTCCTGGTGGTTCATGTCATCAACTTGGACTATCTTCGATGCTGCCTGGCGCCTCTACAGAGGAGGTCCATCCGACCTAGACATATTGAGGCCCATACGGCCCTACTCGACTCTGGCTCGAGAAAGATCGGGATCTAACCCGGGAGGAGTACACCATACTAATGAAGGAGCTTCTCTTTCCCGTGGCCATAGGCAGCCTGCTTGTCAACACCCGGATTTTTAAGTTTAGATTCCTGTTATGTCGTACATCGCAATCCTAGGATTACCATTTTTGCGAGACATAACAGAAGTGGTACCACATTACATCATCCATTACAAACCATAATAAAGGTATTACCAATAAAGGATCTCATGATCTAGTCTTAATACAATCAAAGCAGTAGAAAGTAAACGTAGTAGGCTCCGTATTCATGGTCATAGGCAATGCTGACGATGGGAGATGATTGTTATTGTCATAGACCTCTTGCTGTCCATCTTCCGGGTAATCCTTCTCATAGTCTGGCCATGGGAATAGCCAGGGACAAAGCCATGAGTACTCTTTAAGTACTCGCAAACTAACAATAACACAAGTAAGAGAATGCTAGAAGGAATCCTATGCCCAAGTCTTATTTGCAATAAGCCAATTTTATAAGTTCTCCATAGTAAAGCCTAATTTAGTTTTCTAGATTACTTAAGTGGGAACTTAGATTTCATGTCCACAACTCTAGTGTGGTCAATTCAAAGTCATCTTTCAAGTCACAAATCATTTTGAAAACATCTGACAACAGAATGGTATGGCTAGTCCAACTATCCATATCCGCCGATGCGACTATTCGAATAATTTGACACTCTGCAGAGGTGGTACACTTTCACCAAAAAATTCGATACCTCCGTCAGGGGTTACCCTGAATCATCATACTTGGTATGCGGATAATCAATCCTAACCTTTCAATTACACACCCTAGTATAGGCACCTCCCCTATGAGCTTGGCCTCCCAGCCATGACCAACTATCATCCTGGGAACTGCATAGGTGGACATTCATTCACGAGGTAGCCTCAGCTCAACCTCTTCCGCAAGGGAACCCATACTAAGACATATAAACTTCCAGTTAAGTCCTACCCAACTCAGGTATTGTGGTTGTATAGTAAAATTGGAATGGTATCGCATCCGAACCCAACCATCAGTTTTTTTATCAAAGTCAAGGCTCATGACTCATTCATTTTCATCATCAAACCATTGTGTATCATAACACATGTCAAAACATTTCAATAGAATGAATCATCATTCAATGGTTTTCATAATCATTTTCACCTATTATTTCCATCTAAAGTAATCAAGTTTAGTTTAGCACTAGCCACTAGTATTGAGGGTATCACTATTGGGGGTTCTAATCAAGTATTAGTATCCAGGACTAGTTCTATAGTCTTGATGGTATCCATCCTACTTTTCCACTAATCACAATTCATTAGCAAGAGAAGAAACTTCAGCAAAATGAAAAGTAAAGCTGGTAAGTAAAAACTGGGATTGGTATAATCAAAGTTGCATAACCAAGCATGCCTAGTGCATCTGGTATAAGGGACTTGCATAGATTGCATGCATAGTTCTAGCTTGCCTTGAGCAGTGCAGTTGTTGATGTTCTCTTCTTCTTCCTTGAAGTACTCCTCCTTATCATAGCCCGGGTCGGTACTAGCATCTATAAATACATACGACGTACATAATCACCAAACAACACTTCACTACTTCTTTTTAGCACACAAGGGCTCATATTAGATGATATAGCATCATGTCAATCATCATATGGAATATCAACATTTGCTTATTCTTCTAATTTTAGAAAAGTAATTTCTACTCATTTAAAATCCTTAAGATTTAATATTCTCCAATTAAAATATGGGATCATATGACCATTTCATCACCACATATTTCAATGCATGGGAATGTGATTTAAAGTGGTGATCATATATTACAATATTTAATATTACTATTTAATAATATTAAAGTGGCTAGAAATGCCTATATAGCATTCTTTTAATACTAGTCCATGTTTACTATCTTTAAAACCAAATATTTTTAAATATTCATGTAGAGCATGGCAAATGTGATTTTTGAGAGTTGGAATCAACTCAAAAGCATTTATGGTTGATTTTATAAAAATGTTTGAAGTGGTAAAATTCTCTTTTTTGTTATTTTTATTATAGCTGATCTATAGTCTCAAAATTGGTTTGAATCCAACGAGAGTGATTAGATATTTTCAATACATTTCCAACCAAACTGGAATCATGCAATTTGGACGGGTACATCTCTTTGAATTTAATTTTGAATCTACTAACAGAATAGGGTTTTAAACTAAATATCAAAATTCTATTTGAACTGTTGGGCTCTACGCGGGAAAAGAAATGGGCCGACCCAATTGCACAGCGCACACGCAACGGGCTGCTGCCAGAACAGTCCCACACGTCAGCTACTAATTCTAACTAAAGCGGTATCTATCAATACTAGCCCTACGATTAGAACAAGATCTATGGCTGAGGTTTGTCGTCTACGTCATACTGCTCCGGCGAGATTTGAACCCTAACACGACGGTGGGGGTCGCTGGGGACTTACAAGAGCTCCAGCTAGTTCCGGTGATGGGGCGAATGGGCTGGTCGATGACGGCGAGTCGATTGGCGGTCATGGCGGCTCCTGGGGTGGATCCAATCGATGGCTTTCTTCCTTCACTGAAGTGGCGGACTCCAGCCAAATTCTGGCGTCGTGGTGCTCGCCTTACTCTAGGGAAGGATCAATGAGGTTCCTAGGTGAGTAGTGAGTGGAATGGTGTGCCGAATGAGGTCTGGGTGGCCTCTATTTATACACCAGCGTTGGAGGCAGGGCGGCATGGTTGGGCTTCACCGGCGACGCTGCTACAGGTCGAGCTAAGCATGGCAGAGGGCATGGGTCGACGCGGGGTACTACGGCGATTGTCACGCGCGTGATGGCGCGACAAGGATTGGTCTCAATTGGTCGGGTTACATTGGCGCTTTGTTTAGGTACGGAGGTGTTCGTCACTAAGTACGATGGTCACGGGGCGCGCGGCGGCAAACCATCGTGTCTGGGAGGTCACTGGTGCAATGGCGACTGCGGGTACGAGCGGAGAGAGCGAGGCGCGACATGTGTGCGCCAGGTGGCTGCGGCGCTCCATCGTGGTCTTGGCATGGCAGGGTGTTAAATGGGCACGGTTGTTCTAGCTCCTCCACTCCTCGCCGTTGGTCAAGAGATGGACAGAGAGGGGCGGTTAGGTCACGGTTAGCAGCTAGGTGTGGTGGGAGACGGCGGCGTGGTGGGAGGCGACCTATCCGTGCTCAACCGGCATGGACATACTCGGGTACACATGGCACTGGTGCAACGATAAATGGCAATGGCTCCACTACACGGCTGTGTACTGGGGGTGATCGTGGGAGAGATATGGAGTAGAATTGGGGTACAATGGATGATCAATTGATTGATCACAAACAGTAGATAGTTGGTAGTTGTACTCTGTCTTCTAGGTGTTCGACTAAATGGCCGCATGAACTTTACTTTAGAATTTTTCAATGATTTTTGGTGAGTGATCTGGTTACTTGCTCAGTAGTCTATGGTTGCTGGGAATTATCAAGTGGACGTTGTTTGTGTAGTTTTTGAAAAGTGGTGATCTATGCACCTACACTTGATTCAATTTTTAAATGCCTCTCAAATGGGTTTGAAAATAGTTTCTACAATTTTGTAAAGTTTGCTTGGGTTCACTTTTACTTGGTCTAGCAAGGGGTGAAAAGATTTAGAATTGTTTCTATTGGAAAACTGTTACTAGAGACACCCAAAGTGGTCTAGTGGTTAATTTTTGCCAAAAGGACCATATGCTCATATGATCCATATTTGACTTTCTTTTCATTTGATTTTTCTTAGAAAGGATCTAGATGATGTGGTAACCCTTTTTAAACTAATCCTTATCATTGGTAGCACTCAAACATGGCAATTGCAAGCATTCATGCATTAACGGAAATCACACATGCATTCATATCAAATTTAATAATAAAAGTTTTTGTTAACCCTAAACTTGGGTGATTAGAGCTTGATAAGCTTGTTTAATATTTTTGAGATGTTCTAACCTTCCCTCATTAAACAGAATCCCGTCCCAAGATTCAGGAAAAACTAGGAACTAAAGATATTTGGAAACTCAGTCCTAATATAATCTTCTCGTTCCTAGGTGGCTTCTTCTTCGGTATGATTACTACACTGGAAGTTGAGAAACTTGATACTCCTGTTCCGGGTGGTTCTGAATGGTTCTTCCAAAATACGGATGGGCACTTCACGATAGGTTAGATCCTTATTGATATCTATGTCCATGTGATCAATGTTGTTGAAAACTTCGGTCTTCTTCGTAACTTCTAGGCATTTGCGAAGTAACAAGACATGGAACACATTATGCACGGCTCACATCTCCTCAAGCAGTTCCAGTTGATAGGATACTTCTCCTCTGTGATTCAAAATCTTGAAGGATCCAATATATCTAGTGCAAAGCTTCCCTTTTAGTCGAAAACATTGCATTCCCTTCAAGGGTGATACTTTGAGATACACAAAATCTCCGACATAGAAGGTCAAGTCTCGACGTCTTTTGTCAGCATAACTCTTCTGTCTGGATTGAGCAGTCTTGAGGTGTACACGGACTTTGTGAACCTTATCTTCACCTTATCATAGAATGTCGGGTCCGAAGATCTGACTCTCGCCTACTTGCGACCAATTCAATGGGGTAAACTAGGTTCCTCGATCTGACACTATGGTCTTGGGGGTTCCATGCAGACTGACTATTCTAGCAATGTACAACTCTGCTAGCTTCGAGCTTTGGTAGGTAGTCTTGACGGGTATGAAATGGGCTACCTTGGACAGTCGATCTACTATGACCCAAATAGAGTCATTTCCCCTACTAGAAGTAGGCAAACCGGTGATGAAATCCATTCCGACATAATCCCGTTTCCATTCCAGAATCTGCAATGGTTGCAAAAGTCCGTGGGTCGCTGATGTTCCGCTTTGACTCTCTGACAGATCACACTTGGCTATGTAGCTTCTGACTTCTCCCTTCATTTTGTGCCACCAAAATTGGTCCTTCAAATCCGGATACATCTTGGTTCCTCCCGGGTGGATAGAATAAAGGGTATCATGGGATTCCTACATAATGACTTGTTTCTACTCTGACTCTGCTGGAACACAGATACGTCCCTTGTACCACATAACTCCTTCTTCACCTTCGTCGAATCTGGGTACCTTCCCTGTTCCGATACGATGCTTGATTCCATCAATACTTGCGTTTCCTTTCTGAGCTTCCTTGTGTGACTAATCAACATGGGTTGAAGTTCTATGCCAGCTAGAAATCCTTCACTAACTAGCTCCACTCTGAAATTCTCCATCTCCTCATGCAGACTTGGCTGGGTTGCCTTAATCATGGTGTTTAATCTACACGTTAGTCTACTAAGAGGATCTGCTACCACATTGGCTTTGTCGGGGTGGTAGTGAATGTCAATGTCATAATCCTTGCTTAACTCTATCCATCCCCTTTGCCTCATATTCAGCTCCTTCTGGGTGAAAATGTACTTCAGACTCTTGTGTTGCGAATAAATCTCATAGTGGTTACCCATAAGGTAATGACACCATGTCTTCAAAGCTAAAACTACGGCTGCTAGTTCGAGGTCGTGGGTAGGATAGTTCTGCTCATGTTGTTTCAGTTGTCTAGACATATATGATATGACTTTGCCTTCTTGCATCAACACACATCCGATACCAATCTTGGATGCGTCGCAATACACATCAAAAGGCTTCTTGATATCCGGCATGATCAATATTGGGGCTGAAATCAATCTCTTCTTGAGGTCTTGGAAACTTGCTTCACATTTGTCCGTTCATTCAAACTTCTTATCTTTCCTCAGCAACTGGTTCATCATTCTTGTGATGCTCGAAAATCCTTCAAGGAACTTGCGATAATATCCGACTAATCCAAGAAATGCGCGGACTTTCATTTGGGTGGTTAGGGCTTTCCATTCTTTGACATCTTTAATCTTGGCGGGATCGACAGAAAGTCCTCCTACCGACAAGATATGGCCTAGGAATCCTACTTCCTTTAACCAGAACTCACATTTGCTAAACTTGGCATACAACTGATGCTCTCTAAGGGTTTCAAGTATGGTTCTCAGATGTTTCTCATGGTCTTCTTCTGACTTGAAGTAAATCAGAATGTCATCGATAAAAATAAAGACAAACTTATCCAAGAAGTTCATAAAAAATCTTATCCATGAGATTCATGAAATAAGAAGGGGCATTGGTTAATCCAAAAGACATGACATTGTACTCATACAATCCATATCTGGTGGTGAAGGCAGTCTTTGGGATATCCGTTGCACAAATCTTCAATAGGTGATAACTCGTTCTAAGATTAATCTTAGAAAACACTCTAGCACCAGTCAGTTGATCAAACAAATCTTCTATCTTCGCAAGTGGGTACTTGTTCTTGATGGTGATGTCATTCAACTTCCGATAATCCGTACACATACGGTTGGCACCATCCTTCTAATCAAAAAACAAAATAGGTGATCTCCATGGCGATGCACTTGGTTGGATCAAACCTTTTCCCAACATATCATCAAGTTGTTGCTTCAGCTCCACTAATTCAGATGGGTTCATACTATAGGGTCTCTGAGCTATGTGTCCAGTTCCAGGAATTAGTTCAATGATAAAATCGATATCCCGATCTGAGGGCAAACTGGGCAATTCATCTGGGAATACATCTGGGTATTCACAGACTACTCTGACTTGGTCAATGGTGGTTTAGGCTAAACTCTTGTTGCACTTGAATTGATAGGGCAATGTCTCAAATACATGTTCTACTGATACTCCGATGCTACTGGTCATGGTTATGGCTTTCTTGGCACAGCCGATTATTCCTTGATGTTTCGACATCCAATCCATCCCTAGCACTACTTCCAAACCTTTGGTTCCAAGTACTATTAGATTGGCATAAAAATCTATCCCATGTATTCTGATAGGTACAGCCTTGCTAATTTTTCTAGCTTTGGTGGTTGAACCAGATATTTGAACTATCATACCATGCTTCAAATTTATTGGTTGAATCTTACTAGTGCATGCAAATTCTTCTGTAACAAACGAGTGCGATGCTCCAGAATGAAACAACACTCTTGCAAGTACAGAGTTAACTGAAAACATACCCAGCACGACATCTGGCGCTTCCTCAGCATTCATTTGGAACAGACGGCCATTACGGTTATGCGGCTTTCCTGGGGCAAATCTCTTTCCAGGCTGGACACGACGCTGCTGTTGGGCAGGTGTAGTCACATTGGTTGCTGTGGCAAGCTTCTTCGGGCACTCGTTGGAGTAGTGACCCGTGACTCCGCATTCAAAGCAAGTGATCATTGACTTGTCTTTCCCTGCGACAGGCATGGCATTGCTTCCAGTCCTTGGGGTAGTATTGTTGTTGTTGTTGTTGGACTTTCGTAGTGCACGGTTGAAGTTATTAGGTTTACTGGGGTTATTGTTGTGGTTTCCTCTGGGCCTTGGGTTTCCTCCGCCACGGTTGGGGTAGTTCAGACATTTCATTGGTGGCTTGTTGTTTCTTGGGGCATATCCTGTAGAAGGGTTGGGGCGATACTTCGGGTCATGGTGGGGTCCTAGTTGGTGCATCATACGACGCTTGCGGTTCTCACTAGCTTGATTTATCTTTCCTTCCATCTGGATAGAAGAATCCACTGAAGCTTCAAGGTCATCAAAGGGAATGTTGACTAGCACTGTCTACATCTCATGATGTAGACCATTCAAGAATCTCTCCTTCTTCTTTGCTTCATTGTCAATCTCATCAGGGGCATACCTAGCTAGTGACAGGAATTTGTCATGGTACTCAACCACAGTCATCCTTCCTTGCTTCAAATCTCTGAACTCATCCCTCATCCTCTTGATCAAACTCGGGGGAACATGGGTCATGCTGAACATGAGCTTGAACTCCTCCCAAGTCATCATCTGACCTCTGTTCATCGTACGAGTACTATTCCACCATGATCTGGCGTAGCCGGACAGATAGTGGGTGGCAAACAACACCTTCTCATTAGCATCAACTCCTGCAACTTCTAGATTGTTTTCCATGGTTTCCAGCCAATCATCAGTATCTAAAGGTTCTTCTGACTTGCTAAACATAGGCAGATTTGTATTCTGGAAGTTCTTGAGCTTGGATCAATGGTGATCCTGGTTTCCATGGCTTTGATTATTGTGGGCCATCTGGGATATCTGTTCAAGAGTGGCTAAGTTGGCTTGACGTTCAGCTCTACCAGCTTCATGGTCTGAAACTAACATCTGTAGAATCTGAAGCATTGGGTCCTGAGATGAACTGCTTCTTCCAGGGTTACCGCGAGTCATCTAAAGATTGAGATAGATTATGAGACAAGGGGGAAATTTCAATGGTTCATGGGTTTGTTTCAAAAGCTTTAAACTTTGAGTATGACTCAAGTTTTGAAAACTAACAACTTCTTATCATTCATTCATTCCAGACACACAATACAAACACACACCACAACTAGAAAACAGTATTTTTAAGAACCATTCTGTGAAGCTACGATACATTGGGACCAGGTACAACTCACACCTACGATAGTGCTCAGGTGCGACTACTCATCATCGGGGGTGTCGGGCTCCTCATCACCAATGAAGTCAGCATCATCCTCATCAGTGTGGTCCTCCATGGCTACGTCCTCCAGGTAGTCATCATCGTCACTGAGGTAAGAGTGATTATCACCACGGATGTCTTCACCTTCCTCCTCCTTCTCCTCCAGCTGGATCTCCTGGTCATGGATAGTCCCCTCTAGAGTGGCTATCTTCTGACGAAGACGGGCGATGATGTGATCTTTTTTATCACGCTGGCGATAAAGTGACTTGCGCTCCTTGGTGAGGATGGCGAGGGTTTGCTTCCGCTCAGCAGCTTTAGCATGGTTCTGATTGGCGTAAGCACGGGAATTGTCCAACTCCTTATGCGTCTCATGTAGCATGAAGTCCATGTGGTCCACATGATGCCTTAACTCCAGATGTGACGACATGGCCAAAGGCTGTCCATTAGAGTCACATCTGGCATAGTGGGCATAGCGGGTGCCACTAATCTGGTTGATGTTCTGAGCACACAAGAGAGCAAGTGCCTCCTGCATTGCCCTGGCTAGACCGTCTAACCAGTTGTTCTCCCTAACGCTGAACTGAATCTTCTGTGAAAGTGGTGGATCTATTTTGCCTCTCAGGTCGGCAACAATCATCCACTATAGCTCCCCTCTAGCTTGGTCATTGAGATGTGCTCCGAAGAACTCCGGGTGCGGGCGTCCAAGTACTCCCAGAGCTGGTCCAAATCCCTCTCAAAGACGATCTCCCCTCCATTTCCCAACTGGTAAAACTTGCTATATTTGACCTCCATCTATAAGCAATGAAGATGAGTAAGTTACTGAGGTGATCAAGTGTGTAAAATTTTATGTAGAATTGTAAGAGTTTTGAGTAACAAGTGATCTCTTTTTGAAAGAATCTCAAGGATAAGAATGAGAATAGGTTTTTGTAAATACTCACTTTCTTTGTTTTGAAACTAGGTTTTTTAGGAGCCCATTCTAACTAGGGTCTCCTATGGTCAGGATGGCTTTGATACCAACTTGTCAACACCCGGATTTTTAAGTATAGATGCCTGTTATGCCGTACATCGCAATCCCAGGAGTACCATTTTTGCGATACATAACAGAAGTGGTACCACAATACATCATCCATTACAAACCATAATAAAGGTCTTACCAATAAAGGATCTCATGATCCAGTCTTAATACAATCAAAGAAGTGGAAAGTAAACATAGTAGGCTCCGTCTTCATGGTTACATGCAATGCTGACGATGGGAGATGATCCTAGTTGTCATAGACCTCCTGCTGTCCATCTTCCGGGTAATCCTCCTCATAGTCTGGCCATAGCCAGGGACAAAGCCATGAGTAATCATTAAGTACTCGCAGACTAACACTAAACACAAGTAAGAGAATGCTAGTACGAATCCTAAGCTCTAGTCTTATTTGCAATAAGCCAATTTTATAAGTTCTCCATAGTAAAGCCTAATTTAGTTCTCTAGATTAGTTAAGTGGGAACTTAGATTTCATGTCCACAACTCTGTTGTGGTCAAGTCAAAGTCATCTTTCAAGCCACAAATCATAGGAGGCATGCAACTAGTCGGTTGGATAGACCCAAACCAAACACACAAACGGACTCGAACCTAACCTGAACTCAGACTCAATAACATAGCAACAATATTTGACACAACCTTAGACTTATCATTACATATCGTAGGCCGTCCTGGCGTGCCAATCATCAATGGGATGCGCCTGCATCACCTAGCTTGGTGGAGTCCTAAAGTTAGGCTTCACCTCCTCCTTCATGCCCATATCATCATCCCCCCTTCAATAAGCATTGTCCCCAACGCTTGCGGGTTAGGTCGGAAATGTGGCATGATATGAACAATCGCTTCACGCGTCTTGGACATCTTCAAGTCATGCTTGCCTTCCACTCTGCATCCTCCATCTTGGCTTACTTGACTTGAAACATCCCTTGGCGCATGCACCTCCTTGCGTCTCCATACGAGCTTGGACCTAGGCGCCACTGTCTTCTTCTTCTCAACTCTTGTTGGAACCCATGGTTGCTGAACATGGACCTTCTTTCCATGACCTGGCATAAAATGAGTAATGCCTGGACCACACAACTGAAGAAGATGTCCATCCTTGCCTCTATGCATCCGCACAACTGTCCCAACAAAACGCCTCACAAGTGTCCTAACAAAATTGCTCTTATTACCCATCTTCACCACATGCACTGGAACATTAGGAGCACAACTATCATCCGTCCGAACACCCGTGTCAACACAAACAACCTTCTGAACACATGCTGCAACATCCTTCCTCTCATCAATAGGACGATCCACTTCAACGGGCTTGTCACTAACAAGTTCCATTGTCTTGTCATCTACAGGCATAACTGAAAAAAATATCAACATTGTTGCACTGTGCATCATGCTCTCCATCCTGCACCTTAGCTAGCCCAGATTTTGGCTTAGCCTTGCGCACCTTCTCCTTATGTACCACCAGTTCTACATCAGACTTTATGTGATCATCCTGCATAGGCTTGAAAGTCTGATGTTTTCCACCATGCACAAAATAATATGTATTTGCTCTTCGAGCATGTGTAACGTTGCGATCATACTGCCATGGACGACCAAGTAACAACCCACATACATCCAATGGCAACACATCACACTCAATGTCATCAACATAATCACCAACGATAAATGGCACACGCACCTTATGAGTTACCTTTACCATACCGCAGCTATTTAACCACTGTAGATGCTTAGGTGCAGGAATACGCCATGTGGACAACCCCAACGCTACCACCATTGCCTTGCTAATGCCATTAGTACAACTTCCTCCATCAACAGTCAACTTGCATGCTTTTCCTTTGATCATACACTGCGCCTGAAATAAGTTCCAACGCTGGCCCTTGTCAACTGTCATGCAAGCATCGCCTTGTACCTTGTTGAGTTGCAGATTCAGCACACTCAATGGTACAACCTCATCCAAAACAACCACCTTATCCTCTATCTCTGATGGTGCCAAAAATTTAGCACGTAATTTTTTTGTAGTCCTCCCAAACAGTATTCTTTGAGACACCTTGCGTATGTATGTCCATATTTCACCACCGCAAAATTCATGTATCCCCACGCCTTTTTGCAAGACAAAAAGTGATATTCTCGTCAAACTGCAGATCTGGAGAAAGGTCAACGCATAAGCGAAAACCAGCTTGCACTGTCTCTTCCCATAACTTGTATTCTATCGGTGTTGCAGTATGTAAGACCTTCCACTTCAATTTACTAGAATCCCAACGCACACAATTTTCCAGCTCTAGATAATCATTATAGACGTCACGCACTGAAAAATCAGTAACATCACCCTCAAGATCCATCTCCGAATTTTAGCAGAAAGATTAGAGACAAGGAACGTATGCTGTCTGTCTAGGCGAAAACTCCAAGCGGTCACAGGACGCTTCCCTCGATCGTAACCAGCCTCACTCAGGGACAGAGCTATCTGTCCAAGGCGTGCGGGCGAGCGACATGGTACTCCGGAAATATTTAGTGATCGATCCTTCCTCATGGTTCCCCCGAGGACTTCTGATGGGCCGGCCCATGCTGGGAACATATCCAGAGCGCGGGTGGGCGGTTTCGCGGTCGCCCAAGGGCGAGACCGAGCGATCTCTCGATCATGGGCACGCGAGGCTGTCGTGCTGCGCAGGGCGAGATCGAGGTGATTGGATCGCGTTTTTTTCTTTGATCGGATCTAGGAATCAATCCCCGATCGTGAGGCGGATAGGCGAAGACTCCAGGGAGCACGGGATTGCTTCGATCACCATGCACAAGGGATCGCTCTGATCCGGGTTTTTTTTGAACTGCCCACGATCGGATCTGGCAAGAACCTAGATCGATCAGATCTGGAAACCGACGGAAATTACAATGAAGAATACGGACTAGGAAATCGATCGCACCAACGACGCCCAATGCAAAAAATCCTCACCAATCTGACTTGGCTGCCAATGAAGAACAAGATCCAATCTGAAAACTTCAACTTTCAATCTCTTCACCAACCGGTCTATAAACAAACTGCTTCTCGAAAAATAGTCCGCATATGATCCAAAAATACGCTGTAACCAACGAGAGCTCTTATACCACATGATACGGAACAAGCCGATGATCCTATAGTTTTGTCCCGATCTTTCATAGCGAGTCAACCAGATAGATGATATCCCAATAACACGATGAACGTCACCTGAAGAAGAGGAATCAATCCAGCAAGTAACATGATGAAGATCACCACGCCTCAAAACTGAGCATGACAATCCTTGCTGAACACAAGAACCTCTGCATCAATAATCTGATAAACGGTATCGCCATCCCTAGAGGGATGATACACAGTGGAGCACAATATAGTTTTTATACTAAACAATTGAACTCCCCTAAACCCTAGGTGGCTGGCTCCTTTATATAGGAGGCCTGCAACTAGTCGGTTGGATAGACCCAAACCGAACACACAAATGGACTCGAATGTAACCTGGACTCAGACTCAATAACATACCAACAATATTTGACACAACCTTAGACTTATCATTACATATCGTAGGTCGTCCTGGCATGCCAATCATCAATGGGATGCACCTGCATCACCTAGCTTGGTGGAGTACTAAAATTTGGCTTCACCTCCTCCTTCATGCCCATATCAATCTGACAACAGAACAGTATGGCCACTCCAACTGTCCATAACCGCGGACGCAGCTATTCGAATAGTTCAACACTCTGCAGAGGTGGTACACTTTCACCACAAAATTCGATACATCCATCAGGGGTACCCCTAAATCATCATACTTGGTATGTGGATAATCAATCCTAACCTTTCAATTACACACCCTAGTAATAGGCACCTCCCCTATGAGCTTGGCCTCCTAGCCATGACCAACTGTCATCCCGAGAACTGCATAGATGGACATTCATTCATGAGGTAGCCTCAGCTCAATCTCTTCCGCAAGGGAGCCCATACTAAGACATATCAAATTCCAGTTAAGCCCTACCCAACTCAGGTATTGTGGTTGTACGATAAAATTAGAATGGTATCGCATCCAAACCCAACCATTAGTTTTATCAAAGTCAAGGCTCATGCCTCATTCATTTTCATCAGCAAACCATTGTGTAATATAACACATGTCAAAACATTTCAATAGAATGACTCATCATTCCAAGGTTTTCATAATCATTTTCACCAAGTATTCCCATCTAAAGTAATCAAGTTTAGTTTAGCACTAGCCACTAGTATTGAGGGTATCACTATTGGGGGTGCTAATCAAGTATAAGTATCCAGGACTAGTTTTATAGTCTTTATGGTATCCATCCTACTTTTCCACTAATCACAATTCATTAACTAGAGAAGAAACTTCAGTAAAATGAAAAGTAAAGCTGGTAAGTAAAATCTGGGATTGGTATAATAAAAGTTGCATAACCAAGCATGCCTAGTGCATTTGGTATAAGGGACTTGCATAGATAGCATGCATAGTTCTAGCTTGCGTTGAGCAGTGTAGTTGTTTAAGTTCTCTTCTTCTTCCTCGAAGTACTCCTCCTCGTCGTAGCCTGTGTCGGTACTAGCGTCTAGAAATACATACGAGGTACACAATCACCAAACAACACTTCACTACTTCTATTTAGCACACAAGGGCTCATATTAGATGATCTAGCATCATCTCAATCATCATATGGAATATCAACATTTGCTTATTCTTCTTATTTTAGAAAAGTAATTTCTACTCATTTAAAATCCTTAACATTTAATATTCTCCAATAAAATATGGGATCATATGGACCATGTCATCACCACATATTTCACTGCTTGGGAATGTGATTTAAAGTGGTGATCATATATTACAAAATTTAATATTCCTATTTAATAATATTAAAGTGACTAGAAATGCATATATAGCATCCTTTTAATACTAGTCAATGTTTAATATCTGTGAAACCAAATATTTTTACATATTCATGTAGAACATGGCAAATGTGATTTTTGAGAGTTGGAATCAACTCAAAAGCATTTATGGTTGATTTTATAAAAATGTTTGAAGTGGTAAAAGTCTCTGTCTTGTTATTTTTAGTATAGGTGATCTATAGTCTCAATTGGTTTGAATCCAATGGGAGTGGTTATATATTTTCAATACCTTTCCAAAAAAATTAGAATCATGCAATTTGGATGGGTACATCTCTATGAATTTAATTTTGAATCTACTGACAGAATAGGGTTTAAACTAAATACAAAATTCTATTTGAACTGCTGGGCTCTGCGCGGAAAAGAAATGGGCCGGCCCAACTGCACAGCACACGCACAACGGGCTGCTGACAGAACGGTCCCACACGTCAGCGACTAATTCTAACCAAAGCGGTATCTATCAATACCAGCCCTACGATTAGAACAGGATGTACGACTGAGGTTTGTCGTCTATGTCAAACTGCTTCGGCAAGATTCGTACCCTAACACGATGGGATGGGTCGCTGGGGACTTACCAAGGCTCCAGCTAGGTCCGACAATGGGGGTGAATGGGCTGGTCAACGATGGCGAGTCGATTGGTGGTCACAGTGGCTCCTGGGGTGGCTCCAATCGATGGCTTCCTTCCTTCACTACAATGGCGGACTCCGGCTAAATTCCGGCGTCGTGGTGCTCGCCTTGCTCCGGGGAAGGGTCAGTGAGGTTCCTGGGTGAGTGGAGAGTGGAATGGTGTGCCGAATGAGGTCTGGGGTGGCCTCTATTTATACACCAGCGTTGGAGGCAGGGCGGCATGGTCGGGCTTCACCGACAACGCTGCTACTAATCGAGCTAAGCATGGTGGAGGGCATGGGTCGACGCGGGGTATGATGACCCACAAGTATAGGGGATGTATCGTACTATTTTCGAGAAGTAAGAGTATCGAACCCAACGAGGAGCAGAAGGTGTTGGCGAGTGGCTTGGAGCAGCAATTCTCTGTAAATACTAAGCAAGCGGATTTTTAGGGGTTTTTGATAATGCAGGTAAATAAAGTGCGACTAAATAAAATACAATGATAATAAATGCAGCAAGTGTCCCTATCCTTTCTTTAGCAAAGGACAAGCCGGTTGTATTACTTAAGATGACCAAACGTTCACGAGGACACACGGGAATATCGTCAAGTGTTGTGTCCGTGAACCTGTGCTAATGTACCAACCTTCCCAGGACTAATACATACTTGTGATTATACCCCTTGCAAGCATTCGCAAGTACAAGAAAGTAATTAAGATAGAAACCTAACCACATCTTTAAACTCTAAGACCCTAACGTCCCTTGTACAAAGGTTTCCTAACGGGGGTTCAGGTTTCTGTCAGTCCGGCAACCCCTACGATTAGTAGCGAAATACACAATGCATTCCCCTAGGCCCATATAGGTGAACTGTCATGTAGTCAACATTCACATGACACCACTAGAAGAATAACACCACAACTTAAATAACAAACTATTGAATCTCTCTCAACACAATTACACTACTAACAACATGACTTCTCCCATGTCCTCGAGAACAAAACGAACTACTCACAAGACATCATATGGATCAAGATCAAAGATGATATAATGCTAAGCAGAAATCTAAACATAACAATAATTCAATGGTTCACTCAATAGCATCAACTACAAGGAGTAATCAACACCGGGAAAGTTTCCCCTAAGAACTATGCAAGATTCAACCCAATTGTTCCAGCGGAATGGAGTGGTGATGATGGTGCTGGTGGAGATGATGGTGGTGATGATGATGATGATGATCCTGATGAAGTCCAGCTTGATGGTGGTGTTGATGGCAATGGTCTCTCCTCTCCGGGAAGGAATGCCCCCGGCAAAATTCTGTCTATCGAAGAGATCTTTCTCTCTCTGTAGTTTTCCGCCCCACAAATGCGGCAGAATATTTCTGTGGTTGCTCTCCAGGTATAAGGGTTTCGTGGGGATAATATACGCCAAATGGGAGAGCCAGGAGTGGGCCAGGGTGGCCACACCACCTAGTGGCATGGCCTAGGGTGGCCCACGCCAGGGGGTGGTGTGGGCCCCCTATGCCCATCTCCACTCCCCCTTCTGGCGACCTTCGTCTTCTGGAAAAATAGAATCTTCCATGTATTTTCTAGGATTTTCTGATCTTCGTGAATTTCGCCTCCGAACAGCCCCTTTTCCATCAGAATCCTGACTGTAGTGGTCCATGCTCCAAAAGTCATCAACCATGCAAAAACAGATGAAATAACATAAGTATCATCTCTTAATATGAAATATATCAATAAATAACAGTAAATTATGATATAGAATAGTGATGCAAAATGGACGTATCAACTCCCCCAAAGCTTAGACTTCGCTTGTCCCTAAGCGAAAACTGAGCTCAATAAACATGACCTCGGGTTTATGGAGTGAAGAGTCGATAAAAGAATACGGACACGAAGCATCACATTCATCAATACACAAATCATAATAGAAGACAACTCACTAGTATATAACTTAACTTGCAATAAGTAAAGGAAACACAATAAAGATACACAAAGTAAATCACAATTGGTAATGGTAAACTTATCTCTTGGTCGAAGAATAGTTGACAATTTGCAGGAGGTCACACATAAATGGTGTACAATGATAGCTTTCAAAGTAACAAACACTAAGATAAGAACAATGTGCAAAACAAGGTACATAAGAAACATGATTGAATAAATCATCATACGAATGAATGAAACACAACAACTCAAAATACTTGCTTGAGATAGAAGGGAATAGGTTTATTGACTCAACTAAAAATTAAAAGATAGGCCCTTCACAGAGGGAAGCAAGGATTTCAAGTTTCATAAAGAGCTTCCAAAAATTATGGTACTTATTAGCTTTCATCTCTCACTGCCCCTATCATAGGCATCTTTAGGTGATTAAGGTTAAAGTGATCAAATATGAGGATATGCTTGACAAGTTGTAAGTTGAAAATCTCATGTCCCTTGAATACGAGGGCCGCTCCTCATGCTACTCAAGTTTAGTTACCGGTAAGTTCTTGTCATAGTAAGCACATGTGTATCATAGAGAACCACCAACAGGGTACCCATTGCCCAATGATATGGAAGAATACCCATATCAAAATGACAAGGCAAGAAGACAACGAGCATCTCAGCAATCTTCTTATTTACCATGGGAAAATGGTGTCTTTTTCTCTCTTTCTTCTTTTCTCATCTTTTGTTTCTCAATCTCTATCTCTTTTTTATAAGAAGAATGCTTCATAGATTGCTCATTATGGTTACGCTGCAGGTTTCCACCATGATTAGGCATGGATTAGACCAGTGGCCCAAACGTTTCTCTAACACACATACATAACTCCATGGACTTACAAGCTCCCCTTTCATTTCACACCGACAACATCCATAAACAAAAGAGCATGATATCATGGTTCTGCTAATTCACAACTTACAAAGCGCAAGCATATACGCAACATGGATGGACACAATGGTTCAAGTTTATTAAGTGTAAGAAAGTAAAGTGTGCCATCAAGTTCGTCAGAGCTTTAATCACTAATTTTCACATAACAAGTTTAATTTGGAAGGTAGATAAAAACATGAATTTACTTGGAATAGCAATAATGCTAATAGGTAGGTATGGTGAACACAAATGGCATAGGTTTTGGTTTAAGGATTGGATGCATGAGAAGCATTCCCTCTCAGTACAGGTTTTTGGCTAGCAAGGTTGGGTGGCAAGCATAAGAGTTGAAGGATACAAACAAACATACATGTGATAAAAAGAAATATGAAATATTCCTTGGAAACACAAAAGATCTTAAATAGAGAATACTAAGCTTATGAGCAACTCAAGAAAGATGATGATGAAGTTATATTTCTATAGAGTACTTTTATATTTTTCATTCAATCAGAAAAATAGTGTTGCTATGACCGAGCCAGGTTTGCCAAAACCAACTAAATTTACTCAATGATCCCAAAGTGATACCAATACTAATAATATGATCAATCATATAACATAAATTGAAAACAAATATAAAATATGCAAAAGAGTGAATGAAAGAACTTCTCATTAATATTCCATTACGGCAACTCACACCAAGGGATACATAGATATCTAACGAGAGGGGGACACTTCCATAATGCAAACCATCCTACATGATAACTTCTCTGTTCATGATATCACTCTACTAAAAAGGTAAAACGATAGAAGATAGTGATATGATACCGCGGAACTCCCCCAAGCTTGGAACAAACCAAGGGGATGCCAAAACCTAATGACGAATTACTCCTTCGGTGGTTGTGGTTTTCCCTCGATGAGCTTTTTGATCAATTTCCTGAAGTCCTTAATCTCGAAGCTGAGAGTATGAATCAGCTCCGAATTGTGCTCGATGCGGTTCATGATCATGTCGGGTTGTGAATCCCAGCTCGCATGATTCTTTCCCCACTCTTCCTCCTTGAAGTCTTCTGTTCCTGCATGGTTAGAATGAGGCATATCCCAATTGGATTGTAGTTTCTCCTTGGGCATATTCTGGAATTGATGCTCATGGATAAGGGTATGGAAGGGATTCTTGGTGTGTGTAGAAGGTGACCGTGGAGCCAAACAGTGACGCGGAGGCTTCCCTCCCGTTGACATCCGTGTAGTCCTTTTGATCCTGGCAGGGTTTGCCACTACTCCAATGCTTGCAATTGTAGTGCCGGAGTGCGGATTCTGGCTTTTCTTTGCGTCCTCTTCATCTTTACTCTCGATCTCCTTCTCCTGCCCAGGGTCTTGGGGATCCTCCTCCGTAGGCTCCTTTCCCTTATCCTTAGCGCAGACCATTATGCTTCTAAACTTTGAGAATAGTTCCTGGCAGAAACAGATCGAAACAAAAACACGACAAGAACACGATATATCGACCTCGGGGGATCAGGGGGATTATATATTACGAATTTTTACAACAAAAGGAAGGTACTAGGAGAAAATGGGTCGGAGACGGGGTCCAAGGTGGCCACACCACCTGCTGGCGCGGCCAGGGGGGCCGCGCCAGGGGGTGGTGTGAGCCACCCTGGCTCCGTTTCTGTCCCTCTTTCGATTCGTTGCTTTCCTTGTTGGACAAAAACTGCAAAAATATAATTGAATAGATTTTTCGTGGACTTTTTCTTACCAGAACTGTTACCTATTCGAAAACAGACTCTACAAGTCTCTGAACTTGGTCTTTTATAAATTTTTCTGGAGTTACCATTTGAATAGCATCAATTCTTCATTTTCATACATATATTGCTCGAGTCATGAAACCTTTCACTTTCTTATTACACCATTTTCTCCAATAACCTGGAAATTTCTTTCACACAAAACTTCTCACAATTCTCATTAGCACCATTAGTGTAAGCGAGGTAATATACCTTTTAAGTACAATTTCAACTGAAATCCATCAAAACATAAGCTGCTGTAGCAACTCCTTCCAAAAACCCAAAAAGAATTCAAAAAGGAAATCAATTTAAGAGGCAAATGCAAGAGTGGCAAAAATCTGTCAAAACAGACCAGCAGGTAAAGATCATTTTTTCGAAAATCTTCTGTTGCTCAAATCAAAAAGTGCAAAACTAACAAAAGTTAAATAACAACCTGGGGCATGCACCCAAAAGATTACAGATCAGTACGATGTTCTCGGATCTTTCACGATTTTTATAGTGAACCACAAAAATCTGTTTTGGGACATCAACTTCCCCAAATCTCTCTCTCATTAGTGGTTGATCCTTACACAAAAACAAAACAAAAAGGATAAGGAGAGGTTATTGTCAAAGAAACAAAAACAAACCGAAAGCAAAAATATATTGGGTTGTCTCCCAAAAAGCTCTTTCTTTATAGCCATTAAGATGGGCATGATAATTTTAATGATGCTCACATAAGAATATGAATTGAAGTAAAAGAGAGCATCAAGAAGAAAAAATACACATGTTTAAGTCTAACCCACTTCCTATGCAAGGGAATTTTGTAAGAAAACAAGTTGTTTAAACCAGGGCCTGCTAGCATAGGAAAGCAAAACAAGTGCAACATAAAGACTTTCCGCATAAAGCGAGGAAACTTAATATTATTGAGATGCATTAGAACACTTTCCCCTCTCTCATAATAACTTTCATTATCATGCATAAATTTAATGATATAACTACCACATGAACCATTGTAGCAATGATCACTTATCCTAACAGAAAACACAGGGACACTAGCTCTCATAACACTACTTTGTGAAATAATTTTAGAAGTATCCTTACAGAGGATAGTGTGTCCATCTTCTACATATTTAGTGACAAAGTCTTTCACATTTACTATTATAGGTTCATCATCCACTTGTTCATTAGGTTCAACAGCTTTATTTGTACTTTCATTAACCATACTAGCTATCATAGAATGTTCCTTTATCTTAACTGGAAAAAGGCATTTTCTCAATGTAAGGTTCAGGTAAAACATGATTAGCAGTATAAACTTCAGTATTTCTTGAAGGAACACTATTAACATTATCTTTATAAGGTCCATGATACTTATTCCATTTCTTTTAGGGAATTTTAATATAGGAAGCAAAAGCCTTAAAATAAGTTCCAATAGCTTGAGTGTCTAGACCATAGGCATTTTTAATATTTTGAAAGTCATCAGTTCCCATAAAAGATTCAGTGCATTCATAATCATAATTTATACCTGACTTTCTTCCTTTATCATTCTCCCATGCTTCAGCATTGTCTTGAATGAGGTCTAGAAGATCCCATTTAGCTTCTTCCTCCATGCGTGTAAATGATCCAACACAAGAAGCATCCAATAGATCCTTATCATGAAGAGAAATTCTTGCATAAAAGTTATTGATAATAATATTGTTGGGGAGCTCATGAATAGGACATTTGAGCATTAGTAACTTCAATCTCCCCCGAGCTTGGGCTGTACTCTCTCCATCAAGAGGCCAAAAGTTGTATATTTGATTCCGATCTTTATGAATATCACTAGGAGGATAAAATTTTGAATAAAAGAGAGGCACTATTTCCTCCCATACAAGAGATTGGCCATTCTTCAGCAGCTTATACCATTCCTCACCTCTTCCTTTTAGTGATAATGAGAATAACTTCTTCTTGACTTGATCTGTTGTAATACCTGCACACTTGAACAACCTGCATAATTCGTGTATAAACAGCAAATGATCACCCGGATGGACAGTTCCATCTCCAACATAATAGTTATCCATAACACGATCAATAATTCTTGTAGGTATTTTAAAAGTATCATTCTCAGTAGGTGGTGGTTCATCTACTACCTTACTAGTGGTAGTAGCATTACGAAATAAGAAACTCAGTGAATTATCCATATTGAAATAAAGCAACTAACAGGAGTAAACAATACTCACAGTAGAAGTTTCCTTTACCAGTTCCACTCTCCAATAGCGATTCACTCCCCGGCAATGGCGCCAGAAAATAGTCTTGATGACCTACAAGTATGGGGGGGTACCGCAGTATTTTTGATAAGTAAGAGTGTCGAACCAAATGAGGAGAAGAAGGTGTTGGCGAGTGGCTTGGAGCAGGAATTCTCTGTAAATACTTAGCAAACAGATTTTTAGGGCTTTTTGATAATGCAGGTAAATAAAGTGCGAGTAAATAAAATACAATCATAATAAATGCAGCAAGTGGCCCAATCCTTTCTTTTGCAAAGGACAAGCCAGTTGTATTACTTAAGATGACCAAACGTTCTCGAGGACACACGGGAATATTGTCAAGTGGTTTCGCTTCATATAGTTGATTAATCTTCTTTTAGTTTCATAAGTGTTGTGTGGGTGAACCTGTGCTAATGTACCGACCTTCCTAGGACTAATACATACTTGTGATTATACCCCTTGCAAGCATCTACAAGTACAATAAAGTAATTAAGATAGAAACCTAACCATAGCTTTAAACTCTAAGACCCTGACGTCCCTTGTGCAGAGGTTTCCTGATGGGGGGTCAGGTTTCTGTCACTCCGGCAACCCCTACGATTAGTAGCCAAATACACAATGCATTCCCCTAGGCCCATATAGGTGAAGTGTCATGTAGTCGACGTTCACATGACACCACTAGAAGAATAACACCACAACTTAAATAACAAACTATTGAATCTTTCTCAACACAATTCCACTACTAACAACATGACTTCTCCCATGTCCTCAAGAACAAAACGAACTACTCACAAGACATCATATGGATCAAGATCAGAGATGATATAATGATAAGAAAAAATCTGAACATAAGAATAATTCAATGGTTCACTCAACAGCATCAACTACAAGGAGTAATCAACACCGGGAAACTTTCCCCTAAGAACATTGCAAGATTCAACCAAAGGGGGAGCCAGGAGTGGGCTAGGGTGGCCATACCACCTGGTGGCATGGCCTAGGGTGGCCCACACCCGGGGGTGGTGTGGGCCCCTGTGTCCCATCTCCACTCCCCCTTCTGGCAACCTTCATCTTCTGGAAAAATAGAATTTTCCATGTATTTTCCCGTATTTTGTGATCTTCGCGAATTTCGCCTCCAAACAGCCCCTTTTCCATCAGAATCCTGACTACAGCGGTCCATGCTCCAAAAGTCATCAAACCATGCAAAAACAGATGAAATAACATAAGTATCATCTCTTAAAATGAAATATATCAATGAATAATAGTATATTATGATATGGAATAGTGATGCAAAATGGACGTATCAGGGTACTACGGTGATCATCATGCGCGTGATGGCGCGGCAAGGGGTTGTCTTAGTCGATCGGGCAGCGTATGTGCTCTGTTCAGGTACGAGGTGTTCCTTACTAAGTATGGTGGTCACGGGGCACGTGGCGGTGAACCATCATGTCTGGGAGGTCACTGATGCCACGGCGACTACGGGTACGAGCAGAGAGAGCGAGGCGTGGTGTGTCTGAGCGAGGCGGCAGCAGCGCTCCGTTGTGCTCTTGGCATTGCGGGGTGTTAAATGGGCGCGGCTATTTTGGCTCCTCCACTCCTCGTCGTTGGTCAAGAGGTGGACATAGAGGGGCGGTGAGGTCATGGCTAGCAGCTAGGTGTTGTGGGAGAGGGCGACGTGGAGTGAGGTGACCTGTCCGTGCTCGACCGGCATGGACATGCTCGGGTACGCATGGCACTGGTGCAACGACGAAGGGTAATGGCTCCACTGCATGGCTGTGTACTGGGTGAACGTGGGAGAGATATGGAGTAGAATTGGGGTACAATGGATGATCAACTGATTGATCACAAACAGTAGATAGTTGGTAGTTGTACTCTGTCTACTAGGTGTTCGACTAAATGGACGCATGATCTTTACTTTGGAATTTTTCAATGATTTTTGGTGAGTGATCTGGTTACTTTCTCAGTAGTCTATGGTTGCTGGGAATTGTCAAGTGGAGGTTGTTTGTGTGGTTTTTGAAAAGTGGTGATCTATGCACATACACTTGATTCGATTTTGAAATGCCTCTCAAATGGGTTTGAAAATAGTTTCTGAATTTTTGTAAAGTTTGCGTAGTTTCACTTTTACTTGGTCTAGCAAGGGGTGAAAATATGTAGAATTGTTTCTATTGGAAATCTTTTACTAGAGACACCCAAAGTGGTCTAGTGGTTAATTTTGCGAAAAGGACCATATGATCATATGATCCATATTTTACTTTCTTTTCAGTTGATTTTTCTTGGAAAGGATCTGGATGATGTGGTAATCCTTTTTAAAATAATCCTGATCATTGGTAGCACTCAAACATGGCAATTGCAAGCATTCATGCATTAATGGAAATCACACATGCATTCTTATCAGATTTAATAATAAAAGTTTTTGTTAACCCTAAACTTGGGTGATTAGATCTTGATAAGCTTGTTTAATATTTTTGAGATGGTACACTGTTATGGGCCCTTGTGGGGTTGACCCTTGGGTGGCCCAATCTTCACGGATTTGAGGTTGTCATTGTATTGGGAACGGTAGTAATTAACATGTTATATAGTGGTGTGGGGGCTAGTAGAGAAGCTCTCGACGGCATCCGCAAGCGAGATTGGATACGAGCAAGTGTAGGGAGACACAAGAAGTATCCAAGTTCAAAGCCCTCGTGGTGAGGTAAAGCTCCTAATCCTGCCGATCTGATTATGAGTAGTATTCGGGCTACAATCGCACCTGGAGCTATATCTTCTATCTACCTCCTTAAATGCACTGAGACCAACCCTTGCTAGGAGATCCTTGCCTCTCCTTATATAGGTAGAGAGGCAACGGTCTCACTGGCTAGTCCGGTTGGCGGGCTCCACAGGCGGGTCCCAGCCGGCTGGTCATCTACAGTATCCAGTACACTTACATCCCATAGAGGTAGATGCGCTAGGGTCGTGATGGGTACAGTGAATGCTGTGCGAGCATGTTGTCAGCATCTGGCCATTATGCCCGCGTCACCTAGCAAAGTCTTCGGTATGGCCGTGTAGTTGCGGGTATTTTCATCGAACCAGGGCATACCGCGCACTATGCAGCACGTCGCTTTGTCCTCCTGATTGCGTCTGGCTACGCTGATGTAGCCGGTCCTGTGTCTTGTTGCTCCTCTTGGTTCTGGCTACCGTAAAGTAGCCGGTATGATTCACTCGTATCCGGCTACACTTAGCCAGCCAGATGTGAACTGACTGCCGTAGTTATTGTCCGGTTGGGGTATCCGGAGGTCATCCCCCCGACACTAGCCCCCGAGCACGTGCAGATTTCGCCCTTAGGTGAAATGTGCACGCGCTCCTCCCCAACTTTGAAATTTGTGACTGGCTACGTCTGGCGGTTGCGCTACCCGTGACGTCAGTGCTGACGCCGGCCACGCGCACACGCGCCATCATTGCACTACGGCGTGCAATGTAACATCCCGCCGCACGTCGCCTCGGGAAACTGTTGTTTGGCTCTTCGGTTTCCGCTCCAGGATTTTCTGCGCACCCGGCGCCTGCACAAAGGATCCCACATGGTGGAGGGAGCAGGGAGTGGCTCGATGGACGCCGCGTGGCACCACGGATGGTTGCGCTTCCGGGTCTTTAAAAGGTCACCCGGGAAGGGTGGTGCCTCCTTCCGCTCACTGCCTTCCCAGTCTCCCCCCTGCGCCCTTGCCTTCTCGCCTCGTCTTGCCAGTTTCTGTCGCCGGAGCTCGCTGCACCGCCCGTTTAGCGTTGATATGTTGCTAACGTATCTATAATTTTTTATGTTCCATGCTTGGTTTTTATCTACTTTCTTGTGTTTTCTCCACACTTTGGAGTACTCTTTATACACTTTCTTGGACTAACCTATTAACAAGATGCCATAGTGCCAGTTGCCTGTTTTTTGCTATTTTTGGTTCCAGGAAAATCAGAAAATGAATATTCTCGGAATTGGATGGTACAAAAGCCAAAGTCAGAGGGGCCAGAGGGGCGGCACACCACCTGGCTGCGTGGCCCAGGCCTAGCCGCGCCAGGGGGTGGTGTGGCCGCCTAGGACACCCCCTCGGCCTCCCCTTCCGACTATAAGATGCCTCCGATACAGAAACCCTAAGTACCCAATCAAAATTCCAAAAAAGTGTCTGTAGCCGCCGTCATCTCCATCCCTAGATCGGGATGGATCTAAAGCTCTTCGCAGCACCCTGCCGGAGGGGAGAATTCACCCTGGAGGCCTTCTTCATCACCATGCAAGCCTCCGGTGTGATGCGTGAGTAGTTCATCCTTGGACTACGGATCCATGTAGTAGCTAGATGGCTGGTTCTCCTCCTTTGTGCTTTCATGTCTAGATCTTGTGAACTCTGTTCATGATCAAGATCATGTATTTGTAATTCTACATGTTGTGTTTGCGGGGATCCGATGGATATTGAGATGCTATTTCAGATTGATTATTGATTCTATCATGTCTTTGTTATTTGTGATCTTGCATGCTTTCCGTTGTTAGTAGCTATCTTGGCCAAGTAGATGCTAGCAACTCCAAGAGTTAGTATTTATACTCGATAGTGGGTTCATGCCTCTAGTAATCTGGGGAAGTGACAGAAATCTCTAAGGTAGTAGATGTGTTGTTACTACTAAGGAGAAAACAACAATCCTTTGTTCATAGAACAATCGTATTGTTTACTTTACACGCAATGCATAGTGCAATTATCTGTTGCTTGCAACTTAATACTAGAGGGGGTTCGGATGATAACCTGAAGGTGGATTATTAGTCATAGATGCAGTTGGATTACGTTCTATGTATAATGTTGTAATGCCCAATCAAATCTCAAAGGAGTCAAGATGATTAGTATATGCATGTATGCTTTCTCGATGCTTGTCAATTGCCCTGCTGTAATTTGTCACCCAACATGTTATCTATCTTAAGGAGAACCACCACTAGTGAACTATGGACCCCGGTCCTTTCTTTTATCATCAATCTACAACTGTTTACTGTTTTCTGTTTACTTTCTTCAAGATATTACTTTCTTCCACACAATATGTTTAATCCTTTGTTTTCAGCAAAACTGCTGAGATTGACTACCTCACTGTAAGTTGGGGGCAAAGTTCTATGGTTGTGTTTTGTAGGATTCCAAGTTGGTCACACTTGGAGGTGTTTCATTGCTCCTACTGGTTCGACAACCTTGGTTTCATAACTGAGGGAAACTTGTTGATGTGCTCATCATACCTTCCTCTTGGGTTTCCCAACCAGCTCGAGATATCTTGGGCCATCAAGCTCTTTTCTGGCGCCGTTGCCGGGGAGTCAAGGACATCTTCACAAGGGGAGTCCCTCATAACCAATATCTTTACTTTCTTTTATTTGTTTTGCTTAGTTCATTTTTGCTTTGTTTGCTTGTTTCTTTATCAAAAACCAAAAAAATTAGTCTTACTAGTTTGCTTTCTTTATTGTTGCAATATCTCTGAAGTTATTAAGTTCCTACAAAAGCTTGCTAAAAGTTCTAATGCTAGTGCTATGAATATGGCCTTTACAAAACACATTACTGATGCTCTCATAAAAATTAAAGAAGAAAAGATGAAACATAAATCTTCTATTCCAATAAAACAAGAAGATGGTTGGGAACCCATCATTAATATGAAAGTGAATGATTTTGATCTTAAGGCTTTATGTGATCTTGATAGTAGTGTTTCTATTATGCCTAGAAGAATTTATGATATGCTAGATTTTCCACCATTGGAAGATTGCTATTTAAATGTCCCATATGATAATGTTAAAAAGAAACTCATGGGGAGTATTAATGATGTTCTTATTTGGTTAATAGTGCCTATGTCCCCATTGATTTTTATGTTTTCGATGTTGAATACAATGCTTCTTGTCCTATTACTTTGGGAAGACCTTTTGTTAGAACTATTGGTGCCATTATTGATATGAAAAGAAGGACCCATTAAATATCAACTCCTACTCAAGAAAGGTATAGAACACTTCCCTAAGAAGAGAGAGAAGATTCCTTTTGCCGCACCTATGAAAACAAAATTTGCTCTTAATGCTTCTTCATTTGAGAACACTTGATTCTTTTTCTTGCTTCTTATGCCTAACTTAAAGGCGTTAAAAAAGTTCTTATTGGGAGATAACCCAAAAGTTTTATATGAGTCTTGGAAGTTATTACCTCTGTAATAACCGCTCCTTGTCCTTTTTATTTGCTTTTTGTGCCGAGAGTAACCTCTAATGAGAGGGAAGTAATGCTTGGGAAAGTTGATGTCCCGAAACAGATTTTTTTATTCACCGTAAAATTTCGCGTAAAATCTATATACGTCGGTTTGATGCGTGAATTTTTGAGCTTCTGACCCAGGTTGTTATCTAACTTTCGTTAGTTCAGCACTTTTGGATTTGAGCAATAGAAGGTCTTCAAAAAAATTGGTTTTTACCTTCTAGTCTATTTTGACACATTTCTGCCATTATTTGCATTTGCTTGTTGTTGGTTCCTTTTTGGGCTCTCTTTGGGGAATTGAGCTTTCTGAAGGAAGTGCTACAATAGCTTTTGTTTTAATGGAAGTTTTATTGGTGTGTAAACTGAACCCAAAGACTTATTATCTTGAGTGCACTAATGTTGCTAATAAAGATTGTGTGAAGTTTTGTATGAAGGAAAAATTTCAGGTGTATGGAAGGAATGATGTAATGAGATGAAGAATGGACTAAAGCTCAAGCTTGGGGATGCCAGCCATGTCACCCTAAGAAATATCCAAGAAGTACAAACTTCAAAGCTTGGGATGCCCAAGGCATCCCCTTCTTCATCAATAAAAATCCTAGGTTTCTTCCAAACACTTCTTTTTTATTGTTTCATGCACAGTTGTGTTGTTCTTGGAGCGGCTTCTTTTTCGTTTTCATTTTGGTCTTTCGTTTGCTTGGTTTTGTTAGTTTGCTTGAATAAATTTGTTGTACCCCCTCCTTCATACATTGGTTTTCAAATAGTTTGGTTTGGATTGGAAAAGAGTAGGAAAGTTCATGCTTAGGTGCTAAAAGGAGCTTGATTTTGACTGTGGCCTATGCTTTCCCATGCCATGCTTGATATTGTTTTGGCTTTATCCTTAGTGATTATTGCTGTAGCATGACTTGTTATAAACAATTGAGATTGCTTAATGTGCCTTGGAAGAATCATGCGTTGTTTTAGCATATTAAAGCATAGTATTGTGGTATTCTCCTTTGATGCTTTATTTGGGTTGACTTGGCACTTGCTCACACCATGTTATGACTATCCCAAGTCACCATAGCCTTGATGATCCTTTAGTTTTCGACTTGTAATATCACTTTATGCTTTAATCAATGATGTTTTGTTGCTTTGCATGATTATGGCCATTATTGCTCTCTTAGTTGGTCGCTCCCAGTCTTTTGCCAGCCTCTATAACCAAGTATGAGCCCCACTCATGCATCCAACTCCATTAAACCAAGTTATTCAAAAGAGTCCACCATACCTACCTATTAGCATTTGCTATTCCAAGTATATTCATGTTTTTATCTACCTTCCAAATTAAACTTGTTATGTGAAAATTAGTGATTAAAGCTCTCACGAACTTGATGGCACACTTTACTTCTTGCACTTAATAAACTTGAACCATTGTGTCCATCTTTGTTGTGTATATGCTTGTGCTTTATAAGTTGAAATTAGCAGAACCATGTATCCTGGGGAACGCTTTCAACATTGCACTTGTACATTTTACCCCGTTGATATCATGATTCTTTTGCTTATGGATCCCGGCGGTGTGAAATAAAAGTGGAACTTGTAAGATCAAGGAGTTTGTATGTGTCTTAGAGAAACGCCTGGGCCGCTAGCCTAAGCCATGCCTAATCATGATGGAAACTTGCAGCATAACCATAATGAGCACTCTATGAAGCATCCTCAATAAAACCTATGCAAATAGCAAATAAAAAGATCGCTGAGATGCTCATTGTCTGCTTGCCTTGTCATTTTGATTATAGGATAGCTCCTGTATCATGTGCAAGGGGTACCCCGTTGGCGTTTCTTTATGATACATATGTACTTACAATGACAAGAGTTACTTGTGACTAAAGTTGAGTAGCATGAGGTTCAGGCTTTGTAAGTAAGGGACATGATATTTCGGCTTATAACTTGTCAAGCATATCCTCTTAGTTGTGTCACTTTAACCTTAATCCCCTAAATATGCTTATGATAGGGGCAATGAGAGCTGAAAGCTAATAAGTACCATAATTTTTGGAAGCTCTTTATGAGACTTGAATCCCTTCTTTCTTCTATGAAGGCCTCTCTTTTACTTTTATGTTGAGTCTCCATCTTCTATCTTTATGCACCTATTGAGAGAGCATAGTGGCCATTCTTAGTATAATGTGCATTGTCCCAAGACTTGTTGATTGATGCATAACTTTGATATTGCTTGTTCGTAAACTATTTGTACCTAGTCACCCTTATAAACTTTGAAGGTGTCCTATGAATTTATGTTTTGCTACTCTATGAGGGACAAGCTGAATGCCACTATGCTATGTTTTCTTTATGTGAAACAAACAAATGTATTGCAAAGCATTGTTATTCATGAATCTTTTGTTTATGCCTTTTCATGTTACAACATAGTTACTATGTCTTATTGTTAGAACTTTATCTTTCATGCTATGTTGAAGTACTATGATCCCAGCTATCAATGTTTAAAAAAAATACTTTGATCAAGTTTATGATGGTGCATGTCACCTAAAAAATTATTCTTTCTTTTTATCACTTACCTACTCGAGGACGAGCAGGAGTTAAGCTTGGGGATGTTGATACATTGCTAGCGTATCTATAATTTTTTATGTTCCATGCTTGGTTTTTATCTACTTCCTTATGTTTTTTTCACACTTCTGAGTACTTTTTATACACTTTCTTGGACTAACCTATTCACAAGATGCCACAGTGCCAGTTGCCTGTTTTCTACTGTTTTTGGTTCTAGGAAAGTCAGAAAATGAATATTCTCGGAATTGGGCGGGACAAAAGCCAAAGTCAGTTTTTCAGCGAGGGGAACACGGAGCTAGAATACGAGACAGAGAGGGGCTAGTGGGCCGCAACACCCCCTGGCCGCACCAGGGGGTGGTGTGGTAGCCTAGGGAACCCCTGGCCTCCCCTTCCAACTATAAGATGCTTTCGATACAGAAACCCTAAGTACCTGATCAAAATTCCACAAAAGAGTCTGTAGCCGCCATCATCTCCATCCCTAGATTGGGAGGGATCTAAAGCTCTTCCCGGCACCCTGCCGGAAGGGAGAATTCACCCTGGAGGCCTTCTTCATCACAATGCAAGCCTCTGGTGTGATGCGTGAGTAGTTCATCCTTAGACTACGGGTCCATGTAGTAGCTAGATGGTTGGTTGTTCTCCTTTGTGCTATCATGTTGATCTTGTGAGCTCCGTTCATGATCAAGATAATCTATTTGTAATCCTACATGTTGTGTTTGCGGGGATCCGATGGATATTGAGATGCTATTTCAGATTGATTATTGATTCTATCATGTCTTTGTTATTTGTGATCTTGCATGCTTTCCGTTGTTAGTAGCTATCTTGGCCAAGTAGATGCTAGCAACTCCAAGAGTTAGTATTTATGCTCGATAGTGGGTTCATGCCTCTAGTAATCTGGGGAAGTGACAGAAATCTCTAATGTACTAGATGTGTTGTTGCTACTAGGGAGAAAACAACAATCCTTTGTTCATAGAACAATCGTATTGCTTACTTTACACGCAATGCGTAATGCAATTATCTGTTGCTTGCAACTTAATACTAGAGGGGGTTCGGATGATAACCTGAAGGTGGATTATTAGTCATAGATGCAGTTGGATTACGGTCTATGTATAATGTTGTAATGCCTAATGAAATCTCAAAGTAGTCAAGATGATTAGTATATGCATGTATGCTTTCTCGATGTTTGTCAATTGCCCCGCTGTAATTTGTTCACCCAACATGTTATCTATCTTATGGAGAACCACCACTAGTGAACTATGGACCCTGGTCCTTTCTTTTATCATCAATCTACAACTGTTTAGTATTTTCTGTTTACTTTCTGTAAGATTTTACTTTCTTCCACACAATACGTTTAATCCTTTGTTTTCAGCAAAACCGGTGAGATTGACAACCTCACTGTAAGTTGGGGGCAAAGTTCTGTGGTTGTGTTGTGCAAGATTCCAAGTTGGCAACAACACCTTGGAGGTTTTTCCTTGCTCCTACTGGTTCGATAACCTTGGTTTCATAACTAAGGGAAACTTTCTGCTGTGCTCATCATACCTTCCTCTTGGGTTCCGCAACGAGCTCGAGATATCTTGGGCCATCACGCATCGCCGGAGACACGGGCCACCGCCACTCCACAGCAGGTGCGACGCCCAGCGAGCCGGAGATGGCTTCCGAATGCGGAGCCTATTGTGGTTCCTCTGTGACGGAGGAGCACATAGAGAAGTACCGCGCCACCCGCGTACTGTCGCCGGAGACGGAGGTGGAGGTGCGGTTGGCGCCGATGGGAGAGGAGTCGCCGCACCCAGCAGAGGGGGAGCGTGTTATTTTCCTTTCGCATCTCGCCCGTGGATTTGCACTGTCGGTGCATCCCTTCTTCCTCACCTTCCTTACCTTCTTCGACCTCCGCCTCCACCACCTCGGTGCCAACGCTATCGGCACGCTGGTGCTCTATGTGGCGTTCTGCACGAGCTACCTCGGGATCCAGCAAGATCTCAGGCTCTTCTTCCGGCTATTTCGCATTTGGCCGCATGTCCAGTTCACCCAAGGGCCACTGGTGACGTGCGGTGGCGCCTCCATCTACTCCTGCACGCAGACACTGTGCGACTGTCGTAGCAATCGTACTTCTACATCTGCAACCTCACCGACGTGGACCGAATCAATTTGCTGGCTATCCAGGACGTGGAATCTAGCCAGCAGAACTAGGACTTGAAGATCCACGGTGAGAAGGTGGAGTCGGACGTGATGCAGCAGCGGATGCGCTCCCTCGTCACCACCGGCTTGACAGGCCTGGACATCACACTCAGTTGGATGACCCGGCTGATGATGATGCTGCAGCAGTGTGCACACAAGATGTGCTACTACTCCGGTCGGCTAGACCCGACCCGGCTGTCCCGACGTGATCCCCGCTACGACAACCTGAAGGAGTGGGTGTGGATGATCACGAAGGAGCGCCTGCCTGAGCAATGGAAGTCTGGGCTCGCTCCCTACAGCCGCGACAACCGCGCGCCCCAGGTAAGTCTCGCCAGCCAGTTTTTGTTTTCTTGTTCTATCTTTTTATTTGGCTAACCCTTGTCTTCTTTGTTTCGGAGACCTTCCCCAGCATCATCCGGGAGGAGGGCGAGGCCGCCCTCCAGAACTTCACGCATGGCCTTCTCGAGTCGCGCGCTCGTCGGTTCGGCGAGGAGTCGGATGGGGACGGCGACATCTTCCCTAGCCGGAACAATGAGCCGGGTCACGACCCCCACGTGGAGATCGATGAGGAGGAGGAGGCCGCACCGGCTCCCGATCCGGCCCGACACCGCGCGGCATATGGTGACTCCGGCCGATCGGGCGCTGGTGGGAGCAGCTCTAGACGGTCTGGCGCCGGTGGGGGCGGCTCCAGCCGGTCCGGTGGAGGAGGAGGTGAGTCTAGCTAGCCTGCCGTGGAGGAGCCGGCCCCCAAGAGGAGCCGGACTGGCGCCCTTCCCCCCAGCTATCTTGGCCGCAAGAAGGGGCCGCCCCCCGTGGTGCCGGGTTAAGTCAGCTGCTGGCCTTGTTTTGTTGCTTTTGCCTTCTCTATTTCTTTTATGCAGCCTTTTCTGTCTTTTACTTACTTGTTTTTGTTTTTCTCTTGTCTTCTGTTGTCCAGCTCGCTAGTCTCCTTTGGTGCTGCGAGCCTGGTGCGGGTGCCCACTGGCTCGCTGCCCTGCGCGCCGGACACCGCGCCACCTCCGGCTGCTACTGCTCCCCCTCCTTCGCCTAGGGCATCGTCTCCGCCCCCACCTCATGCTAATCTGGCTACCACAGCCAGAGCAGGGGAAGCACCACCGACCACGGTGGTGTAGCTAAAACCGAATGTGGCAACCCCATAAAGTGGAGGTAGTTCCCCCGAGGCGGCACGGAGGGCCTCCACAAGCAAGGAGCTCGTGGTTGTCACCGACGACAACTCCGACGACGAGCCAGGGGAACAGTGGCGGACGGTGGTGCTAGAGGTGAAGGAGTCGCTGGTCGCCAACGCCGTTGACGATGACACCTCCTCTGCCACCTCGCTGACGGATCTTGCTGCCACCCTCGAGCTGGCGGTGAAGGAGATCCGGCTGCTCGAGGCCGCAGCCGGCAGCAACCGGACCCTGGAGCAGAAGCTCGAAACTGCCAGCGGGACCTCCCAGAGTAAGTCCTTTCATCTGGATTCCGTTCTCGGATACTTTCGTCTTTGTCCTCTTCCCACCCCCTTTTTTTGCTAATAGTCGGTTTCTGCAGCCATCATGGTGTGCGCTCAGTGGGAGATTGATCGTCTGGAGAAGGCGAACGACCGACTGAGCAAGTCGAATTCTATGCTCCGGCTGTAGAATAAGCACTGGCATGCCAAGACGGATGCCCTGGAGGCCACCATCAAGGAGCACGACGCCGCCCTCGCCAGACGGGCCCATGCCTTTGACCTCCTCGACGCTTAGAGCAAGGACCAAGAGAAGGAGGTCAAACGGCTGACGGTTCAGGAGAAGGCCTTGGTCGATGAGTTGATGCAGGTCAGGCACACCGCCAAGGGTAAGTTTTTTGAGTATCTCGTCTTTCCGGATCCGGTAGCCAGATCTGACTTTCCTTTTTTCTGATAGCATTTTATCCTGGCGTAGACTTGCTGGCATACAACCGGCTGTAGTAGAACTGGCCGGGGGAGCAGCCGACTGCCCAGGAGCTGGTCGTCCTCCTTGGCGAGGAGGCTACTAAGCTCTACCAAGCGGCTCAGGCGGTCTTCGCGTTCCTATGGCCGGACGTGTCGGTTCTGGAGATGATGACGCAGCTGGCGGCCAATGTTGCAGAGGTGGCGGCTACCGTCGACTGTGCAGGACCTTTCAGCGCGAGCTGGAGTAGAGATGGCCTTAGCCTTGGTGCTCTCTTGGTACAAGGACGCCTGCGTCGAGAAGATCGATGGGGGCTTCCGCGCCGACACCGACCTCGCCGCCATCCTCCAAGCCCATCCCGAGCTCCACGCCTCCGCCATCAAGATTGCCGACTACGCGGACGTCAACGAGGTCCTCACCGACTCGGAGTCTGCTGGGACACCGGATGTGGGAGCCGAAGCCTTGTCGTAGCGCACTAGCGGGGACATCGGAGCCGGAACTGCCAGCACGCCTCCTCTGCCTCCCAACACCACCTCCTACTAGGATGACCCTCACGGCAAGGGTCTCGTCACCTAGATATAATCCCCGGAATGCCAGGTGAACTTGTAGTTATTTCATTTTGTTGAACTTTATTGTTTGTGCTGGCTGTCTCTGACACTGGGTGAACTTATGGGAGCTTCGTCTCCCTTTTTTATCCACTCGTACTATTTGGCTTGCTTCCATCTTCCTTGTGATTTTCTGTATGCTTCGAAGTTTTTATCTTTTGCCGGTTACACTTATCCGGCTGCCTTCACCCGGCTGAATGCCTTTAGTCGGGGGAACTCCAACTCTAGTGGGGGCGCGCCAGTGCGCCCACTGGGTGTAGCCCCCGAGATTCGGAGTAGTTGGCGTAGCCAGGTGCTTCGAATCTTCTTCTTTCTTTTCTTCAAGTCCTTAGTATCATCCAGCTAGACACCTCTAGCCGGCTAACACAACCGGGAGATATCCGGCTGAACGCCTTTCGCCAGGGGATCTTCAACTCCAGTGGGGGCGTGCCAGCGCACCCATTGGGTGTAGCCCCCGAGATTCGGAGTAGCTAGCATAGCCAGGTGCTTCGAATCTTCCTCTTTCTTTTCCTGCCCTTGCCCTCACCTGGGCTCCAAATATCCGGCTAAACTCCCTTTAGTTGGTCAAAACTACATTGTTCCACTAGGGGCGTGCGAGTGCACCCAGTGGGTGTAGCCCCCAAGATTCGGAGCGCTTCATGAAGGCAAGGACTTCGAATCTTCCCTCTCCTTGAAGTCTGACTCGATGTAGTCATACAAAACAAATACACATGTGGGCCCACTTGTTAATAGGTTAGTCGGTTAAGGTATTGCTTATTAACCAGATGATGACTTTAGTTTTTGAAAACTAGCTTGTGCTTCTCTGGACACTTAGCCACTTTCCCGTGCGCTTTGCTATTTACGCCGCGTCCTTGTCGGGCAACCGGGTTACGATCTGCCGCCGGAATCAGAGGGAGCTGACAATACATTGCACATGGTACTGAGGGCTTAGTAGCCGGATCATCTCAAACTAGGCGCAAGGCCGGGACACCCGATCCGTCGCATCTCCTCCACGTCTATCATGTGGGATGCCTCGGGCTTTTGCTCTTGCTAGCCGAACAGTCGGGTTGCGGTCTATAGCTGAGACGAAGAGTGGGCCTCTGACATCGTCGCACACTACTCAGCTAGTTTGTTGATTTAATAGGTCAGTCCAACAGGCGAGCCCTCGGGTAGGGGTTACCGGAGCCGGAAAAATTGAACCGGAAACAAATACACACAAATTTCTAGCAAGGAGCCCCTGAGTATCTCACAGGGGTCCGTATTTTTGTCCGTAGAGTTCGCGGGATACATACACTGTCCGATGACTAGGCGTAAAACGGGCGGAGCAGGGCCACATTCCAGGGGCGTTCTGTCTCTTCGTCCGACTTGTCCATCTTGTTATTGCATGGCTATTGCGCGTCAATGAGGTAGTAGGAGTTATTGTGCAACGCCCGTCTGATGATGAAGGGGCCCTCCCAAGGCGGTGACAGCTTGTGCATGCCCTTCGTGTCTTGCACCAGCCGGAGAACTAGATCGCCCTCGCGGAAAGCGATGGGCCGGATCCGGCTCGAATGGCAGTGGTGTAGGCGCTGCTGGTACAGGGACGACCTGGATAGTGCCAGCTCGCGGGCTTCCTCAAGGAGTTCCACGCCATCCTCTCGTGCCTCCTTGTTGGCCTTTTCGTCGTAGAGGAGCTTGCGCGGTGAGTCGAACTCGATGCTCGCGGAGAGGACGGCTTCCGAGCCATATACGAGGAAGAACGGGGTGAAGCCGGTTGACCTATTCGTCATGGTGCGGAGGCTCCACAGCACAGGTGGAAGTTCCTCGATCTAGCATCCGGGTGATCGCTCCAAGGGCTCGATGAGGCGCGGCTTGATTCCGGCTAGTACTAGGCCATTTTCCCTTTTAACTTTCCCATTGGACTGCGGGTGTGCGACAGAAGCGATGCCCTTGTTGCTACAGAATCGGGCAAATGCCCCATTGGCGAAGTTCGTGCTATTGTCGGTGATGATGCTGTTGGGGTAGCCGAACCGTTTGATGATGTCCATGAAGAAGGTGACGACTGTCGCCCCGTCCAGCTTCCGGATAGGCTTGACCTCTATCCATTTTGTGATCTTTTCTACCGCCACCAGCAGGTGGGTCATGCCCGCCAGTGCCCGCTTGAAGGGACAGACCATGTCAAGGCCCCAACGGCGAAGGGCTAGGTAATCGGTATGGTTTTGAGTACCATAGCCGGCATGTGCCTAAGCAGCCCGAAGCGCTGGCACCTGTTGCACGCGCGGACAAGCTGCTCGGCATCCTCTAGGGCGGTGGGCCAATAAAAACCGTGGCGGAACGCCTTGGCAACTATTGCCCTGGATGAATCGTGATGTCTGCACTCGCCCTTGTGGATGTCCTTGAGTAGCCGGTAGCCTATATCCACATGGATGCATCGCTGGAAGATGTCGGATATGCTGCGCTTGTATAGCTCCTTGTTCATGATGGTGTACGTGTGTGCGCTTCGCCGGATTTTCCTGGCCTCCACCTCGTCATCCGGAAGTTCTCCATTGGCGATGTAGTTCATGAAGGGCTCCGCCCAGGATGGTATCACCCGGATAGTGAGGACGCTTCTGCTCTCCGGTTGAGGGACGTCTGGGGGTCGTCCGAATGAGGTACCCAAAACGGCAGCCCCTTAGCCGCTTGATGTGTCGGCAACCCCCGGGTCATGCGAGCCGGAGGGTGCGGACATGCCGGAGTTGGTGTGAGCCTTTTTCTTCGCGGGTTCTGCCGGTTCCGTGTCTTCCGTGTCGTCAACCAGGATGCTTCCCGCCCAGATAATGGAATCTCACTCGGGAGACAGATTGATGGAGGGCTTGCGCAGATGCTCCAAGGAGACCCCTGGTGGGATCGCCTACCTGGTGGATCCGATTCGGGTGAGCGAATTGGCTGACTCATTGTTGATGCGAGGGACGTGATAGAACTCACATCCGTCGAAGCAGGCGATGAGATTCTGTACGTGGAACCGGTAGAGGTCCATGTTTCCATCGCGAGCGTCCTATTCTCCAGATACCTGCTGCACCACCAGATCCGAATCGCCGAAGCAAAGGATCCGACTGACGCCAATCTCCCTGGCCAGCCGGAGGCCATGTACCAGCGCCTCGTACTCGGTGATGCTATTGGAGGCCTTGAAGTGGATCTGGAGAACATACTCCAGCCGGTCTCCTTTGGGCAAGGTGAGAACGATGCCGGCTCCCAAGTCCCCGAGCATCTTCGAGCCGTCGAAGTGCATCCTCTAGTGGGCCGAGTCGAGAATCGGAGGGAGGTATTGGGTTTCGGCCCAGTCGGTGAGGAAGTCCGCCAGAGCCTGTGACTAGATCATGAGCCTTGGCTCGTACTGGATGGAGTAGGCGGCGATCTCGATGGCCCACTTGACGACTCAGCCAGTGGTGTCCTTGTTGCCGATGATTTCTGAAAGGGGTGCGGTGCACACGACCTTAATCGGATGCTCCTGGAAGTAGTACTTGAGCTTCTTGAACGCTAGGTACACACCGTAGCACATCTTTTGGTAGTGGGGGTAGTTCTGCTTGGAGAGGGAGAGAACCTCGCTGAGGTAGTAGACGGGTCGCTGAACCGACTGAGCCTTGCCTTCCTCGGGGCGCTCCACCACCAGGACGATGCTGACGACCTGGCTGATGGCTGCAATATAGAGAAACATCGGCTCCTTGCTGGCCGGCGTGACTAGAACCGACGCTGTGGATAGCATCCGCTTGAGGTCATGAAAGGCGGCGTCGGCCTACGAGGTCCAGGAGAACTTGTCCGTCTTCTTCATCAGCTGGTACAGCGGAAGTGCTTTCTCCCCCAACCGGCTGATGAAACAGCCAAGGGAGGCGAAGCATCCGGTGAATTTCTGGACTCCAAGCAAGCTCTTGGGCGGCTGCATCCTCTCGATAGCCGCAATCTTCTCCGAGGCTGCCTCGATCCCTCGTTGTGAAATGAGGAAATCGAGTAGCTGGCCGGATGGGACGCCGAATGTAACACCCCTAGTTTTATTACCACTAATTAGGACTTTGTTTGTGCATCCATGAGCATCATCTCTTAAAACGCATGTGAAGAAAATAATGAAACCCTAAACCCTAGTTTCCTTCTTCCTCTCAAACACATTCAAAATAGTTTGAATTTCAAAAACTACAAAATAAGTGGATCCCAAATGGACTAAAAGGGCCCCAGGCTCTGGTATTTTTTAAATATATTCAAAACAGAAAAGAGTTTGAAACTACAAACAAAAAAATAGAAACAGAAAAAGAAAAGGATTTCTGAAATAAAAACAGGAGCTAAACCTAAGCAGGCCGCAGCCTAGCTTATTCTCTCCTCCCTAGAACCTTTCTCGCAGCCTACCTCCTCTCCTGTATCCGCCGCCCAACCGCAGCAACTAACAACCTAGTAGCCAGCCCAGCCCGTGTACCCATTCAGTCCGTCGTCTTCATCAATGACGGAAGCAGCTCGTTGCCGATGCTTGGTTCCTCGATGGCCATGTCGTCACCATCGCCCTGGACTCGACGACCAACATAAGAGACCCCAAGCACGCCTCTCCTCCCCCTCATCCTCTCTCTTTTCCCCCTGCAGCTCTCTCTCTCGCTCCCCACCACGAGGCTGAAACCCTAGCCGCTGGAAAACCGCCAGTCCCCCAGCTCCGTGCCGTGCATCCCCGAAGAAGCGCCTCGTCCCCCTCTCTCTACTCGCTGACGCATGCAAGCCCGCAACTGCTCCTTGCACGGAATCGAGCTCCACACCTCCTTCGTCGCCGCAGTAGTCATCGTCGAATCGCCGCTGTCCGACCTCCCCATGCTTCGCCGAGCCTACCATCGGCCTCTTGGTGAACACCTAGTGCTCAGGCACCCTACTAGCCTCCCCTCTCTCTCTGTCTTGTCCCCGCGTCGGTCACCGTCATTGTCCGCCGTCGCACGCTATCGTGCTCACTGCTCCGGCTACCAAATCAGGGCAGCGTCGCCACCTTGAGGTCGCACGTGACGAGGCGAGCCTAACACAACCGCGCACGTAGCCCGCTCGCCCTCTTTCGCCATCCCCGGTGTCGATCTGGGAGGTGCTGCCATTGGTGACGTTATCCTGACATCACCGCGTGGGTCAACTCCCACTTAATGTGGGTAGGTCCTGTCCCGCCGACGTGGATGCTGAGGTGGCCCAGGGCCCTCTGTCAGCTTCTATGGGTAGCCCATGCCCTAGTGTAAATAGTATTCGCCTTTTGTTTAATAATTTCAGAAAAAGGATAAATCTTATAAAATTAATAAGTAATTATTTATAAGTCAGAAAAATATGTATAATATATCAAAATGTTCAGAAAAATGAGATCTACATAATAGAATCATAATAATGGATTGTTAAGAAACTTACATGACAAGTTTAATTAGAAGAAAAAAAGAACCGCTCTCATCTGCATCCGGGGTTTCTCCGAATTAGGGTTTGCACCCCTCGAACCCTGTTTAAATTGGCAAAGCATGTCTTAGGGTTTCATTAAATACAATTTAACTTGTCATATCATCATCCTTGTTTGAGCATTTCATCGATTCCTTGTGTTGATTGCTGCTTTCCTTTCCGGTGTCTCTGCTTCTTCTCGGTAGACCTCGGACTGGATGTGAGAAACGAGATCGAGTCCAAGATTGAAGATCGAGATCAGCACCATCAAAGGTTAACGATGAATTATGCCAAGCAGATGAACCTGGAGTTCTATAGTTGGGTATGAATAGACAAAGGCAAGCAAAGCCCCACACATGATAAAATTCTATGCTTTCAAACTATTTTATTCTTGCCATGTGCATACGATTCCAAAGTATTTTATCGATAGATAGAGTAATTATATCTGATGCATGTTCCCCTTTGTAGCCTATATTCCCTAATCCACTTCTCCTAGCATAACTAGAGTTTGCCTTGTGAGCTTCGCTAGAGCTGTTATATCCATTGTGATTAGCCATGCTTAGTTGTTACCACTGGTCCATCCGGTTGATGAATCAGAGCTGCGAGTGAATGAAACTAGTTGGACAGGATGACGTGGTATGATCAGCGATGAAAGTTAAACATGCTACGGCTTGTATGGTAGGCCATAGAGGGTTGTGGTTTTTGTAGTCCCATACTTGCCACCACTAGGATCTGAGTTCTTACCTCTTGAACCAAGACGAGCGTACAGCCACACGGGGGCCTAGAAACCCCCTCAGCCAACTAACCTGCCTAGTAGATTCCATGAGTCACAAAGTTCGAGCGTTCCATTCGACATATGCATTCTGGTCGTTCTTGAAGGAGGTGGAGGAGGTGCATTCATACAGGTAGGTAAGTGTGGTCGGGAACAAGAGAGGCACGGCCTCCGTAATCTTCAAGTCTGCGCACATCTCTAGGGACCGACTTCGAGACTTGACCCATTACAGAGGCATCTCCTTAGGGTGTGACTCATGGTCTCGGCGAAAGCAAGGTAAAGGTAGTGCCCATCCACTCTCTACTGGCCTTCCAAGGAAGAGGGCTAATAATTTTTGGCATTAAGAGGAGGGTGGTACGTGTGGGTAAAATTATGCACCCCTGCAGGGTAATAATATTTTCGAAAAGCCGTGATCATGGTTATGGACAACATGGGAACGGACGTGATGATCATAGAGAACTATAACCTAATCGTAAAACTTGACAAGTGATGTGAGGTGTGCTTAAGGATGCTTCCTCAGGGATCAAGGGGTGATCCTAGTTGGCAGGTTGAGCTGATGATGATTCGGTGGATATCAAAGAAGATCAAAGCTAGTGATATCGCTTTCTTATCCCCTTTTAAAAGGTTCTAATAGTCCAGCTTCTCCTCTCTATTTTACAAAGAAAGTTAGCTTTATGCAAATGAACCCCACCAGCCATAAGTCATGCAGAGTACACCCTATACTCAGCCTTGCTTTGTTGATACTTTTCCAGTAGGTAAGTGTTTCCATAAGAGATGATGTTGTTACAGCATCGACATCGACGAGTAGCTTGGGGTTCCCGCTTGGCAGCCTGGAATCTATGGATAGGGACGTCATCATTACAGAGTCCCTCTTAGGCCATTTGTTAAGTTTGCTATATTTAATAGCATAATTTGCCTTCCGTTGTTTGATGTTTGTGGTCAATGACCTCTATGTGTAATAATTTGGTTCTCTGCTCAGTTATGAGCTTGCTGTAATAATTTTTGTATCGTAGGGTCTCTGTAATGTTACCGATTCTTTCTCTTTATGCTTCCGAGATTTAGGTTAGGCTTATATCATATGGAGGTTTGGAATTTGCCTAGCCCTAATCCCGGGGGTGTCACATGTCTTGGTATCAGAGCAGTACAGACTGTAGGGAAACCTTTCTACTGCTCGATGTTGAGTCTAGTGTTTGAGAAAACTATTTGAAAGCTGAAAAGTATTTGTGAAAACTCTAGTATGATTCTTTTTCTCCTTATCTAGTTTCTCTCTAACTCTGGGTCATCTTATCTTGTGTTGATTTGGAAAATATTTTACTATCTCGTCTCGTTTTTCAAAACTTAGGTGCCTTTTTGGCATGACAGTTCTCAACCGGTTGACCTAGTGTTGAGTTCTTCAGAGTCAGTGTGTGTGTTCCTTGTTTCACTTTTTCTCTTCTTCAGTTGAGAGATTCCTTTCCATCATGATCTCTCTATCTTGTGGGTTCCACAACATCGTGTTGATGGTTCCACAATGATTTGTTCTAAGCCTCGAAGATTCCTTTCGCATCATGTGCGTCCTTTTCATTTGTTCGAGTACTTTCGAAGTTGTTTATTCTCCTGGAAGCTACCTCGTGGTTACTACCTTGTAATACCCTCTGTACTACTAAGATAATACTTACTCATTTCTCGGGTTTAACCCACGGACTTGGACCGAAGATTCCTGAGTGTGCTTGATTTTGGTGTTGAGAATCTTGCACACGAAGCTGACCTTTAACCCAAGATCCATTTTGTTGATCCATGTTGTTAATGTTCAAACATTACCTCGGGATGGCTAGTACATTCTACTCCAGGCTTCAAGCTTGTGGTATTTTTCGCGATTGAATTGTGACAATTAAGGACTTCCCCTGCCACTAGCTATGGCAGATGTTCTTTAATGGAACCAAATAGATCACGACAAGAGTACTCCTTATGAGTCCCACTTCTATACTCGTGACTCTTCCACACCTTCCTTTCCTGCATCGGGCCTCGGAAGATTGTTGAGTTATGCATCCACATATCGGGATTCTATTCTGAGCTTGTTCCTTTTCCCCTTGTTGTTTCCGACCTTTGTCTACCAGTTGGTAGCCAAGTAGTAAATGTGCATAGGTGTCTTCCAATGCAAGATAATCTTGTGGTCCGTCAAGACAAACTATTTCGGTATGTCAGGAGAAACAAACTTCAGTACCTTGTCATATCTAGGACCAGGTTAAAGTGTTGTAATCCGCAGGTCAAGAGGCAATGATTAGCTTTAGTTATGTTCTACCTCGAAGAATCAAACTCCTTTATACTAAGAGGTCATGCTAAGTTTCATGAAACCTTAATGAAGTGATGCTCTTATACATTTTTACCCATCCTTCCTCTGAGCTTTCATGCTCGTGAATGATGCGTGTGCGTAACAATGTGGAAATCTGAGATTCTTAGCAATCAATACTGCTTTGGACCTCAACAAGGACATTTGTGTCAATCTTAGCGTGATGGTTAACCTATCACTAAGCGAAGTTTGACTGTGCTACCAAGTCCGTTATTCTGGTACACTCTCTTCGGTCAAAGAGTTAGGTTTGTGCCAAAACTCTGAGACTATGTCTTGTTGCCATACCAAGCAAGATTCCTCTCGAACTAAGTGATATATCGGTGGTTCGTGATATTCTAGATGTCTCACTAGAAGTATCTCCATGTTGCCACATGACCGTGTTTGTCATGTTCTTGAGAAAGAAAGTTCTTTGAACTTCCCCTTTCTCCAAGGATCCACACTGGATAACCTTGAACTGGTTGGTTGAGCTTAAACAACAACCTGGAGAGGTGTAAGACAAAAGTTCTATCCGACTTAGTTCATCATAACGGGATGTCTAGTTTACGTTCGTGGTTAAGAAAGATAGTGTTTCCTTCGTGGAAATGTTATCGTTCTGCACTTTTGATTTGATTTGGGTTATTGTCAAATCAAACTCAGTCCTAAAGAACTATCCTGATCGTGTATCTATTCGTGATGTTTCACCTAGGTACATCTTCATGTTCTTTGGTCTGACCAATTTTTTGTTTGTTCATATCACATGTGAGTTCATTTTCTTGGAATGTCTTCATAAGTTTGTTATTGAGCCCATCGATGACATGCGTATCTTCTCCATGCTATATTAGATTCATATGGAATAGTTGGCATTAATGTTGGAAACTTTCGAGAACCCTCTTCGTGTTATCTCGAAGCATGTGTTCTGGATGTTAGAAGTGACCTTATCGAGTTCACGAGCAATAGTTGAAAGATGTCGTCGTGGATTCGAGAAGAGTTATATTTGTTTCCTCGGGAATCATTTCAAGTCAGTCAAGCATGTGTGAAGTATTCTTGATATGGTAGGTTGATACCACTGCATTTCGAGAACATCCTCGGAGCATGCTAAGCCACAGACTGATTTTTTATGGAAGAGAAGAAGTTCTACAAACTTCAGTATCCTCCTAAATGTCTCTCAATAATAAGGATGCATTTGTGTTATGTTGCAATCAATTCATGTAGAGGCAGTTATCTTTTGGATAACTTGTAATTACATGGGTGTCGCAACCTAGCTCATCTTTTGGAGCTTGACACTATAGTCCATGTCTTGATAATGTAGTAACTTTATCCTTGTGGTAAATGTTGCAAACTTTCTATTCGGACATGCTGAGTCTGAAGTATCATTCCACCGGACCAAATCTGAATCTCAAGCAGATATGATGGTTACTGTTCTTCAAGGAATTGACACATGTTCCTTTGTAAACCTAGCAAGATTGATGTGATGGTTGACACAATTAGCCGGAAGCCCCCTTGTCGCATTCTCTTGAATCAGCAATAACAACCACTCCTCATGAGGCATCTACTATGATTTGTTATAGGAGTTGTGCTCATGATTTCTTTGTATCTGAAGTCCGACCTTTCACTTGATGTCCCGTGTCTTGAACATCAAGGAGAACATTTAAAGTAGAGTTACTAAATGTATCTCGGTCGATCCTCCAAACCATTTTATGTTGGCAAGCATCTTGTTGTGCCAAGTAACCGAAGTCTGAGAATGAAGTTTATTTTTCCTTGTGTCATTCGGAATATTCTTATATATCCATCCTAGTGGTGTAAAGTTATATCACGATCTTTGGCAAAGATTTTGATAGACCTGGATGAATAAAGAGTTTCCCTCTGTTCCCTAATGTGTTCGATGAGAGACCATGGTTTTTATAATCAGAAGTTCCTCTTGTTACATGTTCCTTGTGACTCTTATGAGTCCTCTACACCAAAATACCTCTCTGTCTTGACCTTCTGTTGAATGAAGAGTCATCCTTCTGTATCAAAAGTAGTTCAAAAATTTTGGTTCCCACGTCTCTGTATCTCTGTGAAATCTCTACTTAAGTCGCATAGTAGAGGTTCATCTCTCGAAGTCTGTGGTCGTGTTCTTTCTGTTGTACGCTCTCCTTTTCAGAAGCTCAAACTCTTCTGAAGTTCCACGATCTCAATCCTTGTGAAGACCAGCTATCTAACAACTTGAAACCTTCTCATTTTGTTTCCTCCTTTACCTTGACGTGTTTCATGGTCGTTGGCTCCAGAGATGTTATGAAACATCTATCCATGAGCTGACCATGAGATACTCTATTTTGTGGTTCTGTGTCTTTCCCTCTTCTCTTTAGTGTGTGTAGCTACCTCGAAGAAAATGAAGCGTTTCATTCATTCAATAATGGTAGCATGGATCAAGCTCTTCGGGAAGATCGTCGAAGTTTAGTGTGACCTTGTTCCTTCTATCTTCCTACCTAGGAATCTCGGGATGAGATTCTGTTAAGGGGGATAGAACTGTAACACCCCTAGTTTTATTAACACTAATTAGGACTTTGTTTGTGCATCCATGAGCATCATCTCTTAAAATGCATGTGAAGAAAATAATGAAACCCTAAACCCTAGTTTCCTTCTTCCTCTCAAACACATTCAAAATAGTTTGAATTTCAAAAACTACAAAATAAGTGGATCCCAAATGGACTAAAAGGGCCCCACAATATCTCCCTAGTTTTACAAAAGGCTCTGGTATTTTTTAAATTATACTCAAAACAGAAAAGAGTTTCAAACTACAAACAGAAAAATAGAAACATAAAAAGAAAAGGATTTCTGAAATAAAAACAGGAGCTAAACCTAAGCAGGCCACAACCCAGCTTCTTCTCTCTTCCCTGGAACATTTCTTGCAGCTCGCCTCCTCTCCTCTATCCGTTACCCAACAGCAGCAACCGCCCAGTAGCCAGCCTAGCCTGCGTACCCCTTCAGTTCGTCGTCTTTGTCGATGACGGAAGCAGCTCGCTGCCAGCGCTTGGTTCGTCGATGGCCACATCGTCACCGTCGCCCTGGACTCGACGACCAACAGAAGAGACCCTGAGCACGCCTCTCCTCCCCAGTCCTCATCCTCTCTCTTTTCCCCCTGCAGCTCTCTCACGCTCCCCACCGTGAGGCCGAAACCCTAGCCGCCGGAAAACCGCCAGTCGCCGCCACTCTGTGAAGCCTGAAGCCTCACCGTGCATCCCCGAAGAAGCGCCTCGTCCCCCACTCTCTCCTCGCTGACGCACGCAAGCCTGCGAGCCTCTCCTTGCACGGAATCGAGCTCAGCCGCTGCTGTAGTCATCGTCGAATCGTCGCCATCCGACCTCCCCATGCTTCGCCGAGCCCGCCATCGGCCTTCTGGTGAGCACCTCTTGCTCAGGCACCCCTACTAGCCTCCCCTCTCTCTCTGTCTTGTCCCCGCGTCGGTCACCGTCATTGTCCATCATCGCACGACGTCGTGCTCACTGCTCCAGCTACCAAATCAGGGATGCGCCGCCACCTTGAGGTCACCCGTGATGAGGCGAGCCTAACACAACCGCGCATGTAGCCCCACTCGCCCTTCTTCGCCATTCCCGGCGTTGATCTGGGAGGTGCTGCCCATGGTGATGTCACACTGACATCATCCTGACATCAGCATGCCGGTCAACTCCTAGTCAATGCGGGTGGGTCCCATCGGCTTCCTACGTGGATGCTGAGGTGGCCCAGGGCCCTCTGTCAGCTGCTATGGGTAGCCCTTGGCCTAGTGTAAAAAGTGTTGGCCTTTTGTTTAATAATTTCAGAAAAAGGATAAATCTTATAAAATTAATAAGTAATTATTTATAAGTCAGAAAAAATGTATAATATATCAAAATGTTTAGAAAAATGAGATCTACACAATAGACTCATAATCATGCATTGTTAAGCAACTTACATGACAAGTTTAATTAGAAGAACAAAAGAACCCCTCTCATTTGCATCCCGGGTTTCTCCGAATTAGGGTTTGCACCCCTCGGACCCTGTTTAAATTGGCAAAGCATGTCTTAGGGTTTCATCTCAATACAATTTAACTTGTCATATCATCATCCTTGTTTGAGCATTTCATCGATGCCATGTGTTGATTGTTGCTTTCCTTTCTGGTGTTTCTGCTTCTTCTCGGTAGACCTCGGAGTGGATGTGAGCAACGAGATCGAGTCCAAGATTGAAGATCGAGATCAACACCATCAAAGGATAACAACGTATGATGCCAAGCAGATGAACCTAAAGTTCTATAGTTGGGTATCAACAGACAAAGGCAAGCAAAGCCCCACACATGATAAAATTCTATGCTTTCAAAGTATTTAATTCTTGCCATGTGCATACGATTCCAAAGTCTTTTATTGATAGATAGAGTAATTATATCTGATGCATGTTCCCCTTTGTAGCCTATATTCCCTGATCCACTGCTCCTAGCATAACTAGGGTTTGGCTTGTGAGCTTCGCTAGAGCTGTTATATCCATTGTGCTTAGCCATGCTTCATTGTTACCACTGGTCCATCCGGTTGATGAATCAGAGCTGCAAGTGAATGAACCTAGTTGGACAGGATGACATGGTATGATCAGAGATGAAAGTTAAACATGCTACAGCTTGTATGGGAGGCCACAGAGGGTTGTGGTTTTTGCAGTCCCATACTTGCCACCACTAGGATCTAAGTTCTTGCCTCTTGAACGAGGATGAGCGTACAGCCACACGGGGGCCTAGAAACCCCCTCGACCAACTAACTTGCCTAGTAGATTCCATGAGTCACAAAGTTCGAGCGTTCCATTCGACATATGCATTCTGGTCGTTTTTGAAGGAGGTGGAGGAGGTGCATTCATACAGGTAGGTAAGTGTGGTAGGGAACAAGAGAGGCATGACCTCCGTAATCTTGAAGTCTGCGCACATCTCTAGTGACTGACTTCGGGACTTGACCCGTTACGGCGGCATCTCCTTAGGGTGTGACTCATGGTCTCTGCGAAAGCAAGGTAAAGGTAGTGTCCATCCGCTGTCTGCTGACCTTCCAAGGAAGAGGGCTAATAATATTTGGCATTAAGAGGAGGGTGGTACGTTTGGGTAAAGTTGTGCACCCCTGTTGGGTAATAATCTTTTTGAAAAGCCGTGTCCATGGTTATGGACTACTTGGGAATGGACGTGATGATCATAGCGAACTATAACATAATCGTAAAACTTGACAAGAGATGTGAGGAGTGCTTAAGGATGCTTCCTTAGGGATCGAGAGGGTGATCCTAGTTGGTAGGTTCAGCTGATGATGATTCGATGGATATCAAAGAAGATCAAAGCTAGTGACATCGCTTTCTTATCCCCTTTTAAAAGGTTCTAATAGTCCAGCTTCTCCTCTCTCTTTTACAAAGAAAGTTAGCTTTATGCAAATGAACCCCACCAGTCATAAGTCTTGTGGAGTACACCCTGTACTCAGCCTTGCGTTGTTGATACTTTTGCAGCAGGTAAGTGTTTCCATAAGAGATGAGTTTGTTACAACATCGATATCGACGAGTAGCTTGGGGTTCCCGGTCGGCAGCCTAGAATCTATGGACTAGGACGTCATCGTTATGCTTCAGGCCTCTTAGGCCATTTGTTAAGTTTGCTATAGTTAATAGCATAATTTGCCTTCCATTGTTTGATGTTTGTGGTGAGTGACCTCTACTTGTAATAATTTGGTTCTCTGCTCAGTTATGAGCTTGCTGTAATAATTTTGGTGTCGTAGGGTCACTGTAATGTTACCGATTATTTCCCTGTATGCTTCCGAGATTTAGGTTAGGCTTATACCAGACGGAGGTCTGGGATTTGTCTATCCCTAATCCCGGGGGTGTCACACCGAAGACGCACTTCTCCGGGTTCAGCTTCATCTAGTACCGACGGAGGTTCCCGAACGTTTTCCCCAAATCCTCGAGGAGGGTGCACTTCTCCATTGTCTTGATGACGACATCGTCCACATAGGCATGCACGTTTCAGCCGATCTGCGAGTGCAAGTATTTCTGCATATAGCGTTGATAGGTAGCGCATGCATTATTCAGACCGAAAGTCATGGTTACATAGCAGAAAGCCCCGTATAGGGTGATAAACAATGTCTTTATCTAGTCAGCCGGGTTTAGCCGGATCTTATTGTAACCAGAGTAACAATCCAAAAAGGACAACAAATTGCAGCCGACCATGGAATCGATAACTTGATCCATACAGGGCAAAGCGAAGGGGTCTTTCAGGCACGCCTTGTTCATGCTGGTGTAGTCGATACACATGCGCTAGGTCTTGTTCTTCTTCAACACCAAGACTGGGTTGGCCAGCCAGTCCGGGTAGTACTCCTCCATAATGAACCCGGCTGCAAGGAGTCGGATGATCTCATCACCAATGATCTTTCTTTTCTCCTATGCGAACCGGTGAAGAGGCTCCTTGACTGGCTTGGCATCCGGCCTCACATGAAGTGAGTGCTCGACGAACTCCCTCTGCACACCTGGCATATTGATACATTGCAAATGTATCTATAATTTTTGATGTTCCATGCTTGGTTTTATCTACTTTCTTATGTTTTGTCCACACTTTGGAGGACTTTTCATATGATTTCTTGGACTAACCTATTAACAAGATGCCACAGTGTCAGTTGCCTGTTTTCTGCTGTTTTTTGGTTCCGGGAAAGTCAGAAAATGAATATTCTCGGAATTGGGCGAGACAAAAGCCAAAGTTCCTATTTTACCGGAAGACTCGCGGAGCTAGAATACGAGATGGAGGAGGGCCAGGGCCTGGCCACACCCCCCTTGGCGCGGACAACCCTAGGTCGCGCCAGGGCATGGCCTGGTCCCCTTGGCCGGCCACCGACCTTGCCTCCTTCTCCTATAAGAGCCTCCCGAGGCATAAATCCTAGATCATCAATCAAAAACCCACCAAAAGTTCCACAGCGCCGCCGCCACTGAAGGGGATATTCGGGGGACAGAAAGTCTCTGTTCCAGCACCCTGCCAGGACGGGGAAGTTCCCCCGGAGCCATCTCCATCGATCTCCACCACCATCTCCATCACCGTTGCTGATTCCCATGATGAGGAGGGAGTAGTTCTCTCTTGAGGCTAAGGGTTCTACCGGTAGCTATGTGTTCATCTCTCTCTATGCATGATCATATTGTGATCATGAGCTTTGTAATCAAGTAGATCTACCTTGCTCTCCCCATGTGTGTGAAAGTGACAGCGTGCACACCATGGTGGCAGTTAGGCTAGAGATTACAAATACTTGTTATGAGTTATATTTGGAGTTAGATGTTTCTATGAAATTGTGGTGTTTGTTGGAACCATCTAGAGCTCAAGGTGACAGTGTGGGGTTATCTATATGGGAAACGCTTACTTTAAGGTGTGCTGTTATAGCGCTACCAACGATTAGAGTGTCCAACCGGAGAGTAGTTCAGCGTAGTATCATGAAGATAATATATTTATATGAGAGTGTTCACTAGTGAAAGTATGATCCCTAGGCCTTGTTTCTAAGCATTAAAACACCGTTTTCTACTAGATCTGTTACATGTTTGCTTGCTTCCATCTTTATTTCAGTTTGCCTTTAGTCTTCTCCATGGCATCAAGCTATCTTCTAGCACCGTTGTCTTATATCTATACCACTTGTATTTCACTATCTCTTCGCTGAACTAGTGCACCTATACACCTGACAAGTGTATTGGGTGGTTGGGGACACAAGAGACTTCTTGTATCTTGATTGCAGGGTTGCTTGAGAGGGAATACCTTTGACCACTTCCTCCCTGAGTTCGATAAACCTTGGGTAATCCACTTAAGGGAAAACTTGCTGCTATTCTACAAACCTCTGCACTTGGAGGCCCAACAACTATCTACAAGAATAGAAGTGCGTAGACATCACATGTCCTTGGGCGACCATGCGAAGATGTCTCGATTCTCATGGAGGAAGTCGACGAGCGCGCCTTCCTATTTGCTGTCCAAGTTGGCACCAATGGTGACGAACTTGGTTGGGTCAGAGAGGTCGAGTAGAATCCTCTTTGTCTCCCTAGTCGGCTGGAAAGCTGCGTCCCCAGCCGGCTTCCTTCTAGCCGGCACTTCTTGCTGGGCCATGGCCACATTGCGCATGATCTCGTGCTTCTCTTCAGCTATGATGAGGGCCTCGACCAGCTTGGAGCCGGGTGAGGCGCAATCCATCGACCGCCTGAAGCAGCCGGCGACGGTGATCACGCCGTTTGGCCCCGGCATCTTCGTCTTGAGATACGCGTAGTAGGGGACGGCCATGAATTTGACGAAGCGGGGCGCCCGAGGAGAGCATGGTAGGAGCTCGACAAGTTTACCACCTCGAACCATACCAGCTCGCGCCGGAAGTTCTACCTGGCCCCGAAGATGACATCCTGCTGGATTTTACCCAGCGAAGCGCAAGCCGGCCCCGGCAGTACACCGTGGAATGTCGTGGTAGTTGGGCACAAGTCGCACTCACGGATGCCAAGCTTCTCCAGCGATGACCGGTAAAGCAGGTTGAGGCTGCTTCCCCCGTCGATGAGGACGTGCGAGAAATGACAGGTGCGCTCGTTGGACATGATGAGGGTGTCAAGCACCATGGCATAGCCCCCGGGATTCAGAAGCTGGTCCGTTTGATTCTCCCGGATCCAAGTGATGGGGGTCTCCGACCAGTTCAGGTACTGGGGGACTAGGGAGACGATGGCGGTGACCTCCTTAGAGCCCCGCCTGCGGGTGTGCTTGTCGTCCAGCTCGGTCTCGAAGATGTGATAGGCGGCGTGCGGCTGGGGGTAGCTATTATTGTTGTCGCCGCCGTTATCATCATTGCCGGCTCCCCTAACCAGCGGTGGGGGTCCACCGGGAAGGGGAGGGGGTAGCCTTTGCTGGTTGCCTTGGTCCTTTAGCTAGCGGGTCCAGCTGCAATTCCGGGTGGTGTGTGTAGCCAGTTTGAAGGGACTGCTACGCCACTTGCACAGGCCATCAAACATTTGGTCGATGGTGAGCTATGGCTTCTGCCTTCTCGTGTCGTTAGCCGGTGCGTCGGGCGCGCCCTCCATAGCATTGACCTGCTGCGTGTGGTAGCGAGGTTTCTGCTGTCCGGCTTGGCGGTACCCGTGGAACTGGTTGTTATTGTCGTGGCGCCTGGAGGATCCGGCTTCTCTAGCCGGATTGCTTGGTCGGTCGCGAGCCGGCTCCGAAGGATTTGGATGCCCGTCAGCACTCACCCAGAGAGGTTTCTTCATTGCGTCATTCGCCATGGCGTACTGGTCCGCAACCATCATGAGCTCTGCCATAGTTTTTGGCTCATCACACAGTAGCCGGTGGAGAAGCATGGTTCCTTCTCGGCACCCCTCAACGAAGAACTCGATATCCTGGCTCTCCAGGATGCCCTCGCATGTGTTGTGCAGCTCCATCCACCTAGTGAGGTACTCGCAGTCTGACTCACAGTCGCCCTGGACGCACAAGGCCAGGTCGGGCAGCCGGCCCGGACGCTTGTACAGGTCATTGAAGTTGCGGACGAACACCTTCTAAAAATCTAGCCAGGCATTGATGATGTTGGGCGCGAGGCTATTGAGCCATGTCTTCGCTGACCCGGTTAGCATGAGGGGGACGTAGCGCATAGATGTGTGCTTGTTCCCATGGGTGATGCCGACTACCGTGGCGTAGTCGGTCAGCCAATCTTCCTGCTTCATGCTGCTGTCATACTTGGGGGTATCCCTGGGCAGGGTGAACTTATCCGGAAACGGCTCCTTCCGGATGCGAGGTCTGAAACAAATCGGTCCGGTGGAATCTTCTTCTTCCGTGACGCGCGCTTGAGCGAGGAGCTCGATGCGGTCATGGGCATCCGGTCTGTTCGGGTTGGGCGCTCCTACCTGGCCAGAGAGATGGGAACCGGCAGGTCGTGGAGCTCCGGTTGGTGGAGGGTGAGGCGGTGGGTTGCTGTTCACCGTTTGCTCCTGGCGTAGCTGGCCCTTGTTGCCAAAGCTGCGGCGCTTGCTACGGGCCTTAGCCAGAGGGTATGACACATGCTGGGTCTTGCGGGGTGGGCCCTTTCTATTGTCGGGCGGCTTGCTTCCCCTGGAGCAGCTAGGGTCCTCGTGCATCTGCCGAATGGCATCAGCCTGGTCATCCGCAATCCGGAGGAGCTCCTGCACCCGGGTGTGCTGCCGGTCTTGCTCCTCGCCCTCCAAGTTGGGCAGTTCGTCTGCCGCGGATCGCGCCGGACGCAGGTTCTTGATGGGTGTGATGTAGGAGGGCCGGATAAGAGCAGGTGGCGGATCCGGCTCGCCATCCCTGTCCATCCTTCCGTCTAGCTCTCTGCCCCAGTGCCATACTTGTCCGCGCCGGCTCAGCTCCGCGATAGCCGGAGTGTGGCTGTGCACGCGGTCATACTCATCCTTGGTGATCTCGATCTGCTTCCTGGTCGTAGCCAGCTCCATGGCCTCCTCCAGGAGAAGCTGCCTCTCCATGGCGAAGTTGGCTTCCACCTCCTCTGGGTTGTCCCCGAGGTTAACCAGCATGAGGAGCCGGTCAATGGCCTCTTCCACCGGGTTTCTAGGACGCGGCGGAGCAGAAGTTCTGACCTCGTCCGCGCCCCGCTCCCGCGACTAGCGGTGCTGAGAGCTGGAGCTGGCCATCATCACTTCGACGACGCAGGGAGTGATGGACGCACCGCTGCCGAGGTGTAGCGGTTCCGTGACGGAGACGATCTCCCCAGGGAAATGCTTCGGCACGATGGCGACGTAGACGGGGAGGTCGCCGAAGAGCAGAATAGAGTTGTTTGCTGAAAACATGGATCTGGCGAAACACCAAGCATTGTTGATGACGCAGTCAAACTTGCCGAGCGTAAGCACTAGGCCGGAGGCCACACGCTCACCGTCTGAGGTGCGGGGTCCCGTGCGGAACGTGACTCCGGCCGAAGCCATCTAGCCCCACGGTGGGCACCAACTGTCGTTGTATTGGGAACGGCAGTACCTAAACAGGTTAGATAGAGGTATGGGGCTAGTAGGGAAGCTCTCAACAATGTCCACAGTCGGGATTGGATACGAGCAAGTGTAGCGAGACACAAGAAGTACACAAGTTCAGAGCTCTCGTGGGGAGGTCAAGCTCCTACTCCTGCTGATCTAACTATGAGTGGTATACGGGCTACAATCGCTCCTGGAGTTGTATCTTCTATCTACCTCCTTAAATGCAGTGAGACCAACCCTTTCTACGAGATCCTTGCATATCCTTATATAGGTAGAGAGGCAACAGTCTCACTGGCCAGTCCGGCTGGTGCGCCCCACAGGCGGGTCCCAGCCGGCTGGTCATCTACAGTATCTAGTACACTTACATCTCATCGAGGTACATGCGGTAGGGTCGTCGTGGGTACAGTGAACACCGTGCGAGCCTATCGTCAGCATCTGGCCACTATGCCCGCGTCACCCAGCAAAGTCTTTGGTATGGCCATATAGTTGCGGGTCTTGTCATCGTACCAGGGCGTATCACGCACTGTGCAGCACGTCGCTCTGTCCTCCTGATTGAGTCCGGCTACGCTGATGTAGCCGGTCCTGTGTCTTGTTGCTCCTCTTGGTTCCGGTTAACGTAAAGTAGCCGGTATGATTCGCTCGTATCTGGCTGCGCTCAGCCAGCCGGATGCGAACTAACTACCACCGTTCTTGTCCGGTTGTAGTATCTAGAGGTCATCACCCCGACAGAGGCGGAAAACCCGATGAACACAACTCTAATGCAAGGTTAACATACAAACACATGCCAAAACACACACTAATCGATTTGCTCCTGTTGATTTGAACAACCAATCCAATAGAATCCTTGGCGAGAGACCTTACAGTCGAATCACCATAGGAGAGATCGGCAAGCGGATGATAGAATCGAAATCAAGGATAGAGTATCAACACAGTAGATTCCCAAAGGGAAGAGACCAAGCACTACTAGAATCCTTAACAAGGAGAGACCAAACACTTGACGAGGGTCTGGACAACTTGGTGAAGGGAACCGACTCCTAGGCCTTGTACAACTCATAGATTTACTATAGAGAGGGGGTTCCCATCTAGGGTTTTGGACATGCCTCAAATCATCATCATCTCTAGGGTTTCAAGGAGGGAGTGGGGGCATATGTATAGGACAACCACAAGCTAGGGGTAAAATAGGCATAAACATGAAGTTTTAGGTGTTACATGGTCCAAGCCCATCGCGGCTCGCAGGCCTGTGTCATTCAGGCCAAAGACTCCGGTGTTGAACGGACGGAGACTCCGGTATTGAAGGGCCGGAGACTCTAGTCGGTCCAGACATTCTGGGCGAGAGCGAGCGGAGACTCTGGGTTCGGCAGAGTGGTCAGGTGAAGTCCGGCTCGAGTCCGGTTGGCCATAGACGGGCCACGCTCGGATTTGAGCGCATGGCGGCTGGACATTCTGGGGCGATGACAGTGGAGAGCCCGGTATGTGCAGGCCGGAAACTTCGGGTTCTTTGAGTGCTTCTTCCTTCTTCGCTTCCTGGACTATTGCTTGGGGGTCTTGGCTCTAGTTTCATCCTTGTCTCCTCCTTGTGGCATGGTCATGGTCCTAGTCATACAATAGGTACTTGTCTCAAGTAGGATCCCATTCACATGATAACCAATGGAAGGTAAGAGATGGAAGGAATTCACCTTTGTAGCAATGGTTGGTGTAGCATTATGTTGACCAATGGTGATTGCCATGTGTTGGGCTTCATCATCTCCCCCCAATTGAAAACTAGTTGACCTCGACGATGTTGTTTCATCATGCAAGGAGACATGTGTGTCCTTGGCCTTGAACTTGTTTATGTCTGGGTCTCTGGTGTTAAATGCTTGTTCAAAGTTGTTGGAGAGCTTGTAGAAAATCTTGACATCATGTTGTGATTGTAGATCTTATATCATGTTCCTTGGATGTGGTGGTCTATCTTAGGTACCTTGCAAAACCTATAACAAAGTGAGAGAATTGTAAGATGGATTATTAGTATGGGTCACACTAAAATCTCTCTTCTCACATTTGGTGGCATGTGATGTGGCACTCATGATTTTTTCCACTAATTTGGGGCTTGTGGCACTCACTCTCGTGATGGTGGTTCACTCTCTCACCACTCATCTCACAAGGGTCCTTACCTTACTTTATCTTGTCCACGGATGTCATGTTGTATGCAATAACCTATCTGTCGTAGGTTGTAGCACGAATGTTTTGTCGTTCCACTTGAAGGAGTATTGGTTAGTGCTACCATGATGTAGAGCTCCTCTATAGTATTGCCATGGTCTCCCATGTAGCATGTGACACCCGCAAATTGGCACGACATCACACTCGACGGTGTCCTCATATGGGCCAATCTTGAAGGAGATGTTGACCTTGGATGTTATCTTGAGTGCTCCATTGTCATCAAGCCATTTGACATGATAGGGGTGAGGATGCACTATGCATTGAAACTTGAGTTCCTCAAAAATTTCCGTACTTGCAAGGTTGTGGCAACTCCCTCCATACATTATCACCTTTATGGGCTTGCCATAAATTCCGGATTGAGTTTGGAAGATATTGAGGTGTTGATCCTCTCTTGTTATGGAGTTTGTTGTCAATACTTGATCTATGATGAGGGAGGGGCTTAGATCATGCTCGCATATAAGGGTGTCATTCCTCTTCAATTACAGCTTCCCTTGCCATTGCTCTTTGAGTCAAAGCTTCATATTCCTCTTCAGTCACGAAATAAGTTCCGTCAGTCTCATCCGTAAGCATTACTCTTGTGTTTGTGCACACATATGACTTGTGAACCTTCACTCCACACTTGAAGCAAGTAACTTGACTATCCGATGTCATGTTGGAGGAGGATGCTATCATGATTTTTGCTTGCTTGGACGATATTGGTGTTCGGTTTGTTGGCTTTGTTGAGGCATTTGCATTGATGAGTCAAAGTATGCCTTGGTATTCTCATAAGCATTCTATTTTTTCCAGACGCTTAGCTTTGGTATCTTGATGGAGGAGCTCGGTGAGGTTCTTGTATGGTTGGAAGTCAACAATTTTCCTTATTGGATGGCCCAAACCATTGAGGAACCTTGTTATAGTTTGCTCTTCGAGTTTTATCACATAGGCTCGCATCATAGTCTTCTCTATTTCCTTGTAGAACTCTTCAACTAACCTTGTGCCTTGCCTCAAATTTTGTAGCTTGTCGAAGAGATCTTGTCTATACGACTTGGGGATGAATATTTTGTACATCACTTCCTTCATCTCTGTCCAAGTCCTAATTGGTGGTTCTTCTTGCTTCTCACGATGCTTTTGATAATCTTCCCACCAAACATTGACATGGTCCTCAAATTCAAGGGATGTCATTGCAACTTTCCTCTCTTCAGAATAGTTGTGCACTCGGAAGATTTTATCAACCTTAAGATCCCAATCAATGTATGCATCAGCATCTTATTCTCCTTTGAACTTGGGCATAATGAATTTGAGCTTCGCAAATTTGCCATCCTCATGCTCACGGGGGTAGTTGTGGAATTCCTGTCTCATGCTTGCTTCACTTGGTCCGCGTGGTGGAGGAGGAGCTTGATGATTATCAAAGTATCTTCTACGCCTTTCCTCGAGATCATTTGCTTTCATTGGTAGTTTGATGACGATGATGGGATTGAGGATGACGGTTTTTGCTTCTAGCATGGCACACATCCTCATCATCATCACTTGTATCCCATTGCAGTTATTGATTGAGGTGATGTTGCGGATGATGGTCGTGGTGTGGGTGATGACGCTTATCATCCTAATGGTCTTCGACATGTCATGATTTCTCTTGTTGGGTTTGCACTTATATCATTGCTTGTTGCGGTGGGCGACCATGTCCTTCTTGTTATTCTGGTTTAGCATGATGATCATGGTGCAGATGATGCCTTGAATGGTGCGGCTGTTGAGCTTGTGGATCAACTGCCAGTTCACGGCGATGACGAGCTTGGTGTTTCCCATTATGGTGGTAGGGTTCTCCATCACAGAAGTGTGAGTGCGAAGACTTCCCATGACAACTTGAGGGGTGCAGATGAGATGAACTTGACGAGCTTGAACGATGTCCATGACGGTTGACGAGATTGGCAATGGCTTGGCGAAGAGCTTGGAATTGAGCGTGATGCTTCGCTTGATGTTGGCAATCACGGTAGTCGAACTCTCAAAATGTTTTAACAAGCCAGATGTCAAGCCTCTCAAATTGAGCATTGAATTCTTGGCATTGTGTCCATAAGTTTTGGCGCATGGTGAAACCATCTTGATTGTTGAAGTTTGCATCTCCGCTCTCTGCTTCCCCTAGACATGTTGTATAACCACAATCAGAAAGTAGGGTGATACTGGTGGAATGGTGATGACCCACAAGTATAGGGGGTGTATCGCAGTATTTTTGATAAGTAAGAGTGTCGAACCCAACGAGGAGCATAAGGTGCTGGCTAGTGGCTTGGAGCAGGAATTCTCTATAAATACTTAGCAAACAGATAAAAGACAATAAGAATAAATGCAGCAAGTGGCCCAATCCTTTATTCAGCAAAGGACAAGCCGGTTGTATTACTTAAGATGACCAAACGTTCTCGAGGATACATGGGAATACCGTCAAGTGCTTTCGCTTCATGTAATTGACTAATCTTCTTTAGTTTGCTAAGTGTTGTGTGGGTGAACCTGTGCTAATGTACCGACCTTCCTAGGACTAATACATACTTGTGATTATACCCCTTGCAAGCATCCGCAAGTACAAGAAAGTAATTAAGGTAGAGATCTAACCACAACTTTAAACTCTAAGACCCTGACGTCCCTTATGCAAAGGTTTCCTAACGGAGGTTCAGGTTTCTGTCACTCCAGCAACCCCTACGATTAATAGCCAAATACACAATGCATTCCCCTAGGCCCATATAGGTGAAGTGTCATGTAGTCGACGTTCACATGACACCACTAGAAGAAGTACACCACAACTTAAATATCAAACGATTGATTTTTTCTCAACACAATTCCACTACTAACAACATGACTTCTCCCATGTCCTGAAGAACAAAACGAACTACTCACAAGACATCATATGGATCATGATCAGAGATGAAATAATGATGTGTAACAATATGAATATAAAAATAATTCAACGGTTCACTCAATAGCATCGACTACAAGGAGTAATCAACACCGGGAAAGTTTCCCCTAAGAACTATGCAAGATTCAACCCAATTGTTACATCGGTATGGAGGTGGTGATGATGGTGCTGATGGAGTTGATGGTGGTGGTGATGATGATGATGGTGATCCCGATGAAGTCCAGCTTGATGGTGGTCTTGATGGCGATGATCTCCCCTCTCTGGGAACGAATTCCCCTGGCAGATTTTTGTCTGCCAGAGAGATCTTTCTCGCTCGGTGTTTTCTGCCCCACAGAGGCGGCGAAATCTTTCTGTGGTTGCTCCCCGAGTCTTAGGGTTTCGGGAGGATAATATACGCCATAGGGGAGAGGTTGTAGTGGACCAGGGCGGCCACACCACCTGGTGGCGCGACCTGGGGTGGCCCGCGCTAGGGCATGGTGTGGGCCCCATGTGGCCCATCTCCACTTCCCCTTCTGGATTCCTTCGTCTTCTAGAAAAATAGGATTTTCAATGTATTTTTCTGGATTTTCTGATCTTCGCGAATTTTTCCTCCAAACATCACCTTTTCTATCAGAATCCTGACTGTAGTGGTCCACGCTCCAAAAGTCATCAACCATGCAAAAACAGATGAAATAACATAATTATCACCTCTTAATATGAAATATATCAATGAATAACAGTAAATTATGATATAGAATAGTGATGCAAAATGGACGTATCAAATGGTATGTGCTACCTTGCCTCACCGAGTCAAAAATACGAAAAGTTGTTCTAACTGAGAGCAAGTCAAGTAGCGATACACAAGACACAGACACACACACAAAGGCCTATGGTGAAAGGTTAGCAAGGTGTATAGAAAATAGAACAACCAAACTAAAAGGTTATTGTCAAAAGTGGGTGAAGTCCAACAAAAACGAAGTTAAAGGAAAAGGTCAAAAGGGATGACGAGAACCTGCGACTATACACACATGGTGGAGACTAATGTGGCTAGCATGACCATGAAAAATGAGCACAAACAAAATTGGTCCTATCAAAGACTAATGCTCGGTGTCGTTCTGACACTACGAGAGACCGTAGCCCGTTTGCACAAAGATTGAGAAGCAACGGATTTGCATGCTTGCCATGCTGCTTCTCGCACTCTTTCTTACAAGCTTTGGACTCTCTTTTGAATTGGTATCTTTCTCTTTTTCTTTTGCTTTAAATCTTTTTTTTGATATTCTCTTTTCTTTCTATGCTATAGAGTCAACTTTTTCTATTGTCTATACACTATGACTGACCAGGGGTGACCTCGGCAATACCCATAGTTATGGACTTGGGTTTTCGGAAGAGATGAGCGCTGGTGATTTCGACTGTTTAACAGACAAACAAGGGAGGCGATTTATCCAGGTTCAGGTCCTCATAGAGGAAACCCTACTTACTACTTGTCTGCTCGTATTATCAATGGAGAGTAAAAACTCGTTGAGTCGACTAGATGCAATCGCGCCGAGAGATAAAGAGATCTGTTTATATGATGTATATTGTCTAGATCTATTGTCGGGTGCACCAGTGTCCTCCTCGTTTGACCCTCCTAGGCTTTATATATGAGCATGCTAGGTCTCAGGTGACAATACAAGTAAGTTACAAGTAGTTCATATCTAGTCTAGTTTTGGTCGTTCCTTGTCTTGTATCCTTGGAGTTGATGTCCTTATAGGCTTTGTATCATCCAACTGGGCTTTATGGATCTTGATGAATCTTCGAGTGAGGCTTTCGTTGGACTGCACCATACATCTTCGAGTCAGCGCAGCCCCCCATTGTAGAATTGACATGGCTGACAGGGTGGCGCGATGGACATGGAGTCGATGCAGTAGCAGGTTGGTGGAGCCCCCTGGTGTAGTGTAAACACGGTTGACGGGGTCGATGCGGTGGCGAATCTTCGGGTCTTTATCATCTAGAGTCGATGCGATGCAGCTGAAACGGCGAGTCGAGCGCACGCCAGTATGTCGACGATTGTCGTTCCATCTATTGCACTTTACAACTTGATTCTCCTCGTACATGTATACATGAATTCATGAGATGGAAAAATTAGTAGGCAAAATATAATAATGAGAATAAAATTGAGTAGACAGATTTTGTTGCATGCTACTCTTCGTGTCTAGCTTTTTTAATCCAACGTTTTGAACGTGTAGTGCTTTTTTAAATTTGGATTGAAATTCCCTTGCAAAGCTAGTTTGCAGTTCCTCCGTCTCAGCTGTGCCGGACTGTTGCAAAACTGTCGCCTACTCGTAGCCGAATAGAGACGATTTGGGGAAGCACTCGTAATCGATCTGTATTCCGGGGAGCACCCGTAATTGACCTGTAGGACTTGAGCTGCTATACATGAGGTCGAACATTGACCCGATCGCCTGACTGCTGTAAGGCACTCACCAATTCCGAACCGGTTTCTTATTCTCTTTCTTGATTCTTGGATTTCCTACAGCGCGTCCATACAAAAGGCCACGGTTAGTCCACTTGGTCGAGGCTAGCACTCAGCCTATCTTCTGAATGTTCATGCGTTCACAATCCAACTAAAAGAAGAGTCCACTCCATTCCAAAAGCTCGGACTGAAGGGAGGAAATAATCTTTCCCTTATAACGTGGGTGTGGTCTCCTTCCGTAGACGAGGTGAGACTAAATTTCATGTAGCCTTACCAGTCAACAGCAGGCTAACAGCCACAGCCTTCCCGAAATTCAAGGAACATTACCAACACTTTTATCTGAGGTTACAAGGACCCATCGGGAGCTTTGCATGTCATATGCGACTTGACAGTTGATCAATTTTTCAGATCAAAGAGTGATTCAACTTGGCATCTTGCTTTGCTTTTCCTTATATATATATTGTTACCGCTTGCATGGGAACTTGGTGCAGGGACGTGCCGCAGCATTGGCCTTGGTCAAGCGACAGGATAGGCGGCATCGATTGTTTCTCCGCATGAAATCGCGCACGCGTTGAGCAAAGAGATGTCGAGACGACCCGCCTAAACAACTCGGATTTGTCTCGCCAGTGGAGCCGACGGAACACGTCGATGTTGCGGTTGGTGCTGAAATTGCAGCCGACGGACCTGAACAGGTCGGATCCGAAAGGCGAAGAGTACCCCACGAATCGATGGGAAAGTTGAAACTTCCGATCGCCAGGTCTATCTCCCGGTCAAGGTTGTCGAAGGCCGGAAGAAGGGTAGATGGGTGTGGAATAAAATCGACGGAGCCAGAACGGATCTAACCGCCCCCGACCCGTGAGTCATTGCTTTGTTGAAGAGGAAGCCGCCGAATCCATAGATCCAGCACTCATATTTCCCATAGACGGCGACAATTGGTGCGGGATGACCTCGGTAATATCCATAGTTATGGACTTGGGTTTTATATATAGATTAGCGCTAGTGATTTTGTCGGCTTAATAGACAAACAAGGGAGGCGATTTACCCAGGTTCAGGCCCTCTTAGAGGAAACCCTACTTCCTGCTTGTCTGCTCGTATTATTAATGGAGAGTACAAACTCGTTGAGTCGACTAGATGCGATCTCGCCAAGAGATAGAGAGATGTGTGTATCTGATGTTTATTGTCTAAATCTATTATCGGGTGTAGCGATGTCTTTCTTGTTGGATCCTCCTAGCGTTTATATACGCGTAAGCTAGGTCTCAGGTGCCACTACGAGTAGGTTACAAGTTATAGTTCGTATCTAGCCTAGTTTTGGACTTTTCTTGTCTTGTATGCTTGGAGTTCGTGTCCTTATAGGCTTCGTATCAGCCAAACTATCATGGGCTTCATGAATCTTGATGAATCTTTGAGTGAGCCTTCCATTGGGCCGCACCATACATATCAATAGTGGGCACCCGAAGGACCATGCCCATATCAATGACTATGCAGGAGTAAGTACACAATGCTTCAACAACCACAAGACGAGCTACTCTTGATAGGTTAGGTAACACACAAAGGAAAAAAGGGGGTAAATAATGATGGTGCAAGTTATACCTTGTGGTGATGTCGTACTTGCAACCTTAGTTGGAGGGATGGTTCGAGTTTCGTGGTGTCGATGTCGTGCACAAGGCGTTGTTGTGGAAGCTTTGTTAGATGGAAACATGCACACGAAACAAAAACACACAAAGGAAATCAGTCACAAAGGAAAAAGAGGTTAAAATTTGGTACATGGCCAGACACTCTGGGGTTCGTTGTAGTATCCTAATTGTCTAACATTATATGCTACTTGGTTTACTATATATATTGCTACTTTCTATATATCATTATCGCATCATCATTATATCATGCTCATGTCACCATGTCATAATGTATTTGAGCATCATATATAACCCTTTTTATTTGGTTCTTCCCTCATAATGCATTTGCCTTATTAATTATAGGTGCTTTTTGATAAATTGTATTTTCTTCTTGATATATTGCTTCATGCCCAAGTTGAGTTGGGGGCATATCTATTCTAATTCCACCACCTCAAATATTATGAGCAATTGCATGTTTCTTGGGTATTTTAATTCTAGCTCACATGTTGGGGTGGATCCAATTCTATTCTACATGCTTCCATACTTGCTACTATGTTGTTTTCACAGTGTGGATATGGGAGCCTACATGTCCACCTTTGCATGCTATGTAGTGTATGATCTTTATTTTTCTTCTTTAGATGGTTTTGTGGAATTATGGGCGTATTTGAATTATGGTGAATGCATGAGACACTAGTGGTACACACACTAGCAAAGATCCATCTACATTCAACCATACCCATCATTTTATATCAGCCATGTAAAGAGAGAGTTTCCTTAAATCTTTTGGGAATAATAAATGGGGAGGCTTGCATCATTCAAATGCTCATGTGATCTAGTTGTTTTTACTATCTAGAAGAAGCATTTATTGCATGCATGTCCCATGCAAACTATGCTCATTCTTTTTCCCTATTTTTTCCATTTGAATTCTTGCTTGATTTTTTAATGGATTTGATCACATCAAATCAAACAAAATAAAAGGTGAATAAATCTAACCTAGGCATCCATCCAACCTAACCATCCATCTAACCTAAACCCCATCTACGCCAACCCTCTCAAACGTGGGCATGAACACACCATGTGTGTGCGGACACCTCCATATCCCTCCCTCCTTGCCTTGAGGCTCAAGAAGGGCAAGACTAGCACTACCCCAGCTTTATCCCTCCTCCCTAGTCCCTCCCTTTGCTTCTTTCATCTAGGAACAAGAGAGAGAGAAGACCCAACCCTAGCTGAGTGCACCCTTCTCCCGTTTGCAAAAGTGAGACCACCCATGTGCTCCTCCCCTCTCTTCTTTACTTTTCCTTCATGCCACCACCACCCAGCTACCCAGATCACCAGATCGAGATTTAGTAGGTACCCAGACCTCCCTCTCCTTCCACCTCCAGCTAGCAACATTTCCATGGCGCCACTCAAACCCTAGCTTCGGCCTTCCTCTTCGACCTCAACATCCTGCAATGCTCCAAGCGCGTCCACCAACTCTAGCGGGACCCTCTACCTCCTCTTCGTCGTCCTGGACCGTAGCAGCTCTAGGAGCCATGCTGGAGACGTCGATGCCATGAACTACGACATCGAAGCTCCATGCCCACGAGCCCTGCAACCGATATCATCCTCTCTAGCAAGCGCTGCTCTCTTAGAAGCGCTTGGGTGAGGTCCTCTACCCCTCTTTCTTGGTCCCATGCATCTTGTTATCGTGTCGCCGGAGTTCCAACCATCAAACTCCATATGTGCGCCACCGCGGGAGCAACATCTCGTCGTAGTTCTCCTCACCACCAGCCTCCCCCTCACTGACCTGCCTGGATCCACCTAGCCATTGCCTTGCCGGGCCGCTTGCCATGTAACTACCTCGGTGAATTGCGCTCTTAGTTAATGCCTGGATGAACGAAAATGGTTAAAATAGTACGGTGGGGCCCAGGGCCACTCACGGTAGACCTTTCGGCCGTCCTAACCACTTTCAGTCAACGGGACAAGAACGAGCGGCGTAATCGGCAGGCGAAGGGATCAACTACATACACAAATGAGTATGTATGCAAGCCACATACAACAGTACATCAGAGCCATTCCATCTAAAAGAAATAGAAATATTGCAACGCCATACGGCAAGATCCAAATATCCTAGATAGATATAATAATTTAGGATAGCTCCTCATACATCACACATCAGAGTATCAGGCGGAAGCGGAAAACAAGATCCGAGCACGGATAAGAAGCAAATTGGCATAAGATGCCCCATAAATAAACACATCCCGCCCACAGATCACACGGATCCCCGTTCCCGGAATCTCTACACCAAATGATCGTTGCCAACATCATCTGTCTCCTCCACCCAGTATCCATCTTGCGGGTACACCTGTTCATCTGAATCAAACAATTTATCGTGTGAGACCCTAGGGGTACTCAGCAAGTCTTTATGCCACTAAAGGGGACACAACCTGGGGTGACGCAATTGCAGCAAAAGATAATACCTAACAATTCTATAGAGTCTCGCTAACCTTCCGCCTAACCAATGATAGACGGAAGTCCGCGAATTAAGAACAACAGTTATGACAGTATAATTAACAGATCCATCCTCCTCCTCGCTTACCAACGAGGAAGCGGACGAACAACCCCCATCATCCGTTGGCAGTTTTTATTAACCATTCCATGAGTATTGCACTATTTACTAGTCAAGTACTTAGTCAATTTAAAAGCGGTACTTTAGTTATACTTGTCTATGATCGAGAAACTGTGCTCCAAGTCGTCCATAACCGCGGACACGGCTTTCAGAAAGATTTACCCTGCAGGGGTGCACGAATAGCAACACACACTCGATCAACCTCGGAAAAACCAAATCAAAACCCAACGAGGCATTCACGACAAAGCAATCACAGGATTCAGAAATATTTCAGGGGGCCACCCCATTAAGCTACCCGCAACGAAGTTGGCCGGCTCCGAGATGGACCCAAGGTTTGTGTGGACGGCGGTAAACGACTGGGAACCCGAAAATGAGACTGGGCTTGTCGATACAGCGAAAACGTGTCACGATCCAAAACAGTACAGGTGCTCCTCGCACAATCTTAAATAAAACAGTAACATGGCATAAGTACCGGATAGTAATAAAACCCCAGACTAATTGTGGCCCCAAGAAATAAGAATGAATCAAGCTCTGGCTCAGGGGGGTCCATAGGCCTCCCGGATGTGGATAGTGCGAATAGTCAAGGAACAGGAATCAAGTACTCGGGGTCCTACGGGACACAAGTGAGCATGAAAAACCAAATAGCAGATATTGCTCACCGGTGTCTCTTTCATTAGTTATCCCATTACTACTCAAGTTATGTTGTTTAGGTACCTCGTTATCCATCAGACGCGCACATACCCTACTCATGCTTTTCTATGACTCGCATGGCTCAAACAACTCCTGTAGTAATGGGTCATGGGACCGGAACAGGCTTAATGTGGTTTAAAAGTAAGGCTATGCAGTACTTGGGATTCAATTTAATGCAATTGCGAATCAATGATGCAAGAATAAGATAGAGGCAATAGGTACTGTATGTATGCAAGCATGTGGTATTGCTTGCCTGGCAGCTCAGTTGAAGCGAGAGATGGATCTGGGTAATACTCCTGTGATTCCTGGTAAACCTCCTGTTGGGTGTCTATTCGAAGAAGAACCAAACAAACAAGGGCCAATGCAACAAGCAACCAAGCATGCCATAATGAATGATGCACAATTTACATGGCATTGAAGTAGCATGGCAAAGGTGAGGTGTGGATACAAGAAATAAAGCACTTTAATATTTAGTTGCCCAAGTTTTATTGTCATAAACAGTTCAGATTTTAAATGACAACATGATGCATGCTTCAATTCAGAACAAGGATTGCATAAATAGAACGGGCTCGTCGCGCTGATCGATTTAGACATATTATTTGTCAAATTTGGAGTTATAAAACAAAAGTTATTAATTAAATAAGGAAAAGGGCATTTTCTTGTAATTTTGATCAACTCGAAATTTAAAGTGTGCAAAATATATTTTGGAGGGCATAATTGAATTCCTCACATTTTTCTGATTCCAAAACATATATTAGTTGTGTTATTTGGATTTGTATTTTAAAAATTATTTGAATCTGAAAAGAATTTGAATTTAAATTAATTTGAAAAAGAATTTGAATAAAACAGACACAGGCAAAACTTTCCGCACCACAGGCAATTCTACCCACAGTCACTGACGAGTGGGGACACAACGGACTAGGCCACACGCGCGTGAAAACGCGTTTTGCACGCGGACTGGGCTAGCCCACAGCGACTGACAGGCGGGACCAGCGGCGGAAGGCCCACGTGCCAACGATGCGGGAGACAGGGGCTGACAGGTGGGGCTGCGGCTGGAGCGCGGGTTGCGAACAGGAAAAGTCGGGGGGTTTTCTGCAAACGCGCGGGCGTGGCTGACTGGTGGGGCCGAAAGGAGCGCGGGTTGCAGTAATTAAAAAGGGGAGGGGCTTTTTGCAAATCGACCACGCGCCCGTACTGTTTATCGTCTTCGCGCGTCTGGCGGCAGGTGGGAGCGCGGCGCGGAGCGGGGATTCGATCCCGGGCCGCGGGAGCGCGCGCTGAGCGGGCTGACCGGTGCGGTGGTGCTAGGGGAGCTGTTAGGAGGGGGTTCGGGTGCTAGGTAAGCGAGCTGCTGCGCGGAAAACTGGCAGACGGCGGCGAACTCTGGCGCACTGAGAGCGTTCGACCAAACGCACGGCGAGGCTAGAGCGGTACGACGAAGCGGAGGTTGTCAGGGAGGAAGGGATGCTCACCGCGGTTTGCCTGGTGGGGTCGGATCGGGAAGGAGCGCGGTGGTTCGTCGACGATGCTGACGCTCCGCGGCTAGGGTTTCGGAGGACGGCGAGGTTCTGGCGGCGCTGGGGAGCTCCTCGTCCACGTCGGCGCGTACAGGGAGCAGCAGGGGGTTCCTCTCGGTCGCCCAGGACACCTCCACGTCGAGCTGCTCGGCTGGATCGTCGGGGCGAGGTAGTGCTGGCGGCGAACGGCGGCAGGTGGTTGTCGTCGGGGAGGAAGAAGGAGGAGAGGAGGGGCGACTCGGCCAGATCTAGGGAGGCCAGAGAGGCGTGGGGAGGAAGGAAAAGGTAGGGAGAGAGGGAGGAGAGCAGCTGGGGCACGGCAGGGATAAGGTGGCTCGGGTGCCACCTTTTTCCATCTCCTCCTCGAGCACGTGCTCGGCCGGCTGGAGGGGGGCCTGGGGCTGCAGGGGGGCTGCCAGGAGGGACCGCAGGTAGAAGGTTGGAGGGGACCCTCGGTCAGGGAGAGAGAAGGGAGGGAGGGGTAGCTAGGCTAGGTAGATGGGGCATGGCTCGGGTTAGGGTTTGGAGCTAGGGCTAGGGAGAGCCAAGGTGGCTGGGTGGGCCAGGGAGAGAGAGGGGAGATGGTGGCCCACATGTAGAGAGAGGAAGATGAGAGGGGTGTGGTTAGGGTTTAGGAGAAGAAGAAAGAGAGAGGAAAGAGTTAGGTTAGGTTTTTATGAAGTATTTATGTTTTAATTTGATTATGAGGCCAATCCAAGGAGAAGCATAAGACTTGATCTTGCTTGAGAAAATGGGAAAAAGAAACAAGAAAGAAAGAGGAAGAAAAGAATGGTGGAAAAAGGCTCATATGATCATATATGTAGAAAAGAATAAAATAAAGGAAAAGAAAGGAATGTGGATAAGACCATCCCAAGTGGAGCATGGTGGAGGCTAGAATGATCATGAGGTGGAGGTGAAAAGAATTCTAAGAGAAAGAAAAAGAAAAGAATTATGGGGTAAGCCTCATATGGTTCATGCATGGAGAATAAAATAAGAAGATAAAGAGAGGGGTGAGACTATGAGGAGGGAGTAATGGTGGTAGATGTTTCCCCGAGATAAGATCCACTAAAACAAAAGAAAACCCAATGAGGTGGAGGTGGTGTAGAGCTTGCATGGCCCATGCACAAATAATAATGCCATTATTTATTTTGTGACAACAATAATAATATGATGGCATTATTCTTATGCATTTCCAAAAATGGAGAAAAACCAAGCACAAGAATTTAGAAGATTGATCCACCCCAACTACATGAGCTAGAATTAAAATGTCACAAGAAAAAGAATTACAAGCTCATGGTGAAGGGATGGTGGAATTATAAAGTGGTAGAAAGAAAGGTGGTGGAATGGAATAAAAGATATGCCCCCAACTCAACTTGGGCATTTAAACAATATATCAATAACCAAATACAATATCAAGAGGCAAATACAATTAATAGTGCATGTGAGAGAAGAACCAAAAGAAAAAGGAGTTTTTATATGATGCTCAAATGCAAGGTGGCATGATGACATGAGCATGATATAATTATGATGCAATAATAATATCTATGAAGTAGCCAATATCTTACTAGGACAAGTAGCATTACAATTGTTAGACAATTGGGGTGCTACAACTCTCCCCCACTAAATAGGAATCTCGCCCCGAGATTCTAGGAAGAAAAAGACTCAAAGAGGGTAGGATACTTGGCACGGAGCTCATCTTCACGTTCCCAGGTTGCTTCATCAACGGAATGGTGCGACCACTGCACCTTACAGAACTTGATGGACTTGTTGCGAGTCCTTCTTTCTGCGACTTCAAGAATTTTTGTGGGGTGTTCTTGATAAGATAGATCTTCTTGGAGATTGATGAGTTCATGGTCCACGGTCCTGCCGGGATCCTTGAAGCACTTCTTGAGTTGAGAGATGTGAAAAACATCATGGACTTTGAGTTGTTCAGGGAGCTCAAGAGCATAAGCAACTTCTCCTCTTCTTCCACGAATTTTGAAAGGGCCGATGTATCTAGTAGCTAGCTTTCCTTTGATACCAAAACGGTGCGTGCCTCTCATGGGAGTGACACGAAGGTAAACGAGATCACCAGGGACATACTCCATGTCCGTGTGCTTCCTGTCATAATTGCTCTTCTGGCGACTTTGAGCAATCTTCAGATTTTCAAGAATGATATGAACTTTCTCCTCCGCTTGAGTTACAATGTCGGGACCAAACAATATTCTTTCACCTGCGCCCGACCAACCAATCGGAGTTCTGCACTTGCGACCATAGAGAGCCTCAAATGGTGCCATCTTTAGACTTTTCTGGAAACTATTGTTGTAAGAGAATTCAGCATAAGGAAGACATTCTTCCCACTTCATGCCGAAAGAGATAACGCAAGCACGGAGCATATCTTCCAGAATCTGATTGATCCTTTCAACTTGTCCTTGCGACTGAGGGTGGTAAGCTGTGCTGAAGTTTAACTTTGTTCCCAAAGCATTTTGGAAACTTCCCCAGAATTTGGAAGTGAAGATGCTTCCACGGTCTGAACTGATCTCAAGAGGAACTCCATACAGAGAGACAATTCTGTTGATATAGAGCTCAGCCAACTGAATTGCAGAAATTGTTTCCTTGACTGGAAAGAAGTGAGCTACTTTGGAAAGCCTGTCAATGACAACAAAGATTGCATTGTTGCCTTTCTGCGACCTTGGAAAACCAGTGATGAAGTCCATCTCTACTTTCTCCCATTTCCATTCCGGAGGCTTCAATGGCTGTAGAAGACCGGAAGGTTTCTGATGGACAGCTTTAACTCTACGACAGACATCGCACTCCGAGACATACTTGGCACAATATCGTTTCAAACCAGGCCAGCAATATTGTGTTTTCAAGTCCATGTACATCTTAGTGCTGCCAGGGTGGATAGAAAGAACAGAATCATGCGCCTCCTTGAGAACTTGCTCCCTTAAACCCGGGTAGTTCGGAACAAACATCCGGTGTTCAAAGAAAAGAGTGCCCTGGTAATCTATGTGAAAAGACTCATACTTCGGAAGCTGAATGTTGGAGATGATCTTTTTAGTGTAAGGATCCCCAAGCTGAATGGAACGGACCTTTTCTTCCAAGAGAGGTGTTGCTAGAAGGTTCAGAAGATAACCTTGATCCACAATTTCAAGGTTGAGCTTGCGGAATTCCTCGCACAAGAGAGGCTGTTGTTCTTCCACCATGAGGTTGTTGACATAAGATTTTCGGCTGAGAGCATCTGCCATGACATTAGCTTTGCCCGGGGTGTAGTTGATGGTCAAATCGAAATCATTGATTGTTTCGATCCACCTCCTCTGACGAAGGTTGAGATCAAGCTGTGTGAAGATATACTTCAGACTCTTGTGATCAGAAAAGATCTCACAACGGTTGCCCAGCAAGTAATGCCTCCATACTTTCAAAGCAAAGACAACTGCTGCGAGTTCGAGGTCATGTGTAGGATAATTGATCTCATGCGTCTTCAACTGACGAGATGCATAAGCAACAACTTGCTTTTCTTGCATAAGGACCGCACCCAATCCTTGCAATGAAGCATCACAGAAAATCTGGAAAGGCTTTGATGTATCTGGAGGAACTAAGACTAGTGTGGAAGTGAGCTTCTCTTCGAGTGTTTCAAAGCTTCCTTGACATGCAGGAGTCCAAAGATATTTCTTGCCTTTCTTGAGGAGATCGGTAAGAGGCTTCGCAATTTTTGAGAAGTTTTGAACGAATCGACGACAGTAACTGGCCAAACCAAGGAAACTTCTGACTTCTTTGACATTTATGGGTGGAAGCCAGTCCATAATTGTCTTAATAGTTTCTGGGTTGACGGCAATGCCCTTGGCAGAGATGACGTGACCACGGTAGGTGACTTCAGGTAGCCAGAATTCACACTTGGAGAACTTTGCATATAGGCGGTTCTCACGAAGCTTGTTTAGGACACATCGAAGGTGTTCTTCATGTTCTTCTTTTGACTTAGAATAGACTAGAATGTCATCCAGATAGACCACAACGAACTTATCAAGATACTCCATGAAAACCGAGTTCATAAGCCTCGAGAAGGTGGCAGGTGCATTGGTTAGACCGAAAGACATAACCGTGTACTCATACAGGCCATAACGAGTGGTGAAAGCTGTTTTGGGAACATCTTCCTTGCGGATCTTGATTTGATGATAACCACTTCTCAAATCAAGCTTTGAGAATACCACAGCTCCGGCTAGCTGATCGAAGAGATCATTAATCCGCGGAAGGGGATATTTATTCTTGATTGTTTTAGCATTGAGTGCCCGATAGTCAACACAAAGTCTATCAGTCTTGTCTCGCTTCTTCACAAAGATGGTTGGGCTACCCCAAGAAGAAGTACTATGCTGAATGAAACCCAACTTCTCTTGTTCATCCAACTGACGCTTAAGTTCAGCCAACTCAGCAGGACCCATTTTATAAGGCCGCTTGGAAATAGGAGCGGTGCCAGGTTCAAGTTCAATCACAAACTCAACCTCACGATCCGGAGGCATACCTGGCAACTCTTCAGGAAAGACATCTGGAAACTCACAAACTATAGGAACACTCTGAATACCTTCCATAGCATCATCATTCAGAGCTGCCAAAGAATAAAGCTGAATTGCAGGAGTCAGACTTGGAGAATAGACTATATGGCCTTCAGGAATTTTCAGAGAAACCGAACGTTCAGCACAATCAATCACAGCTGCATTTGCTGTCAACCAATCCATGCCCAAGATAACATCAATATCAGAATAGCCCAGAATAATTAAGGAGGCCGGAAATGAAGAACCACCAATCTCAATTTGATTGCCATGGCTGATATGAGCAACCCTCATGTGTGACCCAGGAGATTGTACCACAAGACGGTGTAATAAAGGAACCATAGCCAGATCTTGCTCATGAGAAAACTTGTGAGAAACAAAAGAATGCGAAGCACCAGAATCAAACAAAACTCGTGCAGGAACTGAGTTAACAGGAAGCATACCCATGACAACTCCAGGAGCATGCTCAGCTTGAGCGGCGTTGACACAGTTAGCACGAGCAACCGTAGACCCAGGCTTAGTGTTGATGTTGAGAGCCCGAGGTGGAGGTGCACGAATCATAGGAGCACTTGCCACAGGTCTTGGAGGTGGTGGTGGAAGAACTTTGTTGTTCAATGGACAATTCCATTGCTGATGGCCAGTGTTTCCACAAGTATAGCAAGCACCAGGTGGACGTGGAGCAACGTAGCCAGGGACTCCGCCAGGCGCTCCAGGGTAGTTGTGGTTGTAGCCCCTGGGAGCCGCAGTGAAGGAGTTTGGTGGCCTTGGTGCGTAGCTTGAAGGTCTTGGTGGAGCAGGGAGCGACGGTGGGGTGTTAGGAACCCAGACACGACGCTTAGAAGGAGCTGTCATAGCAGAAGAGCTTGCTGTATCACGGCTGTGTTTCTTTGACTCCTCAAACACTTGCCTACTTGCTTCTTCCTGCAGAGCTGTGTGTTGAAGTTCCAGGAAAGATGCTGGCCTTGCATGAGTGATTGCATATTTGATGGAAGCATTGAGGCCTTGCCGAAACCTCTTTTGCTTCTTCTTGTCATCAGAGATCTCATCGCCACCATAACGAGACAGGTTCATGAAGTTTCTGAAGTAGGTGTTGACATTGTCAGTGCCCCGCTTGAGGTTGAGAAACACTTCCTTCATCCTTTCCATGACAATTTCTGACAGATATTGCTCTTTGAAAGCAGCAGTGAATCGCTCCCAAGTAGGCTGAAAACCAGAAAGATCTGCCTTGAGATAATTTTCCCACCAGAGAGCTGCATCTCCCTTCAGAAGGTGAGTAACACACTTGACCCATTCTTGCTCGGGAACATCCGCAGTCATCAGCAACCTTGACACTTCACGAAGCCAATCATCCGCATCAAGTGGCTGATCAGACACCTCAAATTGACGTGGGTTGAACTTGAGAAAACTCTTGATGTCTCCTCGCTTGGGAGGTGGAGGTAGCGGAGCAAACTCATTCCTCCTCACACTTTCCTCGAAGCGCTGCTGGTTCTGCTGCATAGTGCCCAAAGCATTTGCAATACTTGCCAAAGCGGCCCCAAATTCAGGTGGTATATCCTCCTCAGAACGGCGTGGTGGTGCCATCCTGTGATTGATATAAAACACAAGTCAGTACTATAATGGAGAATGATAATAATCCAAAATAGTACCAAAATGGAATTAATCAAGATTAAAGAATGCAATTCACTGAGGTGATATTAAAATATCAACAAAATTCAAGGCAACTAGAAGATATAAAGCATAACGCACACGACTGAACAAGGAGTGTGGTACACAAACTAACAAAGAAAAATTTTCCCCAAATTTTGGCATTAAAATACCACTATATGCGCAAAACCACTTAACGAATCAAGATTAGTAACTCTACTAGTTCAATATACAAAAGCAAATGACAAAAGTAGTGGTATGGTCGCGACTCCATCCCGCACTCAAATCATTACTCCGCACATGAATCAGTAAAACACATATCCCAACAACTTCTTCTTAAGGTGAACCTAAAGATTGGTAACTACGGAAAAGAACACCCCAACAAGATAACATCGGATAACAAAGGGTAAGATAGATCGCATCTGTGTACAATGAATCAGAATAGATCGCGTCGGTTTACAAAGGGCTGTCGGTAGGGAATGTACCAACAGTTGATAACCAAAAGGCAGATAGTGATAACATTTGGATGCAACAGATAGACAAGGAATTCACACACACACACACACAAACATAACCTATGGTAGTACGGAACCCAGAACACGTGAATCCTAGTTCGAAGTTTAGAAGAGGATTGAAAACGTTACACTTCCTTACCAGAAAAGGGTGGGTGGGTGGGTAAGAAGAAAAATGGAAGCAATCTTACTCTCACGTTTGTTTTTCCCTAGTATACATAACTACCAAAATATTTGCTAGACTGACAACGACCATTTTGGGCTGAGACCATGAAGGGCGGGATGGCTCTGATACCAATTGTAACTACCTCGGTGAATTACGCTCTTAGTTAATGCCTGGATGAACGAAAATGGTTAAAATAGTACGGTGGGGCCCAGGGCCACTCACGGTAGACCTTTCGGCCGTCCTAACCACTTTCAGTCAACGGGACAAGAACGAGCGGCGTAATCGGCAGGCGAAGGGATCAACTACATACACAAATGAGTATGTATGCAAGCCACATACAACAGTACATCAGAGCCATTCCATCTAAAAGAAATAGAAATATTGCAATGCCATACGGCAAGATCCAAATATCCTAGATAGATATAATAATTTAGGATAGCTCCTCATACATCACACATCAGAGTATCAGGCGGAAGCGGAAAACAAGATCCGAGTACGGATAAGAAGCAAATTGGCATAAGATGCCCCATAAATAAACACATCCCGCCCACAGATCACACGGATCCCCGTTCCCGGAATCTCTACACCAAATGATCGTTGCCAACATCATCTGTCTCCTCCACCCAGTATCCATCTTGCGGGTACACCTGTTCATCTGAATCAAACAATTTATCGTGTGAGACCCTAGGGGTACTCAGCAAGTCTTTATGCCACTAAAGGGGACACAACCTGGGGTGACGCAATTGCAGCAAAAGATAATACCTAACAATTCTATAGAGTCTCGCTAACCTTCCGCCTAACCAATGATAGACGGAAGTCCGCGAATTAAGAACAACAGTTATGACAGTATAATTAACAGATCCATCCTCCTCCTCGCTTACCAACGAGGAAGCGGACGAACAACCCCCATCATCCGTTGGCAGTTTTTATTAACCATTCCATGAGTATTGCACTATTTACTAGTCAAGTACTTAGTCAATTTAAAAGCGGTACTTTAGTTATACTTGTCTATGATCGAGAAACTGTGCTCCAAGTCGTCCATAACCGCGGACACGGCTTTCAGAAAGATTTACCCTGCAGGGGTGCACGAATAGCAACACACACTCGATCAACCTCGGAAAAAACCAAATCAAAACCCAACGAGGCATTCACGACAAAGCAATCACAGGATTCAGAAATATTTCAGGGGGCCACCCCATTAAGCTACCCGCAACGAAGTTTGGCCGGCTCCGAGACGGACCCAAGGTTTGTGTGGACGGCGGTAAACGACTGGGAACCCAAAAATGAGACTGGGCTTGTCGATACAAGCGAAAACGTGTCACGATCCAAAACAGTACAGGTGCTCCTCGCACAATCTTAAATAAAACAGTAACATGGCATAAGTACCCGGATAGTAATAAAACCCCAAACTAATTGTGGCCCCAAGAAATAAGAATGAATCAAGCTCTGGCTCAGGGGGGTCCATAGGCCTCCCGGATGTGGATAGTGCGAATAGTCAAGGAACAGGAATCAAGTACTCGGGGTCCTACGGGACACAAGTGAGCATGAAAAACCAAATAGCAGATATTGCTCACCGGTGCCTCTTTCATTAGTATCCCATTACTACTCAAGTTATGTTGTTTAGGTACCTCGTTATCCATCAGACGCGCACATACCCTACTCATGCTTTTCTATGACTCGCATGGCTCAAACAACTCCTGTAGTAATGGCTCATGGGACCGGAACAGGCTTAATGTGGTTTAAAAGTAAGGCTATGCAGTACTTGGGATTCATTTAATGCAATCGCGACTCAATGATGCAAGAATAAGATAGAGGCAATAGGTACTGTATGTATGCAAGCATGTGGTATTGCTTGCCTGGCAGCTCAGTTGAAGCGAGAGATGGATCTGGGTAATACTCCTGTGATTCCTGGTAAACCTCCTGTTGGGTGTCTATTCGAAGAAGAACCAAACAAACAAGGGCCAACATAAATAAAGCGCGCAAGCATATAAATTGAAATGCAACAAGCACCAAGCATGCCATGATGAATGATGCACAATTTACATGGCATTAAAGTAGCATGGCAAAGGTGAGGTGTGGATACAAGAAATAAAGCACTTTAATATTTAGTTGCCCAAGTTTTATTGTCATATAACAGTTCAGATTTTAAATGACAACATGATGCATGCTTCAATTCAGAACAAGGATTGCATAAATAGAACGGGCTCGTCGCGCTGATCGATTTAGACATATTATTTGTCAAATTTGGAGTTATAAAACAAAAGTTATTAATTAAATAAGGAAAAGGGCATTTTCTTGTAATTTTGATCAACTCGAAATTTAAGTGTGCAAAATATATTTTGGAGGGCATAATTGAATTCCTCACATTTTTCTGATTCCAAAACATATATTAGTTGTGTTATTTGGATTTGTATTTTAAAAATTATTTGAATCTGAAAAGAATTTGAATTTAAATTAATTTGAAAAAGAATTTGAATAAACAGACACAGGCAAAACTTTCCGCACCGCAGGCAATTCTACCCACAGTCACTGACGAGTGGGGACACAACGGACTGGGCCACACGCGCGTGAAACGCGTTTTGCACGCGGACTGGGCTAGCCCACAGCGACTGACAGGCGGGACCAGCGGCGGAAGGCCCACGTGCCCAGCGATGCGGGAGACAGGGGCTGACAGGTGGGGCTGCGGCTGGAGCGCGGGTTGCGAACATGAAAAGTTGGGGGGTTTTTCTGCAAACGCGCGGGCGTGGCTGACTGGTGGGGCCGAAAGGAGCGCGGATTGCAGTAATTAAAAAGGGGAGGGGCTTTTTTGCAAATCGACCACGCGCCCGTACTGTTTATCGTCTTCGCGCGTCTGGCGGCAGGTGGGAGCGCGGCGCGGAGCGGGGATTCGATCCCGGGCCGCGGGAGCGCGCGCTGAGCGGGCTGACCGGTGCGGTGGTGCTAGGGGAGCTCTTAGGAGGGGTTCGGGGTGGCTAGGTAAGCGAGCTGTTGCGCGGAAAACTGGCAGACGGCGGCGAACTCTGGCGCACTGAGAGCGTTTGACCAAACGCACGGCGAGGCTAGAGCGGTACGGCGAAGCGGAGGTTGTCAGGGAGGAAGGGTATGCTCACCGCGGTTTGCCTGGTGGGGTCGGATCGGGAAGGGAGCGCGGTGGTTCGTCGACGATGCTGACGCTCCGCGGCTAGGGTTTCGGAGGACGGCGAGGTTCTGGCGGCGCTGGGGAGCTCCTCGTCCATGTCGGCGCGTACAAGGGAGCAGCAGGGGGTTCCTCTCGGGTCGCCCAGGACACCTCCACGTCGAGCTGCTCGGCTGGATCGTCGGGGCGAGGTAGTGCTGGCGGCGAACGGCGGCAGGTGGTTGTCGTCGGGGAGGAAGAAGGAGGAGAGGAGGGGCGACTCGGCCAGATCTAGGGAGGCCAGAGAGGCGTGGGGAGGAAGGGAAAGGCAGGGAGAGAGGGAGGAGAGCAGCTGGGGCACGGCAGGGATAAGGTGGCTCGGGTGCCACATTTTTCCATCTCCTCCTCGAGCACGTGCTCGGCCGGCTGGAGGGGTGGCGGGGACCTGGGGCTGCAGGGGGGCTGCCAGGAGGGACCCGCAGGTAGAAGGTTGGAGGGACCCCTCGGTCAGGGAGAGCGAAGGGAGGGAGGGTAGCTAGGCTAGGTAGATGGGGTCATGGCTCGGTTTAGGGTTTGGAGCTAGGGCTAGGAGAGAGCCAAGGTGCTGGGTGGGCCAGGGAGAGAGAGGGAGATGGTGGCCACATGTAGAGAGAGGAAGATGAGAGGGGTGTGGTAGGGTTTAGGAGAAGAGAAAGAGAGAGGAAAGAGTTAGGTTAGGTTTTTATGAAGTATTTATGTTTTAATTTGATATGAGGCCAATCCAAGGAGAAGCATGAGATTGATTTGCTTGAGAAAGTGGGAAAAAGAAACAAGAAAGAAAGAGGAAGAAAAGAATGGTGGAAAAAGGCTCATATGATCATATATGTAGAAAAAGAATAAAATAAAGGAAAGAAAGGAATGTGGATAAGACCATCCCAAGTGGAGCATGGTGGAGGCTAGAATGATCATGAGGTGGAGGTGAAAAGAATTCTAAGAGAAAGAAAAAGAAAAGAATTATGGGGTAAGCCTCATATGGTTCATGCATGGAGAAATAAAATAAGAAGATAAAGAGAGGGTGGACTATGGGGAGGGAGTAATGGTGGTAGATGTTTCCCCGAGATAAGATCCACTAAAACAAAATAAAACCAATGAGGTGGAGGTGGTGGTAAAGCTTGCATGGCCTTGCACAAATACTAATGCATTATTTATTTGTGACAACAATAATAATATGATGGCATTATTCTTATGCATTTCCAAAAATGGAGAAAAACCAAGCACAGAAATTTAGAGAGATTGATCCACCCCAACTACATGAGCTAGAATTAAAATGTCACAAGAAAAAGAATTACAAGCTCATGGTGAAGGGATGGTGGAATTATAAGTGGTAGAAAGAAAGTGGTGGTGTGGAATGGAATAAAGATATGCCCCCAACTCAATGGGCATTTAAACAATATATCAATAACAAATACAATATCAAGAGGCAAATACAATTAATAGTGCATGTGAGAGAAGAACCAAAAGAAAAAGGTTTTTATATGATGCTCAAATGCAAGGTGGCATGATGACATGAGCATGATATAATTATGATGCAATAATAATATCTATGAAGTAGCCAATATCTTACTAGGACAAGTAGCATTACAATTGTTAGACAATGGGGTGCTACATGCCACCT